>VMYD01000333.1:511828-1219324 GCA_007663325.1 Eucalyptus pauciflora | reverse complement strand
AGAGAGGGAGAGAGAGAGAAGGCATGTCGTCTCCTTCCTCAAAGAACAACACCAACAGCGAACGACACCAGCAGCAGTAGTAGCAGCGGCACCTTCGATCCCTCTTCTTACTCCTCCTCCTCTGCCCTCGCCTTATAATCTTCCTACCACTTCTTGCTTTCCTCCAACTTAGAACCCTAAATCCCCAAATTGAGAGAGAGAGAGAGAGAGAGAGAGAGAGAGAGAGAGAGAGAAGGCATGTCGTCTCCTTCCTCAAAGAACAACACCAACAGCGAACGACACCAGCAGCAGTAGTAGCAGCGGCACCTTCGATCCCTCTTCTTACTCCTCCTCCTCCGCCCTCGCCTTCTAATCTTCCTACCACTTCTTGCTTGAGCAACAATCTCAGTCTCTCCTCGCTCACATGGTCGAGCAACTATGATGGTGGTCAAGTGATGGTGGCTGAGCGATGGTGGCTGAGCAATGGCGGGCGAGCGATGGTGGCCGAGCGGCGAAGACAAAGAAACTCAAATTTCAATCCACATATGAGCTATACGGCGTCATTTTTGCGAGGATGTCCACATATGACGGCAAAACGACGTCGTTTCTTGAGGAGGATGGAAAACGACGTCATTTAAAAGCCATTGCAACTTTTTTTTTTTAAATATAAAAGCCACGTAATTAATCTGGCCGGAATCTCTCGCTGGTGGCACCAAAGTAATTGTTTTTTCTCCGATTTGGTACTTAAGTGATTTGACGGAAACTTTTGGTACCAAAGTGAGCGCCGTACACAACTTTTGGCACTGATAGTGTATTTACCCCTCTTATATGGCATGATCGGCATAAGATAGCCAGCATTAACGTGAACACTTTTTACATTTTTTTTCCTTTGTTTTTCCTCTTTCTTTTTCGCAAACGGCCATCGAACACAAGTGATGGCTAGTGAGGCTTGATGAGGGTGGCCAGATCTAGCAAGGGGGCCCTTTCTGATGCTTGCCTTGCCCTAGTGAGGCTCCACAAGCAAGCTAAGGTGGCCTCATCGGGACTTGCCCTTGCTAGATCTAGCAAGGGGGCCCTCACCGGCAGTTGCCCTCGCTTGACAAAGAGAAGGAAAAGGAAAATAAAGAGAAAAAAAAAGCAAGGGATATAATAAAAAAATCACAATTTTTTTTTAAAAATCTTAAAATATAATTCACGTCAATGTTGGTTGTGTTACATAGGATGGTCAACGTTCACATCAACTATATCTGGTTGAAATTGACTGGATGTATTATATTGGTAAATTGTCAAAAGATTTAAGATTAAATTGATCAAATTAAAAGGTTTGAGATTGAATTGATACAAGTACAATAGGTTTAGGGCTTTCTTGATAATTTTTCCTAATACCATGTGAAGATGCATCTAGTATGAAATGATGATTAGTATAAAAGATAATGTGGATGGGAGTGGGACACTACCATGGTAGTTCGTCCCTTTATAATCGATTTAATTTGACTGACAAAATAGAATAACCCCTAGCAAATTTCTTTTTGGCTAACACATCACAGCCTGTGCATGCGGAGTTTTGATGTCCGCACATCTTTGATTTACGGATTGGGATCTTGTAAATTTAGGAAAAAGTTTGCACTTGAATGTTACTAGTTGAGAGATTGACACCCCATCATTAGGCTAGTTAGACGGCTTAAATTCGTTCCCTATCTTTCTTTCCTTTTTCCCTTCCCTCTTTTCCCTTTTTGCCCTCTCTCTTTTCTGACCCATGAACAAAGTTTGCCTAGAAAACAAACAAATAGAGAACACAGAAGCAACTACGGTCCATGTCCTGTGACTCGCCTTCGTCGGAGGCTCGCTCCACATTTGTCCAAGCCCCCCCTTCCAAGCCCCATCATTGCTCTTCCCCAACCTCGGCTAGGCTCATAAGATTAGATCTTGGGTTGTGAGCCCTACTCTTGCCACCATTAGACGACCTATATCTGGAGTCATAAATGGATATAGAATAGTGAAATCCAAAATAATACATATATATATATTAAGTGGGTTCACAACTTATATATGTGTATGAGTATGGTTCAAGTCGGATTGGATATGGGTTGCTATGTTTGTATTGTATGAACATGGATCAAAACAGGTTAAAATGGGTCGGATTTGGGTCAAGTGAAACCCAAATCTGACCTAAATCAAGATCCGAAAGATGGCAAGATACCACAACACAAGTAGTGTGATGGTAGTGGTAGTGGAGGGGTGGTGTCACGCCCTGATCCTCCGAGCACGTAACCAACCCTCATCGGTCGATTAAATAGCGACGTCTCAGGACGTATCGACGACCCATTCATTTTAATGCGCATGCGGAAGCGAATAAATAAATCCCCAGGCAACAGAGATATGGGATAGAAAAGCAGGGCCACAAATTTTCCTTTTGAAAACCAAACCACATCACACCTTTATACATATAACAAACTATGTCATATACAATACTAGCCGACTATATACATGGTCTGCAAAAAAGGGGAGGGGGGGTAGAGGCTACAGATCCTCTAATCAGTTGAGTTTTCGACTGAATACTCCGGGGTCTCTGGCTCCGACAAACATGGGTCCACCACTGAACCACCTGGTGGGTCGGCCGTGCCTTTCCCAAAAGCAACCTCCAGCACATATATAGGGACCTCAGACTTTGGTATGGGATCCACTCTCTGTCCATTTCGCTCCTGACGATACCATGATCGGTATTGATGGGGTACCTTATGGGGTAGACCCGCATTAACCCAAACCACGAACTTCACAATTTCATAGACCCATCCCCTTGGGTTTCCATGAAGCGGAATATAACACTTCTGCTCGGTGACATTCTTCGGCTGTTCAAAATGCTCGAGAGGAGCTGCCATCTAAGGACCTGAAATTGTTATCCCACAACGGGGTGAGAAGACGTCTCAGCAAGTTCACCCCCTAAGTCCCGACTAGGAAGAAAATACACCCTAAGGGCTGCCTAAGCACAAGCACAAGTCAGAAGACTTACCTTTGCCTCAGTCCCTTCCTACAAGTCAGTATGATTTAGCCACTCAATCAATCATTCAACAGATCAATTCATCAAATCAGATCAAGCCATCGATCAATCAAATCAGTCGATTCCATGTCATCAAGACCATCTCTAGGTCAACCCAATCAATACTATCTATAAAGTTCGATCACATCAAGGATTGTTCACACTAAGCTGGAGATAGATTGTATAGCTCACTCTAAGCTGATAAATAGTATACTGTTCACTCTAAGTTGATATATCAAGGCTTTCAGGCTGATATAGTATACTAACAATGCTCATCAGAAGCTGCTAAGGTATACTGCTCACACTAAGCTGATCTATCAAAGCCCACAGGCTGATATTGTATACCATCCTGATCAATCGACAATTTCACCATTTTTATCATTTCTGATAAAAATAATCGTGTGTGGGTACACGGTCAGCCTTAGCCAAAATATGATATTTTTCTTTTTGAAGATCCCATTAATTTCAATAGTCCACAAACACATTTTTGGCGTTGTAAACCGACGCTCGGTATTTTCTAATTAAATACTGAAATTATTAAATTTTGGGATAATTACCAAAAATTACAATTCACACTAAAATTGCACAAACCAGCACTCAATTAAATAAACCAATCATACTACTACGATTAGCACAAAATTCAGGTCATCGGCTATCCCGGTCTAATTTTCGGAAAATAATAATTAATTAAATAATTACCAAAATTAATTATTAAATACCAATAAATGCAACTTAGGCCAGAAAAGCCTAATTAAATACTGAAACGGGCTCGGAAAAATTCCGAACCACTCTATATAAATACTAAAGCTTATCTAGGCTCTAATTATGCTACTCTAACCACCTAACATGCAATAACGATTAATTAAATAGCTAATCTATTCTAACTAACCATCTAATTCATGCTTAACTTAAACTAATAAACCCTTAAGCATAATTAACTCCCTAAGCGGAGATTAGTGAGTAAACTCATTGGATTTGCGAGCCGGTGAGTTCACTTCGATGGGGACGCGGAGGTGGTCCACAAACTTCAAAGCGGGGACACCCTTTGAGGCCTGGAAGCGGGCCAAACAGTGCCCAGCAAACCCAGGAGCTTCGGTTTTGGACAATGGGCCGAGAGAGGTTAGACGGCTGGCTTGGGCTGGAAACGGCCAAGGAGGAGGCAGATAAGTTGTGGTGGGGCTTGGTGGGGCCTGACGACAACCAGACGGTGGCAACGGCTTGCGATGGTGGCTCGGGGACTTTGGGAGACGGTCTGGGGTCATGGCAGAGGTGGAACGACGGCGGACAGGCGCAGGACACGGGACGAGCAGGTGAGGTTCGCAGTTGGGCGCGACAGCGACGTGGCGGTGCTGTACGGTTTGGACGGGCGTCGACGGGCAAGGGGAGGGCTGAGCTCGGTTTCTCTAGGATTTTTGAAGGCTTCAAGCTTGCTGGAGATGGAGGGCTCGATTGGATGGAGAAGAAGGGAGACAAGCAAGCCAAGAGGGTCCCTCCAATGCTTCTATCTTACCCCTTTCCCCTTGAAATGGTCCCACCATTGCTGGCTGTTTGTCACGCCCCGATCCTCGAACGGTCGCCCATCTCTCACTTGGTCGATTAATAGCGACGTCCCAGGACGCATCACCGACCCTTTCATTTTAATACGCATACGAAAGCATATAATAAATCCCCAGACAATATAAAAAAAGGGATAGAAAAGTAGGGCTATATTTTCACAATTGAAAAATCCAACGATACTTTCATACGAGGCAAACTACATAGTATATAATAATATTATTCACAAGTTTGATCTACTATGCATCCGATCAAAACTCAAAGTTTGCAAAATAAGATGGGATCTTAGTCCTCATCCGGGTCGTACTCAGGATCCTCCTCGAGGTCATCCTCCTCATCTTCTTCTTCTTCCTCTTCTTCTTCGGGCTCCTCATCGGGCTCATCTGCAGGTTCATCCTCAGGCTCCTCTTCTATCGGCTCATCCTCTTGCCACCCCTCCTGCTCTACGATCTCTCATTCTTCTCCATTCCAGTTGTCGTCATTGACTGAGTACACGGGAGTACAAGTATCGTCCCCTTCCTTAGGGTCCTTAGCATCCACTACCGACCCATCCTTATGATCGGTCGTCCCTTCTCCGAACACATATTCCAAAACGTACATAGGCACATCACCCTTAGGTATGGGACCCTCTCTTCGCTCATCGAAGTAATGACGGTACCACGATTGATACTCATGGGGTCTCAAGGCGTCCTGACCAATATCAACCCAGATAGTGGACTTAACTAGCACATATTCTAGTCCTTTCGGGTGAGGGTGTATGTGGAAGTGGTATGCTATCTCTGTGACTTCTTCTGGGATGCCAAAGTGCATCATAGGAGGACGAGAAGGTGGAGGTATTGCCATCTACGGGCCTGAAATGTTGTCTCATATCAGGGTGAGACTACGTCTCAGCAAGTTCTATCCCACTAAGACCCGATTAGTAAACCAATACACTATGGGTTGCCTATGCACACACAAGTCATAAGACTTACCTTGGCCTCAGATTCCACCTGCATAGAGTTCAAATAGGCACCCAATCACATTACAACGGATCGATACATCGATCAATCGACTTAGTCGATTACATGTCAATCGGACCATTCCCCGGTCGTTTCGATAAGTACTATACATTCCCCACGATGGAATATCTAGTCGTCGAGCCCACGTGCATTCTCCAGGATGACATACCGAGTCTCCGAGCCCATGTGCCTTCTTCGAGACGATGTACCTACTCATCGAACCCACATACATTTTTCAAGGTGGGACATCTAGTCATCGAGTCCACGTGCATTCTCTAAGGTGATGCATTAAGTCATCGAGCCCACGTGTCTTTTCCAAAATGCCATACTTTCATCATTGAGCCCATGTGCATTCTCGAAGGTGATGCATCAAGTCACCGAGCCCACGTGTCCCTTTCGAGATGCCATACTCAATCACCGAGCCCACGTGCATTCTCCCAGGTGATATATATCCTATCATTAATCCAATATACATAACGCCTTTCTCCGAGATGACGTGCTTAGTCATCGAGCCGGCGTAATACAATACATCATCAATTCCATTTCCACAAATTCCACTATTCTCCGTAGTTCACCAATCTATTTTTGATACTGACAACCGATACCCGATTGTTCCTCAATCAATTACTCAAAATCAATACATTAGGAACATATCCAAAAAATCCACAATTAAATCCATTCGGTGCAAATCAAAGCTCGAATAAATAAACATACAGCACCACGACAATCGGCATAAAATTCCGGTCACCGGGCATCCTAGTTGAATTTTCGAAAAATAAATAAATAAATAAATAATTATAAAAATTAATATTAAATAGCAATAAATCCAATTTAGGACCGTAATGCCTAATTGGAAGCCGAGACAGACTTGGGAAATTTCCGAGGTTCGTTCAATAATTACTCGAGCCTATTTACTCGCTAATGACTATGTCTAACTACCTAACATGCATTAGTAAGCCACTAATTTAATTATTCTAAACTAATCTAACCTCCTAATCATGCTTAAGTAACATTAATCAACCCCTAAGCATCACTAGCAAACTAAACGGGGTTTAGTGAGTTAACTCACCCGTTTAACAATCCGTTTGGATTGAAATGTCGGGAACATCGCGAGGGACGTTTTCCTCAAAAGCGAGCCTAGGGTTCGAGGCCCGGAAACACCTCAAAATGGCCTTAAAGGCCTGCTGGAAACCCACACAACAACCTTATGTTTTGGCTGCAAAAACAAAAGAAAACAAGTTGAAATGGATGGCAAGACTCGGGGATGGACAACGGGGTGGTTTTGGGTCCAAACCGGCTGCTCGGGTGGCTTTTTCAACTACTTGCAGTGGCTGGACGGTCACTTGGACACACGAGTAGAAGGCTAGATGGCGTGAGGGAGGCGAGCAGGGGCAGATGGTGTGTGGCTGGTGGCGTGCGCGGCCGGACGGTGGTCTCCGGCGACGGCTTGGCGTGCGACGGTGGCTGGATCCGGCTGCTGGCTTCCTCTGCTGGTTGCTGGTTCGAAAATAGCTGGGAGAGAGAGAATGGGGTGCTGGTTTGGCCGGCCAAGGGAAGGAAAGGGAGAGGATAGAGATGAGGAGGGGACATGGGGTCCATATGGCCAATATTTTCCACAAAAATATCGTCTACTCTCATCCTAGGCCAAGTATCATCCCTTGGCTGTCCATAGGCCACCAATGCCTCCTTTGTAACATTGAATTAGTCCATTTGGCTAGGGGGAAGGGGGAGTTACGAATTTGGCACCAATTGGCTTCAATTGGATGCTTGGTCTACTTCAATTCCATCTCATTTGGCCTCCATAAAATTAATTAACACCTCAATGCTTCAATTTGCATTTTTCCTCATCCAAGAATCCATCTTGCATCTCAAAGGTGCGACCAAAAATAATCCTCGGTTTTTTCTGCACAAAAACGGCCCCATGACGACTTTTTCCCAAAAAGTCTCGGGTTTCAAGAAAATCTTCTAAGACTGAATCGATACTCCTAGAATTTATTGTGACATGAAAGAAACTTCAATTTCTAAAATCGGACTTGAATTCACGATTAATTTCCATTTTGCGCGTTTTTAGCGTGACCTAGATTATCGGGTAACTTTCAGACAATTTTAGTGCAAATGACCCGTGGTCGATTTTCTTCGAGCCACTATGAACCCACTCGACTCATTGGTGACTCTTGGTTGTCGTGAAAATCTCGAGGATTCAAATATTGACACAGGGTACCAAAACAATAGGAAAATTAGTCTAGTGCCAGTCGACAAGAATTTTCCAATTTAGTGGGGTGTCACCCACGATTAGCCACACATCTTTGGCGAACTAGTTTATCTCTGATTTCAAATCGATTTTTAACTGTGTCGTAATGGCCTCTAAAGATGAGCACGGTCGAGAAGCCGATTCCTGGTCGAATTCTCAAGTCTATTACCTTAAAATTGCTTAATGGTTTCCCCGAATAGTCTAGTTATCTCGAGAGTGATCAGCTCTGAGAACAGCCCTATAGGTGCGTCAATGAAATGCCTGATTTATTCAGTAGAAGACAGGGTTGAAAATCTAGGATGTCACACTATCTTCCTCAGCAATTCTCCAGCCTCAAAGCTTCCCTTAGAAGTTATTGAAGTGGTCCAAGAGTGATGGTCCAAGGGGGCTACGAATTTGGACTTGGTTTTCCCCAAATTGGATCAATCCTCTTCCAATCGAAGTCAAATTCAGCCCTATAAAATCCACCGTGGTGTCCTCGATCAAATTGACATTTTTCCACGCTAATAGAACCAACTCGAATCCCAATTGCAAAATAAAAAACGAACCCCTGAATTTTCTGGTCGAAAACGGCCCTATATCAACTTTTCGCCAAAAATCTCAGTTTGCAGAAAAATCTTTGGAGGATGAGTTGACGTTCCTAAAATGACTCGTGACATGACAGAACTTTAATCGAATTCAAATTCGCGGTTAATTTCAATCTGACGCGATTTTAGCGTGACCTAGCATACCGGGTAGCTTTCAATTTTTTTAGTGCAAATGACCAGTGGTCGATTTTCTTCGAGCCATAATGAACCTCTTCGACACATTGGCAACTTTCGGTGGTCATGAAAATCTCGAGGTTTCAAATATGGATACATGATACCAAAATGATAGAAAAATCAGTCTAGTACCGATTGACGATAATTTTGTAATTTGGTGGAATCACCTACGTTTAGCCACACATCTCTATCGAACCGATCTATCTATGATCTCTAATCAACTTTTAACTGTGCCGAAATGATCTCTACATATGAGCACGGTCGAGTAGTCGAATCCTGGTCAAATTCCTAAGTCTATTGCATTAAAATCCCCTAATGACTTCTCTAGATAATCTAGTTATCTTATGAGTGATCAGCTCAGAGAATAACACCATAGGCGCGTTGATGAAAGGCCCGATTTATTTAATTGAAAACATAATTGAAATTCTAGGATGTCACAAGTGGTGAGAGAGAGAGAGAGGTGGGAAAATACGAGGGCTTGGGTCGGAGTTTTGTTGGTTAAGTTCAATGAAGAAATTGGGGCAATTTGATGATATCAAATGGAAAAACCTTTTATATTGACTTTAGAGGATGCTAAAGTCTCCTTTGACCCTTTTGTAGGTCGTGCGTTATGATTAATTTAACTAAGCACGCAGCGAACAATAATTTTCAATACAATCAAGCTAATTTAATTTTTGTTTTACTTTGAAAAAAATGTTTTGTCTTGACACGGGTGACGCCTAAATTCTTTTGGCTCAACACATGCACTCAGTGCAATTACTACGTGTGCCGTCTGGTTTCTCAATAGTACCTCCCTTCTGCCTGATCTGTCGAAGCCCAATGCTCTTGGAAAGAGCTTTCCATTTGGCTTATAAATGTTCAGTCGGTCAGCAGTATTTTGATTTCATGCCGGCACATTCATCTCTTTTATCCGTCACTTTCCGCTTTTTCCTACGTCAAACCAGAAATGAGCCACCCGAAGCTTCTTAAGTTTGGTCATCATGGAAGATAATTGCTAACAAAAAAGATTTTGCCTTTTCCAACGTATTCAGTGTTGTCCTTGTCGGGGATACCGTTTTCTTTGAGTGTAACAGTCATCATTGAATCTAAGTGGAGAAAAAAGCAAATCCCACTGTATATCCAATGCATTTATGTAACGCTCTCCCTCACATATAATTTGATATAATACTAGAAATGATTAACTTAAATGCTGAAATATTATCTGACATTGCATGACTAATGGATTTGATTAGGCTTTATTCTTGTGGTTTCTTTCCGCTTAATAATTTATGTATTTGGGTTGGACTTATTAACTTTGTATTAGAACCAAGCCTTGGAGTCCTTCATGCCCCAAGTTTATATTATGCATGCGTTGCTCTATGTCCTCCGATTCACATGCTTTCTTCCATGGTAGTCGGTTTCGGTCTCAATTTCCAAAGAAGGAGATGTTGCAGTACTGATCTGTCATCACTTGAACACCGGATTTGACTAGGCTTTGTTTACATATAGTGTAAGGGCCAATCTTTGGCCCCACTTGTCAATGATATTGTCCGCTTTGAGCCGAAACTTGTATGGTTTTGTTCTTTTGGTTTTCACCTAGAAAAGGCTTTATTGGTAGTTAAGACTTGTGCTACTCTTTATATAGCACATCATCTCACTATACCTAAGCGATGTGAGATTTGGTTCATTCCATCCTAGAGTAGGGGCTACACATTGTCTAGGCCCTCTCTAGCCCTAGTGATCACTCCCTCTCTCATCGAACCTGGTTATTACAGGCTCATCAGCTTTCGTGTGGTTCGTCTCCAAACCTCACATTTTTGGTTGGGTTATTGGCTTTGATACCATTGTAAGGGCTGACCTCTAACCCCACTTGCCAACGATATTATCTGCTTTGGGTTGGAGCCTGTATGATTTTGTTCTTAAGGGTTTTGCCCATAAAAGGATAGTCGTTAAGACCAGTGCTACTCCTTATATAGCACATCATCTCACCATCTCTAGGTAATGTAGGATTTGATTCATTCTTGCTCCTACACTATCCTAGAGTTGGAGCTGTGCCTTGTCCATGCTCTCTCTGGCCTCACTCCCACCCTCATCGGATTGAGTAGTTTCCAGTTGGGTTATTGACTCCAATACCATTGTAAGGGCTTACCTCTGGCCCCACTTGTCAATGATATTGTATGCTTTGGGCTGGAAATTGCATGGTTTTGATCTTTTGGGTTACGCCCATAAAAAGGCCTCGTTGGTAGTTAAAATTGGTGTACTACTCCTTATATAACACATCACCTCACCACGGTTATGTGATGTGGGATTCGGTTTATTCCTACTCTCACGCCATCTTAGAGTCGGAGCAACACCTTGCCTAGGCCCTTTCTAGCCTCGACAATCACTCTCGCCCTCGTCAGACCTGGTCACTACATATAGTGTCGAGCAGATGTAAGGATTTTAGCTCATTATCAATACTTTAATACAATGTAAAAAAACCATATGTTGTTAAAACTTAAACCTATGCAAATAATTTTTTTTTTTTTCATAATCCAGGGCGCAACCATAGAGGTCTCGACTATCTTGGAGGCTTACTTGAATACTTTACAAGTCTCGTGAATCAGTTTGGTTGAAACCTTTGATTTAGACACAAAGCATTCTAAAAACCATGTAATTTGATTAAGTTCAGTCCTTTGACCTATTCTAGTGGTCTTGACCCCATCAACCATGCCAAGCATGGAGAGGAGATGGACAAGGACAAAATTTGGCAGTTGTTTGAATGAAATTGTTGTTGTAGTTGGTTCATCAATCCTCCTAAGATATTTTTCATTGTGGCGAATGTATCACAATGATAACACTTCGTCGCAATAGACAATTAGGACGAAGAAAGTGCGCCGAACCTACAAAATTTCATCATCGTAGCCTAGTTTTTATTTATTTATTATTGTATTGATTGCAATCTGTTTACTCACTATTAAATATAGGGGGTGGTGCGGGTTGCTCAGATCCAACCACGCCGCCAATCTCATGTCTGTCACTTGATTAGCTCTGGTAAGCATGCTTAACTATGGAGCAAATCATATACACCCTATGCATATGTACCTTTTCAAATTTGTCTATCGGAATAAAATAAGGGATAGATTACAGTCAAATTCCTAAAACTCATAACAAAAATACAATCATGTTCTAAATATTTTCAATTTAGTTTCCAAACTTATCCAAAAAATACAATCAGATACTTATGTAAAATATGTTCAATTTGAGTGATTGAAAAGATTACCATGAGTTTTTAAAAATATTTTGAATAGATGTATTGTTGATTGACAACGTCCATATGGAGGAAAATAACCTAAAATAGAAAGATAAATAAGGGAACAAATAGCACCAATAGATTAATTGGAATGAAGTGACGGTTGGGGTGATCAATTTTGAGGTGGGTTGGTTTCCGCCTTGAAAGAATCTGACCAGAAAAGGTCGGCTCCCAATTTGTAGGATTAGGAATCGACCCTATTGATCCTTCGACTGACATGTTTCTTTCTTTTTTTTTTTGGGTTTCTTCTATTTGGAGAATTATTTTGACAAAAAGCATAATCTATTTCCGTGGTTAAATCAAGTTGCATAGGGAACTCATAGTGATCATTGATCTAAAAAGTTCAGGCACGAAGATCCTTATTGACAAGGATAAAACTATGTCTACATAAACTGAAAATTATTGGCAAGACATGCAATTAAGAAATTGGAATCAAGCAAGAGTGAGTCATATTAATATGCCAAAAGAAATCCAGACAATAGTCAAGCACATAAAAAACTAGCCAGTGCTTCTGCAAGTTACGTAGGAATCAACTAATATAGGGGTACCCCTCCCAGTTTTGCAGAAGTTGAACAACTTGCAGCAGTAAAAGGCCACCAGCGCCATAAATATGAACAACTCAACTTCAAAACCCGACTATGATAACTTATTAGAAAATGACATAGTAAAATTCAGAAAGACAATAAAAGAGCAAGAGCATTGTCTCATGATTCCTAGGACGCCATTGGCATATAGAAGAAGGTGGCATTTGTCTTGTTCGATCGATCGATTACTCATTACTTCAATGATGTTGTGGATCAGGACCTCTGGGACTCGCCTTCGTAATCTCGTGATAGCTTCCTTGCATGTTATCTCCCTTTTCATAGTCTTCACCTAATGCTCGAACCACCATACTAATTGTCTTCCCTCTGTTCACGACATGGGAAACTCGTGCATGGGAGCTTGGAAGCGGAAGCATTATCAGCATTAGGCATAGAGAAATTTTGAACACGCCCATCGCCATTTTTATTTCCTTCGAAGGTAGCAGAAAAGGTCTCGGGTTGATGGAGAATCAGAGTATGGACATGCTATATATAGTGCTTAAGGATTATTGCCTTTTCATTTTTATAATGGTCAAAGTAGACACGCGAAAGGTGCTGGATGACCAGTTCAGTCACTTATTGTCCATTTTATTCTTGGAACTAAAATCATTGGATTGGACATTGCATTGTGTGTAGATTTCCCACCATGCTGAAGATACATTCGTGTATCGTGCAGTATTGAGCAAAACAGCACGAGATTTCTTACCTATATATGGCGGGAGGGAAAATTGTCCAAAAAATCCTAAACCTATTGCATTTTTGCCAATTCAGTCCTAAATATTTTAACTTTGCCAATCCAGTTCTAAAATTTTTTACTTCTTGTCAATTGAGTTCATCTAGCCAATTTTGATAGGAAAATACTGACATGGACGCTGGTGCTGACGTTTAATAATATTGTAGTATTTTTGAATTATTATTTTTTTTCTTTTTGGCTTTCTTTTTTGCCTTTTCCGGTGGCCGGTTGGCCATAGGGGATGGCTAGCCACCGGCCATAGCCAGCCAGCTAGCCTCATCCGCCACAGGCGAGGCCTAACTAGGCAAGGGCGAGCCTCACTAAGGGGAGCCCTCGCCCAGGTGTAGCCCGTGAAGGATCGCTTGGGTGAGGCCGAGCTGTGCCCAGGCTAGGGCGGCCTCTCCAAATCTGGTCTCAGTAAGGCTGACACTCACTTGGGTGAGGGCAAGGGCTCCCCTCGCCAAATCTGGCAAGGCCGACCCTTGCCTAGGCCAAGGCGGCCTCGTGCTACATTGCTGTGGCCTTGTCGATGCTTGGCGAAGTTGCCTTGGCTTGGCCGTAGGTCGGCCTCGCCTAGGTGACCCTTCTTGGGCTGCCTCTGGGAGAGGGCTCTCCTCGCTGGGGCTCGCCCTCACCCGGCTCGCCTGTGGCGGGCGATACCAGTCGGCTGGTTGTGGCGGGTGGCTGGCCGTCATCTATGGCTGGCCCAACCATCGGAAAAGACAAAGAAGAAAGTCAAAAAGAAAAGAAAGAAAAGAAAGAAAAAAGGGAAAAAAATAGAAAAAATAATAAAAATTCAAAAAATAAAAATAAAATATTATTAAAAATTGTCAACGTCAGTGCTGACGGTCTTACGTGGTACTGCAAGCATCCATGTTAGCATCTTCCCGTTAAAATTGGCCGGATTGACTCAATTGACAAAAAGTGAAAATGTTTAGGATTGAATTGGCAAAATTAAAATGTTTAAAAATGAATTGGCAAAAGTGCAATAGATTTAAGACTTTTTGGATAATTTTCCCTATGACAGAAAGCTTTGTTGCTCGTTCTCTCTTTTATGGGGTAAAGAACTGTTTGTGATTAATGACTACAAGTTTATGAGCCAAATAAAAAAAAAAAAATCTTCAAATTGATAAACAGTGGGTTTAGTTGGTTAATTGAGTTCGGCATAGTTATTGATAGCTACATGATATGGTTATTGACTATTACAAAACTAATCTGTCGATGACCACAATGTGTGGCTCTCGATAACCATACAATACAATATTGATGAGCATTGGAGTGCGATCAATTGAGGAAGATTGGTCAATGAAAGTGCTTCAAGCCATTAGATGATTGACATGACATGATGTTGACATCTACATTTTGACTTTATGTTTAGTCATTACTACATAAAAATTAGGGATCGCCCCAAAAAAAAATAGGTTCACTTAAATCCGTATGGTCATGAATGACATTGGCTTGGTTAGGAATTGTGATCTGCCCAATATTCACCTTTTATAAAGATTGCAAATCTGATAGGAAGCCTAAAAAAGAGAGAAAGAAAAGCCTATGCAAATTCAATCAACATGAAGGGATCAAGAAGCTTGACCATTGCAAGATTTTGAGCAGAACAAAAAAGAAACTATGGGCTGTCTTTAGCAAGAAAAGGATGACAGGCACGTCATTGGGGGGGGGGGGAATGGAACATTAATCTGGCCATGAAATCACGGAGTTGATGAAATGAGATTCGCAGCATTATGGAAAGAATACATGCACAGCTCAAATTCAAACATAGAAATCTATCACCTTGGCGGTGTATAATGAGATTTCCAGCTGCGACAAGGAGACTAATCAATCCAGCAAATTTCAATCAACTAAGTGGAGGAATTGGTGGCATAATTTCTATGAATGATAGGAAATTGAAGCAACTGGTCAGCGTAGGAAGCAAATAAAAGGAAAATAAGAGAGGATCAATTTGATTGATTATGCATGGAAGGTGGGAATTCTGACTAGCTATTCTTGCTTTGACAAATATTCAATATTGGTAAATGTGGAGCCAAATTTCCAGCCAAGGATCAAGAAATCAAGCGAATAGTAAGTCAAAATGGAAACCAAATCCAAAATCTGAGGGAATAAGGATCCGTGAGAATAATGGACAATGGCCAAATTGATAACTCGAAGAGAAAGAATCAAGGAATTATACTCATCGGGTGAGCTGTTCTCGAAATCGAAAAAAGAACTTGGATGCATTTCTAGTAATATGAGAGAAGAATCAAAGTGCTAATTTGCGGTGACAAATTAGGGCTAAGATTTGACAATCCCCACGATCAAAGGAGCAAGGGTTATGACTTTCCAATGATAAATGGAAGTTTTTCGCTATAAAAAGGGACTTGTCGAGTCATTGCGAGGGGAAAAAGGAGGTACACACCCTCAGATATCTCATGACCACTATCTCGAGAATTCTCCAATTGAACTATGGTGTTGGCAGTCCTCCCGATGTCCTGCGTTCATCTCGCTTTGTGGATATTGACGACAAGCATAAAGCTAAGTCAAACATTTTTTTAGTTTGATTGTGTGAAATTCTATTTCGCTATTCAAATTTATTTATTTTTTGTGTTTTTGTTTTTTGTCTAGATTAAACTCCTGTTGAAAAGGAGAGAGGAAAAGAGCAGAGAATCGCAAAATGAGTGAATGCACGAAGGAGAGTAAGGGAGGACTTCCTGAAGGCATTGTCGCGTTGATCCTTCGGTCTTCCCAGTGTCAAGCGCGTTCATGCAAAAAGGTCATCTCACGTTCGAGGGAGTCCTCAGAATATTGACACCTCCTATCATCTTTCTAATCATCATTATCACTATCCTTCCACTATTATCTCCTCCAATTCATTATGCCTCCATCAACATAGAAGAAAGGACAGAACATCGGTCAAACAGAGAAAGTCCAAGCGCACCATTGCTAACTCTTGCTCTCCACGTCGTGGTGCCGTAATCACACTTAGCCTTCACGCCTAGGCTGCACTTGGGGATTTTCCTTTGAAGTTTGAGCGATGCCCGGCGATCCCTTCTATAGCACCACGGTAAGTTCCTATGCCCATCATCTACCCGTGACACCCGCCGATTTTCTCAATGAAGCTTTGGCACCTCATAGCACGCCCGATAATTCCGTTGATCATTGCTGGTCGTCACTCTCGTCAGGCCCTCTTTATATCACACTAAATGCTGGCACTCAGAAAACCCAGTGGTGATGGGTATTGACATGCTTCACTTTGGCTTAGTGAATCCAGGTACCTTAAATTTTATGTCATCTATTTAGTACTTTGATTATTGAGTGTTATTTTTCTGATTCCGCACTTGTATGATCATCCCTCATATGTTAATAGTGATAAAACCGCGTGCAAAACATTTTTGAAATAAAGAGAAAATGTACCAAAAGGGCATTAGATAAACATGGAAGGGGAGGTGGGGGGTTTGAATCCCCACCTTCTTAGGGGGTTGGGGTGGGGACGATATAGTTTCAGAAGTGGGTTTCGACTCCCACGCCCTGCAAGGAGGCAGGGAAAAAGTTTGAAAGTGAGAGTTAGAATAGGAATAGAGTAGGACTAACAAAAAAAAAACCTAATGTAACTAAGTCCCGAATTCATGAATCTCTAGTTTGTAGGTAGGAGTGAAGTGTACTCCCACATTTTACTTGAGTGTCTAATTGACTCATAATTGATTAGTGGCGGAATATGTAAGTTTAATCACATGTCGAATTGAGTACCAAGTTGCGATTGGTAGGACTTGGGAGAGTCCGTGCTAAGCATTCGCTTGGTAATACATTAACTTCCTCCGGGAAGGTCGTGACACATGAATATCGACATCTATGAAGAAGAATCATCGACAACTATATGGAATTGACATCAACAAATAGCTGAGAGGTGTTCAACAAAGCATGAGGAGGATACCATCTAAAGGCAAAGGTACTAAACAATAGCTGAGTGGCCTATGGCCTTGGATGCTATAACTATTTGTGGATGAGATCGGAGTGCGAATAAGAGGTATGGAAACTCGGGAGTGCATTTGTAATCTGTCGACATCTGAATTTTGGCAACTCATTTAGTTATTTATTGCATATAAAATTAAGGATTGTGCATGACCCCCAAAGAAATAAATTTTTAACTTGCATTGGTAATAAGTCCATATAAATTGTTGTGAAGCTTTGAGCATAATTGAATTATCTACTAAACCTCCAAAAGTGCAAAATTGGGACAAGCCCAAAGTTCCTTTAAAGCAGCTGAATATACATGTGCCTGGAAAACCAAATATCTCAAATTAGGAAATATTGATTTATTGAAGCAAATTTGGGGGTAATTAAGCTTTGTATTGTCAAATTTTGATCATAGGGAAATAAGAAATGGTGTATACTCTAATAAGAAAGATCAAATAAACTAAAATAGGAAATAAAGATATCCTCGGTTTTTGCAAGACAACCCTAACCCTATATAAACCCATTAGAGACGGTTCACAATCAGAGGTTGACAATACACAATAGAAAAGAAGAATCACACAAGAGAGCACAAAAAAACATACACACATGAGTTCTCTCTCCCGCAATCCCCCAGAAAAATTTCAACGCGTAGTTTCACGTTATCGATAAATACACATTTCAACCGTTGGGTCGCTCTCAAATTTTGTGGAGAGTATGCTAAATCATTATTCTTGAGTTATCTGGTATAGATGATGAAAAGACAATTTAAAATGTCTTTGTAGGAGAAAATCAGATTGGTCGGATTGCTAGAGAATCCTTAACCCCAGCAAAGGAATCAAGTTGAAATGTGTTAAAAATTTGAGGAGACCTCTACGCCACCTATTTCCTTAACCCCAGCAAAGGAATCGAGCATCAACGATCCAAAGACCCCTTGTGATGTCCATAGTCCCCAGCGTTGCTGGTCGCCGCCTCTTGCCACCCCATCGTGAGTCTCGCTGTCCCAACGTGATTACTGACTGTCGCCAGCCCTCTTGTTCGAAGTTGCTGTCCTTCTCCGTTCTTGGCCTTGCCGTAGCCTTGCCGGTTGCCGCAGTGGATACCCCTTGTATCCTATATTGGATGTGGTGTATACTTAATCACGTGGGCTTAGATATTGCATGTCATTATTTTAGATAATATTATATTATGAAAAATACAAAAAAAAAGTAAAACATTTAGAATAGATTACTTGCCATTAAGTTTCCTAAATTAAAATTGCTTATCTTAGGAACCATGTACTGATTAGGAAATTACCTAATTTAAATTAGGATGTAATATAAATCATTTCCTGATATAAATTAGGTTATTATATACTTTAGTTAGTTTCCTAATTTAACTTTCAAAGAAAAACTCAAAGATACCTCATCTCATGCATTGCATATAATTTAATTATTCATATAGAGAAGATTTTAAAATAAAGAGTTAGCGCTGCATCAGTAGGTCACTATTCTTAGCACTTCATCAATTGGTTACTATTCTTTTCAATAAAAGTCAATTAGGTCACGATAGGTGTCCTAGAATTTAGTTTTTATATTTATTAAAAAATAAAACACATAAATAATTAATCACACTTAGTTTAATTAATAGGATTAATTTTATCTAAGTCATGAATACATTAAATGGTTGCTTGACTCTAGTCAACATCTTGCAGAACATTTATCTGAAGATTTACTCAGTGCATGAAGGTTTTTTTTGTCTCCTCAAACAATTAATTTATCTCTTAAGTTAAATTATTAGGTGCGCACGTGCATGATTATGTCTCTTATATTAATTGTTTAGGCCTAAAATTGTGGTTATCTATCGAAGGGAGTATTAACCACATCTCAATATATTGGAGCCTTGCTCCACTTCTATCCAAGCCCCATGTCACCCCCGCCCTTGCCACTATGCTCCATGATTGCGCATCCTCTCTCTCTCGCGCGTCTAGGCTCACAAGATCAGATCTCAAGTTGTGAGTCCTACTTATTGGCATCAGGTGACACAATATTTGAGGTCATGAGTCTAGATCCGAAAGATGGTGAAATATCGCGACAAAAGTGGGGGCGACGGCAGTGGTGTGGTGAAGGGGAGGTGAGAGCAAGAGAGAGGTGTGGGAAAATACTAGGGCTTGGGTCAGAATTTTTTTTTGATGAAGTTCAATAAAGAAATAGGGGCAATTTGATCATCTCAAATGATAAAAGTTATTATCCTGACTTTGGAGGTCGTGCTTTGTGATTTGCTTAACTAAGCACGCAGCAAACAAAAATTCCCCAAATGGCGCTCAAGCTAATTTAATTATGTTTTACTTAAAAAAAAAAAGATATGGTCTTGACACGCGTAACGCCTATATTCTTTTGGCTCAACATATGCACTTTGTTCGGTTTCAAAAAGACAAAAACATATGCACTTAGTGCAATTACTACGTGTGCTCTCTGGTTGCTCAAAAGGAGCCCCCCTTTTGGCTGATCTGTCGAAGCCCAATGGTTTTGGAAAGATCTTTCAATCAGTAGTATTTTGATTACATGCCGACACATTCATCTATTTTATCCGTTACTTTGGGCTTTTTTCCTTACGCCAAACCAGAAATGAGCTACCCGAAGCTTCTTTAAGTTTGGTCATCATGTAAGATTAATGCTGACAAAAGAGTTTGTGCCAGTCAAAGGATAATAAACGACACAGTTCACTCAACTCAACAGGCCAACGAGATATCTGGTTAAACGTTTTGAACCAAGTTGGATAAGAACGCATATTAGCCGCCTTTTCCAGCGTATTTAAATTGTCCTTTTCGGGGATACCGTTTTCTTTGAAAGTGTAAAAGTTGTCACTGAATCTAAGTAGAGAAAGGCAAATCCCACCGAATATTTAATGTATCTATAGCTCTCCCTCTCATATTATTTGACATAATACTTGAGATTATACTTGAGATGCTTGAGTTAAATTACGGAAGTATTATCTCACATTACTTCACTGATGGATTTGAGGCTTTATTTTTGTGGTTTCTCCACACCAAATAACTTGTGTTTTTGGGTTGGTCTTGTTAAAGTGGCGTCAGAACCAAGCCTCAGAGTCCTTCATGCCCCAAGTTTATATCATGCATGCATGCATGGCTCTACGTTCTTCAATTCACATGCCTTCTTCCATGCCAGTTGGTTTTTGTCTCAATTTGCAAATAAGAAGATGTTGCAATACTAATCCTTCATCACTTGAACATTGGATTTGACTAGGCTTTATCTACATATAGTCTCTAATAGATGTAAGGATTGAAGCTTATGATCAATACTTCAATATAGAGTTAGAAAACCATATGTCGTTAAAGCTTAAACCTATGTGAACAAATTTTGTTTTTTCATAATTCAGGGCACAACCATAGAGGTCTTGACCATCTTGTAGGCTTACTAAATACTTTACAAGTCTCATGAATCAGTGAAGTTTAAACATTTGTTTCAGATACAAAGTACTCTAAAAATCCTGTAATCTAATAAAGTTTAGACCTTTTCCCTAATCAAGTGGCCTTGACTCATCAACCATGCCAACCATTGTGGGGGAGGGGAGAAAGACAAGCACAAAATCTGGCCGGTGTTTGGACGATACTGTTGTTGCAGTTGATTCATCTATCTTGTCAAAATATTTTCAATTGCAACTAATGTGTCACAATGATAAAACTTGGTCGGGATAGGCCATTAGGACGAAGAAAGTGGGCCAAAGCTACAAATTTGATTATGATAGCCTAGTTTCTTTTGTAGCGATCGTACTCCATTTATTCACTATTAAAAATGGGGATGGTGTGGGTACCTCAGATCCAACCACACCGCCATTGCCATGCCTATCACTTTATTGGCCATGGTACCATTAGCACGCTTAACGGTAGAATTTGCATAAGAACACCTTAAATGCCACAATTTATTACGGAGGACACATGAGCGTTGAAATTTTCAAAAGATATACTTAAGTATCAATATCAGAGAAGAAACGAACATTTAAGTGTCAACAACAGGAATTTCTCATCAAATAACTAACGTTGCCTTTTTTGCCAAAAATTTTAAATGATGTAGCTTTTTTTTTTGATAAAAAATTTATTGACATAGACAGGTGAATGACCTCGTGGCCCACATAGACTACGCGAGATGATGCTTGTGACAGCTTGATTTTATGATTCTGTTTTCGATTGAATGAAATTGGCTTTTCATCGACGCGCCTATAGTCTTTTTTTTTTTTCTGAGCTGATCACTCACGAGATAACTAATCTATCGGGTGAAGCAATTAAGGAATCTAAACGTGACCGTCTTGAGAATTCGACCAAAAATCGATTGTTCAATCGTGCTAACTGCAAGGGTCAATACAACATCGTCAAATTCGATCAGAGACTGGAGATAGGTCGATTCGACAGAGGCATGTGATTAAAATGTGGGTGATTTCACCTAATTGCAAAATTCTCGTCGAACGGTACTAAACCGTTTTTTCTGTCGTTTCTGTACCCTATGCTCGTATTTGAAATCTCGAGATTTTCACGACAACCGAGAGTTGCCAATGAGTCGAAGATGCACAATGTGGCTCGAAAATAATTGACCACAGGTCAAACGAGCTAAAAATTCATAAAAGTTATCCAGTAGGTTAGGTCACGCTAAAATCGAGCTTAATTGAAATTAACCGCAAAATTGAACCCAATTTCAGAAATTGAAAGTTCTGTCATGTCACGATTTATTTTAGGAACGTTGACTCATCCTCCGAAATTTTTTTCGGTGAGTTCGAATTTTCGGCGAAAAATCAAAATTGGACGATTTTGGATCAGTAAATTCGGAGGCCCGTTTTTTAGCGCAGTTTTGGCTGTCAAGTTGGATTATTGGGCAAGGAAAATTGTGGAATTTGAAGTGGGTATCCTCCTTGGCATTTTGGCCCTTGATTTGAGTCCAATTGGAGAGGATTTGATTTGAAATTGGAGGGGAAATATTGAAATTCGTAGCCATGGTGGTCTGCAACATTTCAACACCTTTGGGTGGCTTCTAGGGGAAGTTTTGGAAGGGATAAGGCTGTTGGGCTCAGCCATGGACTTTGGAGGCCAACCAATGATGGTTTGGGGGATATTTGTGAAGACTTTGAGGCCATTTGGCCCCCCCTCAAGCCGCAGCTCTCTTCTTCTTCTTCCTTGGCCCTCTTGCCTCCATTGTCGTTGTTTTTTAGCCCAAGAAATAGCTAGCAAACCAGAGAGACCCCCTGCAGTCGAGCCAGCCACTACCGAGCAGTCTCACGCCGGCTTAAGCCCCTCGCTGCCCATTCGAGCAGCCGCTATCGCTCGCAGGTCGCTCGCTCGCTGTCCTGCTTGCACGCCATCTCTGTGAGCCCAACCCACCATTCCGAGCCGCCTCTGCCGACTAGACTGTCGACCAGGCCACCGTCGCCATCCCTAAGCCACCGGACTCCCGCCGCCTGCCCGCCAAGATCCGCCGTCACCGCCTAGCTACCTAGCTCCACTCGTCGAGCCTTCGACAAGCTACTTCAGCCAGCAATCAAAAGCTGAACTCTTAGCTAAGGGTTTGAGACTTCATGGCTCGTTTCCGGCCTTGTCTGGACCTCCCTTGGTGTCACTGTAGACCCAAGTGTCACTTGTCGTCGCGTTGCTGTCGCCATGAACTCACCGGCTCGCTAATCCGGTGAGTTTACTCACTAAACCTTGCTTAGGGGGTTAATGATGATTAGTGGGTAATTAGATTAGCTTAAGTATGGTTTAGGTGATTAGTTTAGATTAATGGGTTAATACCCTAAAAAACCCCAAACTGGTCTGTGACAAATTTACCTCAAACTATTTTCTTTTTACCACAAAAAATCCCAAATTGGTGCACATTTGACAAATCTATCCTCTGTTAGCTTCCGTTCGATTTTGCCGTTAACCTTGCTGACGTGGTTGCTGACGTGGCAAGCCATGTGGAAATTCAGAAGTTTAATACCATTAAAAACCCCAAACTAGTATATTTACTCTAAATTTACTCTAAATTAATTTTTTCGATCATAAAAAATCTAAATTGGTACACGTGCGGCACATTTACCCTCTTTCAATTTTCCCAAATTTGACCGAATTGTGATGTCCAATTAATTTTATTTTCCTGATTACTCTAACATTGCCTCCATATCATTAATACTTGATTTGTAAAGTTTTGTTTTTTTTTTTGGATAGTATTTGATATAGAATCAAGTGCACATTTGGTAGTCTTTGAATGGTTTTCTAATAATGATTCCAATAAAAAGAAAAAAAATCAAGTATTAATGATATGGAGGCAATGTTAGAGTAATCCGGAAAATAAAATTGATTGGACATCACAACCCGGTCAAATTTGGGAAAATTAAAAGAGGGTAAATGTGCCGCACATGTACCAATTTAGGTTTTTTATGATCGAAAAAATTAATTTAGAGTAAATTTATCGTAAATATACCAGTTTGGGGTAAATTTGTCATAAATATACCAGTTTGGGGTTTTTAATGATATTAAACTTATGAATTTCCACATGGCTTGCCACATCAGCAAGGTTAATGGCAAAATCGAACGGAAGCTAACAGAGGGTAGATTTGTCACATGTGTACTAGTTTGGAGTTTTTGGTGGTAAAAAAAATAGTTTGTCGTAAATTTGTCACATGTATACCAGTTTGAGGTTTTTTAGGGTATTAACCCTAGATTAATTAGTGGTTTAGTTGCTTAATTAGGCTTATTAGGTGGTTAGATTAGATTAGTTAATGGTTAATTAGATTATACTATTGAATTAGTATAGTGCATTATTTTTCTAGATCCAATTAGGTGGCTAAATTAGTGTATTAGGCTTAATTAGGCATTTATTAAATTAATTTTGTAATTTATTTAATTATTTAATATTTTCCGGAAATTATACTGGGATAGCCCGTAGCCGGAATTTCGTGTTGATTGTCGTGGTGCAATTAGTTTATGCAATTGAATGATAATTTGTGCAATTGAGTGGTGATTGTGATTTCTGGTTTATTCTTTCAAAATTGCGAAATTTTGGTATTTAATTAGAAAATACTGGGTGTTGGGTTTTAACATCGAAAATATTTTTAAATACTATATCAAATAGTGGGATTTTAAAAGGGAGGATATCAATTTTTCTAGTTCAATCGAGGCATTTGAGTGCAATGCACAATGTCCTTGGTTGGGATTGGATGTTGTGTGATGGTTAAGAGAACCCGTCCCTGATGTGCGTCGGGTGGACGATGCTCCTAATATGGAATGCCCCTAACAACAGATGCCGGATCGCGGTAGAGGCCGGACTAAAGCTCCTTTGGGAATGCATTCTAGAGGTAGACGTTGCCGTGCTCAAGGAATGAGGCGATGCTCGGCTATGCTAGAAGACCGATGTGTGTTGGGTAGGCCGTGCCTGTGCGGGCAGTAATCAATTGGAACGCGTGAATGATTGAGATAAACACGCCTGATTATGGGACAAAATTGTGTGGCACGAAATGTGACATGTCATAACGGTTTGGCCTTATAATCGGGACCCTAGTGTTTGATTGTGATATGAGTGAGATGTTCCAATTGATGTGCGCATTTATTATATGCATCTGTTATATGAACTGTGCTGACGTGGAGGAAGAAACTAAGGCGAGGTAAGTCTTTTGTGATGGGTGATTAGACTGCTTTTAGGCGTATTTCCTTCCTAATCAGGGTTTAGGGCGTGAACTCGCTGAGACATTGTCTCACCCCGTCGTGGGCTTAACTTTTCAGGTTCGTAGATGGAGGCTCCTCCAGTTCGTTTTGGATAGCCGATGGAGTATACAGAGCAGAGTATCGACGTCCCTATCCCTGGGAGTCTCTGGCTCCATGAGCTCATCGTGACCACTATCTTGGTCGATGAGGGTCAACCTCAGTTGGTACCTCATCGGTTCAGGGTGTGGTTCCGTCATGGGCCTAATGGGGTTCGGGAAGGTCCCCTGCAGGGTTTTGGCATCCCCACCATTGAGGTCAATGCTGCGGCGGGTGAGGGGGTAGCTGACCCCCCTGATGGTGTCATGGTAGACCCAGAACCCCCGGAGGTCTCGGTTGAGGAGTCTTGTGTCTAGATGGCTTGGTGACTATTCTTTTTGGAATAGGCTTTTGTTTATAGACTAGTATTGTCTATAAACCGGGTGTGCTTATAAAAGTGTGTTTTGTGAAACTTGTTGTCCTACTTTTCTATCCCATGTTAATTGTTGTCTGGGATTTGTTTATTATATGCTTTCACATGTGCATGAATCGATTTGGGTTGGCGATGCGTCTTGGGAACGTCGCAATTTTATTGACCATCGAGAGATGCGCGCGTGCTCAAGGTTTGGGGCTTGACATCCCTGCCCGGAGTGGTATCAGAGCTGGTCAGTATATGAAGTGATAAGGTGCGATGGGTTATGGGATAATTAGTAGGAAATGCCTTTTTATTATGCTGATGCATGTGATTGATAGTTGATTGGTAGCTTGTTTTGTGGGGATCACTCAGTTTCTAATTCTGTATGGAATTGGAAGCAAGTTTTGTAGAAAGTCTACAAGATGAGTGATCAAGAGTAGAGAACGCCTAGAAAGAGGACCATAGGACCTGTTACTTAGGGTAGGACGCCGACAAGGGTCGGTACCCGAGGTGGTCGAGGTAGAGCGTAGGCTCAAGCTAGCGCAAGTGGGATAGTGCCGCCGCCGGTCGATGCTGGTGTAGCAGCATCTGGCGATCCTAGAATTGATGGGATCGTACAGGCACTCGAGACCCTAGGAGTGTTGATGGGACAACAAGTTCAGAATCAAGCTGTTGCTGCTGCAATCGCACCTGCAGAGGTTCCACTTGGGAACGTGGTTGCTAAGAGGCCTATGCATAAGCTCGTGGAGCAATTTCTGAAGTTGAACCCGCCAAGGTTCACAGGAGCCGGAGACCCCGAGGCTGCTACACTCTAGATCTAAGACTTGGAGAACGCCTTTGCACTGCTGATGTGCACTGAGGAAGAGAAGGTTGTCCTTGCAGTGTATCAATTGTAAGGCAATGCAAGTACTTGGTGGAGGGCCACCAGAGGCAGGGTATTCCCAGAAGGCGTGAATCCGGTGTGGAACGCCTTCCTTGGAGCTTTCAATAGCAAGTACTTTTCTGATAGTGCTAGGGAGCAGACGATGGAGGAATTCCAGCGCCTCCGTCAAGGGTTGATAACAGTGGATCAGTACGAGGCCAAATTTGTAGAGTTGTCATAGTACGCCCCGAGGCTAGTAGAAGATCCAGAGGACAGAGCTAAGAGGTTTAGGAATGGCCTCCGACCGAAGCTGAAGAATCCCCTGGTACTGTTCAATCTGAAGGACTACAACGATTTATATGAGCGGGCCCAGTTGATAGAGAGGAATTTGAGTGAGCAAGTTGCTTCATCTAGGTCAAGGTTCAGTTCAAATAGGGATGGTAATATGTTTGGGAAGAAACCTATGGTCGAAGGGAGGTACCCTATCTCGCCCAATAGGAAGGGTGGGGGTAGGAAAGTTAGCGTCGAGTCAGAATGGCGTGTGTCGCTTTTGTGGAAGGCGACACAGATCGGCCCTGTGCCATTTTAGGACGGGTGCTTCCTATGAGTGTGGCCAATAGGGTCACCTAGCCAGAAAATGTCTCAGAAAGTCGATGGGACCACATCAGCTGCCACTGCCACCATCGATGGGTTAGAACAGGGGATACGCACCACCGAATGTGCTGCAGGGTGGATTGAACAGACCTCCAGCTCAAGGTAGAGTGTATGCTGTCATGAGACGACAGGTTGAGGACTCACCTGATGTGGTCACAGGTACTGTTTCACTAAACGACCATGCTGCTTATGCTTTATTTGACCTTGGCGCTATTCATTCGTTTATAGCTAAGCAATTTGTTAAGCTAGTAGGGTTGAGTCCTGAATTGTTGGAGTAAGCAGTTAGCATATCTACACCATTAAAGTATAAGGTGTTAGCTGCAGTAGGCTGTCCTAGTTGCAAATTGGTTATTGGTGAGTTAGAGGGAAAGATAGACTTGATAGTCCTAGCCATGTATGATTTCGTTGTGATAATTGGCATGGACTGGCTCACCAAACAACGAGCTAAGATGGACTACTATCGTAAAGCGATTCAGTTTAACCTGTTAGTGGGTGAAAATTTCGAGTTTATTGGGAGTCAAGGAGGACCCTCGATTACCTTAATCTTGTCGCTTGAGGCAACCTGTTTGTTTGACGGGGGTTGTCAAGGTTACTTGGCAACTGTCGTGGATACGACAGTTGAGGAGCTGAAGATCGAAGATATCACAGTGGTTCAAGAGTTTCCAGACGTGTTTCCGAAAGAATTGCCAAGCCTGCCTTCGGAAAGGGAGATAAAGTTCGTGATTGAGTTAGCCCCCGGGACGGAGCCAATCTCTAAGGCTCCTTACCGCATGGCGTTGTCTAAGCTAATAAGGGATTCATATGTCCTAGTGCATCACCTTGGGGAGCACTAGTTTTGTTTGTGAAGAAGAAAGATGGTTCGTTGTGCCTTTGCATCGACTATCGGCAACTCAATCAAGTGACAATCAAGAACAAGTACTCGCTGCTGAGGATCGACGACTTGTTTGATCAGTTGCAAAGAGCGTCGATATTTTCTAAAATCGACTTGAGGACAAGGTATCATCAGTTGAGGATAAGAAATGAGGACATACTAAAGACATCATTTTGTACTCGATACGGCCATTATGAGTTCACTGTAAGCCATGTGGTTTGACGAACGCCCCGGCTGCTTTCATGGATCTGATGAACCGAGTATTCAAGGAGTATCTGGATCAGTTTGTGATCGTGTTTGACAATATCCTGGTGTACTCGAGAAATCTTGAGGAGCACGAAAGGCACTTAAGGATAGTGCTTCAAACTCTGAGAAATCACGAACTGTACACGAAGTTCATTAAATGTGAGTTTTGGTTGACTCGTATGGCTTTTCTAGGTCACATGGTTTCAGGTGAAGGAATCTCCGTGGACCCGACCAAGATTGAAGTAGTGATCAACTAGCCAAGATCGACGACATTGATAAAGATCAGAAGTTTTTTGGGTTTGGCAGGTTACTACAGAAGGTTCGTGGAAGGATTCTCAGCAATAGCCTCGCCTTTGACTCGACTACTGAAGAAGGAAGAGAAGTTTATA
Organism: Eucalyptus pauciflora; assembly: GCA_007663325.1. Taxonomy (NCBI): domain Eukaryota; kingdom Viridiplantae; phylum Streptophyta; class Magnoliopsida; order Myrtales; family Myrtaceae; genus Eucalyptus; species Eucalyptus pauciflora. The sequence continues at coordinate 1,191,081 of VMYD01000333.1, read as the reverse complement.
TGGACAGACAAGTGTGAGTGTAGTTTTCAAGAGCTTAAGCAAAAGCTGACTACCACATCAGTGGTAACAATTCCGTTTGGCCCTAGAGGATACGAGATCTACAGTGATGCGTCGTTTAGAGGACTGGGATGCGTGTTAATGTAGCATGGCAGAGTCATTGCATACGCGTCTCGTCATTTGAGACCTCATGAGCTGAATTACCCAACGCATGGCTTAGAACTCGCAGCAATTATCTTCGTTATGAAGATTTGGAGATAATACTTGTGTGGAGAAAGGTTCCAGATCTTTACAAATCATCAAAGTCTCAAGTACTTATTCTCTCAGAAGGAGTTGAATATGAGATAGCGTCGTTGGATGGAACTTCTCAAGGACTATGATTGCAACATCCTGTATCATCCTAGAAAGGCTAATAAGGTCGCAGATATGTTGAGTTGGAAGTCTTCAATTACTCAGATGGTGATTAAGGAGTGGGTCTTACTCGAAGGAGTTCGAGATTCAGTTCTCAAATTTGAGATAGACCACTTTTCAAATCTTATGGCCATCCTTAGAATTGAGCTGGAAATGCAGATCAGAATCAAGACACTGTAGTTGACAGACCCAAAGATCCAGAAGAATGTATAAGAAGATGCAGACAAGAGAAAGGCTGACTTTTAGATTTCTGATGACGGAACACTAAGATTTCGTGGATGACTGTGTGTACCTGATGATGCAGAGCTTAATGAAGAGATCTTATCTGAAGCTCATTGTAGCAGTTACAGCATTCATCCAGGCAGTACGAAGATGTATCAGAATCTGCATCAACATTATTGGTGGACCGGTATGAAGGCAGATATCGCTAAGCATGTTGCCAAGTGTCTGACGTGTCAGCAAGTGAAGGCACAACACTATAAGCCGAAAGAACTATTATAACCTCTCGAAATTCCCGAGTGGAAGTGGGAACACATCATGATGGACTTTGTGATGAGCTTACCAAGGAGTCAGAGGGGTAATGATTCTATTTGGGTGGTGGTTGACAAACTGACGAAGTCGGCTCATTTCATCGCCGTACGAAAGGACTATGCACTTGATAGATATGCAGAGTTGTACGTGCGTCAGATTGTTCGTCTACATGGAGTACCCGTGACGATTATATCTAATCGAGACCTAAAGTTCACGGCAGCCTTCTGGAAAAGTTTATAGACTGCCTTGGGAACGAAGTTGCAGTTCAGTACGGCTTATCATACGTAGACAGATGGCCAATCTAAAAGGACAATTCAAACTCTCGAAGATATGCTGAGAGCTTGTGTACTAGACTTCAAGGGAATTTGATAGGAACAACTTCATCTTATCGAGTTTGCCTACAACAACAGCTACCAGTAGAGTATTTAGATGGTGCCGTTTGAAGCATTGTATGGCAGAGCATGCAGAACTCCAGTTTGTTGGGATGAAGTTGGAGAGCAAAAGATCACAAGCCTAGAGTTAGTCCAACAGTCAGTGGATGCAGTTGCAGTTATCAGGGACAGATTAAAGACTGCTTAGAGTCGTTAGAAAAGCTACACAGATAAGCATCGGAGACCATTGGAATTTCAAGTTGGTGAGCATGTCTTTCTGAAGGTGTCACCAATGAGGGGTACTTCATGCTTTGGCAAGAAAGGGAAGCTGAGTCTAAGGTACATAGGTCCCTTCGAGATTCTAGAGAGAATATGGACTTTAGCGTATCGTCTTGCATTACCACCGAGACTAGCGCTAGTGCATGACGTCTTCCACGTGTCGATGTTGAGAAAGTATGAGCTTGACCTGACCCACGTGCTGAATTTTGAAGAATTAGATGTGAATGACAGAGTGTCGTATGTGGAGAGACCAGTTCAGATTGTAGATCGGAAGGAACAAATTCTGCGCACCAAGATGATCTTCTTAGTCAAAGTGGTCTGGCAACACCATGGGACAGAAGGAGCAACCTGGGAAAGTGAAGACTCGATGAGATGACAATACCCACACCTTTTTGTTTAAGATTTGTAATGATTTAAATTTCGAGGACACAATTTTTATAAGAGAGGAAGAGTTGAGAATTCAACTAGAAATCGATTGCTTGACTGTGCTAATCTGCAAGGGTCAATACGACACCATCAAAATCGATCAGAGACCATAGATATGTCGATTCGATAGAGGCATGTGATTAAAGTGTGGGTGATTCCACCTAATTGCAAAATTCTCGTCGAACGGCACTAAACCGATTTTTCTGTCGTTTCTGTACCCTATGCCCGTATTTGAAATCTCGAGATTTTCACAACAACCGAGAGTCGCCAAGGAGTTGAAGATGCACAATGTGGCTTGAAAATAACCAACCACAGGTCAAATGTGCTAAAACTTCTAAAAAGCTACCCGGTAGGTTAGGTCACGCTAAAATCGCACTCGATTGAAATTAACCGCCAAATTGAACCCGATTTCAGAAATTGAAAGTTCTGTCATGTCACGATTTATTTTAGGAACGTCGACTCATCCTCCAAAGGATTTTCGGCAATTTGGAATTTTCGGCGAAAAATCAAAATTGGACAATTTTGGATCGGTAAATTTGGAGGCCTATTTTTTTAGCGCACTTTTGGCCATCAAGTTGGATCATTGGGCAAAGATAATTGTGTAATCTGAAGTGGGCATCCTCCTTGGCATTTTGGCCTTTGATTTGAGCCCAATTGGAGAGGATTTGAGTTGAAAGTGGAGGGGAAATGTTGAAATTCGTAGCCATGGTGGTCTGCAACATTTCAGCACCTTTGGGTGGCTTCTAGGGGATGTTTTGGAGGGGATAAGGCTGTTGGGCTCAGCTATGGACTTTGGAGGCCAAACATTTGTGAAGACTTTGAGGCCATTTGGGCCCCCCTCAAGTCGTAGCTCTCTTCTTCTTCTTCCTTGGCCCTCTTGCCTCCATTGTTGTTGTTTTGGAGCTTAAGAAATAGCCAGCAAACTAGAGAGACCCCCTGCAGTCGAGCCAACCACCACCGAGCAGCCTCACGCCTGGCTAAGCTCCTCGCTGCTCGTCTGAGCAGTCGCTGCCACCCGCTGGTCGCCCGCTCGCCGTCCTGCTTGCACGCCGTCTTTGTGAGCCCAGCCTACCATTCCGAGGCGCCTTTGCTGTCCAGACTGTCGACCAGGCCACCATCGCCGCCCCCAAGCCATCGGACTCCCATCGCCCGCCCGCCTGGACCCGCCGTCGCCGCCCGCACGCCTAGCTCCACCCCGCCGAGCCTTCAGCCAGCTCCTTCGGCAAGCAATCAGAAGCCGAACTGTTAGCTAAGGGTTGAGACTTCGTGGCCCGTTTCCAGCCATGTCTGGACCTCCCTTGGCGTTGCCGCAGACCCGAGTGTCACTCGTCGTCGCACCGCCGTCGCCGTGAACTCACCGACTCACTAATCTGGTGAGTTTACTTACTAAACCTTGCTTAGGGGGTTAATGATACTTAGTGGATAATTAGATTAGCTTAAGTATAATTTATGTGGTTAGTTTAGATTAATTAGTGGTTTAGTTGCTTAATTAGGCTCGTTATGTGGTTAGATTAAATTAGTTAAGGGTTAATTAGATTTTATTATTTAATTAGTATAGTGTATTATTTTTCTAGATCCAATTAGGTGGCTAAATTAGTGTATTAGGCTAAATTAGGCATTTATTCAATTAAATTGCATTTATTAAATTAATTTTGCAATTTATTTAATTATTTAATATTTTCCGAAAATTATATCGGGATAGCCCGTAACCGGAATTTTTTGCCGATTGTCGTGATACAATTAGTTTATGCAATTGAATGATAATTTGTGCAATTGAGTGGTGATTGTGATTTCTAGTTTATTCTTTCAAAATTGCGAAATTTTGGTATTTAATTAGAAAATATTGGGTGTCGGGTTTTGACACCGAAATTTTTTTTAAATACTATATCAAATAGTGAGATTTTAAAAGGAATGATATCAATTTTTCTGATTCAATCTGACCGTGTAGCCACACACGATTATTTTATCGAGTGTTTTTAAAATGAAGAAAATAGGCCAAGAACGTTATTTTAATTGAGGCATTTGAGTGCAATGCATAATGTCCTTGGCTGGATTGGATGTGTGTGTGATGGTTGAGAGAACCCGTCCCTGATGTGCGTCGGGTGGACGATGCTCCTATATGGTAATGCCCCTAACAACGAATGCCGGATCGCGGTAGAGGTCGGACCGAAGCTCCTTTAGGAATGTCGTCTAGAGGTAGACATTGCTGTGCTCAAGGGATGAGGCGATGCCCGGCTACGCAGGAAGACCGATGTGCGTCGGGCAGGCCATGCCTGTGCCGACCGTAATCAATTAGAACGCGTGAATGATTTAGATAAATGTGCCTGATTATGAGACAAAATTGTGTGGCACGGAATGGGACGTGTCATAACGATTTGGCCTTATAATCGAGACCCTAGTGTTTGATTGCGATATGAGTGAGACGTTCCAATTGATGCGCGCATTTATTATATGTATATGTTATATGAATTGTGCTAACGTGCAGGAAGGAACTGAGGCGAGGTGAGTCTTTTGTGATGGGTGATTAGATTGCCTCTAGGCGTATTTACTTCCTAATCGGGGTTTAGGGCGTGAACTTATTGAGACATTATCTCACCGCGTCATGGGCTTAACTTTTCAGGTCTATAGATGGAGGCTCCTCCAGTTCATTTTGGATAGCCGAGGGGGTATACAGAGAGAGTATTGACGTCCCTATCCCCGGGAGTCTCTGGCTCCATGAGCTCATCGTGACCACTATCTTGGTCGATGAGGGTCGACCTCAGTTGGTACCTCATCGGTTCAGGGCGTGGTTCCATCATGGGCGTAATGGGGTCTGGGAAGGTCCTCTGTAGGGTTTCGACATCCCCATCGTTGTGGTCAACGCCGTGGCGGGTGATGGGGTAGCTAACCCCCTGATGGTGTCGTGGTAGACCTAGAACCCCCGGAGGTCTCAGTTGAGGAGTGTTGTGCCTAAATGGCTTGGTGACTCTTTTTTTTTGGAATAGACTTTTGTTTATAGACTAGTATTGTATATAAACCTGTCGTGTTTATAAAAGTTTGTTTTGTAAAATTTGTTGTCTTGCTTTTCTTTCCTATGTTGATTGTTGTCTGGGGATTGTTTATTTTATGCTTCCGCATGTGCATGAATCGATTTGGGTTGGCGATGCGTCCTTGGAACGTCGCAATTTTATCGACCACCAAGGGATGCGCACGCGCTCGAGATTCAAGGTGTGACAATGCTAAACAACGTTGTTTTGGCACTTAAGTGAAGTATTCACTTTTAACCACGAGAGGCACTTAAGTGATTACTTACACCATAACTTGTTATATAAGTAATAATTTTTTAACCATGACTTGCATTTAAGTGAACATGTCGTTTTAGAGTAGGATTGCTAAGTGGACATCTTGGCAAACTATATAGACTAGTTTTATTAATAAAATAACGCCACATTAGATTTCTAGCAAGCTTATTGGAGTTGGCACTTAAGTGTTCATTTTTTTTTAAAGTGGCACATAAATGTACTTTTTGAAAGTTTTGGTATTTATGCGTTTCCCCATGCCAAGTTGTGATACTTAGGGTGTTCTTTGCCCCACACTTAACTATATAGAAAATCACATATGCACTATACATATGTACTTTTTTACTTTTCTTTGTCGGAATAAAATTAAGGGATAAATTACAATCAAATTCCTAAAACTTCGAACAAAAATAAAATTTAATCCTAATTTTTTTAATTTATGTAATTAATTTTTCAAACTTAGCCAAAAAGTATAATTAGGCACTTCTATTAGATTCGTTCAATTTGAGTGACTGAAAAAACTGATGTAATTTTTTTCCATAATATGAATAAACGTAACGTTGATTAACAACATCCACATGAAGGAAAATAATTGAAAGATAGAAAGATGAAGAAGAACAAAAAATAAAATAAAATATAACAGCCATAAATTAACTTGAATGAAGTGGCAGTCCTCGTGGGGAGTAAGCAAGGGCCTAGGCCCTTGCCTAGGACTTGCATAGACTTGCTTGAGGATTTGCAAACCCTTGTGTGGTGGTCTGGCCACCACCTCACAAGGGTTGGTTAACCCTCATATCAACGTGGTGAGGGTTGGACATGAGCCTTCACTTGATAAAATAGTCTATCATCACCAAGATAGAATGATGCCCATTTGAAGCTTTGGGGTTAATGGGCCCGATCACATCAATCCCCCACATTGAAAAGGGCCAGGACTGGGACATTTGGTGAAGTTCATTTGGAGGGGCACTTATCCTGTCTCCATAAATCTGGCACTGGTGACACCGTCGTACGTGCTGAATGTAGTCGAACTCCATGATAAACCAATAATAACCGAGTCGCATGATCTTTCTCACTAAGAAGTGTCCATTCATATGGGGGCCACACTCCTCTTCATTTATCTTTTTCATCAAACGGTCGGCTTCTTTAGAGTCGACACACCTTAGCAATGTTGAGTCGAATGATCTTTTTTAGAGGACATCTCCACTGGCAAAGAATTTTGACGCTAACTTTGTCAAATGCTTTTTGTCTGTTGCTTTACTTCCTTCGGGAAATCGCCCTTCTGTAGGTACTTCAAGATGTCGTGATACCAAGGCTGTCTGTTCGGTTCCTCTTCGACCATCATGTAATAAGCCGGGCGCCTAAGGATCTCAATTCTCAATAGTTCAATGTCCATGCCTCCAGCTACTTGTAACATTGAAGACAGGGTAGCCAGCGCATCAGCGAACTGATTTTGAGACCTTGGTAAGTATCCGAATGATATTTCTTGGAATTCTTCCATCAACTCCCTCAGGAATTCATGATATGGAATCAATTTAGAATCTCACGTTCGCCATTTGCCTTCAGTCTGTAAGATGATAAGGGCCGAATCACCATAAACTGGCAGCTTCCAAATTTTCATATCGATGGCAGCCTGGAGACCGAGAATGCATGCTTCGTACTCAGCGATGTTATTCGTGCAAGGGAATGTCAATTTAGCGGCAACGGGGTGATTCTGTTCGTCTGGGTAGATAAGAATTGCCCTAGTACTCGACCCGGCTAAGTTAACTGCGCCATCAAAGTACATCGTCCATTTTTTGCTTGATACAAGTAAAATTCGCTCCTCTGCATCACTATCCTCATAAGATGCTTTGGACCTCTTGGAATTTTCTGCCAACATGTCTGCTATGGCGCGACCTTTAACAAACTTCTGTCCCAGGCTTTGAATGTCAAACTCCAAAATTAAGATTTGCCACTTGGCCAACTTGCCAACCAGTGCTGGTTTCTCTAGGAGGTACCTAATGGGATCATTTTCGGTCACCAACAAGATTCGATGATGGAGTGTGTATTGCCATAGCTTGTGCAAGACCTAAATCAAAGGTCATGCACGTTCTCTCAACTTCTGTATAGTTCATCTCAAAAACATTGAACTTCTTACTCAAGTAGTATATCACACATTCTCTCCCGTCATTTGGTCTTTTCTGGGCTAACATGGCTCCCTATGACTCGTCGTGTATGGTTAGGTACAAAATCAGGGGAATTTTAGGGAGTTGGGGCACTAGAATTGGTGCATGAGTGAGATAGTGTTTTATCTTTTCGAAGGCACCTTGGCACTCGGCATCCCACTCAATCTTTGCATTCTTTTTTAGGAGCTTGAAGAATAGCTTCGCTATTTTAGACAACTGACAGATGAACCTCGCCACATAATTAAGTCGTCCTATTAGGCTGCGAACTTCTTTGGTGATAGCTGGGGGTCGTAAATCACATATGGCCTTAACCTTTGACATCTCAATCTCTGTGCCCCTACTACTGACCATGAACCCCAACAGTTTCCTAAATCTCGCTCCAAAAACGCATTTCGCGGGATTGAGGCGTAGCTTGAACTTCCGAAGACATTCGAACGGTTTCTGCAAGGCTTCAACATGGTCCTCACCTCGTCTTGATTATGCGGTCATATCATCCACATATACTTCGATTTCCTTGTGCATCATGTCATGAAACAATGTGACCATGGCCCTTTGATACGTTGCCTCAGCATTCTTTAGACTGAAAGGCATCACTTTGTAACAGAAAGTTCCCCAAGGAGTTATGAATGTTGTTTTGCTCATATCTTTCTCCTTCATACAAATTTGGTTATATCTAGAAAAACCGTCCATGAAGGAGAATAACTCAAATCCCGTTGTACTGTCAACCAAGACATCAATATGCGGAAGCGGAAAGTCATCCTTAGGACTTGCTCGATTTAGGTCGTGATAGTCAACACTACCCTTGATTCGCCCATCTTTCTTCATTACATGCACGATATTTGCTACCCAATCAGGATAACGCGTTACTTCGATAAAATCTACTTTCAACAATTTCATTACTTATTCTTCGATCTTCTTTTAGTTCTCCTAAGTCTTCGCTTCTTAGGTGGCACATTAGGATCTTTCAGCAAAGCGTGTTCCACAATTTCAGGGGCCAATCCTGGCATGTTGGCATATGTCCAAGCGAACACATCTTGATATTCTTTCAAGAGTTTAGTCATCCTTTCCACATCTGACTCTGAGAGACATGCCCCGATCTTTACTTCCCTGACATTCTCTGTATCACCCAGATTTATGGTGACTGTTTGTTCTTATGTCAATGGCTTCGATTCTTCATGTCGATTCCATTCATGCTCGATCCCTTTCTGATCATCGTCAGTATCATCGGAACTTGAGAGACTTTTTTCATGCACATCCGAGTCACGTGAGTACTTATCATGATTATGCATAATGTAATGCCTGAGATAAGATGAGATAAGTTAGAGCATGTTAATAATAAAGATGATGCATGTTGTTTTTGAAGAATTTTTTTGAAGTAATTTTTCATAAAAAGTTTCAAGAACTCATCCTCATATCCTCGGATTTCCTCGTCCTTGCAAAACAATCAAACTTGGGAGCATGTGGAGGCCCAGGCCTTAGCGACAATCATAGGACTAGTTTGATATGCTTCCACATGTCCTTAATAAAACATGCATCTATTTTATTAAATGAGAAAATATAAGATCATATTTTAACACACACCATCCTCGACCAATGGCTCAAGATCGGGGCTGACCAAAAGGAAGACGAATAAGTGAATTGTGAGTAAAATGTGTCGAAAATCTTACCCTACTCATTGAGTAGCAATGCCAATGACATAGACATGCACATGGAGCGGTTGTTTGATTTCTACTCTAAACAGCCCAAAATGGAGTCATAAGATCACCGGACCGAACCAGCAAGATTGCGGTTAGGTCGTGTTATCCATGACTCCGGCTTCGTCAAAAGGGCTGACCCGTGTCTCGTGGTTGTAGACTAGGGTATAGACCTTTGACATCAGGAAGGAAATTTCGGGGTCGAGATGGGCGACTCGTACTACATGGTTGTAGTCGGAGTGGTATCCACCTCAACACCATCCTAAGAAATCCTATGCGGCCTAGGTCCGGCGGCAGGTCGTGTGTGCTAACGTGTAGTGTGATGCAAAGAATACATGCACAACAATCTATAAACAAACACTACTTCAAAAGTTCAAAATATAAACATTTATTCCGAACTCCTCACCTGCAAGGCAATGGGTTAACAATCACTCCTCCCCTTATAACTCCCAACTGCAAAAACATTTAACATTCACGTTAGGGACATACTCGATATCCTCGCTGCCAAACAAAAATTATTTTTGAACAAGATAGATTTAGGCCTAAGTCCTCTAAGGTTTAAACCATTCCCCAACAGAGTCGCCAAGCTGTCGCGACCTACCCCTTAGGGGGAGGGAATAGGTTTAGGGGTATTGCCTAAAGAACGGACCTAAAGCTCATGAGTAGGCACGGGCTCGCCCAAGCCCATACCTTGCACAACATTGAGGTGTTCTTAAGAATTTCGCAATAAGGAGTCGCCACTAGCCTATTGGGGTTAGCTAGAAATCAAGTGAGGCATGGGAGTATACCTCACTTCTTACGTAACTAGAGAATTTATGGTCGGAGACTTGATTACACTAATTAACTAATTAGTGTCCTTTCGGTACCTAATCTTGTTCATTTTAAAAGAAAAGATTTTTGTCAAGCAGTTTGTATTGATTTTATACCTATCTACTAACATATGAGGTGATCATGCGTGTGTGCAATTATTAAAAAAATTATTATAGCTACCAAGATCCTAATTGCAATAAAACTGAGTATGTGCAATTAAACATTCACAAATGTAATTAAATATGCAATATAATCAATATATGAGCAAATAAAGGCCTAATTACACTAAGAAGACAAGACATGTCAATTCCCAACCAAACATTGCATTTTTTAGATTTTTGAAATTTTTAAATTTTTTTTTTTGGAAATATATATATATATTCAGTCGGGTCAGGTCGGGTTTGGTTTGACCGGACCCGGGTTCGGGTCGGGTTCGATTTGACCCGACTCAAGTCTGACCTGGCTGGGGGCGGGCCGATCGACCCACCCAAAAAGGGGCCAAGATTGGGCCAAATCAAGGGGGCCTAATCCTCTTGTAAGTGGGCTCCTTTGTAGGCTCATGCGAAAAAGAAAAAAAAGAAGGGCCGAGTGGGCCAAATCATAGATTTGGTCCAACTTGGCCTACCCTTTGATCTGCGACCGCTCAGTCGTGACCAGAGGAAGCCACGATGGCGTGCAGCTTCAAGGGGTTCTTCAAGGAGGGTGGCGGTGGCCGGCGTTGGTTAGGGGGCTTCACTAGAAATGGCAAGGCGTCAGTCGAGGGCGTCGCTAGCGCGCGACCACTGTTCGGCGGCTGTTCGGCCGCGACAAAGAAGGTGACATTGTCGCTCCAGTGGCCAACAACTGTGGGGCTCTACGTGGGGGACTTGGGGAGGAAGAGTTTCGCTGAGCATTTCAGTGAATAGATGGAGGTCGTTCGGATCTTAAGGGGGTTTTGACTCGGTCGAGGCCTAAACACTGGTCACAAATCTCAGGGAGATATGCTAGAACATCAAAGAAAGTAATGGAAGACAGGTGGTGGCTGGAGCTTGCTTGAACTAGTCAGAGTGAGCTCCGATAAGCTTGAAACTGAAGAATGTGCGCAAGGTGTTTGACAAAAGGCACCTGAATCTCGGGGCAATTGGTGGTTGGGCGACACGTCAGCAGCGATAGTGGTGGCCTAGAGACTCCTCTTCTCTTTAGCTTCCCTCTCCACCAGCTCCTGTTTCACTTCCTCCCCCTCCGTTCTCTCTTGGTCCTGTTCTCTCTCTGTTCCCCCCTCCCTTTTGTTCTTTTTTCCCCTTTTTCTTCTCTGTAGGTCCACGCAAAAGGATCCCTTAGCACCTGCCGGCCCGGCCGGATTGCTTTGACCCGCGGATCGCACCTTCCGCCTGCCCCTCGCGATCCTCTGTTCTATGTTGTTGCTTTGACCTCTGTTTTGTTGTTGTCTTTTATCCTTTGCTGCAGGTTCTCGCGCGTGAAGATAGGCAAGAGGAGGAAGAAAGTTGGGGTGCAGGTCAAGCCGAAGGGGGGAGAAGCTAGGCCGTGCAAGAAAGAGGAGAAGGAAAAGAGAAGGGGCTGAGCCTAGGCCCACGCAGGGGGAAGGGAAGGAGATGTGGGCCGAGCCAAGGCTGGATTTAGCCCAACCCGGCCTCTCTTAGTTTTTTTTTTTATATTTAATTTTTTAAAATTTTTTAAAATTATGTATTTGAGGAAAAGAAAAGTTAGGTGTCAACATAAATTTTGTGGAATCAATAAGTGGACTGGTTTATGTGGGAACAACTGAAAATCGCCTGGTTTGGTCCTTTCCCAATTGACCTAGAACTGGTGCTCACCCCTATTTATGTGATCCTGAAAAATGTTGACAAATGCCAATTCAATATTTTTTGTCACTCAAATTGGACAGTGATAACAGAGATACTTGATTGCACTTTTCGGCCAAGTTTTAGTACTTAATTGTGTAAATTAAAAATTTTAAAACTAAATTGCTTTTGTTTTTGCATGTTTTAGGATTTTGATTGCGTTTATCCACAAATGTCACTTCTTGGTGGAAATATGAAAATGGTGTTCATCCAACTCCCTTTTTGATTTAATATTTTGCCATAATGAAAGTGGTATGAGTGATACGAAAAGACGTACGGACAAACAAATTTTTCTTCCACTAGTGCATGCTAGATCCACAACCAATGACACTTCATAGTGATCCTCTTTTCTGACCGAACATATAGACTAGATTAACGCATCTAAAGTATCATCGCAGAAGATAACGCATTTACAGTTATGTGAAAAGGACCTTTAACATATTGGGTCATCTCTTTTTTTAAAATTTTTTTTCTCTTTTGGCCCTAATCTATGCTAAGGGTTGGTTGTGCTTATATTTTATTTGCTCAATACACAGTTTGGTGAGGGCTCGTCGCAGTGTAAAAAGCATGGTGACGTTGCCATTCCGTGGACTTCAAATTTACATCATGTGGTCCTGGATTTATTTTCGGACAACGACACCCTAGAACGAAAATACTTGTGCACATTCATATTTGATACCACCATAACTCTTTTGGCCCCACTACCTTAGATCTTCTCCAAGTTGTCAAGATTCAAAAGCTCAACGATTAATCAATAGCATCTAGTTAATGCTTATGATAAACACATCACATGCAGTACTCTTCCTCGCCATTCCCACAAACTCCATCGACAACTCAACTTCAAACCCTACTATGGAATTACATTAGAAAATGACAGTAAAATTCGGAGAGACAATGAAGAAACGAGAGCATTATCTCATGCTTCCTAGGACGCTATCCGCATATAGAAGAAGGTGGCGTTCGTCTTGTTCGATCGATCCTCTGCTTATTACTTCAATGATGTTGCGGATTGGGACCTCTGGGACTCGCCCTCATAAGCTCGTAGTGGCTTCCTTGCATGTTAGCTACCTTTCCATAGTCTTCACGTATTGCTTACACCAGCATACTAAGTGTCTTCCCTTGCTTCACGATGTGGGGAGCTCGTGCACGGGAGCTTGGAAGCGAAAACAATATCAGTATTAGGCACAACAAATCTTGAACATGCCCACCGCCATTTTTATTTCCTTTGAAGATAGCAAAAAAGGTCTTGGCTTGATGGAGAATTAGAGTTGGGACATCCTATATTTAGTACTTAAGGATGGTTACCTTTTCATTTTTCTAATGGTCAAAGTAGCTACGCGAAAGGTACTGCATAATTAGTTTAGTCAATTGTTGTCCATTTTGTTCTTGGAACTAATATAATTGGATTGGACATTGCTTTATTTGTATATTTCCTACCATGCTGAAGGCACACTGTCCTGTGTTGTCCAATACTGAACAAAACAACACGACATTTCTTACCTATATATGGCGGAAAAGCTTTGTTGCTCAAACTCTCTCCTTTATTGGGGAAAGAACCGTCAGCTGTTTACAACACCCCCCCCGCTTTCCAAAATAAAACAAAGGGACCAAACCCTTTTAAATCGACAAACAGTAGATTTAGTAGGTCGACCGACTTTTCTTAATGTGACCAGCATAGTCATCGATGATTATATGATGTGGTTATCGACAATTACAAAACCCATCTATCAATGATCGGAATGTGTAGCTCTTGACAACCATACAATACAACTAGCAATAAGCATTGACGTGCGATTGATTGAGGAAGATAGGTCAATGAATATGCTTCAAGCCATAAAATGATCGACATGACATGAATATTAATATCAATGAACAAGAATTATCGATGACTATATGGAATCGACATCGACAAATAGTTGAGAGGTGTTTGACAAAGTTCATCAACAAAGCTTGCAAGACTTAGCTATTCTAAAATATGGCTAAGTATTGGAAGCATGGGGAGGACATCAGGACCAGAATATCGATTGAAGGTAAGGATGCGATGGTTAAGTGGCCTAGTGGCCTTGGAAGCTATAATCGGTTGTGGATGAGATTGACATGCAAATAGGTAACACGTAAATTCAAGAGTGCAGGCATAACTTGTTGACATTTAAATGTTGGCAATCCATTTAGTTATTTATTACATAGAAAATTGGGAAATCAACCCTGACCCCTAAACAAAGTGTTTTTAAGTTGCATTGGCATATTAGAAGTATTTTTCATTTAATAGTAAAAAGTGCACATAACCTGTTATGAGACTTTGATTTTAATTGAATTGTCTACTAAGCCTGCAGAAGCACAAAATTTGGACAAGCCCAAAGTTCTTCTAAAGTGCCGAATATACATGTGCCTAGCAAACGTGGCATCTCAAATTATAAAATGTTGATTTATTGAAGCAAACTCGGGGGTAATTGAGCTTTATATTGTCAAATTTTGATTATAGGGAAAAAAGAAAGAGCGTATACTCTAATATCCTAGTAAAAAAGATCACGTAACCTAACACAGGAAATAGGGATATCCTCAAGATCCGTTAGAGAAGATTCACTATTAGAGGTTGGCAATACACAATAAAAATCAAAAAATGACACGAGAGCACAAAAGTCATACACACACGAGTTCTCTCTCCTGCGGCCCCAGAAAAATTTTAGTGCGTAGTTTCATGAAATCAACAAATACGCATTCATTAATTGTTGGATCTCTCTCAATTTTTGTGGAGAGTATGCTTAGTCATTATTCTTAAATTTTTCCAGTGAGATGAGGAAATAATATTTTAAAATATGTCTATGAAGGAGCAAATCGGACTGCTAGAGAGTCGTATTCGCGATCACACGTAAACAGTGAGTATGCATTTGTTGTAAGTTGAAATGCCTTAAAATTTTGAGGAGACCTCTACACCATCTATTTCCTCAACCCACCAATGGATTGGAGCATCAAAGATCTGGAGATCCCCTGCGATGTCCGCAGTCCCTGATGTTACTGTTTGTCGCCTCTTGCCACACCATCGTGAATCTCGTTGTCCTAATGTGATTATTTGATGCTGCCTAACAACTTAGCCCTTGCCGGACTCCTTGCCACCGCCTGTCCATTGTCACTGCTACCCTTCTTGGCTAGGAAAATTGTCTAAAAAGAATCAAATTTATTGCACTTGTGCTAATTCAGTCCTAAAACTTTTAATTTTGCCAATTGAGACTTAAACATTTTCACTTTTTGCTAATTGAGTCTATCCAACCAATTTTGGCTAGAATTTACTAACATGGATGCTAGAGCTTACGTGGACAAAATTTAGTAATTTTTTAATATCTTTTTGAAATTTGAAATTATTTTTTTTATGTTTTTCATTCCCTTTTTTTTCCTTTTTTCTTTTTAAATTTCTTTTCCTTTTTATCCTTTGGCCGGTCGCCTAGCCTCCAGTGACTAGCCAAAGGCCACAATCGATGAGGGTTGGCCTTAGGCGAGGTCACCCTCGCCAGGATCTAGTGAGGGGGCAACCTTGCCATCCTTGGGTGAGGCTCACCCTCACCCAAGTCCGACGACGGTTGACCTCACGGGCCTGAGGTGAGGTCACCTTCATCGGGATTTGGTGGGAGGAGACGGCCACAAGTAAGGCTTGCCCTCACTAGATCTGGCAAAGGTGAGCCTCGCCCAAGGTTGGCGAGGTCGGGCGAGATCGCCTTCATAGCTAGCCCTTGCCAGATCTAGCGCCTCGTTGGCCTTTGGCAAGGGCAAGCCTCACTCGAGGATAGGGAAATTGCCCTTAGCTAGATCTGCAACTTGCCAATCATGGCCTCTAGCCGGTCATTGGAGGTTGGGCGACCGACTAGAGGAAGAAAAGGAAAAAATAAAGAGAAGAAAAGAAAAACAAAATTAAAAATATATAAAAAAATTAATTAAAAAATTGAAACAAATTTAAAAATAATCAATTTTATTCACGTCAGTATCAGCTGTGCTACGTAAGACAACCAATGTCGACATCATCGAATTCTGGTTAAAATTGACTAGATAGACTTAATTGACAAAATATTGAAATGTTTAGGATTCAATTGGTAAAATTGAAAAGTTTAGGACTAAATTGGCAAAAATGCAATAAGTTTAAGACTTTTTGGACAATTTTCCCCTTCTTGGCCTTGCTAGTGGCCGCAGTGGATACCCTTAGCTAGTTGTGTTTGAATTTGGGGTCTCAATTTAGGTAATTTCCCTAAAACGATTATTGATTTCAATATTTAATTGCCTAAATTGTGAGTATTAAGATTCTAACTTTGGTTTGATGAAGATTTTAGGCATATCATAAATAGGAAATTCCGTCTTTTGAGTCGTACATAAAATTGGGTTTTCGATCTTAAAGACCTAAGATCAGATCCCCGATTACCATTTGTGGTGAATAATCACGTGGGCTTTAGTATTACATGTCATTCCTATTATGAATATGAAAAATACAAGGAAAAAAAATCAATACATTTAGGATAACGTGCCACTAAGTTTCCAACCTAAAATTGCAAATTTTAGGAACCAAATAGTGATTAGGAAATTACTTGATTCAAGTTAGGATTTAATATAAATTATTTCCTAATTTAAATTAAGTTATTATATACGTTAGGTAGTTTTCTAATTTAACTTGCAAAGAAAATCTCAAAGATGGCTCATCCCATGCATTGCATACAATTTTTTTTTTTTTTTTGGTCAGAGCATTGCATACAGTTTAATTTTCAATAAACATTAAATATCAAGATAAAGAGGTAGCGTTGCATCAATAGGTCACTTTTCTTTTTAATTAAAGTTAATTAGGTCCCGATAGGTGCCCTAGAGTTTAGTTTTTTTATTTGTTAAAAAGAAAACACATAAATAAATAATCACAGCCATTTTCGGATTCCCGAAATACTGTTCATCCATCCTCTCCATTTGGGCGAAATTGACACTGTTCCTGCGTTTCTGGCTTTTGGCTGCTGCGGTCACCAAGGCTGGTTGTTGGGCATGATTTTTGGAGGATAGGCGTGTCTTTACACCCTCCAAAGGCCGACCGAAGCATTCCACCTGGTATGGCCCCATTCGCTGGATTTCTTTGATTATTCGGTAGGGTTTCTGGTGTGACTACTGTTCCTCGAATTTTCTGCTTGCTGTTATGGCTTTGTCTGGTAGCTGGCCTTTGGTCCAAGTGAATGATAGAGCCCAAAGGGCCCATGGGCGTAGCCGAAGTAGGGCAAGACGTCCCTCTCGTGGCCCAGCGTTGGTGCGAGCTAATGCCCAAAACCATGATGGTTCGAAAGCTCCGCAGAACAGATCATGGGTAAATGTTGTTAGGTTATCTGCAAAAGGGTATGAGTTGGACTTCGCTCCTCCTATTTCGGTGGGCAGGAAGGGTATTGTTCGATTATCTGAGAATGCTAAGGGTGCTGTGGATCCAAAATGGAACAATTGTCTTGTAGGTTATTTCATGGGGAAAAATGTGCCTTTCAAGATCACTGAAACTGTTCTTAAGGAAGCTTGGGGCTCTCATTTTTCTGAAATGTTAGCAAATGATGGTTTCTATTTCTTTTTTATCCCTGATCCTGAGTGAAGATCCTCGATGATGGCCCCATGACGGTGGCAAGAATTCCCCTTGTTCTTAAACAATGGGACCATACGCTTGAACTCAAAAAGGATTTGCAGTCTACTGTCCCGGTTTGGATTCGCTTGAAGAACATTCCTTTTGCCTACTGGTCAGCCCTTGGTATTAGTGAGATAGCAAGTGCAGTGGGTAGACCACTCTATGTGGATCCGCTGACGGAACAAATGAAGCGCTTGTCCTTTGCTAGAGTATGTGTGGAAATTTCTGCTAAGCTGGAAAGATGTGAAGAGGTAGAAGTACTGGTTGATGATGAATCGTTTATGGTTCAAGTCCTCTATGAATGGCGACCTGATTCTTGCCCAAAATGTTGTGCATTCGAACATAATTGTGTGGAGGTCGAAGCTACAAAAGCCCAGGCTGGTGCGAAGGCCTCTGCTGGTATTCCTCTTAAAGATGCTGCTCCTGTCCAGTCGGTGAATGCTGAACCTGTTCAGACCTTGAATGAAGCTCCTGAGGAACATCATCAAGGTTGGAAGCAAGTGACGAATAAGAAGAAAAAACATCATATGGCAGATCTAGAGAAGGAGAGATCTTCCCCCCCTTCTGCGGCACTGAGGGCGAAGGCTGTGGCGGAGCCCTCAGCGAAGGCTGTGGCAGAGACCTCCAAGCCTCCGGTTGCTAAGGTGGTTCAGAAAGATCAGAGTGTCTTCAATCAAGGTGTGTCTGGATCCTCTTCTTCGATGGCTTTAGTCATTTCAAATCCAGAAAATGCCTCTTTGATGGCTCTTTCCTCGGATGAGGATTCTGATGAACTGGCGAGTGCAGACGAGGAGGAACTTCCCCCTGCTGTGCCAAGTCCCTGTGATGCTCCTTCGGAACCTAGTCCCAACATTATTCAAGAAGTTGAACTTGAAGCTCCCCCTATCCATAAAAGTGTCTCTCGTTCTGCTAGTGTAGCTACTCCTTCGGCTAAGGCCCCTAAGCAGGGGACAAACCGAAATAAACGCCGGTAATTGTTGTCTTGCCTATCTATATATCTACATATGCATATAGGAGTATGGAATATCAGTGGTCTACGTAACCTGGTTAGACAAGCGGAAATCAGGAATTTTGTGCGGTCCAATAATATGTGTTGTATTGGTATTGTTGAAACTAAGGTCTCTTTTGCTGCGTTTAACTCGGTATCTGCTGTTTTAATTCCGGGTTGGAGGTGGACTAATAATTATAGTCACTCCCATAGGGGGGAATTTGGGTCGGATGGAACCCTCTTAATGTTGCCTTTACGGTGAACGCCTCTTCGGACCAAGCTGTCCATGGGAGATTGGTGTGGTTAGCTTCTGGCAAAGCCTTCTTTTTCTCGGTTATATATGCGGAACACAGTTTTGTCTCAAGAAGGCCTCTCTGGGAGGATCTCTTACAGACTAGTGTTCTTCTGGGTAATTCTCCTTGGATTTTGGCGGGGGACTTTAATGCTATTAGAGACCCCTCAGATAGGATTGGCAGCTCGGACTCTTGGATTCCAGCCTTTGATGAATTTTTGGATTGCCTTGTCAAGGCTGGTTTAGATGATCTTCGGTATACTGGCTATAGATTCACGTGGGCTACCTCTTCTGGCCATAACCGAAAACAAAGGAAAATAGATAGGGTGTTGGTTAATGCTTGTTGGAACTCTGAGTTTTCATTTTCAGAAGCATCCTTTTTGGCCCCCGGAATTTCTGATCATTCTCCGATGGTGATAAAGATCATGGATGTGCCCAAGTCTTGTAAGCCTTTCAAGTTCTTTAATTACTGGATGTCTCATCCAAATTTTCTCATTATGGTGGCACAGGTTTGGGATTCCTCTTTCTATGGCACACCTATGTTTATGTTATATTCTAAGCTTCATCTTCTTAAGACTAGACTCAAGCAACTCAACAAAGAGTCCTTTTCGGATCTCTCGTTGAGAGTTGCTAGTGCTAGGCGTACTTTGTGTGATATGCAGGATGTTTGCAAAATGATCCTCTCAATCTCCAATTAGCTTATGAAGAAAAGCAGCAGCTTCAGGTGTTCTCTAAACTTCGACTCCAAGAAGAGTCTTTTTATAGACAAAAATCTAGAATCCAATGGCTTAAAGGAGGCCTCAATACAAAAATTTTTCACCATTCAGTTAACAAGAGGCACCTTCAAAATAGAATCATTTCGTTGATGGATGGGGATGTGACTTATTCGGAGCCTTCTGAAGTCCAGGCCATGTTTGTGAATTACTATCGAGAATTATTTGCTGCCTCTCCCCCCTCGGTTAGTCCGTCGGTGGAGCAAATTCGGTCGGTACCTATGAAGCACGGACACGTTGTCCGTGCTTCCGTGTCGTGTCCGACACGTGTCGGACATGTCGACACGCTCGGACATGGTCGGACACGCGGTCAACGCGTGTCGGATTTTCCGACACGTGGTCAACCTTTGCCGACACGTTTCGACACGCGTGTCTGGGAGGAAGCAGACTGTGAGCGACGGCGAGAGACGAATCAAAGGCGAGAGGAAGAGGAGAGGAAGGCGGTCGTGCGGCGAGCGGTGAGCGGCGAGGAAGGGGGTCGGGCGAGGAGCGGCGAGCGGTGAGGAAGGGGGTCGGGCGAGGAGTGGCGAGCGGTGAGGAAGGGGGTCGGGCGTGCGACGAGGAGCGGCGAGCGGTGAGGAAGGGGGTCGTGCGTGCGGCGAGGAGGGAGGAAGAGAAGAGGAAAGGTCGCGAGCGGCAAGGAGGAAGAAAGAAGCTAGGGTTTCTCATAACTCAAAAATAATTAAAAATTGGGAGTCTGGGTACGCATTTGGGGGGGGAGGGAAAGTGACAAACAGGTGGGGGGAAATGGATGGTGGGAGGGAAAGAATAAAAAATTAATTTGAGGGTGGGGGAATCGACCCATTAGTTGGTGGGGAGGGAAAAAGAAAGTGAAAAAAAAATTGGGGGTAAAAGAACGAGGGAAGTTTGGGCGCAGGTTGGGGGGTGGGGGTTTTCAAAAAATAAAAGTAAATTTGGGGGAGGGGGGATTTCGAAAAATAAATGTAAATTTGGGATAATAAAATAACAAAGTGTAAGATTTATTAATATTATTAGTATAAATTCATTGTAAACTATTTATTTATTTGTGAATTTGAATCAAATTAATTAAAAATAAAAATATTTATTTAATATTTAACGTGTCGGAACGTGTCGAAATTCTCTATTTTTTGAGAAATGACGTGTCGCGTGTCGTGTCGTGTCGTGTCACGTGTCCGTGTCGCCGTGTCCGTGCTACATACGTTAAATGAAGATCAAGTGCGTCTTCTAGCTAACCCCATCTCAGAAATGGAAATTCGTGATACCTTATTTTCTCTTGCAGTGGGCAAAGCCCCTGGCCCTGATGGTTTTAATGATGAATTTTTAAAGCCCTCTTGGGATATTGTTGGTGCCTCAGTTATTTCGGCAGTCAATGATTTCTTTGTGACAGGGAAATTGTTGAGAGAAATCAATACTACCATTCTGGCTTTAGTGCCCAAGGTCCCGGATGCTTCCTCTGTTAATGATTTTTGTCCCATTGCCTGTTGTAATACAGTGTATAAGTGTATCATGAAGTTGATTGCTAATCGCTCTCTAGTGTGCTGCCTTCTATCATTAGTCTTCCTCAAAATGCTTTTGTGAAAGGTAGGCACATTAGTGACAATATTTTGCTCGCCCAAGAACTCTTTAGTGGCTTTCATCATGATCATTATCGGCCTAAATGTGTTATTAAAGTTGATTTTCGGAAGGCATATGATACGATAGATTGGGACTTTATTGAAGCTTGTTTGCAAGCCTTTGGTTTTCCGTTGGATCTCATTGCTCGAATCATGATATGCATCCGGACTCCCAAATTTTCGGTGTCTATTAATGGTGAGCTTCATGGGTTCTTTGCAAGTGGGAGGGGTATAAGACAAGGCGACCCAATGTCTCCCTACATCTTTACCATAGTGATGGAAATCTTCACAGGTTTATTGAGTATACAAACCGGCCAACCAGATTTTCGTTTCTTTTGGCGTTGCAAGGCTTCTACTTTGACTCATATTTTCTTTGCTGATGATGTGCTCCTCTTTGCGGAAGGAAGCTTGGCATCCATTGATCATTTAAAGGCGGGGATTGATAAATTTTCTAGTTGGAGTGGTCTTATTCCAAATCAAAGGAAAAGTGAAATCTTCTTATCTGAAGGATTTGATAACCTTTGGAGTGAAATTCTTAGCAGACTTGGCTATCAGTTGGGTTCCATTCCATTCTGGTACCTTGGAGTTCCGGTCATCTCTTCAAGGTTAGGAAAGGCGGATTGTGTGGCATTGGTTAATGCGATTACAGCTCGTGTCCAATCCTGGACTCATAGATTCTTATCTTTCGCGGGACGACTCCAGCTAATCAGGTCGGTCCTCTATTCTATTCAAGTATATTGGCCAAGTGTTTTTTTCCTTCCCCTAGCGGTTTTAAATCGTATTGAGAAAATCTTCCGCCAATTCCTATGGAAATGTCCATTGTTGGGGGTGGGTGGAGCAAAAGTGTCTTGGAGTGATATATGTCTTCCTAAGGAAGAAGGAGGCCTAGGAATTCGTACTTTAAAGGAAAATAACATAGCCTCGATGGTAAAACATCTATGGATGCTCTTTATTGATAAGGAATCACTTTGGTGCAAGTGGATTCATACCACCTTTTTAAACCGCGAAAATTTCTGGGTTGTGCCGTGCCCAACGGTTTGTTCTTGGTCTTGGAAAAAGCTCCTTCGCCTTCGGGATCATTTTCACCAACACTTTAGATGGATTATTGGTGATGGGAAGACAGCGTCATTCTGGTTTGATCCTTGGCATACCAATGGCCCGTTAAATCGGGTTTTTTCTAATCAAGACATTTATCATTCGGGCATCTTGCGGCAAGCTTCGGTGGCCGAAGGCTTCTCCACTCCTATGGGGTGGTATGTTATTAATATTTTAGCTGGCTGGTGGGATCCTCTCCCTGTGTTGTCCCGAGAAGAAGACTGCTTCACTTGGTTACATCATCCCTCCGGGCAATTTTCTACGGCGTCTGCGTGGGAGCTGTTGTGGCCTAAGGGTAACGTGGTTCCTTGGTCTCCGTTTATTTGGAGCACCTTACTTCCACCAAGATATCAGACTCATCTTTGGATTATTACTAGTAATCGGCTACCTACTTAGGTTTTACTTCTTTCTTATGGTAGACTTGTGACTGCGAATTGTCCCTTCTGTGCGCGTAGACCTGATTAAGTTAATCATTTATTCTTCGCTTGCCATATTCCGGGTAGCCTTGCTTCTTTTTGGGCAGCTAAGTTTAATATTGTATGGCAAAACAAGTCTTGGATGGATAATCTCGCTTGGGCATCGAAACGTTTTGCGGGCGATGGCTTCTATCACTCTTTGGCCAGGTTTAGCTTTGGTGCTCTTTGCTATATCATTTGGAAAGAGCGCAACAATATCATTTTTCGTAGCCAAGCGGTTTTTCTCCCGGCGATGAAGATGCATCTTCAAAAAGCTATTAAAGATAAAGCGATGTCTATGAAGCATATTGTGGATACTCCCAAGAATCGAAGGCTGCAACAGAGCTGGGATCCGAGTCCGTCTATTTTCGACTGATGGAGGGTTGTTAGCTTTGTGTTGTCTTTGTTTTTGGGCTTTTCTGTTTGGTTTTAGGTTCTCGATTGCTTGGGTACCATGGCACCTTTTCACTCTTTTTTGACTTTTGTCTCTTTGAGTGTCTGTTTTGTTGGTGCCAAGCCACCCCCTTGTATTCTTTCTGCAAAATCTATATAATTCTTATCTTTACAAAAAAATAATAATTAATCACTAGTAGTTTAATAAATAGGATTTATTTATCATCGATCATATTCCATGTAATTAGAATTGCATGTAGGTTGCATTCATTTTAAGTAATTTTGCGTCAAGTCTTAGGGACATCCTCCATGATCTATTTTTCTGTAAAAGCTTTGATTTCTCATCCTTTTCTTTGTTTATTTTTTTATTTTTTCAATTAGACGTAATTAATTATTACATAGTATAGGGAAAGCAATAGGTTCAGAAATCAGACTCTCTAGCCAACGTAGCCTCACCAACCCCTTCATTCAACAAAAAGAATCGGAGAAGTTTCTCTGCGTAGCTTTTTCTTTTTGGCCGGGCGAGCATAATTTGAACAGTGCTAGATATATTAGAAGATTTCGCTTGACGCCAAGGCACTGTTGTTCTCAACTTGTAGACAGAATGAATTTCACATCATCTAGGGTCCAGCAATCTCGTTTAATAATCCAGTAGTGGCTTTTTTTTTTTTTTGGACGAAGATAATATATTAGAATTAGAACATCTTACATCCGCTCACAACCGCATCTGCAAACACAAGATCAAGAAGACAAAAAGGGGGAAAAAGGTTCCAATTGAGGGCCTGGCCATTTCGGCCATGGGCCTTTGCGGCCCAGTCCGCGGCCAAGTTTGCCTCCCTCCTGCAGTACCAAAGCTTGAGATTAGGGCACGAACGAAGCAGGGAGTTGGCCTCCTCGAAGAGTGGACGATCCTCCTATGGTGGCCGCCGGTTGTTGTTCAAAGTATCAACCACGCTCCAGCAGTCCGATTCAATGATGATCCGATCAGTTTGAAGATCGAGCTGTAGTAGATGGCGAAGAGCACAGCTGAGGGCCTGAACTTCAGTTTGAAGCGCCGAAGTCGCCGGGAAATCAGCTGTGAACACATCTGTAAGTGTACCCCTGTGATCCCTACTAATACACGCCATAGTACCGATCCGGTTGCCCTCCGTATAAGCCTCGTCTATGTTACATTTCAGAACGCCTTTTTTCAGGAGGTTTCCATTGAAAATCTGTGGGCAGTGCAGATGACTGGTTCCGCTGTTCTCCTTGAGTAGTCTCTGTCTAGCTGTGTCGGTGTGCAAAAGCATCGACAATGGCGAGGTGGGGACTTGGCTGTTGGTGTCGGAAGACAATTATTTCTGCCGCACCAAATGTGCCAGAGGATGTGCGCGATGAACTCGAACTCAGGTACGAATCTCTGCCTCCTAGCCTAATGTTTGATCCACTGAGCAATTCCATGAACTAGAGGGGAAATATGTAAATGGCGAATGTCAGGATGCTGCCATACCTCTGTCGTCCAAGAGCAATGAAAGAACATATGCTCAATTGTTTCCGGCGTGTGTTGATCGCACAGTAAGCATGTAGGATCCTCTAGAATGTGGCGTTTGAATAGATTAGCTTTAGTAGCTAGGGAATTATGAAAAACAGACCATAGAAACATGTGGATTTTAGGTTCTGTCTGCAATGTCCAGATCCTGGTCCATAGCGGTTTGTCGAGATTGAAAGTGGCTGCTGCTGTGTGATTGTTGTTGCGTTGTTCTATAGTGAGGATAGAGTGGTAGTGGCTCTTGACAGAATGAATACCAGTTTTGGTGGCTGTCCAGATTAACACATCAGCAGCAAATTCGGGCCTGATAGAAGTTTTGATGATTTCCTTAGCTATGCCCTCATCATAGTGCTGTCGGATGAGAGGGATATTCCAGGAGTGGAGATGAGGGTCGATGAGATCCGCTACCCATTCCGGTTCGTCGCGTGCTAAAGGGCCCGGTAAAGGTCCTGTAGGTAACCATCGATCCCTTCTTGTATGTATGCATGTACCATCACCCACTAACCAACACATATTCGGTAATAAGGCTTCACGTCCAGCAATAAGACTTCTCTAGCCCCATGAAGGTCGGCTACCAGGTGCCGCTTTCATAAAATCAGTGTAAGGGAAATAGATACCTTTAAGGATTTGACTACATAAGGAAAGTGGGTTGTGGAGAATTCGCCAGGCTTGCTTACCCAATAATGCTGTGTTAAAGGCGATCAAATCACGGAAACCCAACCCTCCATAATGCTTGCTGAATTTTAAGGAGCTCCAGTTATGCCAATGGATACCTCCTCTACTAACATCCTTCTTCCACCAGAAATGAGCGATATGATGTTCAATGGACTTACAAAGAGAATGAGGTAGCTTGAAGACCGACATGGCATAGTGAGGAATGGCTTGCACGACTGACTTGATAAGGACATCTTTACCTCCTTTCGATAAAAGCCGTTCTTTCCACCCGTCTATTTTAGCATTGACCCGTGCCAAAATCCATGAAAACATTTCTTTTTCGACCGTCCCCAGTCAAAAGGTATACCTAAGTACTTGCCATATCTTTGAAGTAGGGGTACCCTAAATTCCCGGGCTAAGTTTTGCTGCAGGCTTAAAGGACAAGCGTTGCTACAATACATGCCTGATTTGTTTCTGTTAATCACCCGTCCTGTAGCTAGACAATATTGGTTCAGGATATTGGACAAGTTCTGACACTTAGTAATTGTAGCCTCAAGAAAAAATACAGAATCATCAGCGAAAAATAAATGGGATATAGTCGGGCAGGCCCTAGTAAGTCTGATCCCTTTAAGAGTGCCACTGTGAATTGCCTGGGTAATCAAAGTGGATAGAACATTAGCCACTAGCACAAAGAGGTAGGGGGATAGAGGATCACCTTGTCGAAGTCCCCGTGAAGGCTGTATGTAAGGCAATTGTTCACTGTTAAAACGCACACTGAGAGATGGTGTAGTAATGCATTGCATGACCCAGTGAACCCAGCGATGGTGAAATCCCAGTTTTATCATATAATCTTGCAGAAAATCCCATTCCACTCGAACATACGCCTTGTGCATATCGGTCTTGATTAATACCTTATGTTTGTGCTTCCATTTTCTTGTCTGAAATTGGTGCATAACTTCTTGGACGACGAGGATATTATCTTGAATCTGGCGTCCACTGACAAAGGCTGCCTGTTCTGGAGCAATTAGACTCGGTAGCCACGGTTTTAGTCTATTGGTAAGAACCTTGGAGATGATTTTATATGCATAGTTACACAAGCTAATCGGCCGATACTGATCAAGACGTTTCGGATGATTGGTCTTAGGGATCAAAGCAATGCTCGTGCGATTTAGATTTATAGGTAATACACCTGAAGTAAAAAAGTTTTCCACTAACCTTAGAAGGTCGTCCTTAATGACATCCCAGTGTGTTTGGTAGAAGAATCCACTTAGGCTATCCGGTCCAGGCGTCTTAGAAATGCCCATTTGGAACGTAGCATCGTGAACTTCTTCCATGGTAACTGAAGCTATGAGGTGGGAGTTCATCCCAGAGGTGACGAGGGGAGAGCATTGAGCCAAGACTGAGGCATAGTCGCGTGGTCCTGCCGTCATATATAAACGTGAGAAAAAATAATGGGTCATCTCCTTGAGCGTTTAGGGGTCACGCTCCCATTCCTGGTCTGTATGCTGAAGCATTGTGATCCGATTCCGTTGTCGTCGTTGGATGGTAGAGGTGTGGAAAAACTTCATGTTCTTATCCCCCCATTTCAACCAGTTGATTCTAGACCTCATAGCCCATAATAGCTCCTCTTGGTGCCATAACTGACGAATTTCGGTCCTAATAGTAGAGGCTGTCTCGGCCTCATTGGTAGTAGGAGAAACAATGTTCGTTAGTTCTTCTAGTTGTCGGTGTAGCGATGTGATCCTTCGGTGGCCATTCTTGAACTTGGTTTGACTCCATTTCTGTAAAGCCGTAGATACAGCCTGTAGTTTATGGACGAAGCTAAGGTGGCTAGTGTAGCTAGAATTCCAGGTCCTATTGATAAGCTCCTGACATTCAGTATCCTGGTTCCAAAATTCTTCAAAAACAAAAGGCCTAGGGCTAGATCTAGGCCGATTGGTAGTGCTGAGGAGAATGGGGCTGTGATCAGATCCCACTGCCGGTAAAGCCAGAACTTCAACCTCAGGATACATAACACGCCAGGTAGAAGTACACAGGACCCTATCAATTCTTTCTTTGACTAGCGCATCTCCCGCTCGATTATTGGACCAGGTAAATCTGCAACCTTTACTCTCCACCTCCATGAGGGAACAGTCACTAATGAAAGTGCGAAAGGAAGAGAGTCGAAATGGAGCAGCAGGTCACAGACCGACTTTTTCCCAAGGATAGAGGATATCATTAAAATTCCCTACACAGACCCATGGCCATGTGTTGGCGATGCTGATAAGCCGTAATTCTTGCCAAAGTAACTGCCTCTTGTGGTATGAGTAAGGGGCATGGATGCAGGTAAGGTGCATAGTTATGTCCTCATCCAGGTCCTTGCACAAAAAATCAAGATAATCATCAAAAGCATGAAGAATATCGACCGATACACTGGGTTGCCATAGAAGTGCGAGACCCCCTTTAAGACCGTCAGGATTATGAACGAAAACATATTGGAATCTTAACCTGCGTTGCAAGCGAGTGAGAACGAGATCAAAATTCTTAGTCTCCATTAGAAAGACCAAGTCGGGCTTATCCTTGGCCACTAAGGCCTTAAGAGTCTGAACTGTCAGGGGATTGCCCAGACCCTGATAGTTCCAACATAGTAGTTTCATTTGTTGGGGGGTGGCTGTTGAGGGCCAGCCACCAAAGCCCATTGGGTCATAGCTTCAGCCACCAACACTGGAGTGTCCATGAGAAGGTTGTCATCAAATTCTGAAATGGTTGAGGAACGTGTGTCGTAAGGGGAAAACCTGCGTTGCTTCTTTGATGTTCCTCCTGTGCTTGAATTTCTGGTAGACTTTCTTGGGATCTGTTTATTGCTATCCATGTATTCCATATTTACAGCCTTTAGTTTTGTTGAAGCAGGTACCATATTAGTGGTGTGGCGAACCTCTGGAGCGGCTGTGGACAAGTCTGTAGGCTGTGGAAGTCGTGTTGCAGGCAGTCTAGTGGGCTGTGCAGGCGACGGCAGCAAAGGAAGTGGTTGTGGCACAGCAGGTGGAGTCTCAGGTATCGTCTCCTCCATTTCTAGAGTCACGTTCTGTGGGCCATAAAAAACTTTCCAGTAGGGACTATGTTCCCGAACTTCTGCTCGTAACCACTAGCCATAGGCCATCTTGTTTTTACCTTCAATCTGTGTCTCATCATAAGGAAAGTCCTGGCAATGTGTCGCATAATGGCCTATCTTCCCGCAGGAATAACAGAAATATGGCAACCGTTTGTATCTAAAATCAAGCCAAAAAGTCTTCCCCTATATACGAATAAGCTTCCCCGTCTTTAAAGGTTGTCCCAAGTCGATCTCGAGTCTTATTCTGCCATTTATGAGTTCTGAACCTGCTGTTGTAGGAGGATCGATCGCCACTACTAAGCCAAGCTGCTGTACAACCCTGCGCAGGAGGGATTCGGTGCTCCATTCAAGAGGTAAGCCATAGACATGAACCCAAAAAGCACACCGGGTAAAATCATAGCAATGCAAAGGCGTGTTAGGCATCCATTGTTTAAAAATAACGAGATTTCCAGAGAACAACCAGGGCCCGCCATCTGCAATTCGCTGTTTCTCATTTTCGAGGTGGAAGTTTGCAATATACAAACCATCCTCCCTCTGGGATATGTCGACATGCTCTGTTCTCCATGCCTTTCTCATCATATTCTGGAAAGCCTGTAGGTTCACCGAGGGGTTGGAATAAATGGTGCCTATTAAAGTCAAGCAACATTCGCGCAACCGTTCCGGGGGAGGAGCTTCCTCCCAAATGTCGATTTCCTTTTCTGTGTTTAATCGACCAAGACGTTGACACAGGGCTGCGAGGCGCAGTGAGTCCTCTGTTTCGTTCGATGCCATATGGACTAATGAAAATCTCT
Source organism: Eucalyptus pauciflora (assembly GCA_007663325.1). Classification (NCBI taxonomy): domain Eukaryota; kingdom Viridiplantae; phylum Streptophyta; class Magnoliopsida; order Myrtales; family Myrtaceae; genus Eucalyptus; species Eucalyptus pauciflora. Next base: position 1,162,006 of record VMYD01000333.1, on the reverse strand, counting down.
AGCTATCATAACAGTGAGAACCGAAAGGAGTGGCGGACCCCCCTAACATATCAAGCAACAGCAGGACGAGAAAAGCGCAAGAGGTACGAGCAGAAAAGAGCACTTTACCGTTGGGAATCCTAAATTGAGCTAACCCATTTGTGGAACAGGGTGAATCGGGGACATGCACGATGGAAAAAGGAGTGGGCTTGAAGGAAGAGGCCTCGGCGAAAAGAAAGATGCTAACCGCAACAGGAGGATGCCGCGAGCTGTAGAAATCGACCCCTGAGCTAGAAAGAGCCCTTCGTCTTCAAGAAAAGGGCAAAATTGGGATGACGGATGTGTTGTAGAAACTGAGAAAGAGCGAGTGAAGGAGGAAATTAAGCTGGATTAGGGTTTGGATCGGCATCAAGCTACCATGCTGGTAGGGGTTTCTCAAAAAAACGAGAGAGAAATTTTCAACTAAACGAAATGAACAATCCAGTAGTGGCTTGATTTCCGTATTCTTTGATGAAATTTAGTTGTCTATATATTGCCACTTGTATTGATGACCACATTCTTGTCACCGGATGTATAGTAATATTGATTATGTCAATAATAAGACATCCATATGACATAGTACCATGTGAACATGCATCTATTATGAATGGATGATTAGTATAGTAGATAATGTGGATGGGAGTGATACACTAACATGGTAGTTTTGCCCCACATCTTTCATTTACCAAGAAAGTCTTAAACCTATTGTACTTGGGCTAATTTGGAACTAAACCTTTCAATTAGGTCGATTGAGTTATAAACCTTTTGATGATTTGCCAATGTAATCTATTTAGCCAATTTTGACCAAAAATTGCTAATGTGGAATATGATCATCTTACATGACACAATCCACATAAAACAGCCGGCACTAAAGTGAACACTTCTTAAAATTTTTGTCTTTGTTTTTCCCTTTTCCTTTTGCAATCGGCCATGGAACACTGGTGATGGCCAGAGAGGCTCGATGAGGATGGCTAGATCTAGTGATGGGGGCCCTCATTGGCGCTTGCCCTCGCCCAAGACAGGCTCGACAAGCAAGCTAAGGTGGCCTCACTAGGCCTTGCCCTCGCTAGTAGTTACGCTTGATAATGCTAGTACGAACACCTAGAGGGGGGGTGAATAAGTGTTCAAAATAAACATTGACAAAAAAATGTGGAATAAAATAAGTTACGAGAAAAGTCTGAATAAAGATTAGAGTCTGATAATCAAGTCACTAGACTTCTGGTGAAAATTCATAATCAAATAAGAGATGTAATATACTTAAAAAGGTGCAACAAATAAAACTGAAAAGAGTTAAGTGGAAGAAAAATTTGCATACGAGATTTATAGTGGTTTGGCTTAGATCAAGCTTACGTCTACTCTCTCACGCTAGCAACATTCCATCTAGAATTCATTAAAGTATCAACATAGTAGTACAATATTTCGAGTGCAAACACTCAGTGGAAGATTTATTTTCCCTCTAAGTCACTCTTCTTGTGATTCTCTTGAATACAATTTGTAAGAGTTGTCGTTGAAGAATAAGTAATTGGAAAGACTTCAGACTTTGGAATTTCAATTTCCACATGCTCTCTCAAATAGAATGAATGACCTCCTTAAATACTTATTCACACCTCACTAGCCGTTGGCCATTTCTAGAGGAATTTCTTCCAATCAATTCATTGAACATAATCGATTAAGGAAATCTTATAGCCGTTTGAAGATTGAGATGAAAATATGTTGATTATGGTTGCTCATACAATCATAATCTAGGTTTCCATAAGTAGATGCTTCCCAAAAAGGAACTTGTCTTCAAGATTGATTTCATTAATTTGTGATTGATTCCATCAATGTATTAATAAATGGTAAGTGGGATTTTTGGCCAGAGAGCAAGATATTAAAGAATAAATTCCCATTATGTTTATTCTAAATCCTTGTCGCAAGATCAATAAATCTGAGTTTGATTATATCTTCGTTCTAGACTTGGTTTCAGTCTGTATTGTGTTAGAGTGGGAAAGACTTCTAGAATGAATAGACTTTGACAAGAGTTTGTGATATAACTTCGGAAGTCTACTATACTTCAAAATAAGAATAAGAATAAGAAAGTTTTGTTAACTTTAAAATCTGGTAGGAGTTTTCTCAACGGCACTCACCTAACAAAAAGAGAAGGAAAGGAAAAGAAAGAAAAAAAAATAAGGAAAATATTTAAAAATTCAAAAATTATTAAAACTTTCAAAAAAAAAAATTCATGTCAATTTGGTTGTTTCACGTAGAATGGTCGGCATCCACATTAGCGATTTTTGATTGAAATTGACTGGATGGACTATATTGATAAATTGTAAAAGGATTTAGGACTAAATTGATTAAATTGAAAAGTTTATGATTTAATTCGCACAAATGAAATAGGTTCATAGCTTTCTTGGTAATTTCCCCCAATACCATGTGAACATGCGTCTATTATGAAATGATGATTCGTATAGCAGATAATGTGGACAGACGTGGGACACTACCATAGTAATTCCATCCATTAATAATCATTTTCATTTGACTGACAAAATAGAATAACCCTTAGCAATTTTCTTCTTGGCTAACACATCACAACATGCGCATGCAGAGTTTTGACGGCCCCACATCTTCGACTTACGGATTGGGATCCTGCAAAAATAGGAAAAGTTTGCATTTGAATGTTACTAGTTGGGATATTGACACCTCATCATTAGGCTGGTTAAACGGCTTAAATTCATTTCCTATCTTTCCTTTTCCCCTTCCCCTCTTTTTCCTTCTTGCCCCCTCTCTTTTCTGACCCATGAACAAATTTGCCCAAAAAACAAAGAAATGGAGAACACAGAAGCAACTACGATCCATGTCCCACGACACGGCCCCATCAGAGGCTCGCTCCACATTTGTCCAAGCCCCCTATCGCCCCCCGCCCATGCCGTCGAGCGAGCCCCATCATTGCTTTTCCCCTACCCTCGGCTAGGCTTACAAGATCAGATCTTAGGTTGTGAACCCTACTCTTACTGCCATTAGGCGATGCAATATCTGAAGCCATGATTAGATCTTATAATTCCATTTTTAAACTTATATTTGATGGAGTAAATTATTATATGGATTAGTATATTTATTAAATAGGTCAAAAATGGGTTTATAATGGTAAAATTCAAAATAATATGGGTGTTAAATGGGTTTACAATTTATTTAGACCACACTCTTCTCTATGACTCTCATTTTCATTTGATCTTATGTTCACTCATTCCGTGCTCTCATTTTAATTTGGATATGAGTATTTCTAAATTAGGCTAAATATAAAAGTGTTTTATTAATGTGGATCGGATTAGGTATGTGTATGTGTAGGCGTATGGTTCGAGTCGGGTTGAGTATGGGTCACTATGTTTGTATTGTATGAAAATGGGTTAAAATTGATTAAAATGGGTTAGGTTTGAGTCAAATCAAACCCAAATCTGACCTAAAGCGTCCGTTTAATGGGTTTAGTCATGAATCAAGATCCAAAAGATGGCAAGATACCGCAACACAAGTGGTGTGACGGCAGTGGTGTGGTGGAGGGGTGGTGATAGAGAGAGTGGAGAAATACTAGGGCTTGGGTTGGAGTTTTTTGGGTTAAGTACAATGAAGAAATTGGGGCAATTTGATCATATCAAATGGAAAAACCTTTTATCTTGACTTTAGAGGATGCTAAACCTAAAAAAAGTCTCCTTTAAACCTTTTGTAGGTCGTGCATTATGATTTGTTTAACTAGGCACACAGCAAACAAAAATTTCCAAATGACGCTCAAGCTAATTTAATTTTGTTTTACTTTGAAAAAAAAAAATGTTGTCTTGACACGCGTGACGCCTACATTCTTTTGGCTCAACATATGCACTTAGTGCAATTACTTCGCGTGCTATGTTGTTGCTCAATAGTATCTCCCTTCTGCCTGATCTGTCGAAGCCCAATGCTTTTGGAAAGAGCTTTCCATTTGTGCGGTCGGTCGGTAGTAAATTGATTTCATGCCGACACATTCATCTCTTTTGTTCGTCACTTTCCGCTTTTTCCAACGTCAAACGAGAAATGAGCCACCCGAAGCTTCTTAAGTTTGGTCATAATGGAAGATGAGTGCTAACAAAAAGGATGTTGCCTTTTCCGACGTATTCACTTTTGTCCTTGTCGGGGATATCGTTTTCTTTGAAAATGTAAAAGTTGTCACTGAATCTAGGTAGAGAAAAAGCAAATCCCACCGTTCCAATGCATCTATGTAACGCTTTCCCTCACATATAATTTGATATAATACTAAAAACGATTGAGTTAAATTGCTGAAATATTATCTCACATTATTTGACTAATGAATTTGATTAGGCTTTATTCTCGTGGTTTCTTTCCACTTAATATTTTTTATATTTGGATTGGACTTGTTAACATGGTATTAGAACCAAGCCTTGGAGTCCTTCATGCCCCGAGTTTATATTATGCACCCGTGGTTCTATGTTCTTCGATTCACATGCTTTCTTTTATGCTAGTCTGTTTTAGTCTCAATTAGCAAATAAGGAGATGTTGCAGTACAAATCCGTCATCACTTGAACACTGGATTTGAATAGGCTTTATTTACATATAGGGTCTAACGGATGTAAGGATTTTAGCTTGATCAATACTTTAATACAATGTCAGAAAGCCCGTATGTCATTAAAACTTAAATCTATGCAAGCAAATTTTGTTTTTACATAATCCAGGGCGCAACCATAGAGGTCTCGACTATCTTGGAGGCTTACTAAACACTTTATACGTCCCATGAATCGGTTTGGTTTAAACTTTCAGATATAAAGCACTCTAAAAACCCCATTACTTTGACCTATTCAAGTGGTCTTTGAACACATCAATCATGCCAAATATTCTGGGGGAGAGGAGAGGGACAAGGACAAAATCTGCAATTGTTTGGATGAAATCTTTACTGTAGTTGGTTCGTCTATCCTGGCATTTTTTATTTTTTATTTTGGTGGCGAATGTGTCGCGATGATAAAATTTGGTCGCGATAGGCAATTAAGACGAAGAAACTGGGCCAAAGCTACAAAATTTCATCGTGATAGCCTAGTAGTTTTTTTTTTTTTTAAGTGATTGCAATATGTTTAATCCCTATTAAATATGGGGGATGGTGTGAATTGCTCAGATCCAACCACGCCGCCATTCTCATGTCCGTCACTTGACTGGCCCTGGTACCGTTAAGAATGATTAACTGTGCAGCAAATCTTATATACACTATGCATATGTACCTTTTCATTTTTCTCTCTCAGAAGAAAATCAAGGCATAAATTACAGTTAAATTCCTAAAATCCTAAATATTTCCAATTTATGTAATCAAGTTTCCAAACTTACCCAAAAAATACAATCATATTTCTGTTAAATCCATTCAATTTGAGTGACTGAAAAAAATACGGTGAGTTTATTAAAATATTTTGAATATAGATGTATTATTGATTGACAACATCCATACGAAGGAACATAACTTAAGATAAAAAGAAAAAGAAGGAAAAAAAAATAGTACCCATAGATTAACTGGAATGAAACGGTGGTCCTCGTGGGGACTAGGTGAGGGCTTACAAGTCCTTGCCTGGATCTTGTCTTAGACCTGAGCAAGACTTTGCAAGCCCTCGCGTAGTGGTTTGGCCAACACTCCACGAGGGTTGGTCGACCCTTGCATCAGGGTGGTGACGGCTGGATGCAAGGCTTGACCTACCCTGGTGCGGTGGTGGCAAGTGGTGGTCCCATCACCATGCAAGGGTGGTTGGCCCTTGCTAGTGGCTAGCAAAGGTTGTTGTCTCGCCAATCCTTGTGATGCCTAGGCGAATCTCAACGCTTGACAGTGAAAGGGGGGCGGCAGCAAGGGTAATGTTCTAGTTTTGATTTTTCTCTTTTAATCTTTTGGGACTTTTGCTAAGGTGGCACCTCTTGACATCAAATCACCATTAATTTGTAGGGGTGATCGATTTTGAGGTGGGTTGGTTTCCGCCTTGGAACTTGGAATCAGACCAAACAAGATTGTCTCCCAATTTGTAGGATTGGGAATCGACCCTATTGACCCTTGGACCGGCATTTTCTTTTGGGTTTCCTCTATTTAGAGAACTATTTTGACAATTCAAGCGTAATCTATTCTCGGGGTCAAGGTCAAGTTGCATAGTGAATTCATAGTGATAAGTGATCTAAAAAGTTCAAGCATGAAGATCCTCATTGAAAAGGATAAAACAATGTCTGCCTAAACTGGAAAGGTACTGGTAACACATACAATTAAGAAATTGGAACCAAGCAAGAGCCTGTCAAATTAACTTGCCAAAAGAAATGCAGACAATACTCAAGCACATAAAAAACTAGCAAGTGCTTCTGCAAGTTACGTAGGAATCAACTAGTACAGGTGTACCCCTCCCAGTTTTGCAGAAGTTGAACAACTTGCAGCAGTAAAAGGCCGCCAGCGCCATAAATCATACATAGAAAATAAAGTATAATGCAATAGGACAAAAAGGAAAACAGAACCGGGTAGGTTCCATCGATCCTGTCCGTTGGTCCGATTTCGCATAAGGAATCGGAACCGGACTGGTTATTGTTGGTTCCGATATTGTGAAATCAGGAACTGGACGGGTTTTTGCTGGAACCACCTAGAACTAACCGGATTGGTCCCATTCCAGGTCAAACCAATGCTCACCCCTATTCACGTAGTGTTGAAAACTGTTGACAAATGTCCCTTATGCATTTTTTTGTCATTTAAATTGGACAATGCTAACAGAGGTACTTGATTATACTTTTTGACCAAGTTTCAGTACATAATTGTGTAAATTGAAAATGGCAGAGCTAAATTGCCCTTTTTTTTGTGTGCATGTTTTAGGATTTTGATTGCATTGATCCGCCAATGTTGCTTTTTGGTGAACATCTGCAAATAATTTAATATTTTGCCATTTTGGAAGAGTCTTCAAAGTATGAGCGACACTAAAGGACGTACGGACATTTTTTTTTTTTCTCACACATACATATCAGGGCTTCATGCTTAGTGGATGCTAGATCCACTACCGATGATACTTCATAATGTATTAAAAAGGACCTTTAGCATATTGGGCCATCTCTTTTTCTTTTTTCTTTTTCTCATTTGGCCCTAATCTATGCTAATGGTCTAGTTGTGCTTTCTTTTTATTTACCCAATACGCAATTTGGCGAGGACTAGTTGCAGTGTGAAAAGCATGGTGACGTTGCCATCCGGGGGGCTTCAAATTTACATCATGTAGTCCTGGTTTTATATTCGCAAAATGACACCCTTAAACAAAAATACTTGCGCAGGTTCATATTTGATAATACCAAAGCTCTTTTGGCTCCCCTACCTTAGATCATTTGGTCCTGGTTTTATATTCGCAAAATGACACCCTTACCTTAGATCTTCTCCAAGTTCTCAAGATTCAAAAGCTCAAAGATTAGCCAATGCCGTCTAGTTAATGTTTTACTGCAATAAGTCCGCTTATGATAAACACATTACATGCAGCACTCTTCCTTGCCATTACCACAATCTCCATGAACAACTCAACGTGAAAACACTACTATGGAATTACATTAGAAAATGACATAGTAAAATTCAGAGAGACAATGAAGAAACAAGAGCATTATCTCATGTTTCTTAGGACGCTATTCGCATATAGAAGAAGGTGGCGATTGATCGATCCACTACTTCAATGATGTTGCGGATCTGGACCTCTGGGACTCACCCTCATAAGCTCATAATAGCTTCGTTGCATGTTATCTACCTTTTCATAGTCTTCATGTAATGCTCGAACCACCATATTTAGTGTCTTCCCTCGGTTCGCGACTTGGGGAACTCGTGCGTGGGAGCTCGGAAGTGAAAGCAATATCAGCATTAGGCACAAACAAATCTTGAACATGCCCATCGCCATTCTTGTTTCCTTTGAAGATAGCAAAAGAAGTCTTGGGTTGATGGAGAATTAGAGTTGGGACATCCTATATATAGTGCTTAGGAATGGTTACCTTTCATTTTTCTAATGGTCAAAGTAGATACGCGAAAGGTACTGGATAATTAGTTCAGTCACTTGTTGTCCATTATGTTCTGGGAACTAAAACCATTGGATTGAACATTGCTTTATCTGTATATTTCCCACCATGCTAGAGATACATTGTCGTGTATCGTGCAGTATTGAGCAAAACAACATGAGATTTCTTACCTATATATGGCGGAGAATCTTTGTTGCTCAAACTCTCTTCTATTGGGTAAAGAACTGTTTATGATTAATGACTGCCAGTTTATGCACACAAAAAAAAAAAAACTACTCTTTTAAATCGATAGATAGTGAGTTTAGTTGGATAATTGATTTGGTTGTTATGATCGGCATAGTTATCGATATCTACATGATATGGTTATCGACAATTACAAAACCAATCTATTGATGACCACAATGTGTGGTTCTTGACAACCATACAATACAACTATTGATGAGTGATGAAGTGCGATCAATTAAGGAAGATTGATCAATGAAAGTGCTTCAAGCCATTAGACGGTTGACATGACATGAATATTGACATCTATGAAGAAGAATCATCGACGACTATATGGAATCAACATCGACAAATAGTTGAGAAGTGTTCAACAAAGTTCATGGATGAAGCTTGCAAAAACTTAGCTATCCCAAAATTTGGCTAAGTGTTAGAAGCATGGGGAGGACATGAAGACAAGAATATCGACCAAAGGCAAGAGTACCAAGCATTGGTTGAGTAGCCTATGGCCTTGTAAGCTGTAATTGTCACACCCCGATCCTTGAGCGCGCGCACATCACTTTGTGGTCAATACAAATGCAATGTTTTTAGGACACGTCGTCGACCCATTCATTTTAATGCACATGTGGAAGTGAATTACTAATCCCCTGACATCAACATCTTAGGATAGAAAAGTAGGAAACAGATTCACAAACAAAACATGCTTATATACACACCGAATCATATACAAAAGTCAACAACCACAAGCTTACAAAAGACCGGCTTTCAAAAAGAAACTGTTCTAACTGACCTACACTTCAGATCCCCTCAGCTCGGCTCTGAGTCCTCCACCCTACAGTCTTGAAAAGAATTGAGCCCATGACGAGATGAGATATAAATCTCAGCGAGTTCAACCTCTAAACCCCGATTAGGAGGGTAATACACCCAGAGGCGTCCTAACCACACAACCACAGAGACTTACCTAGTCTTAGATCCACCCTACAGGTCAGCACAGTTTATATCATAGACAATCACGAAAACATGAGCAGCAATTCAAGCTCAACCAACTGGAACGCGATACTCAATCTCAAACGATTACATGAGGTCTTGATTATAGGGCCAAATCGTTATGACACGTCCTATACCGTGCCACACGATTTTGTCCTATAATCCGGCGCATTCAACTCAATTAATCATGCGTTCCTAGTTTTGATCTCGGCTTATAGCACAGCTTATTCTCTATTCGGCGGTCTTCTAGCGTAGCCAGACGTCGTCTCACCCTATTAAGCACAGCAACGTCTCTACTAAATGTTGATGTGCTTTATTCTTGCATAAATTATGGGATTCTTAGCCAAGAATATGGCACTCTAACTATCACACCCAATCTTCACTTCTCCTAGGGTAAAACCAAGCTCTTTACATAATTCACACATCCAGATTACTTCCTTAACAACATGATTAAGGGCATGTACTTTGCCTCGGTAGTAGATAGAGCAATTGTGCTTTGTTTCTTGCTCATCTAACTCACAACTCCGCCGAATAAGGAGACAACATATCCGCTGGTTGACCTCCTACTATTAATGCCGCCTCCCCAATCTGCATCCACAAAATACTTTAGTTCTAACGCTTGTTGTCCCTTTGAGCTTTTCATGCCTTCATAGTATAGCTCAAGTTCAGATGTACCACGAAGATAACAAAGTACCCGCTTAGCTACCACCCAATGCTCTTTCCCAAGATTTGACATATATTTACTCAATACTCCCACTGCTTGGGCAATATTTGGATGAGTAAAAACCATGGCATATATCAAGCTCCGAATTGCACTTGCATATGGGATTGTTGCCATCCTCTTAGCTTCCTCTTAAGTCTTAGGACATTAGAGCGTTGACAACTTGGAACTTGTGGACATTGGGGTCTTCATTGGTTTACAGTCTGCCATGTTGAACTTTTTCAACATACTTTCAACATAGTTCTTCTAACTTAGCCACAATTTCCATTCTCACACTCCCATTTTATCTACATGCCTAAGATGAAGTTTGCAGGGCCTAGATCTTTTATCTCAAACTGTTTTGCCCACGGTCCTTTCATAGTGCTAATCATTCTTGAACTATTCCCAACTAGTAGCATATCATTAACATATAAGGTTAAGATAATAAAGTCATCATCTAAACTTTCATGTAGGCATAATGATCAACATCACAATGACTAAAGCCAAGCTTCAATACATATGAGTCAAAATTTTGATACCACATCTTTGGAGATTGTTTCAGGCCATATAAAGACTTATTCAGTTTGCAAACAAAGTCTTCTTTTCCTTTGATCTTAAACCCTTCTAGTTGCTTCATAAAAATATCCTCCTTCAAACCACCATGGAGGAATGTTGTTTCCACATCAAGCTGCTCTACCTCTAGATTGTATGCATCTACTATAGATAAGACAAGTCTTGTGAAATTTAATTTTGCTACAGGAGAAATAATCTCACAATAATCGACTCCCTCTATCTATGAATATTTCTCGCAACCAAACGAGCTTTGTATCGTTCTATCTCTCCATCTGCAGATATTTTCTTCTTGAAAAGCCACTTGCAATCGATTGCCTTTCCATCTGCGGGTAATTCTACTAGACTCCATGTTTTGTTTTTATCTAGTGAGTCCATCTCATCTTTCATGGCCGTCTCCTATTGTTTCACATCCTCCACACTTCTTGCTTCCTCGATAGTACTTGGATCATCATCTGTAATAATTAGAGCACAATTTTCATTACCAGCAAATAAGGGTACACCTCTCAGGTGGTCTTCTCAACCATGTGGCCCTTATTAAGACTGGTATAGATGGCACTTCATCTTCAAATTCAGTTTCAAAATCTATTATATCATCTATCCCATCAAAATCATCAACTTCAGAGTTTGAAATTTCTATTCCAACTTATAGAACTTCTGTCTCTTCCTTCAAACCACAATCTAACTCAATCATCTTTGGTATTTTAGGTTCTTGTGGAACAATATGATTTGTCATAGATTCCCTGAGCATCACATCTTTGCTGTAGATAATACTTTTAGCATTAGAATTCCATAAGTTATACTCTTAACACAATCCTTGTACCCAATAAATATGCACTTCTTTGACTTGCTCTCAAGCTTATTCCTCTTTTCCTTGGTAATGTGCACAGACGCTTTACAACCAAATAACCTAATATGGGATATGTCTGGCTTCTTTCCAAATAGTACCTCAAATGGTGTCTAACCCTTCAAAGTTGATGTGGAGGACCTGTTCTTCATATAACATGCAGTAGCCACTACTTCTACCCAAAATTCATATGCTAAGCCTGCATCGCTTAGAGACTGATTAAGTCTCTCTGCCACCCCATTCTGCTAAGGTGAATGTTGCGTTGTTTTCTGCCTTGCAATGCCACTAATCGCACAAAATTGATTAAATATCACTGAATAGAGTTCTCTTCCATTGTCAGTCCACAAAACTTTAATTTTTTTTTATTAAACTAATTTTCCACCAAAACTTTGAAATTGCAAATTTTTTTAGATACATAATATTTTCTCTGCAAGAAATATATCCACACATATTTTAGAATAATCTTCAATGAAAGAAACATAATACCTTGATTTTCCAAATGATGCTATAGGTGTAGACCTGAAGACGTCATTGTGGATTAGATCTAAAATTCTTTTAGCTCCCCCTCCTATAGATTCAAAAACTACTTGATTTTGTTTCACATGTAGACAATGTTCACAAAATCCAAAACCATAGAACAGCTTGGGATTCCATCCACCCATATTCCTTGAGGTAAGGGGTCATCAATCCTTTCTTACCAATATGACCTAATCTCCAATGCCATAATATCGAAGGATCTTTTTCCACCTACTTTGAGATATAATTCTCACCATTGATCACCATGTTTCCCATTTGTTGGAGAAAACTCATTTACTATTTTGAAGACTGACAAAACCTTTCCAGAGTCTAGTCTGAAGACTTCTAAATTGAAGTGTCAAAGTCTGAAGACCATCAAACTTTAGGATCAAAGTCTGCCCTCACTAACAGACTCCAGACTGAATGTTACTGAAGAATGAAGATGTATTCAGATGCGGGATTATCTTTAAGGTTTCGATTCGAAAGGTTGTTGGATGTCCTTAAGGCTGGATATAGCACCTACTTGATTGATTATCTTTATCAGAATCAATTCTGATTTGGAGATCTTTTGAAAGGCGAAGTAAACTTGGAAAGTTCCACTTATGGAAACCAAGATCCTGATTGTATGGGCGAACATGATTGACGGGCTCTTATCACATCTCATCTAACGACTCGAGATCACCTTGATTAATTCTGTCCAATGGGTAGATTGGAGGAATTCCTTTGGAAAGTGCCAATGGTTGTGAAGGCATGAAGGAGTATATAAGGAGGACTCGCTAGTTGTTTGAGAGTGTGCTTGAGAGAAAAATTTCAAAGTTTGAAGCTTTCTTGTTCCTTGCTATTTCATTCACTGAGCTCAAAGTTGTAAACAAAAGAGAGAAGTTCTTGTGAGACTTTGTGAGAGACCAGTAGAGACTCTTCACAGTGAAGTCGAGATCACACTGATATAAAAATCTCTTTTGATTCATAGTGGAATCCGGCCAATAGGCTGTCAACGCGGGAGAGTAGACGTAAGCTTGGTCTAAGCCGAACCACTATAAACCTTGTGTTCCTATTCTCTTCCTTGAACTCTTTTCGTTTATTCTTGAGCCTTACTTAATTGCTTAAAGCTGAATGCGTTTATAGTTCATTATCTTATAAAGGCAATTCAATTCTTCCAAATTCTGCGAAAAATCTTCTTACACCTATTCACCCCCCTCTAGGTGTTATTACTAGCCCTTACACCATTAACTTCCATAGTTTTCCATATCGTTTGCCTTTGATGATCACCATAGATCCACAGATTAGCTTGCATGAATGCTTGTCTCTAGTGAAAGTAATGCTAGCATCTACCATGGTTCTCATATAAATAAGATTTGTAGTAAGATCATGAATATGCATCGCATCTGGAAGATTATTGATTGTCCCGTCTTTCAATTTTAGCTTCACTTTTTCTACGACCAACTATATCAAGCATCATATCATTTTCCATTTGCATTGTACCTCCTTGATATGACTTATAATAGCAGAACCAATCTCTATGAGGCATCATGTAAAAAGACACTCCAATATCAATTATCTATGTACTATGGTCACCCTGCAATGAATTACAGATGAGACACATTTCTCCTGAGTTGCTATCATCATCCTTCTTTGTACTAGAGGATGATACCTCATCTCGCTTCTCTAGATCCACGCCTTTGCTTCCGCAATCTTTCTTCAAATGTCCAGGTTTTTTGTACTTCCAACACATTATTTCCAATCAATATCAGCTTTCTTCCTCTAGGCTTATTCTTGCCACCAAATCTGGATTTGGATTGTTCATTGTTTCTTCCTCTTACAAGGCTCTTGTGTTGCATTATCATAACCCGCTCTCCTCATCTCCTCATATAGTAAAGCAGCTACAATGTCCTCAAAGGAAACAATAGATGTTCCCATGAATTCCAACAAACACATCAAAGTACATGCTTTATCTTCCTCATCCAGATTGACATTGATCGATGTAAGTTGCCCACAAATAGTATTAAACTCGTTTAGGTGTGCAGAAAAAGAATCACCTTCGCTCATTCAAAGGTTGTACAATCGTTTCTATAGAAATAGTTTGTTCACAAGCGACTTGCTTTGATAAAGATTTTCTAGCTTTGTCAAGATATCTTTTGCCATTTTCTCAAAAGTCACATTTATCAAAATGTTATGAGTAATGCATAGCCACATCAGGCCTCGCGCCCTCCGATTGCTAATATTCCACTCCCTCAATTCAGTAGACGTGGATTCCTTTGCCTCATCCTCCTTTGACTTCCTCTTGGATTTTTCCTTAGGTTTATCTTCTTTGATCACGTGCCACCAATCTCTATCCGCGAGCAGAGCCTCCATCTTCAATTTCCATAACTTGAATCACTTTCCTCTAAATTTCTCTACTTCAATCTCTGATTGACTAGACATCTTCCAAAGATTTGATTTTTTTCGGATCTCTCTTCATCGAGAAACCCTAACCTCAAGCCAAGCTTTGATACCATATGTTAGGATTCGTCACATAATCAGAAAGAAAAAAGATAGTAAAAGTGAGAAAGAGAATTTGAGACGCAAGGTTTTATCCTGAATTACTCTTAAACTAGGGCTACATCCAGCTGATGATTCTACTATAATAACACCTCGTACCTCTTGTTTACATCGCTCAATTACAAGAGAAACGATAATATATATCCAAATAGAATATATATATATACACACACACAGTAGCTATTCAAGAGCTCAAGCTTAGACTACTAATAAAATATAAAGGGAGAATAAATATATATCCAAACATAATATATATACACACACACATATATATTTATATATATCCAATAGTTATCCATGAGCCTAAACCCAAATTACCAATAATATATGAACTCAACCTCTAGAGTCACTGGGGCACTGGCCTTATACAATTGATAAGGAATATGAATCACATCCCAACAAAGCCTACATTCTTTTGGTCCAATATATGCACTTAGTTCAGTTTAAAAAAAAAAAAAAAACATATGCACTTAGTGCAATTACTACGTGTGCTTTGTTGTTGATCAAAAAGACCCCCATTTTGGCTGATCTGTCGATGCCCAATGCTTTTGGAAAGAGCTTTCAACCATTAGTACTTTGATTGCATGCCGACACATTCATCTGTTTTATCCGTCACTCCGGGCATTTTTCCTACGCCAAACCAGAAATTAGCTACCCGAAGCTTCTTAAGGTTGGTCATCATATAAGATTTGTGCTAACAAAAGATTTTGTGTATGATGTTGCCGGTCAAAGGATAGTAAACGACGTAGTTCACTCAATTCAACAGGCCAACTAGACATCTGGTTTAAAGTTTCGAACCAAGCTAAATAAGAAAGAAAATTAACCACCTTTTCCAACGTATTCAATATTGTCCTCTGGGGGAGATACTGTTTTCTTTGAAAGTGTAAAAGTCGTCACTGAATCTAGGTAGAGAAAAATCAAATCCCACTGTATATCCAATGTGTCTATGCAACGCTCTCCCTCACGTGTAATTTGATGTAACACTTGAGATGGTTGAGTTAAATTGCTGAAGTGTTATCTCATATTGCTTGATTGATGGATTTGATTAGGCTTTATTCTTGTGGTTTCTCTTCACCTAATAAATAATTTGTGTACTTTGGTTGGACTTGTTAAAATGATATCAGAACCAAGCCTCGGAGTTCTTCATGCCCCAAGTCTATATCATGCATGCATGGCTCTCTACCTTCTTCAATTCACATGCCTTCTTCCATGCTAGTCGGTTTCAGTCTCATTTTGCACATAAGAAGATGTTGTAGTACTGAATTGTCATCACTTGAACACTCGATTTGACTAGACTTTATTTGCGTATAGTCTCTAATAGATTTAAGGATTTTAGCTTATGATCAATACTTTAATACAATGTCAGAAAACCATGTCATTAATTCTTAAACCTATGCAAACAAATTTTGTTTTTTCATAATTCAGGGCGCAATCATCGAGGTCTTGACTATCTTGGAGGCTTACTATACAAATCTTGTGAATTGGTTTGGTTTAAACCAATGACTTAGACACAAAGCACTCTAAAAACCCTATAACCTGATTAAGTTCAGACCTTTGATCTATTCAAATGGTCTTGACCCCATCAGCCATGCCAACCATTGGGGGGGAGGGGGAAGGGGAAGGAGAGGGACACAAGGACAAAAATTGGCAGTTGTTTGGATAAAATTGTCTTTGTAGTTGGTTCTTCTATCTTGCCAAAATATTTTTCATTGCAGCGAATGTATCACAATGATAAACTTCGTCGCATTAGGCAATTAAGACGAAGAAAGTGGGCCAAAGCTAAGAAATTTCATCATGATAGCCTAGTTTTGTATTGTTTTTTTCTTTTTTCTTTTTTAATGATTGCAATCTGTTTATTCCCTATTAAATATGGGGATGGCGTGGATTGCAAATATCCATCCACGCCGCCATTCTCATGTCTATCACTTGATTGGCCCCGGTACCGTTAAGCATGCTTAACTTTGGAGCAGATCATATATATACTATGTATATGTACCTTTTCTTTTTTCTCTCTTGGAATAAAATCAACGGATAAATTACAGCCAAATTCCCAACACTCATAACAAAAATACATTCAAGTCATAAATATTAAATACTTTCAAATTATGTAATCAAGTTTCCTAACTTACCCAAAAGGTACAATCAAATACTTATGTAAAATCCATTCAATTTGAGTGATTGAAAAAATTACTATGAGTTTTTAAAAATATTTTGAATAGACATATTGTTGATTGACAACGTCCATATGAAGGAAAATAACCTAAGATAGAAAAATAAAAATAAAAATAGCACCCATAGATTAATTGGAAATGAAGCAGCGGTCCCCGTGAGAGGCAGCCAAGGGCCTGCAAGCCCTTCCCTAGATCTCACCTAGACCTGGGCGAGGATTTGCAAGCCCTCGCACAATGGTTTGGCCACCACTCCACGAGGGTTGGTTGACCCTTGCATCAAGGTGGTGAGGGTTGGGCATGAGGCTTGACCTACCCTTGTGCGGTGGCGGCAAGTGGTGGCGCCACTATAATGCCAAGGTGGTTGGCCCTTGCTAGTGGCTAGCAAAGGTGGTTGTCTTGCCGATCCTTGTGATTCTTAGGCGAGGGTCAACGTATGCTAGCGAAAACCGGTTGGGGGGCAGCGAGGGCAATGTTCTAGGTTTGCTTCTCTTTTAATTTTTTTTTTTTGGGACTTTTGCTAAAGTGGCACCTCTTGACATCAGAGCACTGTTAATGTGTAGGGCGATTGATTTTGAGGTGGGTTGGTTTCTGTCTTGAAACTTGGAATCAGACAAAATAAGGTTGGCTCCC
The DNA here is from genome assembly GCA_007663325.1 of Eucalyptus pauciflora. Lineage (NCBI taxonomy): Eukaryota > Viridiplantae > Streptophyta > Magnoliopsida > Myrtales > Myrtaceae > Eucalyptus > Eucalyptus pauciflora. The sequence goes on along the minus strand of VMYD01000333.1, from coordinate 1,144,806 downwards.
AAATTGTAGGACCGAGAATCGACCTTTGACCCTTAGACCGACATTTATTGTTTTCTGGGTTTCTTCTGTTCAGAGAACTATATTGACAAAAGCATAATCTATTCTGGCTGTCAAGATCAAGTTGCATAGGGAACTCATAGTGATCATTGATCTAAAAGTTTTAAGCATGAAGATCCTCATTGACAAGGATAAAACAATGTCTACCTAAACTGAAAAGTTACTGGTAACACTTACAATTAAGAAATTGGAATCAAGCAAGAGTCAGTCATATTAATTTGCCAAAAGAAATACAGACAATACTCAAGCACATAAAAAAACTAGCCAGTGCTTCTGCAAGTTACGTAGGAATCAACTAAGATAGGTGACCCCTCCCAGTTTTGCAGAAGTTGAACAACTTGCAGGAGTAAAAGGCCACCAGCGCCATATATCATGAACAACTCAACGTCAAAACCCGGCTATGATATTACATTGGAAAATGACATAGTAAAATTCAGAAATACAATAAAGAAACAAGAGCATTGTCTCATTCTCCCTAGGACGCCATTCGCATATAGAAGGAGGTAGCATTCGTCTTGTTCAGTTGATCCATTACTCGTTACTTCAATGATGTTGCGGATCAGGACCTCTGGGACTCGCCCTCATGAGCTTGTAATAGCTTCCTTGCATATCATCTTCCTTTCCATAGTCTTCACGCAATGCTCGCGCCACCATACTACTTGTCTTCCCTCGGCTCACAACATGGGAAAGTCGTGCACGGGAGCTCGGAACCGAAAGCATTATCAGCATTAGGCACAGATAAATCTTGAACACGCCCATTGCCATTTTTATTTCCTTTGAAGGTGGCAGGAAAAGGTCGTGGGTTGATGGAGAATTAGACTAGGGACATCCTATATATAGTGCTTAAGGATGGTTAGCTTTTCATTTTTCTAATGGTCAAAGAAGATTCGCGAAAGGTACTGGATAACCAGTTCAGTCACTTGTTGTCCATTTTGTTCTTGGAACTAAATCATTGGATTGGACGTTGCTTTATGCGTAGATTTCCCACCATGCTGTAGATACATTGTCGTTATGCGTAGATTTCCCACCATGCTGTAGATACATTGTCGTGTATCGTGCAGTATTGAACAAAACAACGCGACATTTCTTACCTATATATGGCAGAGAAGCTTTATTGCTCGCTCTCTCTTCTATCGGGTAAAGAACTTTTTATGATTAATGACTACCAGTTCATGCACAAAAAGAAAAAAACAAACTCTTGTAAATCGATAAATGGGGGCTTTAGTTAGCTAATTGAGATTGGTTGTTGTGATCATCTTAGTTATCAATAACTACATGATATGGTTATCGACTATTACAATACCAATCTATAGATGACCACAATGTGCGGCTCTAGATAGCCGTACAATACAACTATTGATGTGCTGGAGTGCGATTGATCGAGGAAGACTGGTCAATGAAAGTGCTTCAAGCCATTAGACGATCAGCATGACATGAATATCAGCATCTATGAAGAAGAATCATCGACAACTATATGGAATCAACATTGACAAATAGCTGAGAGGTGCTCAACAAAGTTTGTAAGATTTTGTGGGATCATAGACGATTATTCTAAAAGTTTAAACTATTAGACGAATGCATGATTTATTATTTAAATATTATAATAGTCTCCTTCACGCTTAGTCTGGTCTTTTGCCCATACAAAGCGTGAAATTTTAATTGGATAGGCGAATGAGGCCTAGTAAGATTTGAACTAAGGACCTCTAGTACTGATATCATGTGACATTTTGAGTGACCATAGCTGATTATTTTAAAAGTTTAAGTTGTTAAACGAATATGTGATTTATTATTTAAATATTCTAACAAAGTTCATCAACGAAGCTTGCATATAATTTGTTATCCTAAAATTTGGTTAAGTGTTGGAAGAATGAGGAGGACATGAGGACAAGAATATTGACTGAAGGCAAGGGTAACAAGCAACGGTTGAGTAGCCTATGGCCTTGGATGCTGTAATTATTTGTGGATGAGATCAGCATGCAAATAAGAGGTATGGAAACTCAGGAGTACAGTTATAACCCGCTGACACCTGAATTTTACCAACTCATTTAGTTATTTATTGCATAGAAAATTTGAGGATCGACCTTGACCCCCAAAGAAATAAATTTTTATCTTGCATTGGTATATGAGGAGCATTTTTCATTCGATAGTAATAAATCCACATAAACCATAGTGCAGCTTTGAGCATAAGTGAATTATCTACTAAGCTGCAGAAGCGCAAAATTAGGACAAGCCCAAAGTTCCTCTAAAGCGGCCGAATATACATGTGCCTATCAAACGTAAACCAAATTAGGAAATGTTAATTTATTGAAGCAAAGTTGGGGGTTAGTTAAGCTTTATATTGTAAAAATTCTATTATAGGGAAATTGTCGTTGTAGTTGGTTCTTCTATCTTGCGAAAATATTTTTCATTGTGGCGAATGTATCACAATGATAAAACTTCGTCGCATTAGGCAATTAAGACGAAGAAAGTGGGCCAAAGCTAAGAAATTTATCATGATAGCCTAGGGTCCGTTCGTTTCGTAGAAGTGTTCGGCCAAAACCTAAAATTTGAGTGGAAAATATTTTCCACCGTTCGTTAGCTCATTTAATTGTTTCATTTAATTGTTTGAGAAAAATTATCAAAATTTGAATTTTAATATTTTTAATTGACCAAAAAAATAAATTTATTATTTTTATATTTTTTCAAAAAATGAATTTTTAATTATTTATATTTTTATAAAATCCAAAATTTTTATTTTTATTTTTATTTTTCTTTCTTTCTCTTTTTATTTTTATTTTTCTTTTTATTTTATTTTTCCTTCTCCTTCCTCCTTCCTCCGCCGCCGCCTCCTTCCTCCTCCTTCCGCCGCCGCTGCCTCCTTCCTGCCTGACGATGGCCGACACCTGGTGGCCAAATACGGCGAGCTCGAGACTCGGCCGATCTCGCCCGAGCTCGAGACTCGGCCGATCTCGCCCGAGCTCGCCGCGAGCTTCGCCGGGCTCTGGCGAGCCGCGAGCTCGCCGGATCTAGCGGCAGAGCTCAGGCTTGCCTGGATCGGGAGCCCGAGCTCCGTCGCCAGATCCAGCGAGCTCGCGGCTCGCCAAAGCCCGACGAAGCTCGCGGTGAGCTCGGGCGAGGCCCGAGCTCCGCCCAGGCCAGCGAGAGCTCCGCCTCACTCGATCTGGCGAGGCCCGATCTCGGCTTCGCCAGATCAGGCTAGGCGGAGCCTCGCCGGCCTAGGGCGAGGCCGGTGAGGTCGTCGACCGCTGGCTTGCGGCCGGTCGCTGGACGCCGACGTGGCCGGTTGGGCCAAAGAAGAAGATGAATAGGAAAGAAAATAAATTAAAAATTCAATTTTAAAAAAAAAAGAAAAAAAAAAGCATAAAAATAAAATGAAAATGTATTAATAAAAAGACGTAAGAGGGAAGAAGTCATGAAAAACGTTTTCCTCACTTTAAAGGTTGTTTTTTCCAATGATGGAAAACATTTTCCTTGACTAGTTCATTTTCCGTGAAACGAACACCGGAAAATCGGGAAAACATTTTCCCAGAAGTCATTTTCCGCGAAACGAACATACCCCTAGTTTTGTTTTGTTTTTTTTTTTTTTTCTTAATGATTGCAATCTGTTTATTCCCTATTAAATATGGGGATGATGTGGGTTGCTCATATCCATCCACGCCGCCATTCTCATGTCTATCACTTGATTGGCCCCGGTACCGTTAAGCATGCTTAACTTTGGAGCAAATCATATATACACTATGTATATGTACCTTTTCTTTTTTCTCTCTTGGAATAAAATCAACAGATAAATTACAGCCAAATTCCCAACACTCATAACAAAAATACATTCAAGTCATATATATTAAATACTTTCAAATTATGTAATTAAGTTTCCTAACTTACCCAAAAGGTACAATCAAATACTTATGTAAAATCCATTCAATTTGAGTGATTGAAAAAACTACTGCGAGTTTTTAAAAATATTTTGAATAGACATATTGTTGATTGACAACGTCCATATGAAGGAAAATAACCTAAGATAGAAAAAAAAAAAATAGCACCCATAGATTAATTGGAAATGAAGCAGCGGTCCCGTGAGAGGTAGACGAGGGCCTACAAGCCCTTCCCTAGATCTCACCTAGACCTGGGCGAGGATTTGCAAGCCCTCGCACAATGGTTTGGCCACCACTCCACGAGGGTTGGTTGACCCTTGCATCAAGGTGGTGAGGGTTGGGCATGAGGCTTGACCTACCCTTGTGCGGTGGCGGCAAGTGGTGGCGCCACTATAATGCCAAGGTGGTTGGCCCTTGCTAGTGGCTAGCAAAGGTGGTTGTCTTGCCGATCCTTGTGATTCTTAGGCGAGGGTCAACGTATGCTAGCGAAAACCGGTTGGGGGGCAGCGAGGGCAATGTTCTAGGTTTGCTTCTCTTTTAATTTTTATTTGGGACTTTTGCTAAAGTGGCACCTCTTGACATCAAAGCACTGTTAATGTGTAGGGGCGATTGATTCTGAGGTGGGTTGGTTTCTGTCTTGAAACTTGGAATCAGACAAAATAAGGTTGGCTCCCAAATTGCAGGACCGAGAATCGACCCTTGACCCTTAGACCGACATTTATTGTTTTCTGGGTTTCTTCTGTTCAGAGAACTAAATTGACAAAAGCATAATCTATTCTGGCTGTCAAGATCAAGTTGCATAGGGAACTCATAGTGATCATTGATCTAAAAGTTTTAAGCATGAAGATCCTCATTGACAAGGATAAAACAATGTCTACCTAAACTGAAAAGGTGCTGGTAACACTTACAATTAAGAAATTGGAATCAAGCAAGAGTCAGTCATATTAATTTGCCAAAAGAAATACAGACAATACTCAAGCACATAAAAAACTAGCCAGTGCTTCTGCAAGTTACGTAGGAATCAACTAAGATAGGTGACCCCTCCCAGTTTTGCAGAAGTTGAACAACTTGCAGGAGTAAAAGGCCACCAGCGCCATATATCATGAACAACTCAACGTCAAAACCCGGCTATGATATTACATTAGAAATTGACATAGTAAAATTCAGAAATACAATAAAGAAACAAGAGCATTGTCTCATTCTCCCTAGGACGCCATTCGCATATAGAAGGAGGTGGCATTCGTCTTGTTCAGTTGATCCATTACTCGTTACTTCAATGATGTTGCGGATCAGGACCTCTGGGACTCGCCCTCATAAGCTTGTAATAGCTTCCTTGCATGTCATCTCCCTTTCCATAGTCTTCACGCAATGCTCGAGCCACCACACTACTTGTCTTCCCTCGGCTCACAACATGGGAAAGTCGTGCACGGGAGCTCGGAACCGAAAGCATTATCAGCATTAGGCACAGATAAATCTTGAACATGCCCATTGCCATTTTTATTTCCTTTGAAGGTAGCAGGAAAAGGTCGTGGGTTGATGGAGAATTAGACTAGGGACATCCTATATATAGTGCTTAAGGATGGTTAGCTTTTCATTTTTCTAATGGTCAAAGAAGATTCGCGAAAGGTACTGGATAACCAGTTCAGTCACTTGTTGTCCATTTTGTTCTTGGAACTAAAATCATTGGATTGGACGTTGCTTTATGCGTAGATTTCCCACCATGCTGTAGATACATTGTCGTGTATCGTGCAGTATCGAACAAAACAACACGAGATTTCTTACCTATATATGGCGGAGAAGCTTTATTGCTCGCTCTCTCTTCTATCGGGTAAAGAACTTTTTATGATTAATGACTACCAGTTTACGCACAAAAAGAAAAAATCAAACTCTTTTAAATCGATAAACGGGGACTTTAGTTAGCTAATTGAGATTGGTTGTTGTGATCGTCTTAGTTATCAATAACTACATTATATGGTTATCAACTATTACAATATCAATCTATAGATGACCAAAATGTGCAGCTCTCGATAACAGTACAATACAACTATTGATAAGTGCTGGAGTGCAATTGATCGAGGAAGACTGGTCTGGTTTGAAACTTTAAACCAGATTTCTAGTTGGCCTGTTGGATTGAGTGAACCGTGTCGTTTGCGACCCTTTGATGGACAACATCTAACCCAAAATCTTTTTTCTTTTTTTTGGCACTAATCTTCCATGATGACCAAACTTAAGAAGCTTTGGGTGGGTCATTTCTGGTTTGACGTAGGAAAAAGCGCAAAGTGACGGATAATAGAGATAAACACGTCGGCATGTAATCAAAATACTACTGATTGAAAGCTCTTTCCAAGAGCATTGGGCTTCGGCAGATCAGCTAAGAGGGTCCTTTTGAGCAAACAGACAGACAGCACACGTAGTGATTGCACTAAATGCATAAGTCGAGCCAAAAACATGTAGGCGTTACGCGTGTCAGGACAACATTTTTTCGTGTCAGGACAACATTTTTTTTTCAAAGTACAACAAATCTATATCAGCTTAAGCGCCGTTTGGGGAATTATGGTTTGCCGCGTGCTTAGTTAAATAAATCACAATGCACGACCAACAAAAGGCTTAAAGGAGACTTTATTTCAGGGTTTAGCATCGTCTAAAGTCAAGATAATAACTTTTACCATTTGATATGATCAAAGTGCCCCTATTTCTTCCTGGGCTCCATTAGCATAATAATCTTTGGGTAACTCATTGGAATGAAGAGGCAGTCCTCATGAGGAGTAGGTGAGTGCTTGCAATCCTTGCCTAGATCTCGGTTAGAGTTGGGTGAGGTTTGCAAGCCCTTGTGTAGTGCTTTGGCCACCACTCCACAAGGGTTGCTTGACCATTGCATCAAGGTTGCAAGGGTTGGGCTCGAGGCTTGACCTACCCTTGCGCGGTGGTGGCAAGTGGTGGCGCCGCCACCCTGCAAAGGTTGCCGATCCTTGTGATGCTTAAGCAAGGGTCAATATTTGCTAGCGAAGGTCAAGCAACGAGGGCAATGTTCTAGGTTTTCTTTTCCTCTATTAATCTTTTGGGACTTTTGTTAGGGTGATCGATTTTGGGGTGGATCAATTTCTCACCTGGAATTTGGAATCGGACCAAACAAGGTTGTTCCAAGTTTGTAGAACTGGAAATCAACCCTGGTGACCCTAGGAACAGCATTTTTTTTATATATTTATATTGGGTTTCTTCTATTCAAAAGAACTATCTGGACATTTTAAGTATCATCCATCCTAGCGGTCAAGATAAACTTGCATAGGGAACTCATACTGATCATTGATCTAAAAAATGTAAGCATGAAGATCCTCATTGACAAAGATAAAACAATGTCTACCTGGACTGGAAAGGCACTAGTGACACATCCAATTAAGAAATTGGAATCAAGCAAGAGCCAGTCACATTATTTTGCCAAAAGAAATCCAGAAGATACTCAAGCACAAAAAATTAGCCAGTCCTTCTGCAAGTTAAAGGAATCAACTAACATAGGTGTACCCCTCCCAATTTTGCAGAAATCGAACAACTTGCAGCAGTAAAAGGCCACCACAGCCAGAAATCATACGTAGAAAATGAAGTACAATGCAAACAAGGAGAAAAAGAAAAACAGAACTGGGTAGGTTCCATTGGTCTGGATCAATTGTTCTGGTTTTGCACAAGGAAACGGAACCTGACTGGTTATTGTTGATTCTAATTTTGTGAAATTGGGAACTGAAGTGGTTTCTGCTGGAATCATCCATAATTGGCCAGTTTAGTCCGACTTCCGGATTGACCCGGAACCGGTGCACACCCCTATTTATGTGTTCTCTAAAAATGTTGACAACCAATCATACGTGATAATGACCCTCTTCTCTGACTAGACATATAGAGTAGATCAACGCATTTAAAGTATAATTGCAGAAGATAATGCGTTGACAATTATGTGGAAAAGGGCCTTTAAAGTATTGGGTCATCTCTTTTTTATTTTTTCTCATTTGGCCCTAATCTATGCTAATGGTCCGGTTGTGCTTTCTTTTTATTTACCCAATACGCAATTTGGTGAGGACTCATCGCAGTGTGAAAAGCGTGGTGACGCTGCTATCCACTGCACTTCAAATTTACGTCCTGTGGTCCTGGTTTTACATATGGACAATGACACCCTTAAGCAAAATTACTTGCGCAGGTTCATATTTGATAACACCATAGCTCTTTTGGCTCTACTACCTTTGATCTTCTCCAAGTTCTAAAGATTCAAAAGCTCAAAGATTAGTTGTTGACACCTAAATTTTGACTAAGTATTTAGGATTAGATTGCATAAGAAAATTATGGACCAATTCGGTCCTAACAAAAATGATTTTCGCGTCACCTAGGTCTTAATTTTCATTTGCATCCATGAAATTTTTTTTTTCTTTTTTACCCTATTTTCGGATAAATTATATTTAAAAAAAAAAGATAAAAAAAGGGGGGCCCATGAGGGCTGGGCTTTCACGCCCAGCCCCTTTTTCTTCTTTTCTCCCCCCATAAGGGCCCAGGGCCCAGCCTCTTTTTCCCAGGCTTGGCCCCTCCGCCTCCTCCTTTCTCCTTCCTTCCTCTTCTTTGTAACTCACGCGTGCAGAGGACGTCGACGCGCGAAGGACGATCTAGGGCAAGAGAGAGGAGAGAAGGCCCGCAGACTGGGGACGGAATGCGGTAGAGGAGGCGGCCTAGCTAGAGCTGCCTCGAGTGGTGGGACGACGGTTCGGCCGGAGGAGGCCGCTCGGAGTGCCAAGGACCGGCGGTTCGAGCACCTCCGCCGACCGACCTCCTCGCCTATAAATAAGGCTTCGGGCGGAGGCTAGAGAGGGACACACGGAGAGGATGGAGGCAACAAGCTTAAAGGATCCCCCGATGCCGTCATCCCTGCCGCTGCTTGCCTCAGTTGGCGTCGCCCCCAAAACCCTAGCCGCCGCCTCTTGCATCTCGGTCCCGACTGGCCGAGCCGCTTGCTGCTTGCTGCTGCTGTGCTGCATCCCCAGCCGCCGATCCCCCGATGCAAGCTACGGCAGATCTGGGCGCACAGCCACAGTGACCCACGCTGATCGCCTCAGCCGCCCTCATCGACGCCGCAAAGAAGCGGGGAAGAAGGGAGGCACGAGTCGGGTCAGAGCCGGGTTGAACGTGGGTATCTCAGCCGGGTAGGGTTTCAGCCGATTTGGGCCAGCACGCGTGGGTTGGCTGATTCCTGGGCCGGGCCTTTCTTTTAATGGAAAGTGGGCTTGATTTTTTTGGACTTGGATTCTTTTAAAAGGGTATTCCGGCCCGAGCCCGCGCTTGAGGCCCATTCCAAGCCACTGGTTTCAACGAACCGGGTCGGTCCCAACCCGGGAATCCGACCTGGGTCGTTTTTTATAATATATTATTATATAAAAATATATTAATAATAAAAATCAAGAAAATCAAAAAATAATAATAATAATAATATTTTTCAGAAAGCGGAAAAATCCAAAAATATTTTACATTTTCCCAAAAAATCAGAAAAAGTCAAAAAATGATTTATATTTTCAAAAAAGATCAAAAAATCCTAAAATGCTTTTTATGTTAAAAAAATAGAAAAAGACAAAAAAATATGTTTATTATTTTTCTCCACAAATGCATGATAAAAATTCCTTGAAAATCCAAAAAGCCTTAGGGTTTAAACAAAATTAAGTACCGGAATAGTATTAGTGATTAATTAGTATAATCAAGTCCCCGATTTTAATTTCTCTTGTTGCGCTAGAGTAAAATATTTTTCTCAATATTTCGTTTGGGTTTCTAATCAACCCACCCCAGATTAATTAGTGATGACTCATATTTAAAATTAACTTACAGATTAAAAACTTGGATCATAAGTCGTGAATTGGTGGGTTTGGAAGAGCCCGGGCTAAACTTAATAGACTTGGTCAGCCATTAGCCTCCGCAAGCGCCCACATATATGTGTGGGCGCCCGAAAAGAAAAGAGAGGTCGTGACATTAGTTGGTGGCACCTAGTTAATGTTTTACTTCTATAAGTCCGCTTATAATAAACACAATAAATGCAGTACTCTACCCTGCCATTCCCACAAATTCCATAAGCAACTCAACGTGAAAACCCGACTATGATATTACATTAGAAAATGACATATTATAATTTAGAGAGACAATAAATAAACAATAGCATTGTCTCATGCTCCCTAGGACGTCATTTGCAAATAAAAGGAGGTGGCAATCGTCTTGTTCAATGATGTTGCGGATTAGGACCTCTGGGAGTTGCCCTCATAAGCTCGTAAGGGCTTCCTTGCCTGTTATCTCCCTTTCCATAGTCTTCACGTAATGCTCAAACCACCATACTAAGGGTCTTCCCTCGAATCACGACATGGGGAGCTCGTGCACGGTAGCTCGGAAACAAATGCAATATCAGCATTAGGCACAGACAAATCTTGAGCATGCCCATCGTCATTTTTATTTCCTTTGAAGATAGCAAAAAAGGTCTTGGGTTGATGGAGAATTAGAGTTGGGACATCCTATACATAGTGCTTAAGGATGGTTACCATTTCAATTTTTTAATGGTCAAAGTAGATACTCGAAAAGTAGAGGTTAACCCGTTTAGTCATTTGTTGTCCATTTTGTTCTTGGAACAAAAATCATTGGATTGGACATTGATTGATTGTATATTTCCCACATTGCAAAAGACACATTGTCGTGTATCGTGCAATATTGAACAAAATAACATTAGATTTCTTCGTATGATAGGGAAGCTTTATTGGGCAAAGAACTGTTTGTGATTAGTGACTATTAGCTTACACACAATAAAAAAAAAAGCACCAAACTTTTTTAAATTGATAAACAATGGATTTAGTTGGTTAATTGAGTTGGGTTGTTGTGACCGGCATTGTTATCAATAATTACATAGTATGGCTATTGACAATTACAAAACCAATCTATCAATGACCATAATGTGTGGTTCTTGACAACCATACAATACAACTATTGATGAGTGCTGGAGTGCGATTGATCGAAGATGACTGGTCAATATAAGTGCTTCAAGCCTTTAGACGATTGACTTGACATGAATATCGACATCTATGGAGAAGAATCAATGACTATATGGAATCAACATCGACAAATAGCTGAGAGGTGTTCAACAAAGTTCATCAACGCAGCTCGCAAAGACTTAGCTATCCTAAAATTTGGCTAAGTGTTGGAAGCATGGGAAGGACATGATGACAAGAATGTCGATTGAATGCAAGGGTACCCTGCTATGGTTGAGTAGCCGATGGCCTTGGAAGCTGTAATTGTTTGTGGATGAGATCGGTGTGTGAATAGGAGATACGGAAACTCGAGAGTGCAATTGTAACCTGTTGACATTTAAATTTCTGCAACGCATTTAGTTAGTTACTTATTTATCTATTAAGCCTGCAGAAGCACAAAAATTGGACGAGCCCAAAGTTCCTCTAAAGCAGTCGAATATACATGTGCCTAGCAAACGTGGTATGAGAAATTTAGAAATATGGATTTATTGAAGCAAACTTGAGGGGTAATTAAGCTTTATATTATCAAATTTTGGTTATAGGGAAATAAGAAAGGGCATATTCTCTAATAAGAAAGATCACATAACCTAAAATAGTAAATAAAGATATCCCCGGTCCTCGCAAGACAATCCTAAGCATAACCCTCTATAAACCCATTAGAGATGGTTCACAATTAGAGGTTGGCAATACACAATGGAAATAAAAAATGACACGAGAACACAAAAAGACATACACACACACAAGCTCTCTCTCTCCTGGAGCCCCTAGAAAAATTCCAGCGCAAATGGGCATTCATTAACCGTTGGATCGCTCTGAAACTTTGTGGAGAGTATGCTAAGTCATTCTTAAGTTTTGTCGATGGAGATGATGAAATAATATTTTAAGATATGTCTTTGAAGGAGAAAATCAGAATGGTTGGACTGCTAGAGAGCAAAATTCGCAGTTGCACGTAAGTGGTGAGTATGCATTTGTTTTAAGTCAAAATGTGTTAAAATTTTGAGGAGACCTCTACGCCACCTATTTCCTCAACCCTAGGAAAGAATCAAGCATCAAAGACCTCTTGATGTCCACAGTCCCTGACCTTGCTGTTCGCCACCTCTTGCCACCCTGTCATGCGTCTTGTTGTCCCGGCGTGATTACTTACGGCTGCCGAGTGGCTTAGCCCATGCTGGACTCCCTGCCATTGCCTATCCATTGTTGCCAGCCCTCTATGTGATATCCTCAATTCAGACCCCTATCTAGACTGCGAGGAATGAACTAAAGATCGGTATGCTAGTAGTAACGAGGATATGCTATGACTCAATCCTAAGGATTGTTCACGAGTTAACTAGCTGATTAGGGGTAAGGCGACTCAAGATCAGGGTTGCAATAGACCAAAGCATTCAACCATGGAAGGACCGTTCAACCATAAGGATTGTTGTGGACGATTACATGCCGTCACGAGTCGATTAATGGATGGGTATAGAACGATTCAGCTTGACTATATACTGGTTGTGGGTGATGTTATACGGTCAATGTACCGTTCGTGAACTACCCTAATCCGATCTTAAATGACCATGAGTTCTAGGCAGGTTGATCAATCTTACTCGATTACATGAAAATCGAGGGTTATTCATGGATTGAACAAGCTCAAATAAAAGTCATGCGAGAAACCGTGGACAAGCGTCGAACTCAATTGGACTCTAGACGCCAGAGCTCTACCAATGCCGCCCAAATTCACGTAGGTCGTGTTAAGGCCGTTTTCGGACAGAACTTAGCCACCAACCCCGATCCAATTATGGATGTCAATTATAGATGTTATCAAGACATTCCTATCCAATTGAATGATATTAGTGAACTCATTAGTGCATTAACTGGAGAAATGTGCTAATTTAAGGATACAAACTTTAGTGGCCCTAGAGATGAGAAATCAAGTGGCAATTCTTTAAGAGTGAAGGCGCCACTTTGGAGAGAACAAGGAGGAAGACCAAGTTTAATTTGTGCAACTAGGCGCATTATTGGCCAATAAAACTTGAATGACAAGCTTGGACAAGATGAAGGGTTGAGATTGCTTTTTGCTCTTCAAGCCAAGAGGGCAATCATGAATTTAGACAATAGTACAACATTGCATTAAATGCTTGAGTGACATATTTTCTCTCTTCTCAATTATTTTCCTCTCCAAGTTCATCTTCTTTCTCTCACCTTTCTCTCATTTCCCTCCCTCTCTCCCTCTTTGGCTGACCCCTCCCTCTCCTTTCTCTCCCTCACGCCTCCCTCTCTTTCTCTCCCTCTCTCTCGTCCAGTTGCTCGCCGCTGCATCACTCGCCTCTGCATCGACTGCCTACCGTCGCTGCTACCACTGTCCACCTACCATCCTTGCACCATCGCCACTGCCCTCCTCACGCCGTTCCTGTGCCGTGAACCTCGAGCTGCCGTCTGCCCGTCGTTCGTGTCTCACGACTTGATTGTTCGTAAGACGATTTCCTAAACATCAGCTAGGCTGTTGCGTTATGTAACTCGCATTTTGGTTCGGTTTTTGTGTTGTTAGAATTATCCTAGGTAGAGAAGCTCACGTGATTAATTTTGTATTATTTGTTCGTGATATGCTTGGACTATAAGATTTGGGGATAGGTGAGGAGTGAGTATGTGATCGTCGAGAATGTTTGGATTGGCGTGATTAGTAAAAATGGTCCGTCTAGGCTTGGGTTATTGCTTGAGCTAGAAAAATTGCAGTGCTTGTTGCTTGTGGAGCATTCATTATCGATACCTAGGCTTACCCTTAATGTTCGATTATTATGGTTGGTCGTATAAGCGTTGTGTGATGTAGATTATGGTGTGTGATGACTATTGTTGGTTGAATCCTCAATATGTGTTGCTACTATGTTTGATTGTAAAGGATTGTGATTGCATTATGGATGTGGTCTTCGCATATAGAGGTCCATAGGTTATGGTCGATGCTTGAAACCACACTGAGCCTCCGAAGCTAGAATTGCATTGGTTTTTGGACGTGCGTGGAAACACACCGGGCTGGGTCACTCTCTTGTTTCGATGATATTAGGCATATCATCCGATCCGAGTTTGACTTAGGCTGATGCTCGAATGTAACGGGTCAAGCCGCGATTCTCATTTCGTGCTTGGCATATTTTATCGATGCACTTTTGATAGGTCGTGAGTTACACATCACTTGGCACGCCCTTAGGGCACTAATACCTTACACTAATGTGGAAGATAAAACCTGATGTGTGCTTAATGTCTATGGTCACATGAGGGATTCCATCATTGAAGATTTTGTGGGACGATGCCGCCCTTGAGAGATGTTGGAGGATGATGCCCGAAGGTTTTCGGATGCCGTTCATGGTGATGATTACGGAATGATACCCGAAAGGATTCCCGACGAGGGTTCAGACGCGGTGCTCAATCGGCCGAGATGATGTCCCGGATATTTCTCAAAAAGCCGGAGGGTTGCGGCTTTATATGATTAATAATTGGACTTGTGATAGCATAATATTATGGGATATTATGTAATTCTCAAGGCGCTAAATGTTTGTAAAGCATTTGATTGTTATTTGCATACTTTGGAAGTTGCTATATGGCTCGTGCATGTTTATTATGGCCTTATATGAGATGTGTAAAACGCGTGCATAATTTAATTGTCATTTTTAGTGACTTGGAAGGTATGTGGATGTTTTGGATGTCGTTATTTGAGTCTTGAAGGCTATGGCAATGTTTTAGAATCTAATAATTGACACGTGAAAATATTATTAGCTATTAATTTACATTATATGTGGCACGTGTGGATTTTTATGCTATTATTTAGGACTCAAGGGACTTGTGCATGTTGATGAAGTTATTAACTGACACATTTAGAAGTTTTATAAGTATGGGATACCTCATAGATTCTTGATTGGATGGATGTTTAGATAGAGGATGAGTTCCTTCATGTTCATAGTTAAGGCAAAGCAAAGGCTTTACTATTGATCTGCCATTGAAATGTTTATGTCGAGTAATTGTAAGGTTCCGATGCGAGGCATCCGCCTATACAAAGTTTAGGTTACTTATTTATTGAGTTTTTAACTCATTTATTATTGTTTAAGCTTTTTCAGGCCAATAGGTACGAGTCTTCCGCCATCTCAGTTTGATCTCCTTGTATATATGGAAGTTATGATGCTTGATGTTGAGGACACTATGATTGACATCGTCTTCTAGTGCCAGGCCACGATAGTATGGGTGAATAAGGGCGTGGGTACCTGGTTCCCTATCTATATGAGGCTTGGTTTGCTTGAGTCGATAAGGACTTCTATGGTTCTTTTTGTGGGTTCAACAGTTTGACGGTTTGCACAGTCACACTGACGGGTCGGTGGTGCCCCCTCCTGATAGCACCTTGGATGACCCCGAGTCCTACCCCGACTACGACCCAGAGCTCAAGCCCTAGTCATGAGGACACTGGCTTTTGATGGGAACCATTCTTTCGAGGTGTGTTGCCCGTGTGGGTGCAAATCATGACACATTCCACTGTTACCCGAGGTACGAGCTTAGGAGAGCTCATGACCATGTGCAAGGGAACTCACACATGATTTGTCTCGAAAGACGAGGTGATGATGCCTTTATGGATGCGAACCGTGAGAGAACTCCCATGGTCAAGTACCCCTAAACCCAATCTTTTCCCCTTTTCGATTGGGCTGAGGAGCTCAGATCGCACAATGTTACAGCTTGCACATGTATGGCATGGTCTTATATGAGATGCATAAGACATGTGCATTATTTAAATGTCATTTTAGTGACTTAGAAGGCACATGCATGCTATGTTCGATTTTGTTTATGAATTGAGAGACATGTGGATGTCCTGAAGGTTATTGTTTGAGTCTCGAAGGCTTTGATAATATTGAGGATGCTGCTATCCGTCATGTGTCAATATTCTGGCTATTATTTGCACTAATTATGACACATGTGGATTTCTATGCCTTTATTTAGGATTCGAGGGACTTAGGTTGAGAATAGGTTCCATCATGTATATAGTTAAGGCAAAACTTAGGCTTTGCTATTGACTACCATCAACACGTTTAGGTCGGAAATCATTCCGATGTGAGGCATCCGCCTATACGAGGTTTAGGATATTTACTTATTGAGTTTTCAACTCACCGTTGTTGTTTAACCTTTTTTCAGGTCAATAGGTATGGACCCCTTACCCCACCTCTTCATGTACTTTGGGGTGCCTATTAGCATGAAGACTATGGTCACCACTACTATTTGGGTTGATGAGAGGTATTGCGACTTATCCCACATTGTTACCAAGCGTGGTACGCGTGGTTTGATGGAGACCTTTTTGGACCCCTCTATGGGGTTCTGCGTTTCACTTGGATCGAGAGAGGACGCAGGTTTGCCAGATAGCCCTATGGATGATGCCTAGGCAGTAAGTCCTAATAGAGAAGTCACTTTTTAGTTAGATCTCAGTAGAGGAGATAGGCTCCCTCTCGCAGCTTCCAGTCGGCCCGCCCGCGCCCCGCCCCCCCCCCCCAACCTTGATATCTTTTTAAGTGTGTGGAGATTGACCAGATCAGAACAGCACTAGAAGTGAGGACTTGTAAATTGTAAATGTTCTGATTAGATAAATAAAGCTGGGAAGTAATGTAGTATGTATGTGAGTGTGTTTCTCTCTAATCATCCATTGTTTGATCGTTGATGATTGATTGGGTGATTGGAGATTGTATGCTTCCGCATATGCTTAATGAAAGATAAAAATCAATAGAATGGCAACGCCTCTTGAGACATTGTGAATTAATCCCAAGGTTGAGGACATCATGTTCCCGAGTCAAGGTTAGGGCCCAGGGCATGATGCGTTGCCATCCCATGGACTTCATATTATCATCATGTGGTGCCGGTTTTAAAATGTCTTTTAAATGAGGATGATGAAATCATAGAACAATAATACTTATACTGGTTCTTATTTGATATCACCTTTCGCGTATCTACTTTGATCATTAGAATAATGAAAAGGTAACCATCCTTAGGACTATATATAGGAGGTCGTAGCACTAATTCTCCATCAACCCAAGAACGTTTTGCTATACTGAAAAGAAATAAAATGGCGATGAGCATGCTCAAAATTTGTCTATTTCTAATGCTGATATTACATTCGACTCCGAGCTGCCGTGCACGAGCTCCCTATGTTGTGATCCAAGGGAAGACACTTAGCAAGGTGGTTCGAGCATTACGTGAAGACTATGGAAAGGGAGACAACGGGCAAAAAGGTCATTATGAGCTTATGAAGGCCGGTCCTGAAGGTCCTGATCGACAACATAACTAAATAAGACAATTGCCGCCTTCTTTTTTTCCCGAATAGCATCCTAGTGAGCATGAGATAATGCTCTTTCTTTCTTTATCGTCTCCTTTTGTTTTTATATGAGTTCCAAATCTAATGGATGATTAGAGAGAAACACACTCACATACATACTATCATCATGTGGTGCCGGTTTGATTGTTGATGATTGATTGGGTGATTGGAGATTGTATGCTTCCGCATATGCTTAATGAAAGATAAAAGTCAATAGAATGGCAACGCCTCTTGAGACGTTGTGAATTAATCCCAAGGTTGAGGACGTCATGTTCCCGAGTCAAGGTTAGGGCCCAGGGCGTGATGCGTTGCCATCCCATGGACTTCATATTATCATCATGTGGTGCCGGTTTTAAAATGTCTTTTAAATGAGGATGATGAAATCATAGAACAATAATACTTATACTGGTTCTTATTTGATATCACCTTACTCGTTTGGCTCCAATACGTTAGATCTTCTCCAAGTTGTCAAGATTCAAAAGCTTAAAGATAAAAGATCGCCAATATAGTTAGTTAAAAGCATCAATATTTCATTGTTTTACTACTACAAGTCCAATTGTGATAAACACATGACACGTGGCACTTTTCCTTGCCATGCCCACAATCTCCATTAACAACTCACCATTAAAACCCTATTATGGCATTACATCGAGAAATGACGAAGCAAGATTTGGAACTCATATAAAAACAAAAGGAGACGATAAAGAAAGAAAAAGCATTATCTCATGCTCACTAGGATGCTATTCGGGTAAAAAAGAAGGCGGCAATTGTCTTATTTAGTTATGTTGTCGATCAGGACCTTCAGGACCGGCCTTCATAAGCTCATAATGACCTTTTTGCCCGTTGTCTCCCTTTCCATAGTCTTCACGTAATGCTCGAACCACCTTGCTAAGTGTCTTCCCTTGGATCACAACATAGGGAGCTCGTGCACGGCAGCTCGGAGTCGAATGTAATATCAGCATTAGAGATAGACAAATTTTGAGCATGCTCATCGCCATTTTATTTCTTTTCAGGATAGCAAAACGTTCTTGGGTTGATGGAGAATTAGTGCTACGACCTCCTATATATAGTCCTAAGGATGGTTACCTTTTCATTACCATCCTTTTCATTATTCTAATGATCAAAGTAGATTCGCGAAAGGTGAATCTTAGTCACCTGTTGTCCGTTTCGTTCTTGGTGCTAAAAATCATTAGATAGGATATTATTTGATCTGTTCAATCTTCCAATGTCCCACCATGCGTGAAGATGCATTGTCGTCTATCGTCCAAGATTAAATAAAACATGATGGCTCTTTGGCTCAAACTCTCTTATATTGGGTAAAGAACCGTTAGTGCATTAATGGGGGAAAACTATTAAAAGAAATCATAAATCCGTTATAATTATGTCAATTTAATTCTAAATATTTTTCTTTTTACTAATTGAGTCGTAAACATTTTGTATTTATGCTAATTCAGTTCATCTATCCAATTTTGACCAGACTAACATGGATGCTAGCCATTCTACGTGATACGGGCGATGCCGATATGGATAACTAGCCAAAGGAGAGGGCCGGCAAGGGTCGGCCTCGCTTGGGGAGGGTCAAGCCTTCTCCAGCCATGGTGAGACGGCCCTCGCCATGGCGACTGTCATGATGGGTGGGTGAGTTGGTCGGGGAAGATGCATTCCGTTGCAAGGAGGAGATGCATCTCACTGTGACGAAGACATCCCTGTTCTTCGTTGGCCATGGATTCGCGGCGTACGACTTGAAGGGCGAGCTTGTGTTCTGGTCGACTCATATGGGCCTGACGCTCACGACCCGGGCAAGGTCGTCCTCATGGATGCTCACGGCCGGTGTCTCCTCACCGTCAAGTGCAAGGTATAACCAATCCCAATTGATTGGCGTCCTTCTCGAGATGTTGTCCTGTTGTGCGGTTCGGACTCGGTTTCTGAAATCGGCTGGAGTCATAATCAGTTTACTGGAATGTTGATCGGAAAAGGCAAGATTCCGGAGTTGATTTGCTTTTGGAACAGGGACGTCTTCATCATCGTGAGATGCGTCTCCTCCTTGCAACGGAACGCATCTTCCACGACCAACCCACCTGTCATGATGGATTGGCTTCAACGAGCCTTTGGCCGGTCACCGAACCTTGATGATAGTGGGAGGAAGAAGATGAAGGGAGGGAAAAAAGGAAAAAAGAAAATAATTAACAAAAAATCACAAAATATTAAATATTATTAAAAATTATCCGTGTTAGCATTGATCACACCATATAAGACCATCAACATCCATGTCAACGGTATTTGGCTAAAATTTACCAGATTAAATGAATTGGTGAACTCAATTGGCCAAAATAAAAATAAAAAAAGTTTATAACTAATTTGGCACAATTGCAATAGGTGTAAAGCTTTTTTGGTAATCCTCCCTAAACTAATGCCTACTTTATTTTATATATTTAGCTTTGGACCTTTTGAAGAAGCTTCAAAGTTAGCTGAAATTCACCCATATTGTAATTTTTCCTCTCCTAACCACCTACCTCTCTTCCCTTCTCTAACCTTTCTTCATCTCTTCCACTTCTAGAGGGGTGGGATTTGACCTAGATCTCTTCCTCCCCTCCTAGTTGATTTTCCTTTTATTGCCTTTTGCTTTTTCATTACTCTTCTGATCTAGTTTTAGATTTAGGAGTTTTGTTCTCTGGATCTTATATCTGGGAGATTTTCTCTCTGATCCAATTCTAGATTTTAGATTTTTAATGAATAAGTACTTTGCCTCTAATTTCAATAGCGTTCACTGTAGCTCAGTAACATATATGTGCTCATTCAATGTGTTTTAGTTAGATGCTTTGGTGCTTCGTATTGGCTACAAGGCTCGCTCTCACAGGTGTATATGTTTATGTTGTCTCCTACAATGATGGTATTGGGTATGTTAAACTTAGGCGCATATCGCCGAAAGGCAAAACCGTAACTACAAATAAAGAATCCAGCGTGTGGTTATCACTAATGATGTTGTGAGATTGCGTAATTGGTCACCAATCCTTTCGCATGGATACAATCGTCAATCTATCATTAAATGACAAGCCTGTGATTATTTATGATTTTTGGTTTGTTTTGGAGCTCTATGGGCTTATCTTATTATTGTGACTTTTGAGATTTCTTATCATATATCATTTTGATAATGAATGGAAATTTCTTTTGACCAAATAAAAAGAAAAGAAGGTTCAAAGTTGGGTGGGTTCGCGTACAATCGTTGTGGAAAGCCTAATGCCTTTTTACCTTTTGGCATGATCGCTTGTTCATCATTATTGTCTTATGTAACAAGCCAATGAATCCGTACATCAAAACGATGCGCACGTCGTGTTGCGCGGCTTATTTTCATGTTCGTCCACGAGGGTCGTTGAACGTGGTACTCCGAGTCACTTCCTGTTAATCCTCGAGTAATCGCGCGAAGATGTAGTCCGGCCAAAAAAGGAGTAAATTTCGTCAACACTTCGGTTGGAAGTCGCCAGCTGAATTGCGTCGTTACTCGAGGCTCCTATTTTGCCCCGCTTCTTGAGTTTGTCATTACGTAAGATTAGGGCTAATAAAATATTTCGTGCTTGACGTAGCCATTAAAAAAGAACTAACGACACGGTTCATTTTTTTTTTATTTTCTTCTATAGCCAAGCAAAATGAGAAGGCATGATCGCACCTTTTCTAACGTAAATGATGTTGTCCTGATCGGGGTAGCCTTTTTCATTAGATGTTCCAAAGTTGTCAAAGAACTTAGGTTGAGAAGAAGAATATCCCTTTATTTATCCGATATTATTCGTAATACTCTCCCTCTGGTTTAATTTAATATTGTACAAATGAACGATCTACATCGTCCGACTATGAGATTCGACTGAGTTACATTAATGCTGTTTCTCTCTACCTAATGACCCGTATTCTTCAAGTTAGACATTTAAAAATGTATCGGAGCCAGGCCTCAAAGTCGTTCATGATTTAGGATTATTTCGTGCATGTGTGGCGCCACATTCTTCTATTCACATGCCTTCTCCCACGCCAGCCAGTTTCAATCTCAATTCGCACTTGAGAAGGTGTCACAGTATTAAGCCAAACATCACTTGAGGGACAATGAAATAATTTTGTCAGGTTTATCAACAAAATCGTCGTTATAGTTGGTTCACCTATCCCGACAAAATATTTTCCATCGTGACGAAGATGGGCTAGTTAGGATGAAGAAACTAGGCCCAAGCTACAAAATTTCGTTGCCATAGGCTAGTTTGGGTACCATAGATCAAACCAGGCTACCATTGTCATTTGCACCATTTCGTTGGCCAATGCACCATTAGCATGCTGAACTGTATAGTTGTTGTATCTTTTCATTTTGGGAAAATGACACCATACATAACTTTCATATAATGCTCACCTATGTTTCAATAAAAGAAAATTTCGATTAGTTGAACGCCATTACTTATGTACGATGTTCACTTGAGTGGCATAACACTTGTTTTCAATCACTTGAATGCCATCATTTATGTACATCACTCACTATATATAACTCTTTATCCAATCACTCAAATATCATAACTTTCGAAAAACATTCGCCGTAAGTGCCATGCCACATTGGATTTTCGAAACTTGGATGAACATTTTAAAAAAAAGTTATATCACTCAAGTAATCAATTGAAAGTCATGATACTCAAGTGAATGGTTTTCAGAAGTTGTGGTAGTCAAGTAGTAAAAAAAAAAAAATGATGACACTCAAGTGAGCATAGTACGAAAATCATAGCGCTTGTAATGTATTTATCACACTTATTTTAACTTGTCCAAATAAAATATCACGATAAAATATAATTAAAGTCCTAAAATTTATAGCAAAATTACAATCAAATCCTGTTATTTTTTATTTACATAATCAAGCTCTAAAATTTAGTCAAAAAGTGCAATCAAGTAGCTCCATCCAGGCTGAACGAGGAAAAACAGTTAACGTTATTTTTTTGGGTTGGGGGGTACTTTTTGAACCCACGTATCTTTGATTTTCCACCACGTGGATCCCACGTGAGAAGAAAAAACCAAAGTTAAAAACATAAAGGATACTACAAGAGAAAAGCCAAAACTGAAAGGGAAGAAAACAAGGACCCCAGATTATATCATTCAAGGTATTATTTATTTTAATCCATCTTATATCGAGCTTTGTGATTTTATCATTTGACTTTCAAGTAGGCATTTTCCCAGGAGATTATCCATCTTCATAATGCTTTTACTTGAGCATGATTAACATTAGAGTTTTCACATAAGTAATCTAATAATGCTCTCCTCTTTATTTGGTGTGCGATTCAGTTCATTCATATTCCATTCACCATCCTAAAAGTTCGTCGGGAACTACCCTTTATTTGAGCTCTCTCATCCCAGTGACCACTCTCTACTCTTATCGAACCAGATTGTTACACCTCGCGTAGTCCTTGACAAGGATTGGCAAGCCTCATTGGCGACAGCCAAAGGCCATGATCCTCGTGGACAACAAAAGATAATGCCATAACATAAAAGGTTATGACTTTGTTATGACTTTTGGCGATATCTTACAAATAGGTTTCCATCCAACTACATCTGGTATTTAATGTTTATCCCGTTTGAAAGTGTCTTGAAATATCAGTGGGACAATGAAGGACATATGGACTAACATAATTTTCTTTCGCACATCGAGGCTTAATGCTTGGCGGATGCTAGATCCACAACTGATCATACCCCACGATGACCCTCTTTTTGGTCCAAACATATGAAGAAAACTAACATATCTGATGTATAATTGCTTTGATTAAAATAAAATAAAATAAAGTACAATGGCAGAAGATAATGCGATAACAGTTACGTGCAAGAGCACCTTTAAAGTATTGTGTTATTTCTTTTGCAGTTTTGCCCCTTGGGGCCTAATCCATGCCAGTGGTCTGACTAAGCCTGTATTTTATTACCCAATGTGCAAATTGGGGAGGACTCGTCCCACTATGAAAAGGATGGTGACGTTGCCATATTATGGACTTCAAATTTATCATCAAGTGGTTTTGGCTTTACAATATGTCTTTTAAATTTAGACTATTTGAATGTCCAACTCAAAAATTTAAACGGCAAAAGTACAAAAAAAATAAAAAAAAATCATAAACCTATTAATTGGTATTAATTTAGTTCTAAAATTTTCAATTGAATCAATTCAGTCTTAAACATTTTCACATTTATACCAATTCTATCCATCTGGCCAGTTTTAGCCAGCCGGCATTGACATGGACGCTAGCCAGTGGTTGGATGCTGATGTGGATGCTAGTCGATGGCTGAATGCTAACGTGATTATTTTTTAATAATTTTTTTATTATTTTGTTTGAATTTTTTATTAATTTTTTCTTTTCTTTTTTTTTTCCTTTTTCCTTTTTTGTTTTTTGTTTTTCCTTTTCTTTCCTCCCTTCTTCCTCCTTGGACTATCCCCGCAATGGCCACTCATAGAAAAATGAAAGGAGACAATAAAGAAAGGAGCGTTATCTCATGCTCACTAGGATGCTATTCGCGAATAAAAGAAGGTGGCAATCGTCTTATTCAGTGATGTTGCAGATCAAGACCTACAAGACTGGCCCTCATAAGATTGTACTAACCTTCTTGCTTGTTATCTCCCTTTCCACGGTCTTCACGTAATGCTCAAACCGCCTTACTAAGTTTCTTCCTTTGGATCATGTCAAGGGGAACTCGTGCACGGGAGTTCGCAAGCTAAAGCAATATCAGCATTAGGCATGGACAAATTTTGAACATGCTCATCCCCGTCTTATTTCTTTTCAGGATAGAGACACATTCTTGGGTTTGATAGATTACGACCACCTATATAGTCCTAAGTGTTAGGGAAATCCTTTATGATATTTTGAAGATGACAAAATAAATCAAAGGCTACTAACATGTTATGGTTGAGTAATAGACTATGCAGATGATAGAACGTGTAAAAGATATTGTTAAAGTCTATGCTTGGAAGAACCAAAAGACGAACTCTATGCTGAAGCTGAACTTATTTAGATTGTATCCAGACCTTAAAGCTAAATCTGTTCAGACTCAAGTTGTAAAATATATTACACTCAAACTGAGATTGTAAAGTCTATTGCTCTCAGACCTTACATCTAGAACGAGACAGATCGTAACACAAGCCCTAAATGTATAACGGCTAGTGATCTGGTTTGGATTCTACATCAAGATTAATTTGATTGACTCGATCTAATTAATTGACAATTAAATCTTGAAGACAAGAACTTTCTATACAAATAAGCTTTACTTATAGAAATCAAAATTCTGTTTGTATGGGCGATCAGAATCAATTTGGGATTCTATTTTTGTCACTAAACGGCTACCAAATCTTCTAGATACAGACCTGTCCAATGGGTAGATTGGAAGACGATCCTTTAGATGCTGTCCAACAGCTAGTTTGGAAGTGGAGGAGTATTTAAGGAGATCAAAGACTGATGAGCAAGTAAGAGACAGAATGTAGAATTTATAATTCCAAAGTCTGAGCAAACTTCGATCATACACTTGTCTTTGGTGAGCTTAAACGTTTGTGATCGTGAGAGAAATACCAAAAGAGTAACTTAGTGAGATAATGTGATCTACTACTAATTATTTGTACTCAAAGTTGTAATCTCTTGTTGATTGCATGGTGAAATCCAAAAGAAGGCTGTTAGCGTAGGCGAGTGGACGTAGACTTGGTCTAAGCCGAACTACTATAAACATTGTGCTCTTATTCTCTTCCCTCAACTCATTTATTTTTATTCCACATTTATTTTCCAAGGTTTATTTTAAACACCTATTCACCCTCCTAGGTGTTGTTACTAGTCCTTACACTAAGGATGTCCCCTCTTCATTATTCTAATGGTCAAAGTTGATACAGGACGGATGAATCTTAGTCACCTGTTGTCTTTTTGTTCTTGGAGCAAAAATCATTGGATAGGACATTATTTGAATCTTCATCGGTTTAATCTTACATATTCCCACCTCGCGTGTAGGTGCATTATCGTGTATCGTCCAAGATTAAACAAAACACCATGGCACTTTAGCTCAAACTCTCTTCCATTGGGTAAAGAACTGTTACTGATTAATGCCTACTTTATTCTATGTATATTGTATTTGACCTTTGAAGAAGCTTGAAAGTCGGGCGGGTTGTCTCTGTGGATAACGTCGTGGAAAAGTGTAATGCCTTTTCACCATTTGGCATGATCGCTTGTTCCTCATCGTCGTCTTATGTAACGAGCCAATGAATTTGCACATCAAAAGGATGTGCAAATCGTGTTGCATGGCTCAAATTCATGGTCCTACACAGGGGTCATCAAGTGGTACTCGGAGTCACTTCCTGCAAATCCCCGAGGAATCGCACGAAGATGTAGTGCGGCCAAAAAAGGAATGAATTACATCAACACTTTTGTTTGGAGTCACTAGCTCAATTGTGTCAATACTTAAGGCGCGAATGATAACCATTTTAGCCATAAATTGATTTCTGGAAGAGAAATAGATTTTTATATTTTTATTTCTAGATGAGTTTCTAAACAAAAATAATCGTTTGATAACAATATGAAATTTCTACTCCAAAAATAGAAATTCGTTTGATAACGACAAAAAGTTTCCTCCTTTCGGACGGCGGTGGACCGACGATCGGCGACAACGGATGGCGGCCGACAACTGCCACCGGCTGCGGCGGGTGGCGACTGGTGGCGGCGGTAGGTGGCGACTGATGGCGACCAGCGGCGACGGCAGGTGGCATCCGGCGAATGATGGTCAACAGCGATGAACGATGAGAACGATTTTTATTTCTGATTTCTATTCCAGAAATAGAGAAGTAAAAAAATATTACTTCTAATTTTTATTCCAAACCTATTTTTGGAACCAAAATCTATTTCAGAAATAGAAAAATAAAATATTTTATCAAATAGATTTCTATTCTAAAAACAAGTCTATAATAGAAAAATTGTTTCTGGAACATAAACAACTTGGAACAGAAACAACCGGTTGTCATGCATCCCCTTAGGGGGTTGAATGATAACCATTCTATTCCAGAAATAGATTTTTTTATTTCTATTTCTAGAAGAGTTTCTAAGCAAAAACAACCGTTTGATAAAAACACAAAAAAATTTCTTTCGATCGGCGGCAGGCGACCGATGGATGGTAGTCGACGGCGACGAATGAAGGACCGGTTGACAAACGATGAGAAGAATTTTTATTTCTCATCTATATTCCAGAAATATAAAAGTAGAAAATTTGTACTTCTGATTTCTATTTCAAACATATTTCTTGAATAAGAATCTATTTCAAAAATAGAAAAATGGATTAAGTTTATCAAACGGATTTTTATTCCAGAAACAGGTCTGGAATAGAAAAATTATTTTTGGAATAGAAATAGGTAGTTGTCATGCACCCCCTAGATCTACTCCCAAATATGCCCCGAACTTTTTTTGTCTAAGAAAAAATCCTAAACTTTAGGTCCAATTTCAAATCTATTCCAAAATTTTGTTTTGTCAAAATGAAAAATAACCAATTTTTATTCTAGTCCTAAATTTTCCCCCATTAACCTTTTGTTCAACGTTGCAGTTAGTCATTCTTAATTTTTATATCCTAGAACCATTTTATTTAGAATATAATTTATCATATTTTTTTTTATCAATGTGGAAATACCACATCAAGTTGGGACGAGAACATATGGTCAATTTGATAATAGATCAAAAGTTGGTGATTTTTCTTTAGAAAAATGAAATTCGGGATAGATTTAGAACTAAACCTAGGGTCCGTTCGTTTCGCAGAAAATAATTTTCAAGAAAATGTTTTCCAGATTTTCCGACGTTCGTTTTACGGAAAATAAATTCCTTGAGGAAAATGTTTTCCATCAAAGGAAAAAAGTCTTCCAAAGTAGGGGAAAATGTTTTCCACTTTTGAAAAGTGGAAAACATTTTCCTCACTTGATCTCTCTTATCTCACACCTCTACAAATCTTGACTTCCTCCTCCCCTTTCTTTTTCTTCTTTTCTTTTTTTATTTGAATTATTTTTTAATTTTCTTTTTCTTTTTTTAATTCGAATTATTTTTAATTTCCTTTTTCTTTCCTTTTGTTTTTTCCCCATCTTCTTCTTTTTTGGCTAGTCGTCAGACCAAGTGAACCTAAAGCTCGTCGATCTTAAACTCACGCTCGTCGATCTGGCGAGCCTCGAGCTTGATGCTCGCGCTCGCCAATCTGGGAAGCGGAAAATATTTTCCTTACCGAACACCGGAAAATATTTTCCGAAACATTTTCAAGTTTTAGCCGAACACCAGAAAATATTGTCATTTTCCTGGAAAATGACTTCTGGAAAAATACTTTCCGGAAATGGCTCATTTTCCGCGAAACGAACGGACTCCTAAAATTTAGGATTTTTTCTAAAGCAAAAAAACAAAGTTCAAGGAAAATTTAAGACTAGATCAAAAGTTCAGTTTTTTTTTTTTAGACAAAAAAGTTCGACACGGAATTGAAACTGAACCTAAGGGTGTGTTTGTTTCACAGAAAACATAACGTTTTTGGAAAATGTTTTCCAAGAAACCATTTTCCTTTCATTTGTTTGGTGATACGTGACTGAAAGTATTTTCTGATATTTAAATCGCATTTGAAAAATGATTGAATGACATTTGACTTAACGATTAACAATAATATGCCTCTTACTTCCAAATTAATTTGTTGAGTCCATGACCTTTGTTAACTTTATAAAAATATTTTTTTAAATAAAAAGTTGAAATTATAATTATTTTTCATATTTCAATTTTTTATTCTTTTTTCTTTCTTTTTCTTCCTTCCTTAGCCGGTGGCCGATAGGGCGACGGCCGGCCATTGACCGTCGGCAGGCCAGGCCAGGCGAGGCTTGAGCTCGCCGGCAGGTCGCCGACAATTGGCGAGGCTCAAGCCTCGCCGAATCTGGCGAGACTCGAGCTCGCCTACGTTGGGTGGGGCCTCGGCCTCGCCAGATCAGTGAGATTGAGCCTCGCCCGACGCTAGCAAGACTCGAGCTCATCGGCGTCGGGCGAGGCCTCGTCCTCGCCAAATCGGCGAGATCAAGCCTCACCCGACGCTGGCGAGGCTCGAGCTCGCCGGCGTCGGGCGGGGCCTTGGCCTCGTCGACAACTAGCGAGGCTCGAGCTCGCCTATGGCCAGTCACTGATCGTTGTTATGGATGGCGGTTGGCTGAAGAAGAAGAAAAAAGAAAAGCGAAAAGAGAAAAAGAAAAAATAATTATTAAAAATTATATTTTAAAATAAATAAAAATTATATTAAAAATTTAAAAAATCGATTTTTTAAAAATATTTTAAAAAGAATTATAAAAATTTAAAAATATATCTTTATAAGAATAGTTGTTTGTAAACCAAGCATCAAATCTACGCTTTGGTATATTCAAAACGTTTTCCGGTCATTTCAAAGGGGAAATCATTTTCCTGAATTTAAGTTTTGTTAGGAAAACGTTTTCTGTTGATTAGAAAAACGTTTTTCGTTGACTCATTTTCCCGAGTGAACCAAACGCCGGAAAATGAGGAAAATGTTTTCCCTGAAAATGTATTCTGCGAAACAAACACACCCTAAAATTTAAAATTTTTGTAGGAAATTAGGGCCACGCATTTACCATCAAGTTATCAGCATAACAGTTTGTCGCTCCTTCAAAGTTGATTTGATTGGCAAAGAGACTGTTGCTGATCGCTCATACATAACAAAGGGAATATCTCTCAAGGGATGATGAGAAGTACTGTCAACACGAAATCATTATTAAGTTCGTAGAATTATGATCAAGTCCTGCGTATCTCCAGTTTAACGTACTCAAGCTAAGTAAGAAAAGCATAGGCTTTTTATCCTTGCAACTCTCTTTTTTTTTTTTTTTTTTTTGGTATTTCGTTGTGGGTGAGCATAATGCATTTTCTACTGTTGGCATGGTCGCTCGTTCATCATTATTGTCTTATGTAACGAACCAATGAATTTGTCCATCTAAACGATGCGCGCCTCGTGTTGCATGGCTCGTACTCATGTTCTCCAGGTCACTTCCTGCGAACCCTCGAGTCATCGCATGAAGATTCAGTACGGCCCACAAAGGGAGTGAATTTCGTCAACACTTCCACAGATTCATTGTCACCGAGATGAAGGTCGTCGAATCAACGACAATGTCGGATCCCCTGCCCCGGTATGTGCCCGCATCGTCCGTCCCATTCATCAGCTACTGAATCACGTCAAACCCAAACGCCCCTCAAATCTAAAGCCTCTGCTTCTGCCGTTTATACATCAATTCCTTCGTCAATGAATCGCTTTCGAATTCCCGCCCTTCGCGAAAGTCCTCACTAGGCTCGTCCTGTATCCTCACAAGTTATTGATCTAGCTACTTTGGCACTTTCAAGCATGAAATTAACCCCAGTTTCATCCACGAACCAAAATTTGTTAGAATGGAGGAAGAGAAACGGAGAATCAGAATCTCAACTCTGTCTCAAGTTCACCCTATTGCGCACAATGTCGAATTGAAATCGAATCCTCAATAACTAGGCACCACACGCATATATGTCTATCATGCATTTACCGTCTCACGGGATATATAACAATTTGCCGTCGCTTCTTCTAAGTTGATTTGATTGGCAAAGAGACTTTTTGCTAATTGCTCATACATAACAGAGGGAATATCTTTCTAGGTATGATGAGAAGTACTGTCAACATAAAATCATTATCCAGTTCATACTATGAAAAGGTTTGGCGTCTCTCTATTTCAACGAACTCGAGCTAAAGATAGCATAGACTTTTTATTCTTGCAATAAAAGAAATCAACCCTTTTATTATCACATAGAGATGCAATATCATGTGGTCAATTCCATTCATCTAACATTGTGCTCGAAGTACATTAAGCAGTTCACTCACTACTTTCTTGCCTCTATGAGGAATAACGATTCAACATCAAAATTCACAATCGATGGAGTGAAAAGTGCGGAGGACCTTACTTGAACAATTAATGTCAAACGATAGTTGAAACTAAGTCTCTCTCAATTTCGCCCCTCAATGATGAGAAACTACCTAGCAAACCATAACTAGCTAAAGACTCCATAATCAGAAAGGGGAAAAAAAAAATAGAAATTAAGAGGCTAGCAGGGTTTCACGAATGGATGATACAATTATGATCCACTAAAGAGCAATTACTTCAACAAGTGGAGGCAAGCTTCAAACTCTATTACATGATTAATCCACGGCTAACGGAAGGCAAGCACTTACCTGGAAAAGCTCGAGCAGAGTAGAAATAGTCGACAAAGATTAGTTATTTCCCTCGCTAGCGAAAAGGAAACACAAAATTAGTCCCAATCGACAAAGGTAGCACACACAGATAGCATATCAGAAGAATAAGACAAAACTTCAGTGCTCAGACAATGACTGACCTGAGAGAAGTTAATGAGTCAACTCCAAGATATTTGTCTGATATTAATCATACAAGGCACGTCTTTGCTTGAAATTTATTTTCTTCTTTGCAAAAATTGATCAACATCTTGACTAAGAGCATCAAGCAGAAGCATTAAGTTTGAGATTTGCAATGCTTTAGTACTGCAGAGTACATTTAAGCACTTCTCTTCAGCATATTCAATCCAGCAGTAATAGATTCTTGCTTTATTGAATATGTATTGTCAGCAATTTAGCCAGATTTAAGGCATTACAGCATCTTCATTTACCATTCTAAGAACTCTAAACTTCGGATTCTGCTCCAAAAAAGCTGGTGGCCGCTTGTATACCACTGATGCGGCCCTTATTAAAATCCCTGCCGTCAACCCCCATATCAAATACTTCTTGTTCCCCGCTTCATAGTCGAAGAGATGAATGATATATTTATTGCCCAACCACTCTCTCTCTTCATCTCTTCGGTTTTCATCCTGAAACAAATATACACAGCTCTTGTCATGAGGACCTGCAAGTTCCACTGAGATAACTACAGTCACATGGTGTGTTGAATGAAGCAGTACCTTGATGAACATCTCCAACGGAGCATCAAATACTGCTTCCACTTCCGCAGGATTTGGGATGGGTTTAAATGCTTTTTTGTCAGTAAGTATGCCTATCACCGGCATGACTCTCAAGAGATGCTGCAAAAGATTAATTGGTCATTAAACCCAGACATTCATACAAAAATAAGACCAAACGCTAACATTTCATTAATTCACATGATGGCAGGAAATAAGCAAACTGATGTAAACAATTTCTAAAAGAACTCATGAATAGGTATAGCCCAAGAGGTATGTCATGACTAGTTTTGTTTCCAAAGTACAAGGAAGACCATCCGTAATCACTGGTCGAGAGACTCTTCAGAACTTCCTTTTGTTGAGATGGAATTCTATTTAAGCATTTTGTCAGGGGATGATAGACAAAGAACCCAGAGGAAGAACCACGAAATGAGAAAATGGGATTAGGCATATGTGCACTTAAATCACAATAATTTATCGAAGGACCAGCATGATATTCCACAGAATTATAGCAATCTCCCAATGCACATGGTAAGAACAAGATAGTAAGACACTTATATTTATACTGATAGGTTTCATAAAGTGACTCAACCCAATTTCATTTCCTAAACATCCCAAGTATGTAACTCCTCCACAGTTGATGAGTTGGGGAGAACTGGATAGAAATGAAATAAGTTCCATGTTAACTAGGATTGATTCCAAGGAGGGTTGCCAAACATGAAATGAGTACAGCGAACTCGTTTTTATATGGAATAAGCAATCAGTTACACAAAAAGAAATGTAAATAATCATTGTTTCACTGCAGACCCTAAACCGAACCACATTAGTTCGGCAATTTCAACATTTTATCCTCCCCTTTTCCCATCAGACAAGTCCCTTCACAAGTCAATCAGTGTGTGAAATTCACAATAACAGATGGCAAACAATGATCATAGACCATTGCGTGTATCAAGCATGGTTGAAGATGAAGTTCTTCTGTCATTCTGCTTTAAGAAGACCCTATAGGATGAACACCACTGAAGCCCATACACTGAAGACACCATAATCTCATACAAGAACCAGCATCCCCCCTTCTCCTGCACACAGACTCCAAAAGCACAAGCATGCAAATACAAGTATGCATCCTTCACGTTGAAGAATCAAAGTTGACAATGCATATGCAAATGTTTGACAAACATTGGAGCTATTAAGATCATTGCTTTCCTGAGCCCTTTACCGAGAAAGTTATCAACTGAGAGCATGAAGGAAGAACATCCCACTAAGTATTGCCACCACTATTAAATGGACCAATGGTATCATTTCTTTCTAGAAAGAACATGCCAGTGTACACTCACCACACGATGCACTGAAAAGATCAGAATAAACAGGAGAGACTGCATTCATAACATTGTGGAGCTGTATTAGTTTGAAAGAAAACTTGATATAAACCATTATTGTAAAGTGGTTTCACTAGCATTCAACTCAGACATGCTTTCATTGTTCCAACTGAACTGCAACTCAATTCTCACAGGGTTCCTATCAATGCCAATAGGCAAAGCACGTGCCATATATGCAGAATGTTCTGGAGATACCATGTCAAGAATGAAAGCCTAACAATGGAAATGGCTGGAGAAATGAACCTTGGAAACAAAGGAACGCTCCATTATGCAACATCAAACATACACTCTTCTTGATGACTGTGCTCAAAAGTACCTACATTCTATTCATCTACTACAGACTATTGTCAAGAAAAGTGGTGAATGCTGGTTTAATGATGGTTTATATTAATTGAGAAGAGACTGCCGACATAGTTCAATCTATTACTACTAAAAGCGGTTCAACGTTCAGCTATAAAGCTTGTTGTTCAGGTTCATACCTCTAAAATATTATCCATTCACATCAAATCCTAGAAAAGGCCCCCACAACTTTCCATTTTATTATCATGGGAGAGAAGATTTTTAGGTGAAGTTCAACATTTCCATGGCAAAAGAGCATAATGTATGCTAATACCTTGGACAAGAATGGCTCGAGTACAGTTACCACGTTGACAAGGCAAGGATCCAACCCAATTTCTTCATTGGCTTCCCTTGTCGCAGTATCTCCATCATCCTTATCACCCTCCTCTGCTTTCCCACCTGGCAACGATACTTCACCTGCAACCCAAAATAACATTGAACTTAGATCACTGGACAGCACCTTCATGCTATTGTAGTCACCATGCTTATACCTACTGCAGAGATCCTAATCACCTGACACAGTACAAAACCAAACTTTCTGAGTTCACTGTAGTTGAAGTTTCAGTCCCAACCATTTCTGCTAGCATCGCCTTTCTCTGCCTCGATTTTCTAGAAACAGAGAAATTCAACTTGGCACTTAAAGTACTACAAGATCAAAACCTCCCAATTCAAGGACCGGAATTAAGAATCTACCACTTGATTAAACTGAACCCACATTTTCCGAATCATCAAGAAATCTACAAATGCACACTCGACATGTGACAGCGAGTCAAAGTTAAAGCAATAAAAAAGATCCTTTTCCTTTCCCATTTCTCTCATCTGAAACAAGAACAAGAACCGATTACTTCACATCTAATCAGTCATCGTACTCGGAACGATACAAAAGGAAGAACCCAAATTCTTGAAAACGAAAAATCAAATGACGACCGTCGAAAGAGACGAACCAGAGTGAGTGGACAATCTGGAGGACCTCTTGGTGAGGATGACCCGCAACTCCCCATCATCGCCTTCGAAGAGGCAGATCAAGACCGCGGCTCTTTTGGGCGTGAACCTTTCCGGGTCGCGAGCGATCGGGGTCGCCGACTCCGGGAAGCCCACTTGGGACACGACCTTGCCGGCGGTCTCTTCGATCCGCTGCTCCTCGGCGTCCTCAGAATCGGGCGGCGGCTTGTAGAGCCGGAGCTGCTGAGCCAAGGCCGCCAGCCTCTGGGAAGGAGGAGGGGGCGGTGGGGAGCTGCTCATGAGGTTCAAGAATCGAGACGTCGATGCGGATGCAGAAATTCTTCGGAGAACCGAGATCATCTGCACTGGATCTCATACAGAAAGTGAAAAAGCTTTGTACTTTGTTGTTGTTGTTTAATGTTAATCCTGATATGAACATTTTCTCTTTCGGCAAAATGTCCTGAGACGTGAACCAGTCGTGTCAAAAGCTAAGTAATGACCGATTCATTTTCTTTGGATATCTTAAGTTTGCTTGTGCGACCGTCCTGCAATCTGATTTGCGCACAACTTAGTAGTACCAACATTGACATGCGACACGTCACGGCACGACACGCTAACACATTATTTCTAAAAAAATAAAGAATTCCGATACATTTGGACACATTGTATATTAAATATATATTTTTATATATGCATAATAAATTATCATAATCAATCAAATTAATTTGAATCAAATTCATAAATAAATAATTAAAAAAAGCCTAGAATGAATTTACACTAAAAACATTAATCTACCATTTATTAATATCATTTATTATTTCAATTTGACAAATTCAACCATATTTTAATAATTCATAAAACTTGAAGAAAAAACAAGCGATCCATATTCTGGACTTTGTTGGAAGAGGAGAAAAAAAAATTAAGGAGTAAATTGTATATTACAGGAAGTGGGAGTCAGAAAAAAAAAAAAGACTAAATTTTTCTTCTTTCTCAATTTGTTATTTTTATTAGTGTTTTATTTTTTCACATATATATGTTTATATATGTATATATATATTGACTTCTCATTTATTGAATTTTTAAAATTAACCTTAATATCGGAATCACGTGTCGGAAACTCATATGTCAGAATTCTGACTCGAGTGTCGAAGAGTGTCGGGAAAGTTAACTAGGTGTTGGATTTTTCAACACGTGTTAATCAAGTGTCGGAGAGTGTCAGACACGTATTGAAGTATTCGACATGACACGAAGACCCTTAGAGAGTCTTGGTGCTTCATAGGCCCACAACAATGTTGAGAGCAATGCGAACAAGCCACGCCCTACTGTGAGATGAATTTTTAATTTATTCAATATGATTCATTAAACTTTTAATTTATTTGATACGTTCCAAAATTTTTTATACATGTTTAATGTAGTACTTGGATTATATAATATTTAACGTTTTCCTTAAATTTGAATTAAGACAAGAACGACATCTAATATTTTCATGTAATTAAAGGATTACATTGAACATATACTAAAATTCAAAAACATTGCATATCATATTAAAGTTTAGAAACTATATTAAATAAATTAAAAATCTATAGACCAGTCAAAGTTGGGAAAATTGCCAAACAATTACAAACCTATTACAAATGTGTTAATTCAATTCTAAACTTCAATCTTAATTTTTTTGTATTTGTGTTAATTTAGTTCATGTAGTTAATTTTGGTCGACTAGCGCTGAAGTGGACTCGAGACGACACTGATATATTAATTTTTAATATTTTTATTTTTTTAATTTAGTTTATTTTTTTTTCTTTCTCTGACATGTTAATTTTTAATATTTTTATTTTTTCAATTTATTTTATTTTATTCCTTTTTCCCCCCTTTTTTCTTCTATCTTCAGCTAATTGCCTGGCTAGAATTAGCGAGGTTGACCTCACCGGCCATAGGTAAGGCTCGCCCACCCCCTGCGATGACTCGTCATCGCAGGGCGAGGGCTAGCCTCACTGATGTGGGCAAGATTGAGCTCGCTCAACCATGGCAAGGCTACCAATTAAAAGGAAAAGGAAAGAAAAAACAAAAAGAAAGAAAAAATAAAGGAAAAATAAAAATTGATTAAAAAATTACTTTCTCAACGCTGCTGTCAAATTAGGCCGAATGAACTGAATGGGCACGAATACAAAATGATTAAGACTGAATTGATATAATTATAATAAATTTAAGATTGTTTTAATAATTTTTTCGGTAAAAGTTCAACAGCCATTTGTGTCATTTTCTCAAATTATTTTGGATATAACTGAGCATTGAGCTTCTTGAGGAGCAACATGTCGGGCGTAATGCTAAAGACCAACCAGGCTGTACTTCCACTCTTCATTTATGATGATGGTCGTAACTCGAGACAAAAGAATCTGTCTTACAAACAACAAAGCCCTCACTGCAAATGGATGAGCATGAGCTACAAGAGGTCAACTACAGAAACAACATACCACAGTTCTGACAAATGGAATCAAGGTACTAAATATATACAGCATAAATACAATATAAATCACAGCATTCAAAATTACAGGAGGAAAAAAGTGAACAGACAAGCTTATGTATCATGCAACCGTTTTATCCTCAAACCAGCAGAATTTTTTAGCAAAAGCTATACACATAATTTCAGCAACAATGAATGATAAAATAAAGGCTTTTCTCTCGCCGTCTCTGCAACTCGAAGGATGAAAAAGAAAATGAACACCGGCCATCAAATCTGTGCTAAGCAACCGTGGATTCTTTCTTAATGTTCGCTTCCTCAGATTTACTTTGTGAAAGCGGATTGGTAGGTTTTTCAGCCCCTGGATAAGACATTCTCCTTGCCTTTGTAGTTGCCTTCCCATTGGAGGACGGAGGAGGTTTGGGTGAAGTTACGGCCTTTGGCGTTTGCTGGTTCAAGCTTTTGGCGACATTACTTCCCTGCTTGTTAAGTGGTTTCTTCGGGCTAATGGTCTGAATGGGTACTCGGCTTTCCCATGGGCGAGCGGCGATCCATCGCTCCATCCAGCTCCAGCCCCAACCTGCTTTTCCGAGTTCATAATTCTTCAAGCCATTGGTATTAGAGTCGGCCCTCCACTGTGAATCATCAATTCGTAAAATGTGAGGACAACAGGAATCGTATTCAGAATAATCACACCTCTGATATGTGAGCTGGAAAGATAAACTCCTTAGCAGTATCATCTGAGAACCGAATCTTTCAGCGACATTCTTTTTTCTTTACAATTTATTTCCTTTTCCTTGAGAAGACAGGAATTATCTTGCATTGCAGAACACAGCCATGAGACCCGAAAAAACTAAAACAATACCAATTAACAACAAACCAAGCCTTATCCCACTATATGGTGAATCTTATCATGGCATTGTGCTTATCCTAACTAGAGCCTTAAAAATAAATCTTGACGTATGTTATGTGATCTCCCTCACCTGATGGTTAAATGCATATGCCATGGTTCGTTCCCGTTTAACTGCTGCTTCTTCTCTCTGATGTATCCTTCCAAGAATTTCTTCCATGGTTTCAGAGCCACCGCACCAGTCGATCTGTCAGGCATGTAATGATGTAGTTGTAAGAGAATGCCTGGTGGTGTCATTTCAAACACATTACACATTCTTGCAGAACATGGATATATAACTATAAAGCCACAATGGCCACTGGAGAACATGCAACTTATTTCAATGACTAAAATTTGAAGTAGAAGGCTTCAACGACTACAATCCATAATCACATGCTGCAGTTGCCTTTTACGCTACAGACACAGAAAGTATGACTCGACAAGAATCCTTAATCTGGAGCTTTTATGCATAGAACTCATTATCCCAGCTGGGTTTGATATGCTGCAGAGGACCATTGATCCCTTCCTTAATCAGTTTTTGATGTCCAAAACGTTTTGATACGGCTGATGAAATTTACCTCAAGATCGTGGAGTTTAGCCTCAAGTTTCATCTGGTTCTCCAATTTCTTCTGTTTTATCCGCCCTTCTGTCACCATACAGAGACGGCGCTCTCTAACCTGAGACTGTATTTTGCTCCAGGAATGAAGATACCCCAATGTTGTCGTTGCTTGCTTTTTGACCGAAAAGTTTTGTGTCAGAATCTGCAATCTTACAATTCCTTTCAAACGTCGTAACATTTTCCGTGCCTGGAGCAGGATGAAAACAATTCTGTCAAATAAATGATATAGACGCATCTTCCAAAGAGTTAAGCAAGACAATCACTGAGGACCAGATATAATGGGGAAATTTACATCTTAGGTACCATATAAGTCGTGCCAATGATGATTCAATAATAGCACAATTGAACAGCAAAATTGCCAGCTGAAAGTGAAAGTGGAAACAAATATCTATAGGACACGCTGACACAGATGCAGGACATCTTCACAAGATGCTGTATTTAGCTAGTAGCTATCTAGCCATGGAAAGTTTTAAAAGATGACCAATCAACAGG
This sequence comes from Eucalyptus pauciflora, assembly GCA_007663325.1. Lineage (NCBI taxonomy): Eukaryota > Viridiplantae > Streptophyta > Magnoliopsida > Myrtales > Myrtaceae > Eucalyptus > Eucalyptus pauciflora. The sequence goes on along the minus strand of VMYD01000333.1, from coordinate 1,106,473 downwards.
ATGAACCTAAAGGCAGAACCATAATTGAATGAAGCATTTGGTGAATGTGGTACCATATATGCCCGGAATGCTGTTTGAATTTGTAGTGCAGCTCTATTCTCAAGGGTCATGCCAAGAGAACTTTTTCCAGCAGTAGCACCATTTTCCAAAGTTGTAGACTCTTTATTTGAGTGGGTCTTCCACTTGAAGGAATTTGACTTCCCAGGAGATGAAGATGCCTGTTTTCCAGGCTGAAAGCATAACATCAAGCAGCAATGCAACATCAAAAGTATGAAAGGCACAACCAAATTTAACCCTATTATCACATATTTGCTCCCTAAGTAACAGAAGTAGAGATTTCTTTAACATCATAACCAGCTTCCAACTTTTACTCCAATCATAATTTTCCAATGGTTTGATATAGACAACAGAAAGAAAGAATTCACTTAAGACTTCATGATCTTGGTAAGCGCTAAAGTAGAAATTTATTTGAATGTTCTACTCTGTGTCCATTGAATAGTTCATATTAGAAGCCTTTTCAGATGGTGACCTGAGAAGCACAGAACACAGCGGAAGCTCATTAACACTACCAAACACTTATCAAGCAACTAGCCATTACTTCTGGAAGCTGGCACCAATCATGGCAAGTTTCTTATCACAGTGAATCTAATGGGAAAGTAGAGACTACACAACAGATTTTATACAAGGAAGAACTATAAGATTTCAAAGGATAGAAATTTAATAACAAGCAAGAGAAAAGGCAGAACATTTTCAGAAAGCGGATTATTTCATCAAATGACTAATGTGTTCAAAGGGTCACTGTAAAAAGCATTACCAGGAAATGAAAAACTATCCACGAGATAAAGCCCAATCATGAATAGTTCCCATATGCATATAAACCCTTCTACGTCATTAGAAATGTTTGCGCAAAATTCTCACAGTTTCAGGAAAACAACTCCAGCAGAGATGTTTCATGATTAGCTAATAACAGAGAAGATGAAATTTATACAGGTAGAATTTAGAGCTGAAAGATCTTTAGACAAACTTGAAACAGTCTCATCATACCCAACTCAACTATGCTGGAAGCAAAAATGGTTGATCCATGCTTAATACAAATGCGACAGGACTAAGAAAAGAAAAAAGGTATCTGGACTGTTTTATACCTTCGACTGCTTCGAACCATTGTTCTTCACTTTCTTCAGGTTGATTATAGACTTGAACCAGTTCCCAGAACCCATACCTTTAAGTTAAATGCCTTTACCTGTGAAGAGCAATACCCTGTTTCACGAAAGATCAATGACATGAGTGCTGGCACAAAACACACCTTGGAAGATCGCACAATTAAGAACCACACCGCCATATATTCAAATCTCTGAATTTTTTTCATCAACTCGAGAATGAACAGTCATAAACATCATGATATCATCACAATCGATCTCAATAGCATCATATAACAACCCAAGAACCTATTTCTACACTTGTGATCGTACGTAATCAGTGCTTTTTCATAAAGAGAGCTAGAACATAATGTCATTGTATCTCAATTAGGAACACGTAACCACCTCCTCAATCAACCACTCTGTTAGACTGCTAATCTCAAACCACGTTGATCCAATTCTAAGAGAACAGCACTTGACATCTCATCAAATGCGGACCACATAGAAAACATCAAAACGACGCAGAACGCTCCATAATTCGAGCGAAATTGCAGAAACTCTAATCAGATTCCCAGATCAAGAAACCGAGCATTTGCTCCGCCAATCACTCACCGCCCCCGAGCCCAGATCCCAGTCTGCCCCCATCACCAAGAAACGCCTACCCCACATCAGATATTCAGGTGGAAGAACAGAATGGAACAGAACAAAAAGCAAAAGGGCATTAGTTCTATAAACAATGATGACATACCCACAGAAGCAGCAACAATGAGGTCCAGTCCAGCGACGACCTTTTTCTTCCTCTTCTTTTCACACAAATGGGTACTCAATGGTCTTGCCTAAAGAACTGTGGTGGGGATAGCATTAGTAGTAAAGCACAAGAAAGCTCGAAGAAAAGGTCAGGCTGTCATAGCAAAGAAGAGAGAGAGAGGGAGAGAGAGAGAATAAAAAGTGGGTGTGGAATGTGGATACGCAAAAGGTCCACCTCCAATTCTACCCAGAATTTCCTGTTCTTTTCTTTAAAAAATCATTCATTTAATCAGATGGGGTCGATGGAAGATGTTTGTATTCGTCCATCTCATCCTTGAATGGAGCACCCTCTCTCTCTCTCTCTCTCTCTCTCTCTCTCCTCTCCTTGGTCCACCATTCTCTGCTCAATCAAAGTCTCAACCAACGAAATACAACTCACTCGAAAGGGGTCTGCAGTTTGGTGCGAGGGAGTGTTGTTGGGATGAAGAAGTCAGCAAAAAACAAAGGAGTCGAACGAGTACAGCGACAGCAGAACAAACCGATGGGAGCTTGACCGTGATGGCCTGCCTCTCTAATTTGGTGTGGAAGAAAGTTCAGATTTTTATTCCTTATTTTTCGTTGAATTGTTTTGAATATTTTGAAGTGTTCTCAAATTGTGCTACAGTACAAGCAGGAGCTGAAATGATTGGCATTGTGATATGATGATTGGGTTGGTGCACTTTTAAGAAGAGGAAAAAAAAAATTCAAATGAATTTCTAAATCTGGATTGCCTGCTCAAGCAGATATATGTAAACAGTTAGGGAGCTAATCAAGATGAAGTTTGCTGTCAAAATAGATCTTTGTACCGGCGTTTCGAAGTTAAATTCATGAGGAACTATCTTTAAGACTAAGCTTCCATATCCCGGGGTAATGCCAAAAATGTCATAACTCGCCGACAAGATTCGATGAAAGATTCGCGAAATTGTGATGTCAATATCATAGATCAATTTCTTGCGAAACCGATCAAGAAATGAAATGATTTTTGGAGGATATTAGTTTAAGAAAGCATGCAGATGATCGCTTTTAAGAACGGAAAATCTCTAAAAATGAAGTAATGCATTCAATTACATGGAGGAGTAGTCTATATTTATATTATTAATGAAAAATAATTGTATTTCCTCCTTGCGAGTTACTTAGAAAAATATAATATAAGTTTAAAAATAGAAAAATGTAAAAAGGGGTCATGGGCATTTTTGAAGTTAAATTTGCAAGGAACCATATTAAATCTAAGTTTTCCTATCGAGACGAATGCCAAAAATGCTATAACTTACCAACAAGACTACCCAAGAGCCTGTGAAAATCATGATATCAATAATAGAGACCATTTTTTTTTTTGTGAAACTTAATCAAGAAATGAAATAAATTTTAAGAAATATTACTTAGAGAAAACACACAAATAATCGTTGGTAAGAGAAAAAAAAAACTTTGAAAAAGGAAGTATGCATTCAATCACATGGAGTAGATCTTCATTTTTCTAATGAAAAATAAATCTATTTCCTCCTTACAAGACTCGGCAAGAGTTTGCAAAATCGTGATATTAATATTAGACATCAATTTCTTGCGGAACTTGATCAAAAAATAAAATGATTTTCAACAAATATAACTTTAAGAAAGTGCGCAAATTAGTACTTTTAAGAACAAAAAATCTCCGAAAACAAAGTATGCATTCAATTACATGGAGAAATAGTGTATTTTCATTTTTGTAGTGGAAAGTAAATGTATTTCCTCCTCGAAAAATACGGTAAAGAGAGGAAAATGATAAAAAGGTGGTCCCGGCGGGGCTCGAACCCGCGACCTTCGGCTCATAAGACCAACGCTCTAACCAACTGAGCTACGGGACCAGGCTGCGTGGGATTTTCCTTGTTTTATTAATTTAATATAAATCAAACCTTCTTTCTGTCCCACATTTTCGGGACAAAGCACGCCGATATTTTTCTCTTTCTTTTTCTTTTTTGTTTGATCACATCCACTTCTTTTGCTGATTTTCGGATTAATTAATGGCCATACGTGACTTTTGACTTCGATTTGACAATTTGCAACGGAAGAAAAAAAAGACTATATAGTTGGGGTCGGTTCAACTGCCAAGCTCCCCATTATCAAAACATTAGATAATGGCAATAATTACTGAAATGATTTGATGGTAAGGAATATCAATAATTGTTATCGTTCTTATCATTATGCATTAGGTGCCTCCAGATATGGCCAGCACATTTTTAGCCAAATTTAGATAGTGACACTGCAAGATCTGGACCCTGAGGCAGCATTCCAAGCCTGCTTTCATAATTAGGTCTATTTCGAGCAATATTCCTATCATCATTATATTTCAACAGCTCCTGATTTGATCATAAAATTATTATCATTATTTCTAACACCTCCGTTGCGTATTTCAATTAAAGATGTTTTTATGTGCCGAAGCCGCTGTAATTTTTATGGTCACTACCAACAAGAGTCTATCAAAAGGTATTTTTGGATCGCCGGTTTAGGTTGGGGCTATTGGTTAGACAATAGAGTTTGGGATCCGTGGCCCGAGAAAAAATTTGAGATTTTTGGTGGGATTATCCAATTATTATAATGGGTAGCCATTGATTTTTATTTTTATTTTTTTAATTTTATTACTGGAGGAAGATCTTCTAATCCAGACAAGATGACAGTTTTTTTCTCCCGAGAAATAACCTCGTGAGAATATTCTCCAACTAGATTCATGAGAGAACAATTTTTAAGATATAGACTCACATGTCACGACACCATATATCAAAATAGGCATAGCAAGGAAAATTTCACTAACTCCCCTCTTCTCTACGTGTATGATTCTCCTCGAGTGGTTACTCAACCCATCATCGCATAATCTCATCTACATGTTGCCTTTCCTCGAAATCCAAATTGTGAATTGTTGGGCACAAATGCGTTGCTGCTTTATTTTTCTTCTTGGGAAATGCAATTGCATCTTAGATTTTTTTGCAAATGATATAATTAAGTCAATCGAGTTCTAAGTCTCTATGGTGATGTAATTGAGTACTAAAAACTTCGTGGAAAGAGTTGCAGTCCAATCATAAGATATTTACTAAAAAGTGCAATCTTAAAACCGACACAAAGAAAATTTGGGGGTAGTCACATAATCATTTTTATGTATTGTAATGGAAAGGACTTGATTGCATTCTATATTTGTCACTTCTTGATTAATTAAAAGAAAATTATTCAAAAAGTTCTAAATCTATTGCATTTTTATCAATTTAGTTTTAAATCTTTAAATTTTACTAGTTGGGTCATAAACTTTTTTATCTTTTGTCAATTGAATTCAAACTACCAATTTTGTTTGGAAGCTGATGACATGGATATCGATCGTTCTACTTGGCATGGCTGATAGTGTTAATATGAACAATTTTTAATAATATTTTTTCAATTATTTTTATTTCTTTTATTTTTCCTTTTCTTCTCTTTTCTTTCTCCATCTGTTTTGCTATAGTTGGTGAGGCTGGGCCCTCACTAGCCACTAGCAAGGGCGGTGACACTCTCGCTCGGCCTCCTCTAGATCTAAGCGAGGCCATCGCAACCTACATCTCTCTACACAATGGCTCTAGGGTTCATCTTCTTCATCTGTAGCACTCCATCTAGCCATTGCCCAAATCTTCTTCTACTCCTTCGTCTTCTTCTTCAAAAATTCTCTACAAAACCTCTAGGGTTTCCGAGAGCTTCAACCTTGTTGTGACCTTGAACTTGTTTTGATTTCCATGTTGAATTCTCGATTCATCCGTGAAACCTAGAGTTTTCTTTTTTTGTTCGCTCAAACACCACGAAGCCAGAGCTTGAGCAGCCATGGCAACTACAAGCTCAAGATCTAACAATCATGGCAAGTCGAGCTTGTGTAGCCATGGGTAAGGCAACCTATGCCTGTGGCCAATGAGGCCGTGGGGAGGCTGGGCTTGCCTAGATCTAGGTGAGTGCTGCACAATGCTCACCCTTAGCCAGTGAGGTTCCGGCGGCCCTTGTCGTTGGCTGGCGAGAATTCAAAAAAAAAAAGAAAAGAGAAGGAGAAGACAAAAAAGGAAAAACAAAATATTTGAAAAATATATTAAAATATTATTTAAAGATTTATGATTGAATTGGCAAAAATATGATAGGTTTAAGGATTTTTTTGACAATTTTCCATTAATCAAAGGCAACTAAATCCTACTTTCTCACTACAAGGTCGATCAAAACCGATAGATATTTAGGTTTGTTGTCTTAGGGTTGACCAAAAACAATAGAGTCATAAGTTTGTCGCCTTAGGCCACTGCCAAGTGGCGATGAAACACTGATTTTGTCACCTTAAATAGGGGTGTGCAACCAAACTAGTTATACTCAGAAATTGGATCGGACTGCCTGAAAAATAGGTTCATGAATTGGTTCCTATTGGAACTAGTGTGGGAACAAGTTCGTAGTGAACACCCACTTGAGAATCGGACTAGACTATCTTGTTTTGAAACCAATTTTGGAATTAGTTTTATAAGTTAAAAAACCAAAATCCTAATTTTTTTTCCTAAATTCTAACCTCAACACTTTTTCATCTTTTGTGTTTCCTCAAAACTCCTCTTCCCCTAAATTTTTATGGATGAATGGGGAATGAAGATTTATATTTTATGTTTTATGTTACGTGTTTGAACTTTATATCATTTATAAATTGTATGCGACTATGTATTCATATTATGGATTGTTGTTTTTTGTGGATTAAGATTTCTATTGTTCATCTTTTGCTTTGAATCATATCATTACTCATGGCCTTATATGATTTTGCTTTTAAAAAATGAGCAAAAAAATAAAATAGGTTTTCGGGTAAACCCATGAACCATACCCAAAAATTCAGGTGGGTTTTAGAATCGGTTCCAAGCAAATAAGGTAGATTCCAAGGTCCAAAAACTAGGAACCAATTATAATAGGATAAGTTCCAAGTTCTAGCTTTACAACCCACCCACCCTAGACCCAATCATCCCTAATATTAAATTGTGTATGGTAGTCCAAATTTGAGCCTGGATATGATAACAAAATGTTCAATCCAATATTTGGCGATGTCTTCTAGATTGGATAAACCGGATATACCCGAATAAAAAATTCGAGCTAGGGGGTGGGATAGACTCGGATTAGATAAAAAAAGTTTTTAAAAAATAACAATTTTCTTTCAACGATGAAGTGATGGAGTCTGCCTTCGCCAGCCATCGCGCAAGGATCACCACCACAACAGCATATCACTCCTGACCATCGTGCAAGACCACCGCCACAATAACCTATCTCTCCCGACCACTGTACAATCATCATCTCCGACCAACACCGATTGTCATTGCCGTCCAACCGATTGTCCTCCGACGACTATTGAACCAAATTGGCTATGGGTGATGAATGACCAAAATTAATAGATCAACCTGAAAAGTCATCTTTGAAAAAGAAGAACAAGAAAAAGGCAAAACGCATGAAGTTTTGGGCATTTGTATGTTGGTCCTAAACGGTGGTCACTTGATTTTGCTGCTATGCTTCGGAATCTGATCCTATCCTCTACTCAGATCTAAGACTTTGCATTGACAATCGGAAGATTTCATTTGGAAAAGGAGGAGGAGGAACTCTGGCAAAAATGACAATCACTTAGGTGGGTTTGGTAAGGCTTTTGGGGAAAGTCTTTGGGGAAATGCAAAGGCCTTTAAGTGAAAGGGGTTTGTCAAAATGCAAATTGCGTTTGGAAAATTATAATCTAAAAGCCCATTACATAGTATCTTTGAACAAAACGACGTTTGGAAGACTTATATTTACAAAGCACCATTATTATTTTAAAAAAAAAAAAAAATTTGGCCGGTAAGGGCAGCGGCCGCCGGCGACATGGGATTGTCGGTAGCAGCCGCCGACGACATGAAACCACCGGCGAGGGCCGCCCGAGGTCGGGCGACCGCCGGCGGGAGTCGCGCGACCCCCGGTGAGACCCTTGCCTGAGGTCGGGGGGCCTCGACGAGGGCCGCGCCTGGGTTGCGCGACCTCGTCGGCGGTCGCGCGACCACGATCGGCCGTTGTCGAGGCTACGCAACTCTCGTCTAAGGTCGGGGGACCTCGGCGAGGGCCGCGCGACCTCGACAAGACGTCGCGCAAGGTCGTTGAGATGCAAATCGCGCGGCCCCCAACGGAGGCCGCCGCGACCCAGATGGCGTGGAGGTCGCCGTGACGGTCGCTGTGACGGTCGCCAGCCTCCCTCTAGCCGGTCGCCAGCCCCTTGCAGCCCTGCACAACCCCGCCGACCGCCCTCAACGAAGAAGATGAACAGTGAACGTCGAAGACGATGAACAGTAACGTTTGCATTTGCAGAAGGCTGAAAGCCCAAGGCACCCCAAGACCAGCCTTGGGCTTTTAGCCTTGAGAAGGCTTGGCTTTTGGCTAATGGTACTTGAAAAATTCTTCCCAAACACCTCATACTTGGCCCAAAGGACTTTAGGTGTCCAAAGCCCTTTCCAAAGCAGTTTCCAAATGCGGCAGTGGTGCTAGTCTCGGGCATGCGACATTACGTCAACAAGATGCTACCCTAGATTTGAAAAGTTTCACCTTTGTGAGCAAGTGAGATATTAAAAGATTTTGAATCTTTTCTTATATCGCACCAAATATGAGAAAGGATTTTTTGCAATCCGGAGGATATTTGAAGGATTTCTAATCCCACCTTATCCTATCTTATTCCAATCCAAATCTAGACAATCAAATACGACCTTAGGTCATACTAAAGGCAAGGATATACTACTTTTGTTGTCTTAGGCTTTATCCAATGATGAACCAAAAATGATTTTGTATCTTTAGGTCTACCCTAAGATGACAAAATTTTATATTTTCACCAAAGATTTGAAAGTTTTCCCATTTGATAGCGACAAATGTTGAATTTTGTCACTTGGACGTGAACCTAAAGTGATAAAACCATGATTTTGTCACATCAAAACTCACTCAAGGAGACAAATTTCACTTTTGTGGCACTAAATTCAAAACTTAAGGCTGTGAAACTTCGATTTTGTCATCTTAGGATATGATCAAATCGCCTTTGGTCGACCAAAGGCGACAAAAACTATATTTTGCCGCTTTTGGGTAACCTAAAGGCGACAAAAATGTTTGGTCGCGAAAATGTTGTCGCCTTATGTATTTTAAGGTATTTTTCATGTAGTCTACCTTAGGGGCACTCTTCGTTCTGCTGAACCAACTCCAACTATGAGTTGGCCCTTTACCAACGAAGACGAAATTGCACAACACAAAATGCTGCCCATCAAAGGTGGTGGACATGGACAGTTTATATAATAAATTCTTCTAGCAGGCATCATCCACACGTCATCCACGTAAAAACAATCCCCTCCTCCTTCACATGTACCTATCTCGAAATCTGTCCATTGCCTCACTTAGAATGCATTGATTTTTCAGAAAATGAATAATATGGATATTGTATTTCTGAATATGATTGTTTTTATTGTTTGAAATAATTAGCCGATGAAATTTTTGTCGATGTTTATACACCAATAATGTGAATGCCTTAAATTCACCAAATTCCTCTGATTAAAACATCTTGTTATCCAATCCAAACGGGATGAACAAGTTACATATTCAAATCAAAATCACAAAAGACAATGCCGTCTCAAAATCAATTTCCTCTTCACCAACGTTCCATCTCTCTTCTGTATATATTGTCGCGACCTCTTTTTTATCGGCGCCCGATCGGGGCGGGCGCCTACGGAGGCTAATGGCTCGGCTGGATTAATTAAGCCCGGACTCTCCCAAGTCCACCAATTCACGACTTTAATGGTCAAAGTTTTTAACCTGTAAGTTAATTTTTAAAACGGAGTCGCCACTAATCGATTTGGGGTGGGTTGATTAGAAACCCATGCGAAATATTGGGAGAAATATTCGCTCCTGCGCAACCAGAGAAATTAGGATCGGAGACTTGATTACACTAGTTAATCACTAATGCCCTTTCGGTACCTAACCTTGTTTAAACCCTGAGGTTTTTTGGATGTTTTAGGGATTTTCCACACATTTTTGGGAAAAACATATTTTTTGAGGTTCTTTTCTATTTTTTTGGACATAAAAGGGATTCTTTTTGGATTTTTGGTATTTTTTGGAAAAAATACAAGTTTTTTTTGGCTTTTTTCTGGATTTTTGGCATTTTTTTGGAAAATATGGAATTTTTTTGATTTTTCGATTTTTTGGAAAATAAAATATTTTTTAATATATTTTGGAAAATAAAGTATTTTTTGATTTTTTCTTGATTTTCTCGAAAATAAAATATATTTTATATTTTTAAATAATTTCTTCTTTTTTTTTTTTGAAATTAAAATATATTTTTAATATTTTTCAAAAATAAAATATTTTTTGGATTTTTATTTTTTCGGAAAATAAATAAATTACTTAATATTTATTTATTAAAAAAAATAAAAAAAGGGCGATCGAACTCGGGCCCGCGTTGCGGGCCCGGCTCGGATTTTTCAACATTTTTCTTTTTTTTTTTTTTTAAAAAGGAAACGGCGCCGTTTGGGAAAAGGGGGGGGAACCGGCGAAACCCTACCCGGTTCCCCCCGACCCGGGTCCGACCCAACGACCCGGGTCGCGACCCGGAAAAAATCGGGAACCCTAGGGTTCCCGATTCGCGGCGCTGAGGAGGAGGACGCGGCGACGGCAACGACGGCGGCGGCGACAGCAACAACGGAAGGAGGGGGTGGCGACGGCGGCGGCTACCTGGCGAGGTGGTGGCTGTGAGCGGCGGCGACGGCGGTGCGGCGGCGGCAACGCGATCTTTCCCTCCCTCTTTCTCTCTCTCTCTCTGCGAGCCCGCGGATCCGGGTTTCGCTCGCCGCCGGTCTCCCCCGAAGTCTCTCGGAGGGGGATCGGCGAGCTCGCGACCCGACCGCCTTGCCTTGCTTCGCTCCAAGCTCCCCGATGTCTCTCAGGGGTCCTTGGGGCTTCGCCGGCTGCTGCGCGTGCTTCAACAGAGGCGGGGACGGGGGTATTTATAGGCGAGGGGGTGGCCGGTCGACGGAGCTTCGACCGCCGGTCCCCCTCGCGCGCCGAGCGGCTCCGGACGGCTGGACCGGTGTCCCATCCGACGCCAGCTGCCCCTCTGTGTCGCCGTCCGTCCGTCCCTCCGGCATCGCGCCCCCCTGCGCGTGCGTTGCAGAGGCGCGAGGAAGGAGAAGGCGTGGATGGGCCGGGCCGAAGCGGAAATGGGCCGAGGGCCCATGCGAAGGCTGCTTCCCCTGCTTTTTCTTGCTTCTGTTTTGCTTTGTTTTCTTTTTTGCTTTTGTTTATTTATTTTTTTGAAAAAGATAAAATAAAACAAAATAAAGTGAGACTTAATGAAATAAAACGAAATTTTAGGCGTCAACATATATAAATCCGATTCGATCTGTGTATCGCAGAAATCGTTCTTGCTGTGTATCATTTCGTGACACGACGGAATGTGGCCCTAAGACCAGCCTAAAACACTCGTGAGGATATAAAGAAGCAGAAGAGATAAAGGGTAGAGAGCATACGAAAGAATACAAGTCCACAGCGGGAACTTGGTGCCGAAGCTTGTGATGAACCCCATCAAAGTGCAGATCAGAAGCACGACCAGAACCTCAGCCGAGACGTGCCAGGCTATGTCCTTGATGTACACGAGGGCCAAGAACGTGACTAATCCCATCACGTTATTCATGAACACCCCGTTGTAAACCTGCAATGCAAAAAAATCAAATTCTTACAACCTAATTCTCGTGAAAATGCAGAAAGATCCATTAGCAAAAGCTTATACTGTGATTATACAGAACTAAAGTTGTCGTCAATATGAATGCGAAAGCTAAAGGATTTTGCAATTGAGATGGGTCTGCGCATATATGATTATCCTCATTTGACCCTTCAAGAATCATAAAGTTGATTAATGTCATGATGATCAATGAATTCTTCAAAATAGAGAGGTTCAACATTCTTAAATTTGCTTCCAGCATTAGAACTGTACCTGCTGCTCGCTAAAATCTATCTCTGTCAATGATTTCCTTCATCGAACTGCAAATCAGGCCTTGTGGGTATTATAAAAACGACTTATTGGCTGCTCAAAATGAGGCAATAATGATTTAATTCTTGAGCCTATGAAGGTAAACTCGTTCTAGAATTACTTCAATGACATAACCGGGGGATTCATAGGATAGACAATTAGATTTCAGAGAGCTCTTGACATCTCCGGCCTCGATGTACACAAAAGACAAGAACTTGAAGGAAGGGGAAGTACATGTGCTTATATATTCACCTCAGTTAACGCCCCGGAAATGTCCCTTTTGGTCTTCTTCTTCGCTGAAATAACGGCTGCGAGCGCTTGCCGGTAGCTTGTGGCCAAGGGAATCAACACGTAGGAGATGAAGAATGGGCGAATCCCTGCAGCGCGCCCGAATTCTTCGAAGCTGTCTGCGAGGGGTCCTGCGAGCAGAACTGTTATGCCGGATCCTATGATTATCAGGAAACCAGCTTTTGTATAGTTCCACCACACGTCGAATGGACCTGTGGACTTGCTTGTTTTGTAATGAGGCAATAACAAGTTCTCTTGCTCTGGTGTTGTTTCCTGCAGATTCATGGCACCAAGAAAGCGCTGAAAAGCGAAATAATCTCAGTAGGTGAGCAGGTCATGTTGATAATATACGGCGAACACATTAGTTAAACGAAATCAGTTGCTAGTTTCAGAACATTTGGACCTCTTCTCATGAATTTCCAAGCCCACTAGGCGACAAGATGATTTTAGTCGTGAAAATCTTTAGAAAGCATTTCATTTTGCCAACGAAACCCTAGAAACTAATAATTGAGCCAAAAAGCACCTTCATTTGCACCTCATGATGTATCGCGTAATTTGCTACTGATACATATCTGAAATTCAGCATATAATTGGTGATGTAACTCAGTCATAAAACTAAGTGTTGTATAAGACGACTATGAATGCGTTTGTACGTACTAAACATAAGTTTGAGAATGTAACTAGAGTTTTTGTGGATGGTTGCACCGTACCTGTGACTGGTTGCCAGCTGAGGATCGAGCTTGAGCAAGACTGTTTACAGGGAGCGTGTCCTCGTCCAACCATTCAGAAATTCCTTGCACAAATTCAGATTCACTTATGGATGCATCAATTGAAGAGTCAAATAGCTTCATCACAGAATCGGTGAAGTCGTCTGTGTTCAAACCAGCTTCCACGATCTGTATTCCCAGCATAAATGAGTACAGTTCGGTTTTTGGTACCCGTGAATCCTTGTTCTGGTCCATCTTTTGAAAGAGGCTGCATGTACAACCAACTGAACTTCTCCAAAAAGCAAACAATAATAACAAAAGAGGCAATAGGAATCTGAAAATCTTGATTAATTTGCACTGTGAATGAAAAATGCAGATTAATTACTCTTTTATATGAAGTACGTTCGGCTTGCCGTGGATGGTGAGAAGACTCTGCAGTATGCTCTCTCCTTCGTATAATCGCACTAGATATTCAAGTCTCTTCTTCTGAATCCATGGCTTAAAGACCTGCACCAAGATTTCGTATTTCACCATTAAAATTGCAGGAAACCGTCAATGAACTCAGTAATCCTAGCACTTCCTAGATGATCAAGAAAGAAGATTAATTTCGCTAGAAACTTCAGTAGATCATCAAATTTCTTTTTGCTTTACCTGGTAAGTGCAATACGTGACGAGGAAGATGACCGTAACTATGAGACTGACCAAAATCACAATTCGTTTCCCAGCGGTAAAATTAACGATCTTCGCTGATTGAAGAATGAGGAATGGAATCATGGAAACGAACATGATTCTGGCAATGTATTTTGTCTCCGGGTCAGTTTCGACACCTGAACCTGCAAATCCAGAGGAGTAAGACATCCAAACTACCACGAATATCCGTGAATTGCATATAATATGAAAGGAAAGAACCCCTTGTTCAAGGTATACGTTAGAAGGAGAGACAAGATTGATGGAGAGAACCTGTGAGACGGCATGGCTCTCTGGTGGGTTGTCGATCGGACGAAGAAGGCGAAGAGCTCGAAAAATCACAACTGCCAAAAGCAACAATGGAACCCCAAACTAGCGAGAGGCTGAAGATTGCCGATCCTGCAAGCATGGCCATTGCCATCGTTGCCACCGACTCAGTCTTGTCCGAGCTTGCTGATATTGCGTTAGCTACAAAGGAATTGAGATAATACAAGATCAAGAAGAAATAGAAGAAGGTGAAATTGCAAAGCTAGGTTAGGAAGATATTTAGTACGCTAAAAATTAAGGAGACATATGTTTGTGTTTACCATATGATTCAAATCTAGTCAAACATTAAAGTCTTGTTGTGATGTTGCAATGAATGTACATTAGACCGGTCAAACAAGTGAGTCGGGTTTGATAAAAAATGATTCGACCCAAATCAACCCATTAAATCCATTATGACCCATTTCAAGCAATAAACATCTAGTGACACATACCCGAGACCCAACCTATATGGCTAAAACACTTATGTATATAACCAAATTTAGGAAAACCCATTCCCAAACTAAGATGAAAACACTAAATGAGTGAATGGGTGATCAAATGAGAGCAAGAGAGAGTGAAGCGAGTCATAGAGGTGGGTTGGGTCTAAGTAAGTGATAAATCTATTTAACATCCGTATTAAACCCGTTTATGACTCAAAGAGTTAGGTCTAAATCCATAAGTATAATTAACCAATTTAAGAACCTAGCCCATTAAATATGAGTTGAAATGGGTCTATGGTTCATTTTGAACATAAGCAAAAATATCTCAAATTTGCTGATTATTTTTGTTAACTGAGTGCATAAATGATGAATATTTTTAGACAAGAAATAGCCTCAAACTATATGACCTGTAGGCCCGCCAAAAAATAAAATGTGAGAACAGGTCACTTTAGATAATACTTTATACAATCCATCATTTTATAAACTGTACTGCAATTAGCCCCCCGCGAAATTTTTCGCATGTTACGACTTTAATATCGCATGTGACGTCATAAATCATGGTGGACCAATTACTTGAACTTTTCATATAAGCGAAGTCCACGTGGTGACGCGATTTGCAAGAAGACGGTATTTAATAGTATTTTGATGTTTAAGCTATTGTTTTAGATAATTCTTTTTTTGACACCCTGGTGATCTGTGGTACGAAAGAGATTTCTCATATTTTTTCCCCTCGAAATTATTTGTTTAATATTGATCTTCTTCATTTGCGATCTGTGGAAGCTTCCAAGTTCGAAGGACCAAAGAATATTAATATAATTTAAGAGATTTTTATTACGTACTGAGATTGCATTAAATGCCCATCAGCAGAAGCTCCTTGGATCAAGTGTCACGTGAAGTGCACGAATGGTACAAACTTAAATGGAGATATTGTAATATTTATAGAGTCAAAAAGGTATAATAAAAAGATATCTAAAAAAAAATGAAAATGGATAGAAATGAAAACATTATTCTAAACTCCAAGCAATAGTTTGGTTACGATAACTTATAAATAGCATCGAGGCCTTATTTGAGTTGTTATGAAAAGTTGAGAAATTAGACTAAACAAATTAAAAGTTTACAATTAGATTGAACATTTACAGATTGTTCAAAAACCACATTAAACAAATTAAAGTCTAAAATATGACATTACACATTGAATCAAATTTAGTGTCACTCTCATATAGTAACAACATAAGAATATTCGCCCATTTGTTTGGCACGTGATGGGGGACTAGAGAAAAAAGTCATGATATTGATATTATATCTAGAAAACATAGATAGTGATGTTATGCGAGGAGAAAAAACATGAGAATTTGAGAAGCAAATTTTATGTAATCGATGGAAAAAGGAATTAGTCTAGCAATAGTTCAATTGATGAAAATTGTGTAATCAGAGAGAAACAACTCAATTGAAGATGGTAGTGAATGGTGAGGGGAATCACGAAATCTATTTAATTTATAACGTGGAATCCAAATAAATAAATTATTTTGTACTTGCGCTAAATTGATTTCTTTATATTTTTCCTTTTATTTTGACCAATTTTCTCTTAAGAAAGTTAGCACTCGGCTAACCAGGCACATAAGTTACCTAGTTTCCTTGAGAGATTACGCGGTGGAGATAGCACTATTACTCTCCTAGTCGTAACGAGTAGTAACACTTCATATGTTAATCAATATAAAGCACAAGATAACTTTTCCTAGATATATAAAAAGGAGTTTATCACTTATCGGGAAAAAAATGGTAAGAATAAAGTACGAATATGGTCAAACTTGAAGTACCAATTTCCATTATCGAACTATAAACAATATCTCTTTGGCTCCATAAAGAGGCAAAATGCAAACCGACGTGTAGCATAAGTCATCAATACTCGCTTGAGGTTGGCGGAAGATCAAAGTAATAAGCACGTTCATCAATCCCAGTGTCGAATTTATTGACTAGAGAATTAAATTAAGGGTAATAAATAGTGCCACGTGAATAGTCATAGTCGGTGCAAAAGCAAGCAATTGACATCCGATTACTCAATTTATTTACCCAATTTATCAAAGAGAAAATTATTTATTAGAAGAATCGGTAGACAAATGAGTATTCTTGGCTCCGTTTGTTTGTTTGTTTGTTTTTTTTTTTTTTTTGGTTAAGTGAAAAATAAATGATTTTGAGAATATTTTAAAAAAATCGACTGTATCACTTGAAATAATTAGTCCATGAAAAATATTTTCATCATTCATGGACACTTATGTCAAAAAATTTATGTGAACAATTAAAATATTTTTTATTCATTAATTTTATAAGCGATATAAACAATCATTTTTTAGAAAATATTTTATAAATCATTCATTTTTTTTCGTAAAATAAGTGAAACCTTGGTGATTTGTGAATATTTAATGCTTAATGCAAATTCAACTTTTTCCATGAATTTAATGACATAACTAAGTACCGAATAAATAAGATCGGAAAGAGAAGGGTTTGTCTAACTGGAATAACGAGAAGATAAAATGAAATTAGAATTCTTACCGAGGATTATGATGACTTGAGGGAAGGTTCCCAGCATTTGGAACAGAGAGGCACCGAAGATCCCAGTTCCGAACATGCGGAAGAAGAGCTCCGACCCCGAAGACACGTACTTGCCGGCGAGGGCGAGCAAGCATTCGTACACCGCCACAAGAAACAGCTCGCCCCACAGCTCGGTCGTGCACGGCAAGAACCCGTAAGTCGGCTCGCACGTCACAGTCGCCGCCGCTGCAAGATCCAGGGCCGAGGACAGCGCCCCATCACTCCTGCCCGAGTTGTCCGGTATCGGGTCGAAGGTTCCTTTAACAGACCGGCTGTCTGCCGAAGCGGTCAGTATGGCCAGAATCACGAAGAATGCGAGCCTCATTGAGAGAGAGAGAGAGAGAGAGAGAGAGAGAGAGAGAGAGAGTTGTGTAACTTAGAAGGGGAAGGAAGGAGAGACTCAGAAGAGAGAAGGAAGGACGAGGGGTCATGAAGGTTTCCGAATCGGGGACGGGAGATATATATTTACGAGAGAATATGATTCAAGTCAGTCGGTGATGCACTAAAGTTCTGAAAAGAAGAATGTCAAGATAGAATATAATCGTATATTATATTCTATGAAGAAGTCAAAAGGGTTATTTACTTCGGTCCTTAGAATGATACCACCTCATGGACTTGTCAGGGACAATGTGGTGATATGATACAATTATTTTCTCAAAGATGGAGTTATATCAGGAATGATCTTTTAATAAATACTTTAAAAAATATATTTATATCAGTTTTGTCTAAACATCAATCGTTTCAATGTGTTTATTGTCTTTATTAATGACATGGTGGATAGTCTTTTAATCTTTTGGACAAAAATATTCAAGAACGTAAGATGTTTTTCAAAATTTCAAGACATCACTTGTTTAGAATTGGTAATTTTCATGAGGGGATGTTGCTAATAAACTGACTTTCATGAAAAAAAATTGCCACCTTCTTATAAGTTTGAAAACATATAGGCGACTTGATAAATAACAAATTAGCATAAAATTGGCGGACACAATTTTTTTGGCACAGATTACGATTACCATGGAACTCATTTTGTGACTTTCGATACAAAGAATTAGCAATACATGTACATTAGATGAAAGCTAAATTAATTGTGTTTGTATATATTTTCCACGTATACAGTTAACATGTATCCACTTTGCTAATTTTTGTGTCGAGATCAAGTTGTATTTTTGTATATTGCATCGTAATGCTACCTTGTTGTGTTAATTAATGTGGAGTACATATAAACTTATTCTTTTTTAAAAAATTGCACGAAACGAGGAAATTTTTTATATAAAACTAAAGAAATAAAAATCTTGGAAGTTGAAGTAGAAAGTGGGAGTAGGTGAAGGTGAGAGTGGCACTTTATTGACACCCAAAATGCCCGATATTTAATCATTATAGATATGCGATTATCATTCGAAAGCAATAAAAGTGGACTCAACAACCTCATATGCAATCATTAAAAATAGCGATAAAAAGGGAAAAGAGTGAAGAATATACTATCTGGGCATATTTGGTCATCCGCGGAGGAAGTCAATTTAATGGATTGAATATTGGTTGATATTACCTGTTTGATGACTTGGGTGTAAATGTTGACAAATATCAAGAGGTGGCAAATGATTGCAATTTATTTTAACAAAGTTGTTGATGAGCATGGAGCAAGGTGATTGATTAAAAGGATTACATCAAGGCCCTAGAGTGTACACCTCCCAGTGAAGATCATGGAGAATGGTTACGATGGGAAGTAAACATGGAAAATTGAGGCTGGTGCATTGCAGCAAGGCTCAATTTGAAGAACAGTTACAAGAGCACGTGTAACCCTGGAGACTAGTCAAACCGTTGGAGAAGTGGAGGACTATTTCAAAGGAGCTCCGAAGAAGACATGCCGAGGAGAAAGACGCCCGTATCTGCACTGCGAAGTCCTCAACCATGAGACCCGACGGATCTCGCACAATCCCAGCTGCCGAACCTAGGAAATCGCCCGGAGTCCATGAGGCGTCGACGTTTAGCTTCATCTCGTCTTTGTCCGGCGGTGTCCATCTAACTGGTAGGCTTCGGGTTGTGGGTTTTTGCCCTTTTTGATTCTGCCATCTGCTGAAATTATTTTGTTGTGCTATTGCGAGATCTACAAGGTCAGTTGGTTGGGGACGCTTTGCTCGAAAAATGAAATTGTTTTGGGTCTTCCAGATATTCCACATCACAGCAGCAACTAGTTTTCTTTCAGGTGAGATGTCGCTTCTTTCGAACACTTCCGTTAGCCACTGATCGCACCTTGTTATGTTGCTTAGGTTTTTGATGATGTTGATTCGTGGGTCTGCCCAAATTTTTTTCGTCCATTTGCAAAGTAGAAATAGGTGTTCTGTTGTTTCCATGTGTGTAGAGCAAAGCAGACAGTAGGGGTCAGGTAGCATTTTCCTTTTATGCAGATTCTCCCTTGTTGGTATGGCGTTTTGGCAAAGGCTCCATAGGAAAGTTCTCATTTTCGGGGGAATAGATAGACTCCAGATTCTTGTCCAGAGGGATCTTGGAGGCTTGTAAGAACATGTTGCTCTGTTTTGTTCTGTTCTTGTGGCGTTAGAATAGGCCCTGTTGTACCCACTCTTCACAGTGTATGTCCCTAATTTATTACCTGTCCATACTAGATAATCCTCCTTTGGGGACGGGCTAATGGGTATCGCAAGTATCTCGTTTGCTGTTTGTTCTTCAAAAATATTTAGAATTAAACTTTCCTTCCATACCCGCGAGTTTTCACTGATAAGTTCTGCCACCATAACTGGTTCATTTTGGTTAGCTGGACCTCCAAGCATTCCAGACTTTAGCCATTTGTCTTCTCGTATGTTAATAGATTGGCCATCCCCAATTGACCATTTAACCTTTGATTCTATGGCTTATCTCCCTGTTAAAATGCTTTGCCATCCCCAAGACAGCCGTTGCCCTTTTCTTGCCTTCCACAAGTCTCCATTTGGAAAATAAATACCTTTCAAAATTCTACTCCACAAAGCTGAAGGGGTTTTGGATAATCGCCAAGCTTGCTTGCCAAGCATTGCTCTGTTAAAATTTCTCAAATCTTTGAACCCCAAACCTCCCTCATCTTTTCTGGTTTTTAATGTTTCCCATTTTTTCCAATGCAAGCCCCTTTTTGAATCGCTTTTCTGCCACCAAAATGAAGCAATTCTTTTTTTCTATGGCTTTGCAAATAGAGATAGGCAATTTAAAGACTGTCATCGCATAATGAGGGAGGGTTTGTACAACGCTCTTTATCAGAATTTCTTTACCTGCGTTGGATAGTAATTTTTCTTTCTATCCCTCTAACTTCGAGTTTACTCTTGCTAGAATCCAAGCAAACATCTCCTTCTTTGAGTGACCCCATTCTGTTGGTATTCCAAGATATTTCCCTGTTTTTTCTATTATTGGGACTCTAAGTTCTTGTGCTAAGTTTCTTTTCAGAGATAATGGACAATTGCTGTTGAAACATACCCCTAATTTGTTTAGATTAATGGCTTGGCCCGATTCAAAACAGTATTGGTTGAGAATATTTGCTAAGTTTTGGCATTCTACTATAGTCCCGTTCAAGAAAAATATGGCATCGTCAGCAAAGAGTAAATGAGACAGTATAGGACAGAACCTGTTTAGCTTTATCTTCTTAATGCTTCCATCTTCCAAGGCTTGGTTCATCATCCCAGTCAAAACATTTGCTAATAGGATAAATAAATATGGGGAAAGATGGTCACCTTGTCTAATTCCTCTTGAAGGGGTGAAATATTGAGTAGGCTCCCCATTTATCTTCACATTTAGGGACACCGTTGAAACACATTGCATGATTAGAGATACCCACCGCTCACAAAAACCCATTTTCAGCATACAATCCCTCAAAAAGTCCCATTCGATTCTGTCATAGGCTTTTTGCATATCCAGTTTCAATATCGCTTGAAACTTTTTCTTCCTTTTTGTTATTCTCAATTGATGCAAGACTTCCTGAACTATGAAAATATTATCTTGTATTTGCCTCCCTTGTACAAAGGCGCTCTGTTCAGGCTCTATGATCTCTGGAAGCCAAATCTTTAGTCTGTTTGCCATAACTTTTGAGATGATTTTGTAGCTGACATTGCACAAACTAATAGGTCTGAATTGGCCTATATTTTTTGGGTTTGTTTTACTTTTGGTAGCAAGAAAATGTGTGTTTTGTTGAGGAGGGGGTCGATGATACCTGTTTCAAAGAAATTCTGCACTAGCTGGAACAAATCCAACTTAATATCCTCCCAAGACTGCTGATAAAAAAGCCCATTTAGACTGTCGAGCCCGGGGACCTTTAAAGAGCCTAGTTGGAAAACCGCGTCTTTCACCTCTTCAAGGGTAATGTTTGCCATTGGATTTTCAATTATTTCCTCACTTACTGGGCTGAGACATTGGTTTAGGATTGGCTGATAGTTCCTAGGACCCACTGATTTATATAAGTTCCGGTAGAAAGACCCTATATGTTCTTTGAGTGCTGCCGGATCCCTACACCAGCTTTGATCTTCCATTTGCAGCATTGTAATTCTATTCCTTTGTCTTCTCTGTACTGTTGTGGCATGGAAGAACTTGGTATTCCTATCTCCCCATTGCAGCCAATTGATGCGTGCTCTCATCCCCCAAAATTTTTCCTCTTGTTTCCATAGTTTGTCTATCTTGTCGATAATATTTTGTGCTTCCTTCCTGCTGGAATTTTCAGAATTCTTGTTGGTCATCTCTATTAATTCTTTGTTTAGCTCCTTGATACGACGTGGTGCGTTGGCGAATTTTTCTTTGCTCCACTTAACAAGCTCCGTAGAAATATCATTGACTTTCATAGAGAAACTCGTCTGGCTTAATGGCGTTTTGTTCCAAGTTCTCTTGATAATCTCTCCACACTCTTGATCTTATGACCAGTATGCTTCAAATCTGAATTTCCTCTTCCTTTTCTTACTTTCAAGGTGCAACACCAGGAGAAGAGGGTTGTGCTCCGAGCCAATTGCTGGTAGAGCCTATACTTCAGCTGCGGGAAAGGTAATTCTCTAGTCCAGTGTGCATAAGACTATATAATCTTTTTTTAACAAGGGCCTCCCCTTCACGGTTGTTTGCCTAAGTGTAAGCATAGCCTTTGCTGTCCATATCCATTAGGGAACACTCATTAATAGATCTCGAAACACTGCTATTCTGTGATTATCAACTTCTCTTTTCCCCATCTTCTCCCAAATATATAAAATTTCATTAAAATCTCCCATGCATATCCATGGTAAATGATTTGATAACTGGAAATCCTTCAACTTTTGCCATAGCTTTAGTCTCTCCCCGAAGTTCATCGATGCATGGAGAAAAGTTATCCTCATTTGATAGCCACTATTTGGATCTCTGCACTCTAAATCAATAAATTATTTAGAACTGCCATTTACCTTTAACACCATTTCCTCATTCCACAAAATTACTAAACCTCCCGTAATTCTTTTCGGATTTTCTAGGAACAGATTTTGGAAGTTGAGTCGCCTTTTAACACCCTCCACCATCGTTGCTTTGTTATTTGTTTCCATCAAGAAAACCAGGTTGGGCCTTTCAAGAGCTACTAGAGCTCTTAGCTCCTAGAATGTCAGGGGATTGCCCAGCGCCTGACAATTCCAGCTTATGATTTTCATATTGTTGCTAGTGGCTTATTAGTTTTTTGATTCGTGTCATCGACTAAATTCCGACACGTATCTTTATCCCGCTACTTCACTGTTCTGACGTGCATATCTATCATGGGTGTCACGCCATCGATTAAATCCCGGCATTACATCTTTGCATGTTCTCGAGCTTTGTCGTTGATTAAATTCTTATACACCTTGTGCACATGTATTGCTATGAAAATGGTTGTATTTTCAAGCCTTGTTGTTGATTGAATTTCGGCATGGTTTGTATGTATAATGTGGTTCGAAGTTCAAAATAGATGTTTATAGTTATTTTTTGTCTACCTGGATATTTCCTGTTTGGACTCGTCATAAAACACGTCTCCTCTCAGTAAAAGCCGAAGAATGACTTTCGGAAAAGATGTATCGTCGTCTATTAAATTCCTATGAAACACACTTCAATGCTACTTTCCTCTTGTGGGGTTAATTTTTATTGACCTACCAATTTTAATGTATTAAGAAATTCGTGAGAGAGGGAAGAACTATCATATGACATGCTAACTTGGCATACAAAATCATTGCATTATCGTCATTGCGTATTTGCTAACGTATTTATTGCCATCTTATGTTAAAAAAATCGTGATGAAACTAGTGTATTTGATGCGTCTAATTATTTACATGTCAATTAGGGGGAAAAGTACAAAAAAAAAAGTCCTAAATATTTTATTTTAGTACCAATTTAGCCATAAATATTTTCAAATTTGTATCAATTCAGTCAATCCAATCAATTTAAACTAGAAATTACTGATGTGGACATTGGCTGTCATACACGATATGATTGATATTAACGTGAACATTTGTAATAATTTTTTTTTGAATTTATTGAATTTTTTTTCCTTTCCCTTTTCTTTTCCTTTCCTTTTTCTAGTGGCCATTGTCGATCATGGCGAGGGTTGACCTCGTCGGGTTGAGGCTGGGTGAGCATTGATTGTCTAGGCTAGGACCCCTCGCTAGATTTGGCAAGTCGACCCTTGCCCAAGCCAAGACGAGGGGAGACGCGGCGAGGTGAGGTTGCCTTAGCCTAGGCAAGGGTAAGTCTCTCCCTTGGCCACAATTGGATGGCTAGCACTCACCTAAGTGAGGCTAGCCCTCACTAGTTATTGCTTGTGGCCATGGCTAACGAGGGCCATTGGCAAAAGGAAAAGATAGAGAAAAGGGAAAGGAAAGAAAAATAAAATAAATAATCAATAAATTCAAAAAAATTGTTAAAAATGTCTATGTCAGCGCCACTCACATCATGTAGGACAATTGGCATCATGTTAACAATTTTTAGCCTAAGTTGGATGGACGGCCTGAATTGATACTAATGTAAAAAAGTTTATGACTAAATTAGTTCAATTGAAATGTTTATAATTGAATGAGTACTAATGCAATAAATTCAAAAAAAAATTGGTATTTTTCCTATCAGTAAGGTCATGTGGTACTAGCACCTATATATGGTTTGTACAAATTTGAGAGCTTGAATTGGCAAATGAATGTATTTTAGCTTCCGTTGGCATCACAAAAAATTAATTGTTGGAAATATTGCATTTGATTTTTCCGAAAAATAAATTAATAAAAAAATTTCATAGATGTCAAACTTTCATCAAGTAACTTCTATCTTTGCAAAGGACTACTAAACACAAGGAAATAAGACAACTTTCCTTGAAAATTATTTTTTATAATGATTTCCACTCTAATATGAAGCAAACGATTTTTTTTTTTTATAGGCCCTACTATCTCCCTCTTGCATAGCTAGTCATGTAATTAGCACAAGCGTCAATTAGAAACACATATGCAATGCCGCATTTAGGCTCCGTTTGTTTTGTAGAAAACATTATTCAGAAAAACATTTTCCTCATTTTTCGGTGTTCGATCATTTTGGAAATTGAATCAACAGAAAATGTTTTCATAGTCAAAGGAAAGGTTTTCCCATCAAAGTTTAAATTTAGGTTAAAAACTAGGAAATCATTTTCCAAAATATGACTAGGTATCAACACTTGAACATGAGAATCCTAACACTCGTTCTTGTGCCCTTGGCAACAAGGCTAAGTCCTCAATGCCTAGGCCCAAACCTAGGTCCATTGAG
The DNA here is from genome assembly GCA_007663325.1 of Eucalyptus pauciflora. NCBI lineage: Eukaryota > Viridiplantae > Streptophyta > Magnoliopsida > Myrtales > Myrtaceae > Eucalyptus > Eucalyptus pauciflora. The sequence goes on along the minus strand of VMYD01000333.1, from coordinate 1,081,803 downwards.
GCTGGGCTCAAGACTCTAGAGCCTTGGCCCAAGTCCATTTAGGTAGCACTTGAACCCTCTGCCAAGACACCCTGGTCCATCAAGGTTGAGTCCAGGACGTACTTGGTAATGTCGAAGCCAACCCTAGGTCTTTGACACCCGTGCTAGGGTCCATTGAGGCCAAAATTATGTAAAATAATTTTCAAAATTTTCAAAATATTTTTATTTTTTTTCCTTTTCTTTCTTTATTTTTTCCTTCTTCCACCGTTGGTTGCTAGGCCTTGGTGATGATTGGCAACCAGCCATAGGCATGGGCCGATGGCGTGTGAGGCTCCACCTTGCTAGATTTGGAGAGCTCAAGCCTCATTAGCCTCTAGCAAGATTAAGCCTTCTTGAGGTAGGCAAACTTGAGCTCGCAAGATCCCCGCGACATTAGCAATTGCTAACCCTTGCTTGCAGCTATTGCTGAAGCCAGACGAACAACAAAGGAAGAAGGTAAAAGAAAAATAAAATAAAATAAAATAAAGAAAGAAAAAATAAAAAAAAATTAAAAGACTAATTAAAAATCGATTTTTTTTTTTAAATTGTCCATAATAGGGCTGCCAATGTCATGTAGGATGGTCAACGTCCATATCAGCAAGTTCCGACCAAATTAGATTGTCTTCACCAAACGATAAGCAATATTTACTAGTTTATTTCCAAATTTGAACCAAACACTAGAAAATTTTGTTATTTTTCTTGAAAATGATTTTCTAGAAAACATTTTCCAAAAATATTATATTTTTTCGCCGAAAAAGTGAAGTCTAGGTATAAGAAAATGACTTCTATCTTCGCAAAGGACAATTGAATACAAGAAACTCAAATCATTTTCCTTGAAACTCACTACCTTGGAAAATAATTTCCAACAAAGTTCACGGGCCGATACTCAACAGACCTTACCATGTCCATGCTCGTATATAAATCGGATTACATTTCTGTAACAGAAAAATTATTCTTTTGGATATATATATATCGTTTTCGGACGCAACAAAATAGACCTAAGACCAGCCTAAGACACTCGTGAGAATATAAAGAAACAGAAGGGACAGCGGGTAGAGAGCATATGCGAGAATACACATCCAGAACTGGAACTTGGTGCAGGAGCTTGTGATGACTCCCATGAAAGTGCAGATCAGAAGCACGACCAGAACTTCAGCCGAGACATCCCAGGTTATGTCCTTAATGTACACAATAGCCAAGAACGTGGCTAGTCCCATCACGTTGTTCATGAACACCCCATTATAAACCTGAAATGCAGAGTGCTTTCTGTTGAGGAGACAAGAAAAGGGATACTGTACAATTCTCATCCGTGTCAAGATTGATGATGAAAGATGTTGAGAAAAGAGTCGACCATTCTTATGTCGTATTAAAGCGCTTCCATGCATGGGATTATAGTTGAAATCTCTCTTGTTCTTCGACCGTGATTATGCAATAGATGATGGGCAAGTTACTTATGTTTACACAAAATTCATCTGCTCATAGATTTTCCTTAAAAAAAAAAAAAAAAAAAAAGACATGAAGAAATCCGATAAGACTCTTCAATAATAATAATAAAGGATAATTACTCTCATAGAGATTTTCTTTCTCACTGATTTTGTTAGTTGGTAAATTTAACGGATTGGTGACCGAGACAAATAAACTTTGATAACAAACCACGTTAATATTGGTAAATAGCTCAAACGTAAGTTGGAAATTCAATACTAATCGACCGGTAACCTAACAAGAGAAGGAATTTTAAATCACAAAAATAAATGTGGGTAAATTCATATAAGAGCTGACAAACTTAATATGTGTAGCAAAGAAAATTAAAAATAAATAGAAATAAACATTAGTAAGTAACTCAAATGAGCAATGATAACCCGACATTAGCTAGTAAAATCGGAAATATGTTGTTAAGTCACTCAAATAAAGATTAGTGAAATCTTATAAGGGTTCATAATTTTAAGGGATTGGTAAGAAGGATAAGTAAAATTTGGTAATTTTCTAATCATAAAAAAGGAGAGTGATTTTACAAAAATATTGGATTTATCGATGAGTTATGGGGAAATCTGGTGACTAGGAACTTTTTTTATTTATTTTTACTAACGGCTTTTTGGCGCTTACCAACTTTTCAAAATACTTGGAAGGAAAAAATCCATCATTTTTAATGGTGTATTAATAAAATCAATTGACTAAATTAGGATCACTTCAACAAGATTACCACGAATTCATAAAAAAACTAGGTTCAGAGATTCAATTGCACATGCGATGACCTACTCGAAAGAGACAAAATCAAGGAAACCGGTAGTATTTATATACCTCTGTGAATGCCCCGGAAATGTCTTTCTTAGTCTTCTTTTTCGCGGAACTAATGGCTCCGAGAATTTGCCGGTAGCTCATGGCCCAAGGGATCAGCACATAGGAGACGAAGAACGAGGGAATATCCGCAGCGGTTGCGAATTCCTGCAAGCTTTCCATGAGGGGTTGTCCGATCAGGATCATCACGCCGATTCCTAGGATTATCAAGAAACCGGCTTTTGTGTAGTCCCACCAGATTGCTAATTTGCTTGTGGGTTTGCTTGTCTTGTCTTGAGACAGCAAGCTCTCTTGCTCATCTGACGTCCCCTGCAAATTCATGTGCACCATGGAAATGTACAATTACAAATAGAATGACCAATAATGTTAGCTAGGCATAAACCTAAATATGCTGTATAAGACTACGAAAGCCTTCGTTTTGTATATAAACACTCTGAAGCAACTAGAGTTTCCAAAAAAGAAATTTGAGCTGTACCTGCGATTTGTTACTCGTTGTTTTCGAAGATGCCAATGATGATGACTGAACTGCAAGACCACTAGTCGTAGAATCTGTGTCCTCGTCCAACCATGTGGAAATCCCTTGCACAAACTCGGATTCACTTATCGCTGTGTCAAGGGAAACCTCGAACTGCTTCATCACGGCATCGGTGAAATCGTCGGTGCTCAAACTGGCTTCTTCGATCTGTATTCCCAGCATGAATGCATACAGTTCGGTTTTTGATACCTTCGAGTCCTTGTTCTGGTCGATCTTTTGAAAGAGGCTGCAAAGTACATATGAGCGAATAATAAAATGGGAAGAGGAATTTCAGAAATTTCAATTGCACCACAGAAAGAAGAAAAAGAAGATTAATTACTCTTTGATTTGAAGTTCATTCGGCTTGCCGTCGATGGTAAGAAGACTCTCCAGTGTGCTGTCTCCATCATATAATCGCCTTATATGTTGAAGCCTCTTCCTTTGAATCCATGGCTTAAATACCTGCATCAAGATTTCCTTTTTCAGCATAAACTTAATCACATTGAACCATATTCTAGAGATATACACCAAGATTTAGCCATGGAATGATTAGCTAGGAATCTAAATAGAGCACAGAATTTTCAATTTACCTGATAAGTGCAGTAAGTGATGAGGAAGATGAGCGTGATTATGAGACTGATCAAAACTACTATCCGTATCCCGGTAGTAGAATTAATGATTTTTGCCAATGAAAGAATGAGAAATGGAATCATGGAAACGAACATGATTCTGGCTATGTACCTAGTCTCCGTGTCGGTTTCGACACCAGAACCTACAAAATCAATATGAATAACAAAAGAGAAAACATCAAATTATCACTATGATAAAGTGTTCATATAACATGTATCAAAAGAAAACGCACGCAATTTAATTTATGTGGGGATTTAAAGCTTGGGATTGATATAGCGTATACTTACTAGCTAATTTATACTTAGCACATGGTTCTATTATCTTGATATTCTGAGCTTCAAATGTATTACAAGGACAGACAATATCGAAGAAGAGAACCTGTTAGGCTAATCGACTTTTTGGTGGATTGACTGGCTGATGTCGAAGATGATGAAGAGCTGGAAGAATCACGGCTGCCAAAAGCGACGATGGAGCCCCAAACCAGCGAGAGACTGAGGATTGCCGACCCAGCCAGCATGGCCATCCCCATTGCCGCCATGGACTCAATTGTATCCGAGCTTGATGTTAATGCACTTGCTATAAATGTGTATAGAGATAATTCACAATCATAACATAATGAATTAGTTACAGACATATACTTAAGAGTAAGTATTTGTCAAATCTAGCCTGGATCAATAAGTTGTTTTTGAATATGCAGATAAAGCGTGTTTTGCTGATTATTTTTGCTATTAAATGGATGTACAAGTGCTTGAATATTTGCAGAAAAGGTGAAACAAATCGCCTTAAACTAGAAGACCCCAACATCAAATCTGATACACCACTTCTTCATGCCCTTCAACTCGGGATATAGAGTCAGTTAATTGCATGCGTGCATGGGAAATTGCTCTCCAAAATTCTTAGGATTCTATCCTCATGAACATGCCTCCTTATAGTAACATAAGAGCATCGGCATGAATGAATCATATGGTTATTGCTACCAGGTGATGTTACAGATGCATACTGGACTGACTTTTCTTCATTTTATCGAGGCAAAATTTGCGGAGGATGAGCTTTGGAGGTCATAAATCCTTATCGAGGCCACTAAGTAAGCTAATGATTACTTGTGTTGGATGGTCATGATTGTTGATGAAGTCCGACATCAATGGATCTATATCATAACTAGTCCCTAGCAAACACCAGCAAATTAAGCAGTACACAGCAAGAGTTCACGTGCGACGACTCTGTGATCCATGTGACTCCTCAGGATTTATCATACTGCAATAATTAGTAATTTTTTGGATTTAATAATCGCTACAACTTGCATAAGTTTCAGTTAATGAGATTCGCTTTTGCTTTTTGTTGTTTACCCTACGTTGTCTTGTCTGCAGACAAGCCTCTCTCACCACCTTTTGCGGTGGCTTCGATGGCGTGAGAAGTGGCGAACCGCTCTAGATGGTCTTCAGCCGATTAGGTTGACATATTTGGCGATTGTCTAAAAGCTATCCTTTTCGACACCCTGGACTTGGAGCGATCTGTATTAGGATTGGTCATCCTTTCTTTTTCTTTCTGCATTATCCAATTCTGATTCTGTTTATATTGTTTTAAGGTTCTTCAGGTTTACAAGTAATATAATAGTATATATTAACGAGTATGGGTTATATTTTTCGAAAATCCTACTAGGAAGAAATTTACTTCCATCTATACACAACCCTGATTGATAGATTCAAGTTATGAACATTGTCACTTGGCAACTTAACTAAATATAATTTTGAGTGATATCTGCATTTGTAATCTACCAATCAAAAGCATGATCAGAGGAAGTTTTCTCCAACTAGCCAACCGTGGCCCTTGCGATAAGGAAAAATAGACCATATATCAACTGTGCAAAGGAAATTTACGTGAGCCACCTTATTCGCCCTTAGTTTAAAGATGATAATAACCCATAGTCTCAAATTAACGATGTATAAAGCCATTTGTGTAACTTCTTATTATACCGTCAGAGTGAGCTACAATTACTCTTTATGATGATGCCCAAAAAGAAAATTTGAATATACACAGGCAGTGTAAAGAAAGCTCTAGACAAGCGATCTAATCCATATTTGATTTGAGGGTTTCAACTGCTTATTCTCTCACTCGCCATCAATCAATGGTGGATAAGACCACCTGTGGAAATATTTTTGTCTACAACTCTAGTGTATGCTATAATTACTCTCAAAAGAAACTAGCTTTTTGTGACGGGGCTATTTTTTTTTTCCTCAATTATGCCTCTAATTGGCAGGTTATAAACAGTGAACTTAGCTAAATAGGATTGTGGGATGGCACTCAGCCACAAAAGATAGTTGGATCAATTGTCAAGTGTGCCTGCTATCTCTCTAATAAGGGTCAAAGTTCCACCTATTTGCGTGACGAACTTTTGGCCGATCTACAGGTTTTATATTTCTTTAGCAACTTTTCAGAAAGAAAGTATAACTTTTGTAGTGCAAATGAATAAAGAAACATTTATTATTATTATTATTATTATTATTATTATTATTATTATTATTATTATTATTATTATTATTATTATTATTATTATTATTATTATTATTATTATTATTCTTTATGGGCTGCACGACATTGATAGTCATTTCCAAGGAGTAGATTATTGTTGAAATAGCTATTCAGTTTTCGTTTTAAGGGGTGAAAACATTGTAACTTACCAACTCTTGTCACCTATTGACTCATTCTCCCCAACAAGAATTTGTAAAATCATGCTTTCATGCAATGGGTCCTATAAGCATATTTTTACACGCGAGTGTAATCCACCCATAATTTATCTACATCATCGAAATTGATTAATCTAACATGATTTAACTTGGACCTATCAATTGAATTTAATGATTGATATGGATATAGAGTATAAGAATTCGATTTATCTAATAATTTCTAGTAGATGTAGAGGCTGAGGAAGTTAAGAATGGTAAGAATAAAGTACGAAGATAGTGGACAGCACATTAATAATTTCTCCTGCAACTAAAAGGAGTGTAAGATGAAAGCAAGATCTAAATTATGCATCGTGAGTGCTTGATTGGGGTATGGGTAGGAGCGTAGGACTGAAGTGAGAAGCACGTTCGTGGACCGACGGATGAGGATCTAAAAAAACACTAAACAATACCCTCAACTTGCTCACCACCAATCAGAATATGGAAACCGCGATTTGACGAAATCAGAGCCAGATCGAGGAAATTTGTAAGATTCTATGTAGTCCCTCTTGAATGGTCAGAACCAGAGAGATTGACATGCGAACCTCCCCATATATTAAGAAGAGAAATATTGGAAGAATCCACAAAGTTGGCGATCTCATTTAAGAATCCGTCGCAACCCAACGTGCGCCTTAATTGCTTTGAAAATGTCCACTTTAGAGAGAGTTTTGGGGATGCGACTTGAGACTTAGATATGTAAATGTGTAATGAACACATGCTATTTGAGTATATAATAATCAAAGCATCATCTTCTGAAAGAAGAGAGGATAGATATATACCACATGGTAGGTAAAATTAGAATAATCTAAATCATTAATGTATAAGAACTAAAAGCTTAGAGGTACTCTTGTCTCTTTGGTTTTGAAGGGAGCCTATCAGAACCCTTTTCCCACTTCAAATTTCTGTTTTCAAGTACATCCGCTACATTGTTCAAAGTACAATAGAGGGATTACTTCTTTGTAAGTTTGGTCCTCATTTTGGTCGGGAAGATAAGAACAAAACCATTGCAAGGACGTTTTTCTTTCTTGCCCATGTTTTCTAACCGGGGATTCATAATTTCACTCGAAATGCAAACTGTAGATAAAAACGAAAAATTCTCTAATGCTCTATGACGCTATGAATACAAAACACCGAGTAGATGATGGGAAATATTAGATCAAAGTAAGAGAGAAAAGGTCAAAATTACAACAAAAGAGATGAAGAAGAAGGGTTTCTTACCAAGCATTATGATGACTTGAGGGAAGGTTCCAAGCATTTGGAACAAAGAGGCCCCGAAGATACCAGTCCCGAACATGCGAAAGAAGAGCTCTGACCCCGAAGATAGATAGTGGCCGGCGACAGCTAGCAAGTACTCGTACACCACTATGAGGAACAACTCGCCCCACAGCTCCGTCGTGCACGGCAAGAACCCGTAAGTCGGCTCGCACGTCACGGTTGTTGCGGTGAGACCAAGGGCCAAGGATGTCCCATTGGTGCGATCCATGCTGTCGGAAATCGGATTGAAACTTCCTCGGATAAACCGGCTATTCGCCGACTGGGTCATCATGACCAGAAGCACAAAGAATGCGAGCCTCATGGTTGTCGGACGGAGAGAATGGTGGCGTGGTGTTTATTGCTCAGATGGAAGGGGAAGGGAAGAGACTCAAGAAGAAAAGAATGAGGAAACGTGATTCGGCCATCAGTACGTGATGTACGAAAATTATAAAAAATTTGATGGGATTGGATATTGAAGAAGTCAAGGGAAGGCGCGCGTTTACTTACGTTTATTTTTACTTTAGTCCGTAAATACCTTGATAATTTGTCTAAACAAAATGTTTATATATTTATTTCTATTAATTAAGCAAAGTCCATAGTCACTTCAGCCTCAATACGCTTATAAAAAATTCAGTGAAGAACTCATGCATACAGTTAAAATGCCCTCTAGCAACACATAAATATAAATGGGCGAAATTCGTGATTTTATGATATTCAGATGATTAGCAAGTCATCAACAGATCTTCCATTCTAAATTTGAATTTGAAATAACTGTCAGGCAATTGCAACATGTTCTCATATGTCTTTTTTCACAACAAATTGAAATTACATTAAAAAAATACATAAAAAATTGTACGTGCTTTTTCATTCTTCATTAATGTAGCAGTTTATATCCTATGACATGATAAGCTCATGTCCAAAATCAGTGAAGCATCACTGATTTTTTAATTAATATGTTTCCCCTGTGAAAGATCTTAGTGATTTAGTACTTTTGATTGATTTTTTATAGCACATCTAGGACAATTTATCATGCCACGGTCCTTGATGAGAAGGCGTGAGTCGATGTTTAAATGCTGAATTGATAATCGTACCGTGAGAGAGAGAGAGAGGGAGAGAGAGAGGGAGAGAGTTAAATGCTAAATTGATAGTCGTACTGTGAGAGGAAGAGGGGGAGGGCGAGTAGGGTAAGGTACGAGTAACGTTAGATAGACTCCATAGAGAACTTTTAACAATCCATGATTTTGAAAAGATTTTGCTAGCCGCCTCCCTCCATATTAAACCTTGGTCTTCAACTATTCTGATAAAAAAAAAAAAAAACGATGCTCCTTATGCTAAATTTAGTTGGAGCATTTGAGCTAACATTCCACCAGTTTGCCGAGACCCACGTGATTGTTCTCCACAGTATGCCAATGAACATGGAAAACCAATCATGACATATGACAATTCATAAATCTTAGGCTCCGTTTCTAATAAAAATATAATTTCGAGAAATTATTTTCTGACTTTCTAGTGTTTAAATGATAAAAAACTAATTGATCTAAGGAAAACCTTTTCCATAAACCGAAACAACTTAGATCCAGGGAAAAATGATTTATCCTTTTGATAAGAAGGAAATCACTTTTTCTAAAACATAAAATAGAAGAAAATTTATTATTTTCCTTAAAAATGATTTCATGAAAGATATTTTCATTTATTAAGAATTTTTCAATAAAACAAAATGTACTCTTAGGTTTCGTTCATTTCTCAAAAAAAATAAATCTTTTGGAAAATATTATCCTAAATAGATTACTCAGACTATTTGAAATAATTAGTCAGTAGAGCATATTTTAATTGTCGGCAATAATATATGTTTAGACATTTTCGTAAAGGATGAAAATATTTTTTATTTGTTCATTTTCGTGAGTAAATAAGATAAGCGATCGAGTTTAGGAAAATAATTTTCAAATTATTCATTTTTTGAGAAAGGTGTTGTGTTCCGATAGCATGGCATACTTTCTATCCTCAGTCCTGGGTTTATGAGGAGTTACAAGGTAGTTGGATGCCGCGCCTGAGATTGTATGATCAGCTATTAGATTTACATTCGAGTTGATGATGCTTGCTTTTTCTCAAAGAGAACTACTTGCTAGATGGCTATTCGATGTTTTTCTTATTTTATTTGCATAAGAAAGAGTGGACTCTCTCATGGATTTTATTTAGGCAAACAAATTCTAACCTTTACAAATTAGTCAAAGTCGGACAACGTGAAGATCAAGCACATCGGAAATAATCGTCTTCCAATCTTGCATCATTTATAACAGCAAGGCTTTTTAAGAAAGAGATTGCTCTTACGATTTTTATTTTTATTTTTTATTCTTAGTGTTATTTCGCATTTAAAAAAAAACAATTATAGACTAAATAAATAAAATATATTTTTCCCTTAAAGTGTACACGGGACGGATTCATGGGGTCGGGAGGGCTGATTTAGCCCTGCCTAATGCCTCGTGAGGCATTTTTTGTGAGGAAATTCTTTGTCAAAATCGTTTCAAAGTTCAGGAATTCCCTTGGAGAGAAATTTTATCTTTCAAGATATCTTTTCAATACTATTTGCAAGTTAAATAAAATGTCATATTTAAGAATTTAGCTCTAATGTGCTAAATTTCATGTGAATGCTCGCGTCGTTGTTTTGGGCAGGGATTGGACAAGTATGGGGGGTCGAAGGCAGATTTGAGAACACACCCCCGCCCTGCCCTACTTCTATGACATCTTGAAATATGACTTGGCAACCTCGATTTGTTAGTTTGGGAGCTTCCCATAAAAAAAAAAGACAGGCTGACGAAAGGCAGCATAACAACTCCTGAAAAAGATGTCTTTGCTAATGGTACATGCCAAGGATTAGCTAGGGAAAGTTGCTCTCATTTACTCTTTATCGTGTAGCCAATCTTAGAAGCGAAAAAACAAGAAAGGTTTGATCATGCAGCTTCCTGACAAACCAAAAAGGAAAAGAGAAAATGGCAGAAACAAAAAGAAAAGATATTCAATCTTTTTATTATCAGAAAAAAGAAAAAAAAGAGAGAGACTCAATGCATCACATGCTGAATAGAGTCATTTGACTTGAGCTAACAGTCCACATGTCAACTTGACATTGTTCACTCAAAGGGGGCAAGGAACCATGTCCAAGAAACCCGACGTTGATTGGTTGGTTCTAGATTATAATCGACATGCATGTTGATGTCTTTAGTATCTTGACTTGACATTTCATGTTCCTTTTGATTTTGTTTAGTTGGACTGGCAGGTTTATCTATGAAATAGAAACCGGCCTTTCCTGGTCAGAAGTCTTGAGTCAAAGTCGCCGGTGGCTACTTTCTACCTCTTCAAGCATACTCCAGTTGTCGGGGGAAAAAATAGATGTAGTGATCAATTAATTCTATTTTGTTGGATAATATCCACATGGTTTACCGATTAATCCAAATTTCATGCTCTTTGAAAAATGCAATGATGTCAATCCTCATAAGAAATTATTATCAAACACCCTTTTTCAAATTGTGTGTGCTGGCAGACGGGCTTAGAAAGTGGGTATATAAGGCCATGCTGGTAAAGTTTTTTTTTTTTTTTTGGGGGGGGGGACGGGGCGGAGGGAGTATTGGGTTTGAGGTTTGATCATTGTGAGCAATGCACAAACATGTACATAGAAGAGAGGAGTGAGACAAAAGAATGTGTACATCCAGCTCGCCAAAAAAAAATATTAAGAAAAGAAGAGAGAGTATGATCTGGATTACTTTAGGAAACAACTTCAAATTATTGAATGTTGAGAAAGATTTGATGCAAATTTAAACTTCATGAGATGTTTATGGGATAATTTATTCTGTTGATTCTTTGAAATTATTTCTTTAATGCTATGTTGTTATTATACGTTCATATCAATTATGTACATCATTGGAAAATTTTGGCTTGCATTTTGAGATAGAAAATGAGTAAGATTTTGTCAATCCATTGCTTTAAGTTTGAGAGATTATTTCGTCAGAAATTATGAGGCTAAATATTGTGTGAGTTATTAGATGTAATTGGGGTTGGAAAACATTAAAAATATTTGAGTGCTTTGAGTATGATTGTAACTCCGTTATATCGCTTGATCTATAGTAGAACTATTTACTACTCTTCCTGTGGATATAGGTCATATCAACCAAACTATATAAATTTATTGAGGGTTTTGGCCCCATGAATTGAGTTAATTCTAAATGGGCTGTGACGAGATGGTCGAGTTGGGCTTTCTCTCTCTTTATTTGTTTGTTTGTTATTTATTATTTCATTTTTACAAAAAAAAATCATATTCAATAGGTGTCAACATGGCCAAATTAAAAAAATAAAACTGAATTGATGGTCGCACAATAGGTTCATGAATTTTTGGACAATTATCACTATTGAAATAAACTGGGTAAGATTGTATTTGCCATCAATTAATTTTGGTATTGAACAAATTAATAAAACCCTGGCTTATTTAGTAAATTAATTGATTTTTTTTTACTTAATTGAGCACTTTTTTTTTTGTATTAGTCAGAGCAAAAGCCCATTAAAATATTAAAAATTAATCGAATGTATTATCAAAGAACATACTTGATCTCATAGAATGGAAGGACCTAGAGCCAAAGGGGGTCGAGAGACAATCTCATTAACACATTTATTATGTAAAGCTAAATTCACTGACCAATCGCACATGTGTTGCCTTGTTTATAAACATGTTTTGAAAAAAAGCTCTCCAACTAATTGATTACCCATTGCTTTTGTAGAAGCAAATTCTCTTATGTTGCATTTGCCTTGGTGGTCGATCTAATGAGAGGAACGGCTACTTCGGAATCACCTTTATCTTTTGGAAGCCCAATGAAATTATGAGATTCAAACTACATGAGCAAATGTCAACCATCTAGTAAAACCACATAAGCAGTCGCCCACTGTATCTCGGGTTAAGCCATTGGTAATTATATTTCTTGGGTTATCCATAGCCATCTCATTCGTGTTCAATTTAACTCAACTCGAGAAACTCTTATGAGCCTCATTTGTTGATGAAATATCCCTTATATACATTTGAATAACTTCAATGGAGAGTTGAGTAACGTAAAAACTAATTTTGAAAAGTCCTCTATTTGACACTAAATAAAGCTAACCATTGAATATCCCCATGAAGAAAACTAAATGAATTTAGGTGTTGCGGAGAACCAGGTAATAATTTGTCAAGAATTAACCCAATTCGATATTAAATTTCCCCAAAATTGAACAAATCAATATCAACTTAATCCAAGCAACAACCACTAGTATATTTTGCCAATAAGACTTAGAGATAATATAATGTTGAAATATTAAAGAAATAAGGCAACAACAAAACCAATATTTTTACATGGAAAAGCTAATGCGAGAAAAATCACAGATCGCTAAAAAAGTTCCACTAATCACCAAAAATAGTATGATACACAAAAGTTCTTCTCTAATCAAACATTAGAGACTCTACATCAATGATACAACAATATTTCATCATCACAAAGGTGGATAGAGTAAGAAAATCTAACCATGATTGAAGAGTATGAGAGACAATTTGGAGAAAAATTTCAACAAACGAAACCAATTATCTTGTAGACCTTGATCTTAAGAATTATATACTAAAATTTCAACTAAACTGACAACATTTGGGCATCAAAACTAGACTAGAAAAGTTGCCTCTTCTCCCTTCTCTCTATTTGTTCTCTACCTTTTGCAAGAACACTCTCACTCTCCTCTCTAGCATGCAAGAGATTTTGTCGCTTCATTTATTTTCTTTTTGAGTTTCTACCCTTTTTTTTTTGTTTTATGTTTGTTAGGCCCCATAGAGGTGAACCCAGCCAACAAATCTCCTCATTGTCTATATTCTGGTGTTGGTGTCTCTTCATTATTCTTTACCATTATTGGTAGTGACAAAAACCCGATACTTACTTTCACTTGAAAAGATTGCCAAGAGAGAGCCTATCAACATATTTAGTTGGACTGCTCTTCCTTAATCTAGATATTCTCTAGCACCTACCTTCATCCATGGTCTCTTTCTCTGGATTGAACAATGGAGGCTACCATTAGGACTGCGTTGCCACACCACAATGCCTATCGCTTGGATCACAAGATTTCTTTCTTAAGATACATACCAAACACCTGAAAAGATTGGGAGGCCACAAATTTTCAACTTGGCTTTGATATCAATTGTTGGAAGTATGCAGTAAAAATCAATACCTTCACTCGGGAAGTTTTGAGCCCGTCAACATATCTAATTAGACCCACTTTTACTAAAAGCTTAATGAGTTATAGGCTATCTAGGATATATTAACTACTCAATACTACGTCAATTCTCCGATATTGGACTGATCTAAGACAACTCACGTGAATCTCAACATTAAGGTTTTTTTTTTTTCTTGTAAAACAAATGATTTAGAAAATATTTGTTAAAAATGATCGCTTATAAAAATAAATGAATGATAAATATTTTCATACATAAATTGTTATCGATAATAAAAATATTTTTCATTAGCTAATCATTTTAAGCTATACAAGTAATCATTTTTTAGGAACATGTTTTATAAATTATTCAATTTTTGTAATTTTGAAAGCGGCCTAATACTCAAAAAATCTTTCAAAATTTAAGTGCAGTCCCAATTCTACCATAAGCCTTTTGTCTCATAAAAAACCACTAATTTTAGGTCAAGACTCAACTTTTACTTGAGTCTTGTATCTATCTCCATTAACACTCCATCCAAAATTGCCCCTAGTGATGTGACATTTCCATGTTATTGCTCTAGATTTCCTCAAATTTCAAATCCAATAAGACGTCTTTTAGAGATGAATTTCCATGTGAGCCTAAACGACATCTTCTTGAATATGATATTTAGATAAAAACTAGAGCAAGTAGGGTTGGTTTTTTTCAATTGCTCTTACTTTTATGAGAGTTTTCCTTTTATCTTAGTCGTCTTCAACTTTGTGCTCAGTGTTCAATCTCTCATACTCAGGAGTCTTTTATCTCTTTTAGTTGTAGAGCTTGCGCTCAAGACCCTTGAACAACTTGCATTATGAAGTTTTTTTCATTTCTCAATTGTAAAAATAAATTGGACGAAGGGCTCACGAAGATAGACTTGGGACTGAAGTAAAAGTTGGTGGGTTTTTATGAGATGAAAACAAGTTTAGGGTGATTTGGGATTGAACATAAAGTTCAGGATTTTTTATGAGATAAGAAAAGTTTAGAATATAATCAATACATGACCTAAAGTTTGAGGTTTTTTTTTTTTTTTGTATGGGACAAGAAAATTTTAGGGTAGAATTGGGACTAGACCTAATAATGGGGTTTTCCTTTGGGTATTATGCCATTTGAAAGCTAATAATTCGTTATTGAGGCAAGAGAACAAGCGTTGGTATTAGTTTGAAACATGACTACTTTATTTAAACAAGTAATCACCAAAATTCTCTTTCCACAAAGAGCGAGCGTGCATCATTTTCTTTCAAATAGAGTTCTTTCATACTAAACGCACCTTTGATATTAATTTCCTGAACAATTCGATCATCACTGCCATTTGTATTTAACCCCATTAGATGAATATCGATGCAAAAGAATGAAAACGATCTATGCGTCGCACAAGATCCTTGGCTAGGGTTTATATGTGAAGAGTGATGCACAAAACCCTTCACAAATAAATACTAGCCAAAGAGCAAAAATATGTTTGAAATGCATTTATGTAAATGTGAAGAGTAGTTAGAAATCATTGGGTTTAGTCCATCATGTAAATCTATTAACACCGATGTGTTGCTTTTTGTTCTGTGTTCTTTCGCCCTCCTTCTTCCTTTCAAGGGTTGATCGGATTGAACTATAGTTTCTTTTATCGAACTGATCAATAAAATCAATTAACAAAATAAGGAGCTCTACATCTTAGAACCTTTAAACACGTGAGATTATTGAAATCCTTGCATCCCCTATAAATATGAAGTTGAACAAATTAAAAAGTCAAAGATGAAAGAGAACAAAGAAAAGGAGAGACTTTGTATAGTGCATATTTTTATATTTATTTCGAGGAAACATTGTGAATTTGGTGCGATGTCTTGAAAACATAGGATTAAACATAATCATGTGATTTGTCAAACTTGATAACATGAGTTTATTACCAAGTGGGTTATTAAAGTGGTAGGGTGTTAAAAGTGCCTTGTCTTTGACAAGTCATGGCGATATGATCCATGCTTACTCCCGACCACCAAGGTTGGGGTTTGCTAGACTATGGGTTCTAGTCAATGACATCATTTGATGCCACATTGATAGACCGCTAACTTTTTCCCTAATAGAACTTTTTAAATTGTCAAAATGAAAACAAGAAATAACCTCAAAACTAAAGGAATTAGGTTGGCTTTCTTCAATTGCTCTTACTCTTATGAGAGTTTTCCTTTCATCTCACTCGAGGATCTTCAATTTTGTGCTCATCATTCAATCTCCCATGCTCGTGAGCCTTCCATCTCTCATGGTTGGAGAGTTTGCGCTTAGGGTGCTTGAACAACTCGCACTCAAGAGTTTTTTCATTTCATGGTTATTAAGAGAAATTTTGGATAGAGGATTAATAGAGGTAGATTTTAGATTGAAATAAAAGTTGATGGTTTTTTATTAGATAAAAAGAAGTTTATGGTAGATAGGAATTGAACATAAAGTTGAGGGATTTTTTATGATACAAAAAAGTTCATAGTAGATTTAAGACAAGACCTAAAGTTGAAGGTTTTTTGTGGGCAAAAAAAAGATTTAGGTTAGAATTAGGACTAGACCTAATGCTGGTTTTCTTTTTCTGAATATTAGGCCATTTGACGGCTATTAATTCCTCATTAAGACAAGAGGACAAGCATTGGTATCAAAATAAGAAAAATATTTAGAAAGTCATAAACTTATTGCATTTGTGCAAATATAGTCATACATATTTTAATTTAGAGTCAATTTAGTTCTTTCGATTAATTTTCGCCAGATTTTGCTAACGTGGGTGCCTACCATCCTACATGGCATAACTGGCATTAACATGGATAATTTTTAATAATATTTTAATGTTTTTTAATTAGTTTTTCATATTTTTATTTCTTTCATTTCTTTGGTCAGGATCGGCCATCGGCCATGGCAAAGTGAGCTAGCCTCACATAGGCGAGGGTCGTCATCACCTACTATAAACAAGGCTTGGCTGGGCGAGGATGAGCCTCGGTAGGGGCTCCCATTGCCAAGACGAAGGCTGCCTCACCAGATTTGTCGAGGGGAGCTCTCGCCCAGGCTAGTGGCGAGGCCGACCCTTACCCAACCGAGCCTCGCCTATGGCAAGTGCTGGTGACCCTTGCCCAGGTGAGGCGAGCTCACGCTGTCATGGCCAATGGCCAGTCATCGGCCAAAGAAAGAAGAAAGGTTAAAAAAAATAAAATTGAAAGAAACAAATAAAAAATAATAATTCAAAACATAAAAACTATTAAAGTATTATTAAAAATTGTTCATATTAGTGCTGGCGATGCCACATAGGCTGGTCAACATCCGCGTTAACAAAATCTTGCCAAAATTAATTGGAAGGACTAAATAGACACTAAATCAAAAGGTTTATGATTGAATTAGCCTGATCAAAAGGTTTATGACTCAATTAACACTAATACAATAGGTTTAAGACTGTTTTTTAACAATTTTCCCATATTAGTTTAGAACCATGACTACTTTATTCAGACAAGTAGTCACCAAAACTCTCTATCCAAAACGAGCGAGCATCCATCATTATCTTTCAAACATAGCTTTTTTTTTAATAAACACTCCTTTAATTTTAGTTTCCTAGAAAATTCCATCGTCACCACTATCGTATTTGACACCGTTAGATGAATATCGATGCAAAAGAATGAAAATGACTTGTACAGGGTGTTTGGCTAGGGTTTACATGTGAAGAATGATGGGTAGAACCGTTCACACATAAATATTGCCAAAGAGCAGAGATATGTTTTCAACACATTTTTGTAAATGTGAAGAGTAGTTAGAAATCATTGGGTTTAATCCACCTTCAAAATCTATTAAGAACACTGACATTTTGCTTTTTGTTCTGTGTCCTTTTGCCCTCCTTTCCTCCCTTTGAAGGTTTGATCGGATTGAACTATAGTTTCTTTTATCGGACTAATCTATAAAATCAATTAACGAAATAGGGAGCTCTACATCTTATAACCCTTAAACTCATGAGATTATTAAAATTCTTAGATCCCATATAAATATGAAGTTGAACAAAGTAAAAAAATGAAAAATACAAAAAAAAAAAAATCAGTTCTAAACCTTTCAATTACATCAATTTAGTCCTAAACTTTTTAATTGTACCACTTAATCCTCAACCTATTATTTGGATATTTACTGAAGGATTACATTGGCAAATCGTTAAAAATTTTATAATTGAATTGACAAATCATTAAAGGTTTAGGACTAAGTGGCACAATTGAAAATTTTAAGACTAAATTGGCAAATCGTCAGAAGATTTAGAACTAAATTGGCACAATTAAAAAGTTTAGGACTGAGTTGGCCTCCGTATAATAGGTTTATGACTTTTTGAATAATTTTCCCAATTATGAAAAGGACTAACATTCCTCCTATCATCACACTCGAAACATTCCTAGTTTCCATGCTTTAGATGGGAAATAATTACCAAAGAAGTCATAACCTATTATACTTGTGCTAATTTAGTCCTAAATCTTTCAATTTGGCAAATTGAGTCTTAAACATTTTAACGTTTTACCAATTTAGTCCATCATTGATATGGATGTCATCCTACATGACATGCCTAAAGTCGATGTGGACAAATTCTTTCAATTTTTAAAATTTTGAATTATTTATTTTTTACTTTCTTTTTTCATTTTCTTCTCTTTTCCTTCTTTTCTTCTTTTTTCTTTCACTGTGGCCGCAAAGCCCTTGCCAACACTTGCGAGGGCCGCGGCCCTCGCCTAGATCTGTGCAAGATCATCACGGCTATGAGCAAGGCTGCCTTGTCAAGATCTGGGTGAGACAATCATGTCGGTGCTTCTACGTATAGTGTTATTGTTGGCGTCTCTCGTCCAAGTTCAGTTCTTATTAAGAAAAATCTGGGATAAGTTTGCTACTCGGCTTGCCACATCCAAGATCCTCAAGATTATTTCTGATTGATCCACTTCACAGTCACCGTCTGCCACCGAATGTTCGATTCATCTCAACCGTTCTAACGCAGATGGCAAGCTCATGTTGGTCTGCGAGGAAGATATAATCCTCTAAGCAAGTGATGATGGCGAATTACCCACGGATCGTGGGGATAGTGGTACCAAAGCACTGACTTGTCGTCTAAGATCGTAAACGGGAATCCAGCGTCAGGTTGATAATATGATGTAATATCGTAAGCTACCGTCACGGGACGACCGTGTTGAAGGGATCGATCCTATCCTATCATGGGGCTCAAGGTCGCAGTGACATAAACTTGATAATTTGACATGTTGATGGTCTTGCGAAGCCGATCCATGCTACTTCGGCTCTGGTGGCAGAAACTCTAGCCGTGAGAGAGGGGCTGCTCTGGTTGAAGAAGATGTTGGACACACGAGCCCCACGAACTGAGTTCAGTTCAGTTTCTGACCTGTACTTTCTCTTTGCCTCAGATAATTTAGTAGCTGTTGAAAGCATTATGAAACAAAGAGAAGCACCGTGGGCTGCCAAGTCCCTCATAAGCGATTGCACGTTTCTGTTGGGCCTTTATCCTCAAGCCTGGCTTATCTTTCAGCCTAGAGATGCCAACCAAGCGGTCAATTGGGTCGCAAGGGCCCACCGAACTAGCTCCCTTCCACCGAGTTGGATTGATAATCCTCCTCACTCATCCTATGCTTAGATGTTGAATCTGCTTGTTATCCGCTTTTTGGCAAGTAATGAAAGCTACTTATTTCGACAAAAAAAAAACTCGCAGAGCTAAGGCCAAACTATAGATTAATTCTTTCTTTCTATAGACCTCTGAATAAGTGGAGTCGTTAGTTTTTCTGTTGCAAGTTCCTATGCCTAATAAGAAAGTATTTGCTTGTGTTGGTCCCTATACCGTTGCCGAATCCTATTTGACGCATGGTTTTCTGACAATAATTTAATAACAAAAATCCACATTTCACTGAGCGTTAAAAATATTAGGTGGCCGTAAGTATTCCTTTTGTTTTGTTTAAAAGTTTATGAAAAAAAAAAAAATTCAGTTTGTTAATTTTAATATATAAGATAGACGTCCTACTGGGATAATAACATTTGAGAGAATCTTTTTTTTTTAAATAATAATAATCCATGGGCACAAACGTTAAGACCCAATTATCTAAAAGCTTATGAAACACTTTGCAAGCCCCATAAATCGAATAAGTTCATACTTTTGGCCTATATTAGTGACACCCAAGGCAGTTTACACGCTATTTATGGAATTTCAATAGGTGATTTTCAATTTTGGAATGGAAATCCATAATGCCCTAATCAACCACGCCAATTTTGGGTTCCATTCGAGAAAATCATAATCACTAATTACAATATCCCTATGTAAATTTTCTCTATCATGTGTATCTTTTGAATCTCTTGATGATTTTGTACATGCTCAACAAATTTTGAATTTCTAACTATTTGGAGGATCATGAAACACTCTGCAAGGCCATGAATCAATTAAGTTCACATATCTTTGGTCAATGTTAGTGACACCCAAAGTAGTGTGCACATAATTGATGGGATTTCAATAGGTGATCTTCAATTTTTGAATGGAAATCCATAACACCCTAATCAACCATGCCAATCTTGGGTTCCCTTCAAGAAAATCACAGCCATTGATTCCAAACTTTGACTTATCCCTGTGTAAATTTCCTATATTATGTGTATCGTTTGAATCTCTTGATGAGTTTTGTACATGCTTGCCAAATTTTGGATTTCTAGCTATTTGGAGGATCATCAAATACTCTGTGAGCTCCATGAATCAATTTACTTCACATATCTTTGGTCTATGTTAGTGACACCTAAAACAGTTTGCACGTAATTGGTTTGATTTCAATAGGTGATCTTCAATTTTGAATGGAAATCCATAACGCCCTAATCAACTATGCCAATCTTGGGTTCCCTTCGAGAAAATCACAGTCACTGATTATAATTCTAACTTATCCATGTGTAAATTTCCTATATCGTTTATATCCTTCGAATCTCTTGATGAGTTTTGTAGATGCTCGCCAAATTTTGAATTTTCCTCAACCCATTACTTTTTAAAGTTGCTATATTTTGAATTTACAGTGTCCGAGCATTCAAAGTTTAGATTTGATTTCAATCCATTCCTAACTTATTGATTAAGTGGTTCGGTAAAATTGTTAAATCAGGAACTTCGAACAGAAACGTGTGTGAATAATTGAGAGTTGTCGGACAATGGAGATAATGCCTACAAAAAATATAATAAATTCAGGGATAATTCCACAAAGACTTGAACTTTGATACGCCATGCTTTAATTAACGCATGTACCCAGTTATCCATTAGACCCCAAGTTAACATTCTCTGCAATTCTTATTAATAAATAGAATGTTGGGCTGTTTACCCCTCTGGACTCCACACCACATGCAAACCAAAGATCTAAGATTGACAAGACTCACGCTGCAAACTTACCAAAATTCTAATAGCTGGGATGTCTTTCCACATGAGGGGTGTGCTAACAATGCGGCATAAGCTGTTCAAAAGTTCGTTCAAGTGTGAATCGAACTCGTGAAAGACTTGTGACCAATTTACCATTAGGCAATCATCTTGTTGGTCAGTGTGCTCTGCTTGTACATGCCATCCATGTGGCTTTCGAAACTGTGTTTCTCCCTATATTTGTGTTAAATGACACTGTTTTACTGTTAGTTTTTACCGTACAAGAGAAAAAAGGAAAATGCCAGATGTGCAAGAATATTATTTAGTGAAACTAATCTACTAATATGAACTAAGACCGTCCCAAACATGTACATTTGTCAACTGTTTCTCTCTCGACGAGAGCTTTCCCTTACCTCCTATGGTAGCTGTCCCCCAAACCCTAGTTTTGTCCTGCTTTTGTTTGAATACCCAAAACCCAAAACCTCGTGTGTAGTTTTCGATCTGCTCTTCCCCTCTCCTTCCTTGGATCGCTGATGATGTGGAAGGAAAGGGTAATCTTCCGTTGACGTCTTCACACAGCGCAAGGTTCAAAAGGTTCGGCTATGTTGAATATAGCTTTCTAAGGGATTTCTTCTGGGTTGTTGTTGCGCATCCTCCAAAAGGGGCTTTTCGTCGTTTATACACATTTGGATGGATTTCTTCGGTTGGATTTCTTCGGCGGAGAGCAGGTGAAAGGTGGCGAGTTCTTGTTCCGATTTCTAGTCTCATGTTGTTTAATAATAGTTGATTCTTGGGGAGTTTTAAATGGATGAACCCGGGGGAAAAGATTGCCGTCTAGCCTTATTATGTAAGAGGCTTGGGAATCTGCGAACAGAGGTGGATGCCCCGCCTCGGGAGAGAGTGATTTCAGAGGAGATGCTAGATGAATGTAAATGTATTGTGTTCAGTAAATTGTACTCGGGAGGAAATATCAATTATCAGGCATTTCTTACCACTATGAAGCAAGCTTGGAAGGTAGATTCTGTGAGTTTTGCGTAGCGTGAAACAGATATCCTGTCCTTTACCTTCGAGTCTGAAATGGACAAAAGAAGAGTATTAGTAAATAGCCCATGGTCCTTTGCGAGTAATCTACTGATACTTAAACCATGGGAGCCTAACAAACCTGCGTAATGTTATAAGTTCACAAGCTGTGAATTTTGGGTTCAAGTTCATGGGCTACCAATCTAATGGTGCAGTGAGGAGATTGTGTCACATATTGCCCAAATAATAGGCTGTGTAAAGGAAGCAAAAGTGGAGAAAAAAGGAGTGGCATTTCAAAAGGTGGGAAGAGCAAGAGTAGAATTGGACCTGGACAAACCTCTAAGGCCAGGTACTTTATATAATTTGGGAGAGGAGAAAGTTTGGTTGGATTTTAAGTATGAGAGGCTACCTAGATTTTGCTACTGTTGTGGAAGAGTTGGGCACTTTACAACAGGGTGTAAAGAAATTCCTTATGATGTGACCAAAATTGAAGATAGGAAGACGAATATGTTTAGGCATTGGCTAAGAGTAGAGGCCAAGGAGAATAGTCCGTTTTGGCAGATATTTTATGATGAAAAGGTGGTTGAAGAAGAGGAACTACAAGAAGACAACGACCTCTCCTCTCACGATACTCAAATAGTTATCTTTTTTGGCGAGCAAATAGAAGCTAGATCTACAGAACCAACACAATCTCTAAACATGGCACATATGGATATAACTTTACCTGAACACCAAGTGGAACAGCAACAGGAGAAAGGAAAATGCATCATGAATATAGACGAACCAAAACAACAGTTTCAACTGACTATTATATCCTCTTCCTGGACAAAAAAAAGCAGGATTAAAGAAGGAAAGCAGGATTGTAAAAAGCTCACTAGCAAAGAAGTTAAAGAGGTATACTCTTTATCACCCTTCAGCTTTAGAGTTGGCAAGTTTGGATGAAGCGAATTTGCAAGACACTCCTATAAGTCTTTCAGAAGAAACTATGGGAAGGGCTTTGGTGGCTAGCCCAAATAAGCCACCGGTTTACAAATGAGGGCTATTTGTTGGAACTGTCAAGAGTTGGGCACACCACTGACAGTCCAGAATTTGAGAGCCATTGTGGCTTAGGAAAGGCCCAATTTAATTTTGTTAATGGAAACAAAAAACAAAGAAAATGTGATAACTCGACTTAGAAGACAGTTGAAGTTTAAAAATAGTTTTGTGGAGAACCCGAAAGGAGTTGCAGGGGGGATGGTGGTGTTATGGAATGAGGAAATGGCTGTGGGGGTGGAATTTAGCTCTCAAGAAATGATCAATTTGGTATGTGTTGATCATGAGAGTCGGATTAAAATGCGGATAAGTTGTGTGCATGCTCCAAACATATATGGGGAAAGATTACAGTTATGGGAGAAACCGAGACAGATAGGTCTTTCTTATACACTTCCATGGGTGTGTGTGGGGGATTTCAATGAAGTACTTTATTATTGGGAGAAGATGGGAAGAAGGATGGCAGAGAGTTATAGAATGCAGGCATTTCAAAGCTGTATCCATGATTGCTCGTTAATGGAAATAGATTGTAAAGGGTGTGCGTTTACCTGGTCTAATAACAGAGAAGGGGCTGATTTGGTTAAGGAGAAACTGGACAGAGTGTTTTGCTTAATGGATTGGCGGCTCATGTTCCTGGAAGCTAAAGCCTTTGCTCTACCAGCTGTTGGGTCCGATCATAGTTCGCTCCCTTTTGGGTGAGTAGTGCTGAATCTGTTAAAAAAAGAAAAGATTTTCACTTCGAGGCATTTTGGGTTGAAGATGGTGAATGTAGGGATATAGTTAAACATGCGTGGCAATCTCAACCTTGTCTCCAAGGAGGATTGAGAGATAAATTACATACCACCAGCCAAGCATTAAAAGAATGGAGTAAAAAGAAATTTCCCAATAGCAATATCCATATTACAGCCCTAAAGAAGGAGCTTCAATCCTTAACTAATAGCCATAGCTTTTATCAAGAACCAAACAGTATAAAGATTATAAAAGAAGAGCTGGAAACCTTATGGCGTAGAGAGGAAATGTTTTGGGGTTTGAGATCTTGAGTCAATTGGCTTCGTTAAAGAGATAAAAATACGAAATATTTCCATGCAGCGATAATTCAAAGGAGACAAAAAAATAGAATTACTATGCTGAAAAATGCATCAGAGCAGTGGATCAGGGGAAAACAGCAACTTCAGCACCTCACTATGTCTTTTTTCAAGGAGCTATATACTTCGGTAGGGCCTCGCAACTACCAACCAGTACTAGATCAATGTCCTATACTAATTAGAAAAGATATAACTGAATGTTTAGTGGCGGAAGTAATAATGGAAGAAATTCATGCTGCTGTGTTTCAACTTGGAGCTTAGAAAGCTCATGGTCTAGATGGGTTAAATGGAATTTTTTATTAGCATCACTGGGATATAATAAATTATGATGTGCCAGAGGAAGTGCGAGGTTTTTTTCTTTCGAGAGTACTGGAACCAGCCCTTAACAGAACACATATTACTTTGATACCAAAGATCCCCCACCCGGAAAGACTTGATCAATATCACCCCATTAGCCTTTGCAATTTTGCATACAAAATAATATCTAAAATTTTGGCAAACAAATTGAAAAGATGGTTGCCTATGTTGATTTTAGGAGAGCAAAGTGCCTTTGTCAGTGGAAGACAGATTCAAGATCATATTTATATTGTACAAGAGGTGTTGCATCAATTGAGAACGAGAAAAAGGAAAAAACACTTCCAAGCGGTGCTGAAACTTGACATGCATAAAGCATATGACAGAATTGAATGGGATTTCTTAGAAGGTTGCTTGCTGAAAATGGGGTTATGTGCTAAATGGGTTCACTGGATTATGTAATGTGTCACTACAGTCACTTTCGGCATCAAGTTTAATGGGGAACCCCTCCCTTTTTTCGCTCTCACTAGAGGCATTAGACATGGAGACCCTTTATCACCCTATCTGTTTATTTTGGTGGCAAACAGTTTGTCATTTTTTATGGGTAAAGCTCTACAAGATGGGAATATCAAAGGAATTAAGTTGAACAGATTCTACCCTACTTTAACTCATTTATTATTTGTAGATGATTCAATTTTTTTCCTGGATGGTTCTTTACAGGAATGCCAAAACGTTGCAGCTGTTATTAATCAGTATTGTTATGCCTCAAGACAAGCTGTCAACCTAAACAAGTTTGGTATTTTCTTTAGTAAAGACTGTCCATCTCTATTAAGGGATAATATGAAGAGAGAATTAAGGGTACCAGAACTAAAGTGATCAAGTAAGTATCTGGGAATTCCCTCTCATTGGGGAGCATCGAAAAGGCAAATATTTTGGTGGATTCTAAATAGGGTCAATATGAAATTGGAGGGCTAGAAGGAACAAATCATATCAAAAGCAGGAAAGGAAATACTCCTGAAATTAGTGGTGTAGGCGGTACCACAATATACCATGTTAGTTTTTAAAATTCCAGTGTCAATTTGCAAGGCTATAGAGAAAAAAACAACTAATTTTTGGTGGAAAAACAATTCATCAAAGGTTGGTTTGCATTGGAAAAGATGGGAAATCATGAAGATGAGGAAAGATAGAGGAGGAATGGGATTTAGAGACTTGCTTACTGTTAATAAAGCCTTATTGGGTAAACAAGCTTGAAGGATGGTAAAAAAATCCAGATGCACTATGGAGTAAATTATTGAAAGGGCTCTATTTTTGTCGCTCAGATTTCTGGCATGCTGATAAAGGTTTTAATTCTTCATGGGGATGGAAAAGTTTGCTTATTAGAAGGGAGGCTATTGCGGATTCAGTCAGATGGTCGATAGGAAATGGAGAAACTGTCAATATCAGAATAGATAGATGGCTGAAAAGAGGATTAATAGGAGGGCCCGCAAATAGAAATGATCCCCAAAAAGTTTCGGAGTTGTTGCTATCTGAGACACAACAGTGGAATGAACTGCTGATAAATAACCTATTTGATGAGCAGACTACTCAGGAAATCCTTGCAATACCAATAAATGGTCACTTTACCAGCGATGAACTAATATGGACGGGCACAAAGAATGGGTCATTTACAGTAAAAAAATTGCTATAACTTGCTAAGAGACAGTACAACAGCAAGTAGAGCAACATAACACCCTTCTTCCTCATATCAAACACCAATAGAACTATGGAATGCAATATGGCATATGCGAACCAGCCCAAAAGTGAAGATCTTTGTATGGAATGCTTGTTAAAACGCTATACCAACCAATGAGAACCTATGGAAAAGAAAGATCTTACCTGATCCGGTATGTGATCTTTGCCGAGCCAAGGTAGAAACGGTCGAACACACCATTCTCCTCTGTCCATGGGCTGCAAGGGTATGGAACCACCTAGAAATCAACCTGCGAGTAGATGCACAGGAGGTTAAAGAACGGATGAATGATTGGTACAATTTATAAGAAAAAATTCGCACCTCCCTTCTCTGGAGAGGATCGGAAATCTTCTTTGGCAAGTATGGAAGGAGCGCAACAATTTTGTCTTTCGAGGTACAAAACCAGAGGTCTGCAAAGTTATAGATCTAGCAAAAATTCATCAAGCTAGCTACCAAAAATGGGGATTTGAGTATTCACCAGCCGAAAAAATCGAAGAACAGAAGAACCCGCTTACCTGGCAAGCTCCGAAAGCTGGCTCTCTCAAGCTGAACGTAGATGGGTCGTTGTGTGAGGGATCGACGGAGGGAGCCGTGTCTTGTGTCATCCGGGACTCCTTCAGCAGCCTCTTAGACGGATTCACAAAGACAGTTCGGGCAGAGACGGTTCTGCAGGTGGAAACCCTAGGGGTTCTCGAAGCCCTAAAGTATTTGAAAGAGAAAGAAATCGGGGAAGCAGTCGTGGAGTCTGACAACCAAGTTCTGGTCAACCACTTGAAGTGTGAAGAGCATATGGATTGGCAGGTACATGCGGTGTTGTTCGAATGTAAGTTTCTTCTATAGCAAATGCTGCAAGTGGGCCTAGTTTGCTGCCCAAGATCAGCTAATGCAGTGGCAGATTGGGCCGCGCAACATCAGCGAATGAAGACCATCCCTCCAAACTGGTGGGCCTCTCCTCCTCCAGGCCGTTGGGCTCTACTATGTGTTGATGCCCCAGCAGGGCTTTGGTGCTTCTGTCTTATAATATAAATAAAATACCTTTTTCGACAAAAAAAAAAAAAAAAACTAAGACCGTCACATCGAGTGAGACCCGTATGGGGCTCACACGACACCCGCAAATTTTGATGATTAGTTACTACACTTGGATGATATTTTGTCCCAATGGTAGATCATGAGAGGGAGAGGATTGCTATCAAGTGTGAGCAAGAGTTGAACATTCATTTTCGCTATTTTTAATAATTGTACAGATCAGTAAGGAGCAATCCCCACTGCGACCCTTGCGGACATTATTAAAGAGCTTCTGCCCCTGCAATATAGCATCGAGTTGAAGTCTAAGTACCTCGTTTTAAGCAATCCCTTCACCGCCGCCCCACCATGGTGCTAGTAGGAGTAGAGCTGGGTTACACCATGTCAATAAGTCCCAAAACCAACTTGTATCACTAAAAGAATGCTAATCAATTATTGATTGGAAATGGAACGCATAGGAGCAGCATAGACACCCATGGACAATTAAGCGCCATTTCAAGTAAGGAAATTATCTGAAAATACATCACAATGCTCACTTGACCCCCAATGGTCGCCTGATTATTAGACCTAAATTTTCTAGATGACAAGAAAATATAGCTTTTAGAATAAAGTGATTCAATTCAAGGCCTTCGGTAACGCGCCACTGCAACTTCTGAAATTAAAAACACTGTTCTCCTTCATCGTTGAATTCTCGAAAATAGCGGAAAAAGGAAAGCCCTAAGACCAGCCCAGAACACTGGTGAGAACGTAGAGAAGCAGGATCGAAAATGGGTAGAGAGAATATGCAAGAACGGAGGTCCAGAGGGGGAACTGGGTACAAAAGCTCGTGAGGACGCCCATGAAACTGCATATCAAGAGCACGACCAGAACTTCGGCCGAGACATTCCAGGGTATGTCCTTGATGAGAACGAGCAATGAAAAGGTGACTAGCCCCATTAGGTTGTTCAGGAACACCCCGCGATAGACCTGCATTGCAGAAAATTGAAGTATGTACCTCCTGTTATTAGGAGGAGAAATTGAACAACATATCATGCCTCAACGTTCGCAAGTGGATGTGCGATGGAAATATAGGAGCTTATGCTTTCCCTGTTCATGTATACTTAAAATGCTTGATTCGAAATCTATAAGCATTTCCATTTCTGGAAGAAAAGTTGAAAAATAAATCCGTCCAGCAAATGTTCGCTCTGCAAATAGTGATGTGATATGTAAAAAGGGCTCTTTTTACAACAACGGGGTATCGGGACCTCTGGTTCAACTGATCGGTCCCCGAGAATCCATGTAAGCCACCATGTTCACATGTAGTGGGCACGTTCAATATTAAAGAAGATATGTTTTGTTCATTGGTAGAGATCTGTAATAGACATGCCACTTTTACTAAAGATAATTTCGTTTGTGCTTTCTTTCGTGGCAGGAAAATGGGCAAGTTATTCATAATCCGTAATGGTAGAATGAGGAACGCCTTAAGAAAACTTCTTGTACCTATCGATTGTAAGATTAGAGACTTGCTCATCCCTTGTTCTAGGTAGAGACTCTGTGCGTGCAAGCGCACGTGCATGGTAAGTCATTGAAATATGTTAAGGCCCACAATTAGGTTATGAATTTTTGACTATTCGTACATGTTAAGTCTGTGGTAGATCCAAATCTAATAGGATCGACGAGATTTCAAGACTCGTTTCATACACTAAGAAGTACTAAATTTAGCACATGAGGACAGAAGGATGTGTCTATATACCTCACTCATCGGCCCAGAAATTTCCTTCAATGTCTTCTTTCTGGCAGAAGTAATGGCTCCTAATGCTTGCTTGTAGCTCATGGCCAAGGGAAGCATCACGTAGGAGACCAAGAATGAGGGCATGTTCAAGTCGCTTGCGACATCTTGAAAGCTTTGCATGAGTGGTGAGCCAAGAATGACCATCATCGTTGTCCCCAGAACGATCAAGAAACTGGCTTTTGCGTAGTTCCATGAGATTGCAAGTGCACTTCTGGGTTTGCTAGTCATATCTTGTTGCGACAGTAACCTTTCTTGCTCTTCTGTTGCTCCCTGCGTACCCATGGCAATGTATTACGAATATAACAAGGTGATATATTGCAACAGGATCACGACGACCTCTTGAATAAGGGGCTAGAGTCTATCAGCATCGAGAATATGATAATCGAGATGTGTTTAGGTTTAAGGTGTCTACCGTGGAATTGTTGCTTTGAGATCTCGATTTTGCCAAATCTTGAGCAAGACTATTTGAAGTTAATGTTCCCTGATTCAACCATTTGGCTATTCCTTGAACAAATTCCATTTCACTGAGGGATGCATCATGTGAATCGTCCAATTTTGTCATCATAGCAACTGCATAATCATCAGTGCTCACATCTGCTCCCTCCTGTAATCCTAGCAGGAATGCATATAGCTCCGCCTTCGATACTTGTGAATCATTATTCTGATTGATCTTTCGAAACACCCTGAAGGTGCATGAAATGGTGAAGGTCAAGCCCGAAAATTTAAAGAAATAAAAAATAAAAAATAAAAAAATGTGGAAGAAAAAGAAGCACAATGCTTATACATTGAATTTGTAAATTTTATTGAAAAAGTCGAGAAATTTTCTTTTACTCTTTTATACGAGATTCACTGGTCTTCCCATCAACTATGCAAAGACTCCGAAATTTGCTGTTTCCTGAGTACTTGCTTGTTATGTATGCAAATGACTTCTTCTGAATCCATGGTCTAAACACCTGCACAAAATTTCTTTTTCAACGTAAGATGGCGAAGAGTAAGGGTTAACTGAAATCATACGCCAT
This sequence comes from Eucalyptus pauciflora, assembly GCA_007663325.1. Classification (NCBI taxonomy): domain Eukaryota; kingdom Viridiplantae; phylum Streptophyta; class Magnoliopsida; order Myrtales; family Myrtaceae; genus Eucalyptus; species Eucalyptus pauciflora. The sequence continues at coordinate 1,051,813 of VMYD01000333.1, read as the reverse complement.
ACAATACCTATTGCGCATTTTGTTATACAAATTACGAAAGTGTCTCCGTATAATTTTCTTGAATGGAGAAAAGAAAAAAATAATGAGAAATTAATCGAGGTTGTTAGAGGGATCTTGTAATGACATGGAATATCATTTTACCAGGAATGTGTAGTCTGCAATGAGCAAGATGACAGTAACTCCGAGAGTGATCGAGACCACTACTTTTGTCCCAGTAGTCGAATTGATGATCTTTGCCAATTGGAGGATAAGAAATGGAATCATGGAAACGAACATGATTCTGGCAATTTTCTGGCAATTTTCTTGGTCTCCGTGTCAGTTTCTATGCCAGAACCTACAATACCAGAAGGAAGAGAATGACCAGAATATATGTAGAATCTCTTCTTATGCAACATCTATACGAAACTTGAAGTGATGGTGCATGTATACAACAGCTTAGAAACCTTACAGTCAAAGGACGTGGCATATTTCAATACCCCCTCTTGTCATACTTAAATTAGTTCATTGAACATGTTAAACCCGAGATTACTTTTTATATAGTAAAGATTAATAATTCTTTCGGACCGAAGTATTGAAGGGAAACCTGTTAGTAGAGTGACCAACTTCCTAGTTGGTTGACTGGACCACGTGATTGAAGAAGATGAAGTTTCTGAGATACTATGGCTTCCGAATGCAACAATGGAGCCCCACACTATTGTGAGGCTATAAACTGCCGATCCTGCGAGCATGGCCATTCCCATTGCAGCCGTTGTCTCGACCGTTTCCACGCTTGATGAAATACTACTGACTGTGAACCAAGGTAAGTGCTTGATAAACAGAGTTTGAGGTACATTAATTGAAACTAGGAACATCTAGTTCAAGAAGGGTGACTGCAAAGCTGTAAATTCGTCTTCGTACCCAGTGTTACTCAACGCGAAATATAGTCATGGAAACATGTTGAGATAATAAGTGCATTGAAATGGATCTTTTTTTCTTACCAAGCATTATGATCACCGAGGGAAGGGATCCAAGAATTTGGAACAAACTGGAGCTGAAGATTCCAGTCCCGAACATCTGGAAGAACAGCTCCGACCCTGAGTTGACATAGTTGGCCGCATAACCAAGCAAGAACTCATACACCACGATGAGAAAGATCTCGCCCGACAGCTCCGTGGTGCACGGCAAGAATGAGTAAGTAAGGTTGCATGTGATGGTCGTTGTCTTGAGTTCCTGATGAACTGAATAATTACGGTTGATTCGATTTGCCATGCCGTCGGGTATCGGGCTGAAGATCGGCTTGATGGAACGGCATTCTGCCGAACGGCTCGTCAGGAACACCAGAAGAATGAAGAATGCGATCCTCATTGTTTTCCGACTGATATTAATTGCTTCTTGGTAAGGAGGAGGAAGCTGAACATGAGCAAAGATATTGAAAACAAAGATTTAGATTCAGTTTAAAAGCATGCACCATCTTACTAACTGGACGAGTCTATTTCCTGAGACATGCACACTAGAACATGCATTCCATCAGCATGCATGAGAGAGAGAGAGAGAGAGACTTTGATAATATGACTAGGGTCAGCCAAAAATGACGTGGAGTCACCGGCTGGGCAACTACGTATTTATAGGCATCCTCTTCCTGATTTTATTATGGTTCTTCCTATTCATCTTGTCCTCTTCTGACGTTATAGTTTTTTTTTTTTTTTTGGTCTGAAATATAGAAAATTCATTCAAGTAGGAATGTTAAGTGGACCCATAAAATGGGCTTAAGTACATAAAAGGTCTAAAAGATATTAAGGAGGTGAAACAACTCAATTTGAAGATAAAGAGTTGCGTCCATGGGCTTTGGCGACCAATCCGCGATTAAATAAGCCTCTCTTCTACAGCGCTGGTGCTAGATGTGGAGCTTCGGGAATAAAGGGGAGCAGTTCAGCACGCTCAGCCAACCACACACGTATCTCCCACAGAGTCAAACTTGGATTTAGAACTGCATCTACCAGTGTTAAGCAGTCTGACTCAATTATTAGTAGGGGTGAGCATGGTCCGAGTTGGGCCGGTCCACCCCCTAACCCTAGAACCAACCCGCACAATGTTGATCCTTAATTTTTGGGACCAAGGACCGACCCTATTAAGCTTGGGACCGAGGACCGGACCAACCCAATGGGTTCGGTCCGGTTTCAGGGTCAACTTGGGACCAACCGATAATTTTTTATTTTATTTTTTGTACTCCTTAAAAAAACGATTGAGGACCAGAGTGACCCAATAGGTTCAGTCTAGTTCCAAGGTCAACCCAAGACCAACTAATCATTTTTTATTTCATTTTTTGTATTCCTTGAAAGGACAATTGGGGATCGTACTGACCCAATGAGTTTGATGATGAGCGAGGTCAACTAAGAAAGGCAAGTGGTGAGGGTCAAGTGGGGTGAGCGTCGAAATCACTAATATGAAGTCTAGTTAGCGCCAATAATCTTATGTAGCACAGCTGGTGCTGATATAGATAAGTTTTATAATATTTATAATTTTGATCTTTTTTTTATTTCTCTTTCTCTTTTTTTTTTCCCTCTCTCTCCCTCTTCCTTCTTCCCCAAGCCGATCGCCAAACCTTAGCGATCGGCCAAAGGCATTGGCCAGTGAGGCTTGACCTCACTCGGCAATGAGGCTCATCCCCACTAACCACTAGCAAGGGCAAGCCTTGCCAAATCGACGGCAAGGTCCCATTGCCGAGCGAGGCCTCGCCAAATTTAGCGAGGCCGAGCATCACCATCGTTGGGCGAGGCCCTCGCCAGATCCATGGTGAGGGTAGCCTCTCCCTAGATCGGTGACGTCGAGCATTGCTACCATTGGGCAAGGCCCTCACTATATCCATGGTGAGGTCGGCCTCGCCCTAGGTGGGCGAGGCCTTGCCCTCACCATGGTTGGGCGAGATCAAGCCTTACCAAATTTGGCGATACCTTGCCCAACGATGGGACCTTGTCGTCGATTTGGCAAAGTTTGCCTTCACTAATGGCTAGCGAAGGTGAGCCACGCCATTGGCCAACGAGGTTGAGCCCTGCCAACCAAAGCCTTTAGCTAGTCGTTGGCTAAGGGAGGGAGGGAGGGAGGGAGGGAGGGGGAAGAGTAAAAAATTAAAAATTAAAAATTGAAAAAAATTAAAAAATTGACATATTAGTGTTGACTAGACGGCTAGCACTGACCGATGTCTGTATTGACATCGGCTAGCCAAATTTGGCCGAATGGACTAAATTGGCACAATTGCAAAAGTTTTATTACTGAATTGGCCAAAAAAAAGGACTAAATTGAAAAAATTGTAATAGGTTTCTGACAATTTTGGTAATTTTCCTCGGTGAAGTATGTAAGAGATAGGCGTGAGTCAACATCCAATGATCTTCATTCGATCTACAACAATCGTTTGCCCCCGTTGAGAGCTTGCAAAAGGTGTATGGCAACCAAGATCACCTTCTCAGGCCTTGATTATGTTAAGCATGATAAACATGCTATTATTACTTTATATATAATATAGGGCTATCCTGTTCATACCAAACATTGTATTGCTTAGTATATACCTATTTTTGGTCATTCATCATGCAATTCACAAGATTTAAGAAAAGGTTTGGTCGACCAAAGGCGCTTAATACTTAATAGTCCTCTATAAAGGTAAAACATCATAGAGTAGTGGCTCTCATTTGGACCTAAGCCCGCCATTTTGGATACAAAGTGCTTTGAAGTTTTAAGTTGAAGCTTGGATGATGCTGCTTTGGTCTATAGATCCAGTTCATCCATAGTCGATTATAGGTGGTTATCCTCTGTTTCTATACTAAAAACTAATAGTTTGTTGTTTGGTCGTTTATTTTCGCAGCAGTTATTGTAATATTGAAGGAAAATAATAATATTCTTATGAGGAAATACTAACAATGAAAAATTTATAAAAATATTAAAATGGCCACGCTTTGTCCACTCTTATTTTGATTAATACACTTCCAACAAAGTGTTGTGACCATATTACACATTGTGGGTCCCGAGTTTTAGCATCCTTTGCATTCTCTTAGGGCACGCATGATAATCATTTTATTTCTTTATCTTTTTTTTTTTGTTTCCAGGAATAAGTTTGGAACATAAATTCATTTGATAATGTAATTTCATTTTTCTATTTATAGAAATCAAAAGTTAAAATTTTTAACTTTTCTATTTTTGGAACAAAAGTGATAAATGAAAACTCTTCTTATCATTCACTTTCGTTACCACTTGTCGCCGGCCATCGGAAGCTAATCGATGGACACTAGTCACCAAATGCTGGATGTTGGTCGTTGGTTGCCAAATGCCCATCGCCCACTGCCAGCCTCCCCTCCTATGGGTCGCCTCCCACCACCAATTGAAAGGGAGAAATTTTATGTCGTTATCAAACGAATTTCTATTACATAAATAATAATTTTGTAAGGTTATCAAACCAGTATTTTTGCTAAAAAAATCATATGAGGAATAGAAATAGAAAAATCAATTTCAAGCTAGAAATTTATTTTTGGAATAGAATGGTTATCATTCGCGCTCTTAAATTCCTTTTTCCAGTTTCTTCTTTTGCAAGCCCCACTTTCCTTCATCTTTATCCTTCTCTCTTTCTCTCTCCTTTTACTTTCTTTTCTTCTATGTTTAAGATGATTTTTGCATTGTTTTTCATGGCGGGTGCTTGATAAATTGATTAAACTCAGAGTGTTGGTTAATGTTGAGTAATGTGGTAATTTTCCTTGTGATGGATTCAGGTCAATGAAGTCTGAAGTTGCTTTTTATTCTTTCATCTAAATTATTTTACATTTGGAAAAAATTGGGTATTGATTTATTCTTGTGTACTATTGAATCTAATTAAAGTTTATGCTTTTGAGAATCTTTGTTGAGGACTTTTGGCATAGCTGAGATTCTCTCCTTTTGGGGATTCTTGTGGTTGATCCGATCCTAAAGAGTTTTGCTTTCATCAAGTGATATTTTTTTTATCATCCCATTATCTTTTAACTATTAAACTTATTGATTTCTGTGACCACATTGGCATGGAACATGATTTGATTTTTTGAGTGGATTTTCTTTTCATTGTAAATTTCTCCGGACTAGTTTTCGTTGACTCTTTCTTTTTGCAATTTGTTTGGCAGAATGATTTCAAGATGCACATTTTGATATCTCCCCACAATATTGGTCTAATTATGGTTTGGACTTAGTAAAGGATGAAGGGGTTTTTCCAAGAAATTTCAGTTTTCTTCTCATTTTAGTAGATTAATTGAAACCTTTTACCATTTTGTTTATGGTTCTTGAGAAAGTGGGAAACAAGTGGGCAACCAAATGCATTTTCGCTTATCAACTGATAAAGTCTATTGGTGGGGGTGCAAAGTATCCCTCTGTATTATATTGGGTTGGTTTTGAATAGAGAATGACTTCCATAAGTTGCACAACCATCAATTAGACTGAGAAAACATGTTTGTTTTGCGGAATATATTTTCAGGGAAAACATTTTTCTCATTTTTCAGCGTTTGGCTCGCTCAGGAAAATGAGTCAACAGAAAACATTTTCCTAGTCAATGGAAAAAGTTTCAATACCAAAGCTTAAATTGAGGAAAATGTTTTCCCCTTAAAAGAACCGGAAAAGGTTTTCCGAACCCACCAAAGCTTGGATTTGGTGCTGGGTTTACAAACAATTGTTCTTATAAAATTATATTAATTCAAATTTTAATTTTTTTAATTTTTAAAATATTCTAATTTTGTATTTTTATTTTTTATTTTTTTATTTTTTTTATTCTCTTTTTCTTTCCTTCCTTTTTCTTTTTCTTCTCCTCCACACATTGCTAACCACGGGGACGGCCGTCAAGCTTTGGCCTTGCCAAATCAAGCGAGCTCACGGCCTCCGGCGACAAGGCTTGAGCTCACCTGAGGCTAACGAGCCTCAAGCCTTGCCAAATCGAGCAAGTTCCTAGCCTTCGGTAGTGAGCCTTGAGCCTCGAGCCTTGGAAGATTGGGCAGGCTCGTAGCCTCTATGGCGAGCTAGCGAGGCTCGAGCTCGCCCGAGACCGGCAAGCTTGTAGCAAGGCTTAAGTGGTGAGCCGTGAGCCTCGACAGATCAGGCAAGTTCATAGCCTTTGGCAGCGAGCCTCGAGCCTTGCTAGATCAGCGAGCTGACAGCCTCCGGCGATCACTCAAGCTCGCCCCTCATAAGCTAGCCGGGGACAAACTACCAAAGGAAGCAAAAGGGATGACACGAGGAAGCAGAGAAGCAAAGGAGAAGAAGAAGAAAAAGAAAAAAAAATAAAAAGAAAAAGAAAAAGAAAAAATGAAATAGAAAGGAAAAAAGGAAAAACATAAATTAAAAGTAAATAAAAAATAAAATTAATTAAAAATTCGAAGTTTTTTAAAATAAAAAAGAATTTTTTTTTTTTTTTTTTTTGGTTGAGAGAAAGTGTGAAATCATTTTCTAATGGAATCCAAACAATGAAAAAATATTTTCGATTATACATCACCAAATAAAAGAAAACAAAGCATATTCATGGAAAATGCTTTTTCGGAAAGTAATTTCCTCTATCATTAAGTCTTCCGCAAAACAAAGGCACCCTAAATTTTGTGCTTTTACGGAGGTGACTATGGTGGAATTTTCTCAGCTAGAGAGAGAAAGAGAAAGGAAGAATGATGTTGAAAGGTTGGATGAAGAGGAAGGAAAGTGGGACCCACAAAGAAAGAAAAGAAAAAAGACATCTCTATTCATTTCACTAAAAATGACTTTCAAGAAAATATTTTCCGAATTTTCCTTAGTTTTCCTTAGTTGGGGAAATATTTTTCGTGAAGGGAAAAAAGCCTTCTAAGATAGGGGAAAATGTTTTCTCTCTCTTATCTCACATCCAAGTTAACCTTTTTATCTTTCTTTTTTTTTTTTTAAATTTGAATTTTTCTAATTCTTTTTATTTTCTCTCTTTCTTTTTAGTCTGTCTTGACTGGTCACTAGCCACAGGTGAGCAGCACTCGACCACAAACAAGCCTTGAGCTCGCTGGCCTCAGGTGAGCTCAAGGCTTACCGCTCGCCAGATTGACGACGAGCCAAGCAAGCGGCCAACTCAAGCCCTAGCTCGTCGCTCACCCAATCGGCAACGAGCTCGAGCCCTAGCTCTTTGCTCGGCCGGTTGTTGGCCATCGTGTGGCCGGCAATCGGCCAAAGAAGAAGAAGAGAAAAACAAAGAAAAGAAAAATATAACTATAACTATAAAATAAAATAAAAAAATTAACATTTTAAATAATTAAAATTATATTTAAAAAATAAAATAATAAAAAAATATTGAAAAAGAAAGATTGAAAGAAAAAAAATTTCTTACCGAACACCAGAAAATAATAATATTTTCCTAGAAAATGGTTTCATGGAAAATATTTTTCTTTTTTTTTGTCAAATCATGGAAAATATTTTTCAGAAACATTATATTTTCCTCGAAACGGAGGAGAATGTTTAAAATGTTGAAAGGCGGGTCTCACAATGGGTGAAATGGTTGAACAAGGCGGGTCGCACTTTGTTGGGAAGTGTTCTAGTCAAATTTGGAATGGAAGAAAGGCCGCCCATGTTAAAACTATGAATAATTTTTAATCGCAATTGTATTAAAGTTCATCAAAATTATTATTAGTTTTTTTTTGGTTGAACAAGACTCATGGTACTGAATAAGGCAAGCACAAGTCTCATTTGGAAGCAAAATGAGTGGAGAGTGCAAGAAAAATACTCCTCACAAGAAGAATCATCAATTTCTTGTAAATTAGAGGCAATCTTTAAGGAAGAACTTGTTATGTTATATTTACATAAATGGAGAGCACTCTTGTCACGCCAATGATCTCGAAACTACACCAGTGTGATTTGATGTCTTCTCACCAATTTGAGCAATATCTACCAACGCCAGAAGGACTTGATTGCAAGAAAGGCCGAAATTTTATTTACATGAAAATGGAGGACGAATTTGCAAAAGCATCCTAAGTCACGAGGACCATGATTGGACTAATGTTCGTCGTATTATTTTTGGAATTTATTCCCTATCCTCGTACATGTTTCCTAGTCTCTCCACATAGGTCACTCGCATTCCAAAGTCCAGGCCTAGATTCCCTTCGGAGAAAGGTAATGAATTCCCTAGTTATTGTATTTACTGAACTGCGGACTAAGAAAGAGCCAAGGTAGGGTTACAGGCCCTTTCACGTTGCTCCTCCTTGAAAGCAGCAAGAAGAGAGTTAAAAATGCCCACCATGCTCTTTTGTTCTCCTTTCGGTGGGACTGACCTTCCCTAGTTCAACAATGGTCTTGAGTTGCAATGAAAGCTTTGAGTCAAATGCATCTTGAATTGCAGTTGTTCTTCTTTGAGCTGCAGTCCAAGAAGAGTTAAAAAAGCCCACCATGCTCTTTTGTTCTCCTTTTGATAGGACTGACCTTCCATAGTTTAGCAATGGCCTTGAGTTGGAGCGAAAGCCTCGAGTCAAATGCATCTTGAATGCAGTTGTTCTTCGAGCTGCGGTGCTAGAAGAGAGTTAAAAAGACCCACTATGTTCTTTTGTTCTCCTTTAATTTAACAATGGCCTTGAGTTACAGTGAAGGCCTTGAGTCAAATGCATCTTGAATTGTAGTTGTTCTTATTTAAGCTGCGGTAAAATCCTCCAATCAAATGCATCTTGAATTGCAGTTGTTCTTATTTAAGCTACGATAAAATCCTCCAATCAAATGCATCTTGAACTAGAGTTCATTTCCTCTTTGGCTGAGAGTATAAATTGAAGGAAATTATTATCAAATTAGTTCTACGCCTATTGTACAAATGTCAATTCGGTTATCGAAATTTTCAAGTTTGTCAATGTAGTCCTAAACCCTTATGCAAAATTTCAATTTAGTTCTTTTGACTAGTTCACGCCAGAAATCGCTAATGTGGTGTCTGGTTACCATTGGTGGTCCTATGTGACCCGTTGGCGTGGACAACTTGTCGATTGCTACGTCAACATTTATGGTGCAATTGGTTAGAAGCACTTATTGAAATTTCACACAAAGGTTTAGAACTTGACGATATTAAAAAATTTACAACTGAATTGATATCTATACAATAGATTTAAGAGTAAATTGGTAATTTTCCCTAATTTGAAGGAAGGAAATGGTCCACTAATCTTATGTTTTGGCAAGATATTAAGACAGATTAGTCAGACGAGTTAGATGTAGAATGACCAAGGGCACTTGTTAACCAAAATTGGGTTACATTTGCATAATTAATTCTCTTTAAAAAAAAAAAAAAAAAACTTTACACTGAAAGATTCTTCCATTTATGAAGTTACATTTTTTGAATTCTTTTGAGGGATGATATATACAAATTCTCGCTAGCTGCATATCATTACCATCTATAGTGATCACTCTCATATTTATTATATGCCAAAGTTATTAGAACCCCCGAAACTTTTCTTCGGCTTTTAGTAATTAGAATTTGCATACGTCTAGAAAACGATAATGATATTGTTTCTAATTAAGAAATATATTTTTTACGTTATCAAGGAATAAATTGGCCACTTTAGCTAGTTCTAACTCGTGGACAATAATTTTGACAATAAAGCTTACGAGTGAAATAGTATGGATCGATAAAATATGCAATAATATAATGTACATTTAGACTTGACAAATATTGTTCGATGAAAATAATATCAACTGAATATTTATTGTAATCACATCAGTTTTCATCAAAATATCTGTACGCGCACAACTCTTATTTGAATGAAGTGAAAAAAATGTGACCTTTATCGTATAGAACAAATTAAAATACCAATATTTAGTTGGTCAAGATCAAAAGCGAAGTCTTTTGATAAGAGAAGATTGGACAAGGAAGATTTTCATTAGACATCAGAAATAAACAGAGGGATTTCGAATTGGTGAAGACAAACACTATCTTCCCAGTAATTGTTGTTCTTCGAATCACAATCTTTCTTCCACATGATTGTAAGGATGACAATAGAGTTCGAACTCCATTGGTGATTCAAATTTGGGTTATGAATATAATGTGGTTCCAAATCCATGGTGGTATCATAATGTAGTTCTTTTGACAGTTGATTTCACGATTTTTGTCGTGCGTAAAACTTCTTATTTGAAATTTTGTAAAAGGTTTGTGTTTTTTAGTGTAACTTGGCCGATGTAGTGCCGAGTTTCTTCCAAATAATTGGTCTCCAAATTGCAAAACTGTGTCAAACCCAGCAGTAGAAAAACAAGGATATAGCCAGAATAAGGTTACTTTGGCAGCGTTTTATTTATTTATTTATTTTTTATTATTATAAACAAAATTTCTGTTTTTTTTGTTCTAGGGAACAAAAAAAGAACAGAAACGCGTTTGTTTGCGTTTTTGTTCCAAATCTATTTTTTTTGTTCCCAAGGACACATTTGGAGCGGAAACAAGAAACAAGAAAAACGTGTTTCTTGTTTCTGGAACAAATTTTAAGAATAACTTTTTCTCTCCTCTCTTTTTTTTTTCTTCTTCTTTTTTCTTTGGCCGGTCGTTAGCCTCGGCCATGGCCGGCAATTGGCCTTCGAGGGCTGGCGATGCCGTCGAGGGCTGGTGACCTCGCCAGAGTGTCGTTGGCCCCCGGCGAGGCCAAGCGTCGCCGGCCCCTCAGCCTCGCCTTGGCTGGGCGAGCCTCACCATGGCCGAGGCCGGCGACCGGCCACAAGGAAGAAAAAAAGAAAATAAAAATATTAAAAAATTAAAAGAAACTAAAAAAGAACACAAATTTACCAAACATGTTTCTATTCTTTTTTTATTCCAGGAACAAGTTTACCAAACATGTTCTTCTGTTCAAAAACTGTTCCCTAGAACAAAAATAATTTTTTTTCTATTTTTGTTCCCTAGAACAAAAAAAGAACAGAAACACAAACAAACGCACCATTTGACTTTCCTACTCGAAATTAAGCGGAGTGAAAATAATTTTTCCAAAAAATGCACTTTCCTTTTCTTCTTCTTTTCTTTCTTTTTTTCCCCCAATTTTTTGTACTTTTTTATCCCGTTAGCTGGCATTTAAACCCGCACGTCCCTAAAATCCCAATCGTCAAATCACCAGGTCAAATGCCTCGTTTGCATAATGTTAAGAAAATCCTCGCACCGAATGGCGGAAAAACACTTGCCTGAATCCGAATTTAGTGAACGGAGTGCATTACAACCATTGAGCTTGTGAGATCCACAAGTAATGTGCATGTGAGAACCAAAAAATTAATGGTTGTAATTCAGTACTGGACAAAAATTTTAAAATGGAGCCACTTGTTAGCATTAAGAAGTTGAAAAAGAAAGAAAAGTGTACGCATCCCATTCAGCTTTGCACCAGGGCATCAATTTTCTCGCTAGTGGATAAATTTAAAAAAGCCCACTATGCTTGTAATTACATTACAATGTTTCAAAGCTTTGTCGCTTTTTGCTTTGGTGTGGACGAGCAGTTAAAACGTGGCCTTGAAGTACAGTTGCTTAGAATTGCAGCTCATTGAGAATTTGAGGACCACCTTGGCAAGCCTGAAAAATTAAGGATCGAGTTAACATTCGTATAATAAGTTTAGGACTACTATGGTTATTATTTCGTTCAAGTTATATTATTAGCCGAAGAGAAAACTAACTGTAATTCAAGATGCATTTGACTCACTTCGCAACTTAGAGAAGAACAATAGCAATTCATGATGCATTTGACTTGAGGCTTATGATTGAATTGATGTAAATATAATAGATCTATGACTTTTGTTATCTATATAATAAAGTCCTTTTGACCATCAATCTTGCGATTTTTGGTATGCCTCCCCGGTGCAATTTTGTCGATCTGATGCCGAGCTTATGCCAAATGATTGGTCCCCAAATTGCAAAACCCAACAGGTGGAAAGACGATATAGCCATAATAAGGTTACCTTTGACTTTTCTTCTAGAAATCAAGGAGATACAATAGAGTAAAAATAACTTTTCAAAATGCACTTTCCTTTTCTTTTCTCTGTTCTTTTCTTTCCTTTATTTTTTTTTATTTTTATTTTTTTACATTTTCTTCCGTTGGCTGGCATTTACTGGCATTTAAACCAGCACGTCACTAAAACCCTAATCGTCAAATCAGCGGGCCAAACGGCTGGTTAGCATAATGTACAGAAAATCCTCACATCAAATGGCGGAAAAAACACTTGTCCTAATACAAATCCAATAAATCAAGTGCATCACAATCATTGACCGTATGAGATCCAGGTTCTTGTAAGAACCAAAAAGTCAACGGTTGGAATTCAGTACGTGACGCGAATTCCGAAATTGAGCCACTTGTTGGCAATAAGAAGTTAAAAAAGAAAAAAAAAATGTATGAATCCCATTGAGCTTTGCGCTAGGCCAGCAATTTTTCTCGCTAGTGGATAAGTTTTAAAAAACCCACTATGCTTATAAATTTATAATCACAATACAATGTTCCAAAACTTTTTGGTTTTTTCGCTTTGGTGTGGACGAGCAGCTAAAAAGTGGCCTTGAAGTACAGTTGCTTAGAATTGCAGCTATAAAGAAATTGCAGATATTGAATTGGTCCTCAGGATGAGACGATCTGCTTAATTCCAATCTCTCCACACATCCGATAAGGATGTCTTGGGAGTTCATAGAAGACCGAAGATTGCCCTGTACACTTCTAACCTAGTCAAAAGAATCAATGCAACATAGGATCAGGTCCATCCTGCCTGTAGAAATGTGGTGCGACTTCTCTCAACCATGACGGTTCGATGGTCGCAACATTGCGCATGTATTGTCGGTCGGTCGAGACAATCGAGTGGTAGACAACCCACTTCGGATTTACTCTGCAAAGTGACGTAGTTTGAGCAAGAATGAATAAGGAAGATCAACTCTCAGAGCACACAAAATCAATATATATATATAGCATTGCTTACTCACCGAAATAAAACTGAGGACGGATGAATGTAAACTTCCTGGGACGTTCTCACAGTCTTGTACATCCCATCATGACTAAATGGCTTTTTAACACATTAAAGGCCACAAGAAAAATCAAAGATCAGCTGACCCTGACTTTGACAAATTACTTTAGTGTAACTAGAACACCAAAGACGATTAAGATTGCAAATGTAACGAGCAGCGGCTAGCCCAGTAGGGAAAGGAGAAAAACTCACCTCAAGACGACAAGCATTTGCGAAGAACCCCATAGCGACTGCCTTTCTAACAACCTGCGAGAGATTGTGAGAATAAGAGCTTTCCTCAAGAACTTTCGCCGTGAAAATGATGGTATCTTGTCAAAGGAGCAAACAAGAAAATTGTGGCAAATTGAGGAGGCTCTGTTATTTTTTATTCTGATGTGCAGTTTTCATGAGCATGTCATTTGAGATGGCCGTGCATGACTCAATCATCCAATCTCTGATGATTCACCATGCCATGTATGCCCATATGATCGGGCCATACTCCTGTGATTCTATATTTTAACCAAACCGCTTGATGAAATAATCAATATTTACCCATAAAATTGAACCATGAAAGTGATCTCCAAAAAGAAGGGGGGAAAGGGAAATAATCCCAATTGCTTACATCACTGATTCTCTTCTTTTTTTTTTTTGGTAAGAATATCACTGATTCTCTTTGGTTTTCATACCAAGGAAAAAACACATAAAAACGAGAGAGAATTACTGAGGGGAGCATAGAAGTCTCATCTTGGCACTGAACTAAAATGCAACAGCAGCAGATTAATGTTTAAAAGCTAATTGCACAATAAACCAATGGCATAACAGGAAGAGCCAAATACAGTAAATCTCGACAATAGGTCAAAGTTAACAAGTGTTACCCAAAACTTCTCATAAAACATGAGGACTTTTTGCTTGGTTTTAAGAGCGAAAGCAGAGCACTGGTTGACTAATTCTTTTCCCCAGATATATTTTGGTTCATTATAATTCTCTTGAAACATAATTAAAAAAACAACATTTTGATGTCACCAACATTTATTTTTCTATAATATCATTGCTTTGACAAAATATTACTTAAAGCTTAAGTAAAAATTTCAGTGAGAGCAATTAGACCAGCAATGCTTCATGGCTTCTAGGATGTTAGGCGGTCAACTTTAGCATGCTATTATAATGAGTTTAGCGGATAGGGAGATGTGCCATTGGATGTGCAGACACTTAAGAAGAGATTGCTAGAAACAAGTGCATCAGAGGAAAGGTTGGTGTCGGCTGAGGATAAGATGAGAGGTACTCGTTAAATAGTTTATACATGTGAAGAAAACGAAATCCAGAGGCTCCAACAGTGAGATGCGAAGTTATGACAGAGATGGAAGCTAAAAGAGGAAAGGAAAGGCAGAATGACACGAACAGATACTTTGAAGAAATCCTGTGTAGTTGCATGCTATGGAGAAAATTACAGGCTGGAGTAAGATGGCATAAGAAGATCCAAGTTAAAGATGCCACTTTGTCAGCAAAGACAAAGCTTCCGATGTCATTAATGTTCTTAAAACTCAGTTCACCTATCATGCTGTTGCTTTTGGAGACATTCCCAAGAAAATCGCTTTCTCCTTAAGAAAAGCTTTCTTAAGAAGATGATCAAGATTCACTTGAGCACTTATGTCAGTGGAGCTCTACCTCAACAGCCAACAAATTTAGACCTGAATAAAGTGTTGACATTAAGTGCAAGTAATTGATTTTATGGCCCGAAAATTTTGGAAGAAGAGCTTGTGGGTCCAGAATCAATCAGCAGTTGCGAAAAGCTCTCTCAGTAGGCAGCAAGTGAAGTTTCAGACTGATAATAAAGATGAGAAAATAAGAAACCAGAGTGAGTAAAAGCGTTACCAGCATATCATTGTCGCAAGATTTTTTAGTTACTCCCAATCTCTGAGCAATTCTCCTTAATTGTTCCCTGATATCAACCACCTTTTTCTGTGGGAAAAAGAACATTGTGGTAAAATGGATCAAATGTAAAGCAGATGGGCATACAAAAACAAATAACATCAGTCTTCTATACTGCAAAGGTGCATACCATTGCATGATAATTAATGTAGTTCCTATGACACCACTGTGATGATTTGCCAGACTGAAGAAATCCTTTGTACACATTTAAGAATGTTACATGATCGCCCTGCATCAAATTAAGAAGGTAAACCCAATAAAATAATTGATGGTGGAAATGTTTGCATCAACAGCTTCAAAAAATCCTAAATATCTTAAGGCTAAACCCGTAAGACAAATGAGATGCTTCAACAAAATGAACAATTTTTGGAGAATGCCATAGCAAAATACTAATAAAGAAGTCTCCCAAGCACATATAGCCGACTAGTAGATCAAAACCAAGATGCTAACCTCAGCAGCGGCAAATCTCAACTTTGCTTCATCCAGTTCCTTTTGTATTCCCCTACTGGAAACCCAAATAGACTGAAAAAGCAATTTCCAAAGGTAATTTAAGCTCAAGAAGTTCCATTACCATCAAATAAGTGTAGCTAATGATGGAACAGGAAGAAACTATTACCTGGATAGAAAGAACAGCAGCGATAGTGAGGACCTCCTCAGAACAACCCAGCTGGTCCGAAGACAAGATCATCTTTGAGATCATTGGGTCCTACACAAAGCTCAACTGATCTAAGAAAGAGGCTCAATTGAGATAACAAAATGCAGAGATCTTCATGAACTAAGTTAAGTTAATCATGAAAACTTTACACAGAATTTTTCTAAAAGTACATCATGAGGGCTAGGAGAACTAAAAAATAAACAAAAAACCTCAGGTGCTTAACCAGTTGGAAATCATAGCTGAAAATGCCGGTGCATAAGCAACTTCAACACAGAATAAATAATCAGCACTACCAAGAGGGAAAAAGTTTGCTCCCAGAAATAGACATCTACAACCCAAGTGGAAAATCAAAGTGGGGTGGAGAGTAGTAGAGGATAGATGTGTACCAATATGATAAAAAATAAGTGAAGAAATCGCTGATTTCTTCTCTCCAATTTTGCCTCTCAGTCTATCTAGAATAAGTGTGTTCAAATAACCAGATTAACAACATATTTACCAGAGACAGAGATGCCAAAGAATTGGAATATAGGATTGGGAGTGGCAAAAGGAATAGTAGCTAAATAAAAGCATGGCAGTATACATAAAAGTATCTAATAAAATTCAGGCATCCAAAGCAAAATTTGCTTAAAAAGATAATAGCAGTGATGAAAGAGACCAGTGCTACATACAAGTGGAATCTCAGCTACTTGAAAACCAAGAGGTGCCGTAAGTTTGGCATCATCATCAAGTACTCCAAGAGAATATAGCACTTCAAGAGCACGAATCATTGACTCAGGGGATGGAGATGCCGGCCAATCAAAACCCAAGATATTATCTATCCCCAGGGCTTTCAACTGAAAGATCAGTAAAATATGATTAGCTTAAGAAATTTGAAGAAGAGTAAACATTCATTATAAAAACATAAAATGCTTATAGTCAGTGAATAAGTCCAAGAACTGTTAATTGCACCGAGACACTATTTTTCATGCGACACCAACATTAAGTTATTTGTCAAGCAGAGTGGACTCTCCTTTCCGCATGTTGCCGAAAGGTCCCTACCTTTCTTTTGGCCACTAAAACTTTACAAATGAAAGATAACATGCTTGTCCTTTGATGGAACAGTAAAGTAAAACAAAGGAACAAGAGAAGTTGCTGAAGCAAGTAAAATTCAAATGAAGTACAACAGAAGAAAACTCTTCTTTCTTCCCAGATTCCTCAACCAAAATTGGACAAAGAATTTTTAACTACTGCTTAGAGCATGGTAAGGCTCACACAGGAGAGAAAAGTTTAAGGCATTTTTTATTTAGCTACAATTATGCCATTGACAAATAGACACAACTTCATATTAAATTTTTTATTCAGCTACAATTATGCCATTGAAAAAAACAAGGCAACTTCATATTAAAACTACATTGGGTCGAAACTCATCCTCGTCACTCCTGTACCAATCCTCCCAAGTTCAGAGGCAGTTTGTTATAAATGTAATAATATCATGAGTTATGCATGTATGCAAGGAAACTTTGTGTGACAAAATCAGGGCAAGAAACCGCACACCTGAATAACACAAGAAACAAGATTTGATCTCTGTATCTCTGGGATCCCCTCAGCAGCCATTTCATTGACAAAATACTCTTCTGTATATAACCTGGTTGCACAAGTGGAAAGCCAAAAAGGCAAGTTCATTAGACCTGAGCATAGCTAGATGATAAGGCATGGCAACATGCAAAAAGGAATACAATGGATCATGGGGCTCAAGAAAGACAGAAGGTATCTTCATATATCACTCTTCTCTTAGTTTTAGCCAAAGAGTCTTCAAACACTTGTCTGAGCAGACTTCAAATGATTAAGTACACAAAACTTATACATTGCTCTAGAAAGAGACTACAGATTTATTCTGCAAAGCTGCAAATCAAGCAATGTGTTTCCAACTCTTTGAATGATATTTGTCCATACAAGTTTAAGCTTGCTCAACAGGTGACCTCATCTACTGATTATGATTGGAAAGTCAACCCCCGTGAAGTTACCATCCAATGCTAGTAATAGAGGTAACAGAATTCTACTTTTCTTTTCTTCTTTGAGGAGGGGAACCAGGAAAAAAGGGTGGAGGGGTGGTTTGCCATATCATTAGGCTTACTGTTGCTATTTCCATCATGAATTGCAGAAGTCATATTTATGCAACCAGTGCCAAATTTATGCAACCATTAGTGCTTTCCTAATGTTAGTGCAAAATTTATGCAACCAGTGCCAAATTATCTAAAAAATTACGTTATTAGATAAATATGCAGTTCAATATCTAAATGCTGCAAATTTTTAACCTCACGCGTAGGCTATGTGTGGCCAAAATAAAATTGAACATCTGGATTCCTATTCTAATTCCATTGAAAATTATGTAAGACAACTAGCAAATAATTTAAAACTTAAGCTCTTGAATAAAGACATGATTTTTATATTTAGATACAACGAAATTTCAGATTGTATGATTATTTCTGTCTGTTAAAAAAAAAAATTGATATAAAAACATGTCCTTGAGTGATTGAAAACACAAGCATCAACTCCTCAAATGTTCTAGTCTTTCAGGAACACCACAACACTCAAAAAGGGAAATCTCCCAAATTTGAAGGTTTTGTCTCCATTCTTATTCAAGCATCTTGAGGTTGTTGTGATTTGTGTCATGTGCTCAGACCAGTTTAAACATGCTTCTTTCATCATCTCCTCAACAAAATGCACAGGGACTTTGTCTCAGGTAATTCCTATATTGAAAGTTAAGTCAGCTTCCAAGTAACTCTTTGGAGAGAGCATAAAGTGGACAAAGAACCAATAGACAACGTAGCAACCAATAAGTGGTTGTCATAACTCTCACACAATATGTGTCAAGTGAATCAACTTTTCTTGAAAGGGGGAACTTCCAGAGGTTAATGAGGCTGTCAGAAGAACAGGCTACGGCACAGAGAAGCACCAAGCGATCACTTCCTAGGACATTCTCCAGTACTCTGTGGTTCAATACTCCTTGTGTGTTTAACTTATCAGCTAGAAAAGAAGAGGCAAATTTGAACATCATCAGCTAACAGAGAGTTTTAGCTGAGAAGCAATTCATGGAGAATTTGACTGTATGATTACACAATATCCTATCATAACTGAAGAAATGAATTATCAAATAGCTAATAGTTGCAGTCAGGACTTAGAAATAAATATAATAATTAGGGGCATAACCTCTAGAAAAAAGATGGGTACTTCATACATATGTCGTTAATACTCACCTGTAACACTTCCCAGGTCTAACTCTTCCAGCCCTGCCAGCCCTTTGTCTGGCAGATGCCTTAGATATTGGCGCCACTACAAGGTTTTCAATGTCTGAGATCTGCATCATGCCCGACAAACTAAGTCAACATAATTTGTTACTAACATGTATGCATATCCTAGAATGATAATTCCTTATCACATCCAGGCAAATGACACACAACACTGGAAAAACGAAACGAATTGACGAATAACTGTACGAGGACATTGTTTAAATGAGAAAGAAACCAAATAATCATCTTTGACAGTCGCATAACATTATAGATGTTTCGATAATCTGACTTATTTCAACTTATAGGGGTACTCAAGAGCTTCTACCAGTCTGCCCTATTTTAGGTACTCAAACACAGTAAAACTTTCTGGGCTCTCAAAACAAAACTAGGAGCATTCCTGAAAGATTCATAAGATGTGACAGAAACAAACTGGTTGTCCAAGACTGCTATGCAGCAACACCAACATGTCAAAATTCTAAAGAAGATGAGACCTAATCTGTTCATAAGATCTAAAAGCTCGTCTTGATAGACTTTTGCTTTTCCTTCATCTAAATCTTGTGGCCAGCCCACTTTGACTTTTTATTAACTTGAAACACCAGAAACTTTTACAATACCCAAATGTTGGCACAAAATTCAAATACCACTTTTTAGTTTTTTAAAATTGGATATTTTGCCGGGAAAGCAAAAAAGTGGCTCTTTGCTTTTAAAAAAACATAAACAAACAGGCCCTTAGGGAATATGAGCGAAGTACCGGATTATAAAACCTTTGTTTAGAGAACCCGCTGTCAATGACATAAACAATACCCTGCACCAGTCAGAAATACAAAGCATGTTATAAATGAATGCCAAGAATATTGAGATTAAGGCTTAGGTACAGCTCCTGCTTCAAAATTAGGGAGTATAACCTCCAAAGTCAATGATGTCTCCGCTATATTTGTTGATATCACCACTTTTCTCTTCCCCCGAGGAGTGGGAGAAAATATTAACTCCTGGAAATAAATACAAGAGCGATTAAAATCTCTCCATGCATCGCACAAAGAAAAATGATTCCCAGCACCCTATTACTACACCTGTTCTGCACGTGAAAGTCCCGAGTACAAAGGCAAAACAATCAATCCTAAAAGAACCAAAAGGAACAGATCAGTTAGAAATAGACTGAATTAGGTCTACAAGTGAGGATATATGCCAAATGCTGCATGTCACAAGAAGAGCATCAATAAATGGTCATTTATGCAATGGACATGCAAATTCAGGCAGTGATCAACATATGGCCCCCATGACAGAGTTATGCTATATTGTCCCAGTGTCAAAGACAAACCACAAAAGTTGAAATCATTACCCTATATGCACCTCCTGTTAAGTACTGAAATATATGCAATATTCTTATAATTTTATGTATCCATATTATCTGGATGAAAAGAGAACCCTAGCTACATGCTAAGATCAGATGAGCATACCTGAAGAACTTTTTCTGTTGACTGGAGCTTCTTCTGTCAGCAACTTAACAACAGCTTCGATATCATCTTGACCAGTGAGAAACACCAAAATGTCACCAAATGGCTCCTAAAAACAATTAAAGTGGTTATTAGGGTTTATCCCATTATTTGACAATGAAGTACCACCATGCAAGGTTGTCAAAAGGATGACTCAAATAAACCCCAAAAAGAAAAGGTATCCTCGTGACTAGTTTGCTTCTTTTTCTGGTCACTTAAGATATCAACATTTTTATTTTATTTTTCATAAGAACATGCATGCCAGGTCTACTTTTCTCAGTATCCTTGCAGGGTTCTGAGCTATATATGTTTAGTACTACCAATAGCTTCCATTCAGAGGTAGTTAATAAGTGGCCAAATGCCCAAAAATTATCCACGAACTCATACCCAAAGGACAAAAATAAACTCACTTATCAAACGACCCAAAAAAGCACTAACTTTTGATTGAAAGAATAATGCATGCACAAACTTGTAATAACCTCACTTTTCAAGCAATAAGAAAAAAATACACAAACTTTTACTTAAGGGACAAAAATTTCCACCATTACCTTTTCCAGTAAAAATGATTATGCAGAATTAGGCACGACTAACGCCAGCGACATTTACAATGAACACATCAGCTGAACCTAACCAATGCCATGTATTTCTAACAAAAACAATATCGATTGAACAGGATTTTGGCTTCTTTCTTTCAAAGAAGAGAGAGAGTTTAGCCCCAAATCAAGTTTGCAAATTGGATGGGTAGGATTGTGCCTCAAACTGAGTATGCAAGTAGGATCATAGATCATTGATTTTAAGATAATTTGTGGAGAATAAGCAAATCCTGAAATTCAAATCCTGATGTTTAATTAGCATTTCAAATTTGCAAATCAGGGTTTCAAATAATTGATGTTTGTTAAATTGTGAGAGGGTTATTACGGTCATCAATACTAAGATGGTTATTATGGTAATTAAATGTTATTAAATTAATAATAAAAGTGTGAGGAGTGGCCAACCCTAATCAGTTTGTATGCTCTCCTCTTTTGTTCTATATCAAGTTCTACATGATATCAAAGCAATAAAAATAAATCTAGTCATTGTGGGCTCAGATTTGACATTGGCAAGAGTCGTTCAGCCCAATTTGGCATTACCCAGTCCTCTTAAGTCCAGATCTGATGCCCGCAAGCATAGTCAGCTCAGATCAGGCGTCGTCCAGCATCGTCTAGTCCCATCTAGCTCAACTCTAGTGTCATCCGGCGTCGCGTGGTCTCATTCACCCCAGACCCAATGTCGACCAGCCAAGATCCGACACCGGTAGAGCTCGCGTCCCTCCCTGCAAACTGATCTGAGCTACTTGGTCCTCTAGAGTTGGTTCATGTGTTTGCTATTCTCTATGTTCTAAATAAAAATAAAAAAATAAAAATTGCAATAGCTTGCTTGGTAAAGCTGCTGACTCTATTCACCTCAAAATTGATGTTGGATAAGGTGGTTTCTATTTGGGTATAATCTACAGTTTTGGTGTATGTTTTGATGAAATAGATGAATTTGATTGAAGTGTCATGGAGATATGGACTGTTTGAAGCAAATTGAGGCAATTTTTTGAATTGTTTGTGGGACTTGATTCTGATTATTGGCTGAAAATTCTTGTGTTATATTGGTACACATTGAGTTATGGCAGAGAATAAAGGTTTAGTGGCTGAGGTTGTGTCTACATCCTCCAGTCGTTTGACAGAGAAGAAGTTAGAAGGTATCACCAATTTAAAGCAATGGAGGAAAATCGTGTTGTTAGTATTGACTGGGAGAGAGCAACAGAATCATCTAAGAGGTAACAGATCTACCTCTAATATAAATTGAGAAACTGTGGATGTCAGAATTCTTGGTCAAATGTTGACCTCTAGGGAATCCCAAGTTGCGAATTTGGTTACACATATTGATACAGTGAAAGAGTTGCGGGACTACTTGAATATCCTTTATTCTGGACAAAATAATCTTTCAAGGATTTATGAAGTATCCCACGAATTTTCTAAGGCTAGTAGAAATGGTTGGCCACTTACCCAATATTTTGCTGATTTTAAATGGATGTATAAGAAGTTTAATTCTCTGCTACCCATTACCTCATGTTAAGAAAACGCAGGAGCAACTAGAGCAATTGGCTGTTAAGGGATTCTTTAGGATGACTAGGATCAATGTATGATGCAGTCTATCCCCAAATACTAGGAGAAGATAAGGTAACTTCACTTATTGAGACGTTTGCTGAGTCTTGAGGGTCTAATGTGAACCACCTAAGGATGCATTCTCCACAGGTGATAGCTCAGCCTTGGCAATCACAGTGATGGTTGAGGTCGTAGTGGTGGCCAAAGTGGTGGTGGTGGTGGCCATGGTTTTGGTAGAGGCCAACCACCCTCATCTAGTAACACTTCTAGTGACACAACAAGTAATACCAGACTTGTCATTTCTATGATTTACCTAGACACATTCAAAGATTCTATTAAAAGCTTCATGAAAGGTCCCCTCAACTGTAGCTAACTTAGCCACTGCATTAAAGGGGAGAAGTACACTATCAGTGCTCTAAGTTGTGTACGGCATTCACTTTGGTGCCAAAAGTTTCCGTCGAATCACTTAAGTGTCAAATTGGAGGAAAAACAATCACTTTGGTGCCACCGGCAAAAGATTTCGACCAAAATGATTATGTGGCTTTTTAAAAAAAAAAAAATCGACAAGGCCTTAAACGACGTCGTTTTCGGTCCTCCTTAAGAAAACGTCATTTTGTCGTCCTACATGTATGGCCTCACAAAAATGACGCCATCCTAGGGTTTTTTCGACGTTGTTTTCGGTCCTCCTTAAGATTCCGACCACCGGCGAAAGATTCCGGCCAAAATGATTATGTGGCTTTTTTTAAAAAAAATAAAAATCGACAAGGCCTTAAACGACGTCATTTTCGGTCCTCCTTAAGAAAACAACGTCATTTTGCCGTCCTACATGGATGGCCTCACAAAAATGACGTCATCCTAGGGTTTTTTCGACCTAGCTCGGTTGGCCGTCGTCGCTCGGCCTCCGCCGTCGCTGGGCCGCCATGGCTTGCTCAACCGCCATTGCTCGGCGCTGCTCGGACGCCCTCGATGCCGTCCTACATGGATGACCTTGCTGGTCAGGGTCGAGGTCGAGGTCAGAACTGCGGCCGCCGAGTGGCCATCGTCGGGGTCGGGATCGGAGCCGCGGCCACCGAGTGGCCATCGTCGAGGTCAAGTTCGGAGCCGCGGCCGCCGAGCACAGGGGCCATCGAGGACGGCACCGGAGATTTAGGGTTTTGAATTGGGGGAGACACCAAATGGCATCGTTTTTGTGTTAGAATACTGACTGTGCTCTCCGATGAGCCACATCGGCTTCAAAAATGAATAAAAAATGCCACGTCAGATTTCCGGCCAACCAGATTGGAGTTGGCACCAAAGTGAGCGTTTTTCAAAAATTTTGGCACTTAAGTAATCCGACAGAAATTTTTGGCACCAAAGTGAGCGCCGTACACAACTTATGACACTATTAGTATACTTCTCCTGCATCAAAGTATGGTACCTCTTCGCAGTTCTCTAAAGGAGGAAAGGTAATCAGAATGGTGGAGAAGGGATTGGCCAAGTACAATTAGTTCTAGATTTCTCGGTCGATTTCACAGTCCTCATCCACAAATACTTTCGTCCAGACAAGTAGTGCAACAACGTGTCTTTCTTCTACCTCTTGCCCCTAAGTCATTGATTCAAGTGCTTTCGATCATATGAATGAAGTTTCAAGTATCTTTTCTAACATTCATGAGTCTATGTCCAATGTTACATTAGCTAATGATTCTTTATCCACAGTAAAGGGGATAGGCACAGTTCTTCTGACATTCTCCATATCTTTATCTTCAGCCATATATCTCCCAAGTTGTCTATTTAACCTTATGTCTGTAAGTCATCTTACAAAAGATATAATAGTTCTATAACTTTCCATCCCAATTCCTTTGTTTTTAAGGTTTTGAAGACGAGGAAGATGATTGATAAAGGACATCGGGGGGCTATACTTGTTTGATGATACTACCAATGTTGCTTGTTCCGTGACTTCCCCAAATTAGATCCATTGTCGTTAGAGCCACTCCTCCTTGGAAAGTTTAAAGAAGTTAGATTGCTGGTTTCATTCTTTATCTAGTCTTGAGTGTGCATCATGTCAGTTTGAGAAATTGCACCATATAAGTTATCATCCAAGAATCAATAAGCAAGCTTCCCAGCCGTTTGTGTTAGTTCATTATGATGTATAGGGTCCACGTCCTACTTTTACTAAATTGGGTTTCAAGTACATCGTTACTTTTGTAGATGATTACTCAAGAGCCTCTTGGTTATATCTAATGAAAAGTTGTTCTGAGTTATTTTTTGTGTTTTGTCCAATGCACAAAGTACGTACTCAATTTTCAATTCCTGTGGGCATTCTTCGAATTGATAATGCCAAAGAATATTTTTCTACTCCTCTTTCTTAATTCATGACCCAAGAGGGCATTCTTCATCAATCTTTCCGTTCGAATACACCACAACAAAATGGTGTCGCCAAAAGGAAGAACGGTCATTTGTTAGAAGTTGCTCGATTATTAATGTCTGAAATAAAGGTAGACAAATCCTTTTGGGATTCTAAATCCTTGTTTCATTTACTACCTCATATATGGTTGTCTACTATATGCGTGACCATCGTCTATGGCTTTCCAAACTAGACCCTCAGTCTCTTAAATGCTTTTTTCATGGGGCATTCTCGTACACAAAAGGGTTACCGTTGTTATTGTCCTTCTTTGCATAAGTATTTTACCATTGCAATTTTTCCTTCTGTGTATATTGTTTATTCTGATGAACCAATGGAGCCTCTTACCGTGGATGATGATTCCTTTACATATGTTATTGTGAAATCCACTTCGGATTCTCCACCAATTCCTCTACCTACCCAACACATATACAATAGACATCCTCCTCAGCATGTGGAGCCCCCTGCAAATTTACCTTCGTTTATTTCGTCTTCTTCATCCTCTGAGTTTGAGGTAAGCCTATCACACACTAACCTTGATATCCTTATTGCACATTGCAAAGGAATTCATAGTTGTACCCAGCACCTTATTGCACAATTTGTCTGTAATTCTGGTTTGTCCACCTCTTTCTGGGCTAGTCTGGTCACCATTAATACACATCCTATTCCTAAAACTATTGCTAAAGCATTATCTAGTCCAAGCTAGAGGATAGCTATGGACGAGGAACTATTAGCATCGGATCAAAACTAGACTTGGGATCTTGTTCATCTACATGCAGGGAAGACTACTATTGGATGTAAATGGGTGTTCATTGTTAAGTTTAATCCTGAAGGTTCTCTTATTCACCGCAAGGAAGATCGGTTGCTAAAGGTTATGCAGAGGTTTATGGGGTCAATTATGATGATACTTCCTCTCCAGTAGCTAAGATTGACCTCTATTCACCTTTTACTTTCTTTGGCTGCCTCTGCTTGTTGGCCTCTTTTTTTGCTTGATGTATGCCTTTCTTCATCGTGATTTAACTGAAGAGGTGTATATGGAGCAACCACCCAAGTTCGTTAATCAAGGAGAGTCTGGTCATGTCCACCATTTGAAGAAATCTTTACATGGTTGAAGCAGTCTCCCAGAACTTGATTTGGGAGGTTTACTAAGGCGGTGCTCCAATTAGGACTGCTTAAATGAAGTGGAGATTGTTCTATGTTTTCCTATGTTTCTAGAGCTGATCAGATATTTCTTGTAGTTTATGTGAATGATATTGTCATAACTGAAGATTCCGCAAGGATTTATGAGTTGAAACTGTATTTGTAACAGCAGTTTCTAACAAGGATTTAGGATGGCTTAAATATTTTTTGGGTATCAAAGTGGCACAGGCGAAGAAAGGTATTCATCTCACAAGTATGTTGCATGTTTTGGATTTGCTTATAGAGACAAATATGCCAAGAGCTAAACCACTAGATACACCAATGGAAGCTGGCTCGAAATTGATGGCAGAGGATGGCAAGCTATGAGATGATTCGGAAAGGTATCAAAGACTTGTTGGAAAATTAAATTTTCTTACTGTCACTTAACCTGAATTCCTTTCTTGTGAGTGTTGAGTCAATTTATGTCTACCCCCGTACCTCTCATTAGGATGCTGTAGTCAAAATTTTTGAAAAAAGCTCTAAGTTGTGTTCTCTTCTATAGTGTCATGGTCGCAAAAGGGTGGAAGCATTTTCAGATGCCGATTGGTTCGGGTCTCCTACAAAATGGAGGTCTACATCGGGTTACTGTACCTTTGTGGGAGGAAACCTAGTATGTTGGATGAGTAAGAAGCAAATTGTTGTGGCTTGATCTGGTGTAGAATCGAAATACAAAGCTATGGCTCAAGCTACTTGTGAGTTAGTCTGGATGCATCAGCTATTAGTTGAACTCGGATTCAAAGATCTTGTGACAATGGAGTTGTGTGATAATCAGGTAGCTATCCATATTGCTGCAAATCCAGTATTTCGCGAGCATACCAAGCAAATTGAAGTTGGTTGTCACTGTGTCTGTGAGAAGTTTCAGGCTGGAGTTATTTCTACTAGTCATGTTAGGACCGGTGAACAGCTAGCTGATATCTTCACCGAGTATTTAGGGACTAGTAGGGTTGAGTATATTTGTAACAAGCTGAGCATACTTGATATCTATGCTTCAGCTTGAGGGGGAGTATTAAAGTGTGAGAGGGTTATTATGGTCATGGACAGGGAGTGTTAAAGTGTGAGAGGGTCCTCCTGACCATTAAATTTTATTTAATTAATAATATAGTGCGAGGAGTGGCAAACCCTAATCAGTTTGTACGCTCTCCTCTTATGTTCTATATCAATTTCTACAATGTCAAATCAAGCAAATAATCCATTATAATCAAAGTGAAACAAAATTGTTTGGGCTCAACTGACATGTCATGTGACAACCATTAGCCACATCAGATGCGCAGCCAAAAAATAAAAAAACTTTTCTAGACAGAAAAGTCTACAGTGGATATTTTAGTCCTGGAGTAAAAGTTCATGTTAATATTTGGGTCATTTGAAAGGTGAGGTTATTTTTGTCTCAAGAGTATAAACTCATGGACATTTTTTCCCTCAAGCAAAAGTTCATGCTTTTTTCAAATCATTCAAAAAGTGGGTTATTTATGTCCTAAGGGTAGAAGTCCCGCGCCTTTTTTGTGGCATTTCGCTGTTAATATCATAGGGGAACATAGAAAATTAAGAAGTACGACCTAGAAGTATAGATTTGATCACAAGGTTATCATAAAGCAGAAATATGCGAAAGCGTTTACCTTGTCATGAATCAACAACACTGTTGAAACAGCAGCCTGTATATAGTCTGACACTGGATCCTCGACATAATGAATTTGCACATTAAAACCTCTACCCTGAAGATCAGATCAATT
Source organism: Eucalyptus pauciflora (assembly GCA_007663325.1). NCBI lineage: Eukaryota > Viridiplantae > Streptophyta > Magnoliopsida > Myrtales > Myrtaceae > Eucalyptus > Eucalyptus pauciflora. Next base: position 1,024,158 of record VMYD01000333.1, on the reverse strand, counting down.
TGTAAGTTGTTCATGCATAGTAACTGTAACCGCTTGAGATGTGTGCCCACTTGCAGACCATCTCTTTCAGTGGAGAGGGAGGGGGACACAGAGAGAGAGAGAGAGAGAGAGAGAGAGAGAGAGAGAGATAGGCACCTCAACCGAGAGGATTGCAGGTTCCATAGCCAATGCAGGTTCCTCACCTTGTAGTCCTCGACGCCTTCTGCCAGATTACAACATACAGAAGACAATAGCCATATTCAACTCTAAAAACTTAAATAAAAAACTAAGTTTACGAGAATACTTGACTTAACATGGACCCTCTCATTTCCTCTGCATCATGTAGAATTTACATGACAGTATTTGGTTAATATCAGAATGCACATGTTAAATTATTAGAGTGCAATGTCCTGACCAAGCAAATACAACGGTGAACAAAAACCAACTTTCAGTCACGGTCACAACCAAGAATTGGTTTTAATTGCATTCGAAATAATCAAAATTGCTTTTGACTCCGGTTTTATATCATCTTGTTTTAAAATTGCTTTTATATGCATCTCATTTGTAATTTATAATGATGTTCAGCGTAATCTCATTAAGCTCAGCCAGACATAGTTGAGATAATTTTTTATCGCGAGTTCACAAACCGGAATGCTTTGATGTATGTGACACCTGATTGATTTGATCTCACCAAACACATGTTATATTGTCTTTTCCTCTTAATTAAGCAGCACAACATGCTTTAAGCTACAGCCTTTTGCATGCATAACCCCGCCTACTTGCTATGGAGGTTAAGGACCACATCTTAAGGTGTTAACTTGTCTTTATCTCTATGACCATTACTGCATTTTTGTTTTCTTCTTTGTTGTAAGAATGGTATTGTGTTAATTTGCAAAGTAGCACCGCTATACCGCGGAATTATGAGATTGGAAAGTAGAGGTTTTTTCTTAAGGAAAATATGCTGATAATTGTGATGTATTTGCAAATATTACACCCTTACGTGACATTCTGGAAAAAAAACTAAAATTAAATGAGTGAACCTGGGTATAATCTATCCCAACTGACATAAATACTAACAAAGAATCAAAAATTACTTCCCAATAACAGGATGAACATCGGACCGCTAAAGGGTGACACTACTCTTAAAATCCAAAACTCTAAAAAATAAAACAAGTGACTAACAACCATTTGGATTGAAAGAACAGGAACCCACTGATATTCAAATACATAATGAGAAAACTGGAAATCAATAAATGTGCAGTTTTTGAGCTTTTGAGCAGGGTTTTGCAGACTAGATCTTATGCTCGAAGCATGAGTAAGGGTCTGCTTTTGCAGCTTATTCTTCAATCATGACTCAAAATCAAACTATATCCCAGTTTGGACAACACATCAAAGAGCTCTGATTTGGCCTAATCATGATCAGAGTTCATAAACATGTCCAACTAGAGCTAAACAGGAGCCAATTAGTCCAGATCAGTGCAGCATTAAAAAGATTTATGAATGCAGGGCACATCAAATGAAAAGCACTTCCAAATAAATTAATATCTCTTCTTGATTGCAATATTAAATGAATTGTCATATTCATTCAAGCTTACATGGCAAAAAAAATCCTCAAAACAGAAACACAACCAACCAAAATCAGACAAAACTTAATCCAAGGGCAGGTAAATGTGTCGAAGAAAACCTGGCTTGGAAGAAAGCAGACATAGATTTAGCTTCAATAGTGGCCGAGGATATGATCAACCGCAATTCAGGTCGACGTCGTTGTATCTAAATTCAGAACTAGAAATTAGTCTAAACTAGAAAAACCGAAGTTCTGAAATTGCTTCCTGAAAGCAAGTAAAATACAGCTATAAGATAGCTGTATTACAACCAACACAAAATGTCCTGGTTGTACAAAATAATACCTTCTTCAGAAGACCCAGTAGGATATCAGTTGAAATAGACCTTTCATGGGCCTCATCCACCATTATGACACTGTTTTCACAACAGATGATGATAAAATAATATTATAATTGCCTCATAAACACAGTTAACAACAGAAATTAATCTAAGTATAAACAGGCAAAAGGTCAGACAATATAAAATATTTTTGAAACCCAAAATCCCAACTTTTTAGAATATACAAATATCGGAGAGTAAGTAAAGTCATGACATATATTTGTTTACATTTTTCACCTCTTAAAAGTTTTAGTATTGATATTATTTTCCTTCGATGCACTGAAACCCTCCTACTTGATTATCTATTGGGCTCTCTCTAAGATTGCATCAAGAAGAGCTGCTAGTTTTTCAAAATAATCACTGCTAAGCTAAGTAAACATCTTTTGATGATAACAGTCACCCTAATATAGCAGTATTGCACCCATCTCACTTCTGATATCAGACAATCTAGATCCACCAAAACAGAAATTATTTGGCAATGCAGAATTTTGCTTTAAAATATTTAAGCAACCAAGTAATCTACTCTGAGGAAGCTTGTGTGTGCATAGGCACATGCAAAAACCAAAAGCTACACTGCAAGTAGACTCATGGGTTTGTTGCAGATATTCAAGGTGACACATCTCGCCATAAGCAATACTCCTTTATTTTGATAGGTCGTAGAGGACTATACTAAAAATATAATCCAAGTACATCAGAACAGAAAACTTAATAAAGAGGAAAGGAAGAACAAAATAAGAAGACATTGCTACAAGATTTCTTTTGAACAAAATAAGACATGACTGGAGAAAGATGAACAAGGGACAAATAGAAGATACAAAATAGTAGAACCAGAAGTTTCAAATCCCTCAAACAATCTTTTGTTACAAATGTGTCATGCAAACTAATCAGAGCCTTGCTACAAGATTTCTTTTGAGCTTGAATCAACCACAAAGGCTTTTTATTAAGGAAATTGTATAGCATTTCTATGCACGACCCAAGAGAAATTTTGAAGATAATATTACAAAGTTTCAAAGTGAAGTCTCCATGAAGAAAAAGACGATCAACAGATTTGCCCACACATTTTTACATACAACAACAATGCCAGATTATATAATTATGCTTTCTGACAATATCGGTAGTAAGAATCTTAATTCAAGCAATGCTCCAACAGAAAAGGAAATTCTATAAGGCATCTGAAGAAGCCAACTTGCTTTAGAGAGGAAGGGCCAGGGGAGAAATTTCCCAAGATGTTGTAAAAGATTTAAAGCTAAGGCTCTAACTATTGGGTGGATGGCATGCAATCTCATCTTATCTTGACCAACAAACTTCAGCAGAATACGGAAGATAGAAAGCAGTCAATAAAGGAAACTCCCAACAATTGAACTATGTATAAAGCAAAGTACCAATGAACATTTGACCTCCCGGAAACATATAGTTTGACACGATCACATTGAGCCACCAAAGTAGAAAACTCGGTCTTTTGGAACTCACATCCATCTCAACTAGACCAATAGACATTGAGCATGCTATGATTAATCACATAAAGGAAAGAGTAATACTTAAGCTGGCATCACATGAACAGAGAAAAGGAGCAGTCGATGGAAACACAGAGTTCAAAGTGATCTCTGTGTGCATATGGATTTCTGCATATACAGATGCTTCATCTTGAGCATGGTCACATGCACGAATACGAGAGAGAGAGAGAGAGAGAGAGAGAGAGAGAGAGAGGAGATAAGGGAAGACATGAGACAGCAATTCAAAGATAGTACCTATACTTAGTCAAAAGTGGATCCTCCATCATTTCCCTGAGTAGCACCCCATCTGTGAGAAACTTGATCAGGGTTCCCTGTGCCAAAAGAAAAATAAAAAATAAAATAAAAAGAAAGTCACCAAAAAAGAGTATTCAAGCAGAAATTAACTTTTGTAAGTCAAACCAGGCTCAAGAAACAATTTTTCTAAATTCTGCATGATCCTATAACAGGCAAAGCACAACAACTCAAAAGGTAACTCAGCCACAGGGAAAGTGGAAAACTGACTGTACTGGTAGCATCTTCAAACCGTATTGTGTAGCCAACTTCCTCTCCAAGCTTGACTCCCATTTCTTCAGCAACTCTTGATGCAACAGCCTGTTACCCAATATTTGAAGCTTAACAGCATAAAAGGACTAATGCTAATAGAGATTGGGCTATAGACAAGCGAGCATAAAATAAAGTCTAAACTTGTGGATTATTCAATCTCATACGGTAGGCAGGCAAGTCCAAAAATGCTGAATCTACTACAGAACATGATGGTTAAATATTGATCCTGCAATTTAGAATTTGTAATGCAGACAGTTTAATATAATAAACTTAGCACATGAAGTGGACAAGTAAAAAGCTCAAATCCAATACAAAGTAGGCTTTCTTCTTGACCAGTAATAGGCAGTCTTGGAAGTGGTAAATGAACAAGAAACATAATGAGCAGATGCGTAATTATAGAGCAACTTAATCTATGACCTGGACAGCCAGTCGTCTCGGCTGTGTACAAGCTATTACACGCCCACCATCAGCCCAACCTGCTTCTTTGAGGTACTGCATTTACCAAAGTAAATCACAACCATCAAACTTTTAAGCATTTCATAATCAAAGTATGAGAAGGTTCCAAATAAGATAACTAGGAACTAAATTCAAGAGGCAATGGAAAGATGAAATAAAGGCTATCATTGTTGAGAGGCCACACAAATTATCTTTTAATCGTTAGATGATATGTCATGGACCATGGTGGCCAACAACATTAAAGGAGACTACAAGTCTTGAGTTTTGTTCTCATTCGAGAATATGTATCACAAGCATAGGCATGACAAACAAAATCCATAAATTATTGGTTCTGAAAACCATAAAACCAGCTTCACTCTAATAGACAGTGAATGTAATCACCAATGCTTCAAGTATTTAACTATTCAACCTACAAATATCTCCGATGCCAACAGAACAAAAAGCTCAGACAACTTTTATTAAAAGAATCTTTTACAAAATTTCACAAAAGCACCACCCTGACATTACAGGCAAAGTAAATCCTTTATTTGCTCAAATAGCGGGAGTGTCAATCCTGTTGCCAACCCCACCAACAAACTTGTATTTTACAATGTTTCAATTCTCGCAAAGAATGCTATCAATCTCAAAATTTTCCCTCCTCTCCATATATGTACACCCTATATTCTATTCTGTTCCCAACATTCAGATTTCATCCAGGACACCATCTGTACATATTTACATAAAAGTATACATTCATTCATAAGACATCATTTCTCACTCTCCAAGTATGCCAAGCGAAAGCATTCCAAAAATTAATTGTAAAGTGACCAGAAATTTTAACAATGTTACTCCCAACAAACAACGATATGAAGGCTACACAGCTATATGGGGTGCTTACTAGCGAAATCAAGAACATAGGGCAACATTTTGCCTCGCCTTTTAAGACCAATCTCACAGTTTCATAGACAGCAAACAAAGGCCAATAAGATGACAGAGCAGACACAGAAAAGGGTCAAATAGAGAACAAAGGCACAAAAGATTTGGAAACAACTGAAGAGAATCTAAATTGAAATTGCATTCCCTAGTGTTTCCCAGAGTGAATTCGGCTCTGACATTTATAAAACCATGTCAGTACCATCTCCGAGGAGTGTCTTGTGACTTGCATCAAATAAAACTACACCTCCATCTTATCATAACACATTCTGCATCTTCCAATGTGGGATCTCTGACCTCCAGAGAAGCACAAAGAACACTGAGCAAATCGACCCAAATCAAGAAAAACACAAACCTGTGGAATCTGAGTGGTCTTCCCACTACCCGTCTCCCCAACTACGATGGTGGTCGCATGGGTCTCCACCAAATAAAGAAAGGCGGTCCTGTACTTGTACACAGGAAGCCTTTGCCTCTGCCTCTCGAAACTAGCAAACCCATATCTAGGCACAAGCAAAGCACAACACCCACAAAAAATTATCGTCAGCACTTCTTTTTCCCCCACCATCTTGCGCATATCAACGAACACCCAATACGCGGGCGATTCGAAACGAAAATTGCGAGAACGGACGTACCCGGAAGAGGACGAAGAGGCGGAAGCCGAGAGGAAGAGGACGCCGCCTTCTTCGTCGTCAATTAGCCGAGGCTTCTCGGTCCCCGGCTTCCAGAATTGCGCCATTCAGTTGGGTTTTTTTTGTAGGGAGGACTGCGTTTTCCCGCTTCTCGGTCCGCTTCGAGGGGTGTCGGTCGGACACGAGCATGCAAACAAGACTCGGAACTGAATTTATGTACTGCCAGGTGGGTTCCGTCGTAGGTTTAAAATCCCCGCTCGCCCTTTCGATCTCGCGAGTCCCGGTTGCTGTGCAATGTGGATTCGAATTTCATACGAGACATTTGTGGCAACTGACTTGCTTAACGGAAGAGGACATAGAAGTACCAAAAGAAGTGTGTAGTGCAAAAAGTTTTCATCAAATTATTTAAGTGCAATCATCACTGCGGTCAACCGCATAGCCACCTTCCAACTTGGAAGGAGGAGGTGAGGGCTTCGAATCCCCACCGTAAAGATGCATTAGTTTCAAGAGTAGGTTTCGACTCCCCGCCCTACAAAAAGACAGGGCAAAAGTCTGAAAATGAGAATTAGCATACGTGTAGTGTAAGACCGACTAAAAAAAATTATTTAAGTGCTAAATCAAAAAAAAAAAATCACTTAAGGAATAACAAGAAAAAATTGCAACCAAAATTAATATGACTTTTTAATTAAATTGATGCGAGTTCACATTATATTTAAAAATCCTCATTCATATGGACGCAAAACTTCAAACTTCATCCTACGTGGCATCATAATCCCACAATGAGGTCGTTTCATGGGACAACGGGAAACAACGTTGCACCAATAATCCCAGAACGACACCGTTCCATGGCTCAACGAATAACAACACCCTTCCTTCCGTTGTGTTCAACCCTCACTCACCTCCTTACCGTCACGCCTTGCCGACTATCGTTGTCGAACTTCATCAGTCTCTATCGTCACCACCTGCCATTACACTTATGTCAGACTAAGGTAGAGGTGCCAAAATGGGTCATATACCAATATATGACCTATTTAAATCATAAATGTGTTATATATGGGTCATTTATTTTTTGAAGAAGTTAGTTAAATGAGTTTAACAACTAAAGACTTAAGATGGATGGGTCTTAAGTACGTCTTAAGTAGATCTTAAATGGGTTGGATTTAGAACTCATTTTCACCCAAAACCTCACAATCTCTCTCTTCTCTCTTTAACCTTACAAAAATATTTTTTTATAAAAACCGAAATTATAATATTTTTTTATTTTTTCTTTCTTTCTTCTTCCTCCGGTCGCCGGCACAGCGATGGCTGACGATTAGTCAGGTGAGCCTCAAGCTCGCCTTATCTGGCGAGACTCAAACTCGCCGGCATCGGGCGAGGCTTGAGCCTCACTAGATCCAACGAAGGGCGAGCTCGAGCTCGCCTGACGTCGGTGAGCCTCGAGCTTGCCAGATCTAGCGAGGCGGAGGCCTTGCCGACGTCTAGCGAGGAGCAAGCCTCGCCAGATTCAATGAGGGGCGAGCTCGAGCTCACCGGTGTTGACGAGCCAGGCGAGCTCGAGGCTCGCCTGTGGCCGGCCGCCGCCCATCGTCATGGCTGACGGCTGGCCAAAGAAGAAGAAGAACAGAAAAGAAAAAGAAAAAAGAAAATTAAAAAATATATTTAAAAAAAAATTAAGCAAGGCTACTTGCAAAAAAAATTTGATTCTTGTTTGTACACCCGCATGATCACCCATCGCATGTTAGTGGGTTACGATCGAAATTAAGCAAGGCTACTTGCAAAAAAAATTTGAAATAAAGAGAAAAATGTATCGAAAAGATGTTAAATTCACCTAGCGTAATTGAATCATGATAGATTAATAGAGACTTCTAAATGAATTTAATTGCATGTTTGATTGATTAAATTAAAACCTTGAAGTTGCAATTGATATGGCTTAGGAGAGTTCGTGTTAAGTGTTCATTTAGTAATCAATTAGCTTTTCCCAAGTGGTTCGCCTCATGGAATGTGGTGACACTACTCTGGACTTCAAGTGTTCAAATGTCCTACACCAACTTCAAGTGTTCGAATGCTCTACGTATGTTTATGCAATTAATGGTAAACTTGAGTCAATGATGAAAAACTACATATTTCTAGGTTATGCACATTGGTAAGGACATGATCATCCATAAGACTACTATACTTCGACGGTATAGACATAACTAACAATGCAAACTTATCACAGTGTTTAGTTGTTAGGGGCAATGAGTGAAGAGTTGTAAATTATCTATAGACATTAGGCATGATAACTTGTCAAAGTACCCAAGAGCTAGATGATTTTCGAGTTTAAATTGGTCTACAAATGAAAGGAGGACATTCCTAATGCTAAGATAGTGAGATATAAGGCAAGACTTGTTGTGATGGAGTATATATAGCAAGAGGGCATTAACTATAATGAGGTATTGTTTCTGTGATAGGGCATTCTTCTATTACAGTTGTAACATCCTTGATTCCAGGCCATGATAATAAGGTATGACGGTCAGTAATTCCTAGTTTGGCTTGTATCGTGATTCTTATTGATTGATTCGTGGACGCCAAACCTAGTTGCGACGATGCACAAGAAATAGTACTACGCTCTAAACCTATGCATTGAACATGAATCAGCCCTTCGACCATGAAGTTTAATTGTGGATTGATCCCACTCTATCACAAACATGAAGGACAATTATGGACTGGTTATGTATGGACAAGTGCACTAATCGTTGGTGATTCCGCACATTCCGACCATGAGCGGTAGCAAATCGGTTGCATATTGATTGAGTCCACATGATCAAGTGACAATCGAGAGTCGATCATGGAAAATCAACCCACGCTGCCTTCAGAGCCGTGCATCGTGCTCGGAATTGCCGACGCTGGTGAAATACTCGTAAGAGAAATCGTTGGACCAAATTGATAAAAGTACAATGGTCAATTTGAAAAAAAAAAAAAAAAATAGAGAGTAGGGGCGGACAACCTTAAATTTCTCGAGCATTACTGGCAGAAAGTGTATTACTACACGAGAGACTAAGAAGAAACCGTTCGTCACTGGAAAACGACTTTAACCGTCACTCTCGAGGAGAGTCTCGGACCGTTGCTTCTAAACGATTTTCAAAACAACACAGAGAGAAGAAGAGGAAAAGGCGGGGACAATGGAGGCGGCGGCGACGGCTGCTCTGGTGAAGCGGATAGGCACGGTGATCAAGAGGGCTTCCAAGAACAGAGCATCCGCTTGGTGGTACAGCCCTCACATGGCCGCCGCGTCCCGTGCGATCGCAGAACGCCTTCCCCTCGCTGATCTCATCGTCGAGGTCCGGGACGCCAGGGTATTGTACCCGCCGTACGACCCGTTTTTTTCGTTGCCCCGTTATGCGAGTGAACTCCAATTGTTTGACGAAATGCCTCAATGGATATCCTCCTGTCTATGCGTGAGTCCTGTCGGTGAATGGTTCTATGAAGCGGCAGCTTGTCCTCACGTTCTCCGGTTGGCATTTGAGACGAGAAGATTGGAGCAATGTTTTTAATTTTTTTCAGCGTGGAAATGCTTAGGAAACGAGTGCTCTGTTCTCTCTCGTGTCAAGCGATCGTATAATCCGCTGCTTTCCCTTTCTTGGTTGTCCAGGTTCCGTTGTCATCTGAGTATGAGCTACTGAAGAATTACCCATCTCCATCCAGGCGAATTGTGGTACTGAACAAGATGGACCTAGCAAACAGTTCTTGTACCAAGGTAGGGCTTCTGATTTTCCCGTGTTGGTTGATAAGGTTAATCTTTCAGACTTTTAAGATTGATTTGCCTTATTCCGGTTGCTAAGCTCAGCATGGATATTTGCTCTTGTATGGCTTAAGGCTTAGTATGTGTAAAGATGACTTTAACGTTTCTAATGTTTGACTATAGATGATGTGTATTTTAAAGGTAAATTACCGCCATGACACTGCATGTCTAAACTTTCTTCTGAGTTTATATTTGCTGAACATCCATATTTGCTCTTGTAAAGTTATAGATGTATGACTGTAATTGTAGATCAAAATGGTCAAAATTTCTTCTGAGTTTGTGATGCCTTCTCTTTTTATGTGATATTCTGTCTTAATACAAGAGAGTCAGATTGGCCTCATTTGAATTATTGTCGATAATTTAATAATATGTTATTGTTTAAAATTTAGTTTTGTCATTCTTTTTTGATGCTAAGTGCTAGTGAATCTGGGGAGAGTTACATAGTGTGCTGCCGTGTTTCTGTGTGACAGTATTTCCTCCATATATTCAACTTAAAAGCTGGCAGTATCTATTGTTTCCAAACTTTATCTTCTCACCCTGGTTACTCCCTTGTAACTTAGTGCTGTGTTTCATATATAGGAGTGGATGAGGTACTTTGAGCTGCAGAACTGTGAATCTTTTGCTGTGAATTCCCACAATAGGGAAAATATTAAGCAGGTAAAAACTATTGCCTGCTTTATTTCCTGGATTGACAGGAGCATTCTTCCATCAATTGAGTTTCAGAAATTTTACCTTCTAAATACGACTTAAAAGTCCATGTAACTTAGAACAAGTGGGAATTCGATAAAGACTTCCATCTGAGTGGCTGGGTACACAAGGACTGTGACAGCAGCCAGTCATAATTAATATATACTGATTGTAGTTGAAGATTTTTCTTTTTTATGAAGCTTTTTTATGCATATATGTTTTTCTCTCTTTATCAAACAGTAGTTGATGATGACTAACATCTTGCAGTTTTTGAATTTCTTACAAGCCAAAGTAAGAGAGTTGAAAAAGATGGATAATTCTAGCAGCACTACAGCAATTATGTTAGTTGGAATCCCTAACACTGGAAAGTCTGCCATCGCCAATTCATTGCATAATATTGGCAGGATAAGCGCGGCAGGTACTAATCTTCTTATTGCATCTGATGCGAGATCTTTTTTCTTCACAAATTGCCCTTTGTATGTTTTACATGGCCAGTGGAAGCAGAATAACTCTTCTGCTGTCCCTCTCTACCTCCATATCCTTTCTGCTGAGGGCCATTCCTTGATAAAAATGTGAATGCTTCCTAATATAACACAAAACAAGTTTCTTCACAGAGAAAGGAAAGTTGAAGCATGCAGCAGTGAGCTCACAGCCATGTGAGACGAAAGATATTAGCAGTTTGAAGGTATGCAATTAATTTTTATTCATTGAAGCTCCATCTATGCTTTTGTTGTTTCTTCAGATGCACACTTAGATATGCTATTGTTTCTAGAAACTGTGTGTAGAGGAGAGAAGAAGTTAAACAGATCTTTTGCTTCATATGCTAGGTTTCTTTCTAAATTATATGTAAACATTAGATATTCATATGTATCGATTGCTTTTTATCTTCTTGGTATTGTTCATGGCAAGATCAAGAATAGAGCAGTTTGAATTGGTAACTGCTATCAGAGCATGGTTAAGGTTATGTCATTGGCCAGTTAAAATTCTATGTTGTCCTTCTCTCTTGTCATCATTATACCCTAATATTGGGGTATGAAATGGTAATTTTAAAAAAGAGTGCCATGGATCTTTCCTTTATGGTACCGTGAGAAATACTTGTTTCTCTATGCTTGCTGTGTTATGGTACTGATACTCATTTTTCTTCACTTGGATTGTTCTTATGTTGATGATGGCCATCTACCTATGGAACATGATTTCATCAGATTGCCAGCAATCCAAATGTTTATGTGTTGGACACTCCAGGAGTCTTGCCTCCAGCTATTTGCGACTTTGAGACCAGCTCCAAGCTAGCTTTGATTGGTATGGTTGTGATTATATCAACAGTCTCTTTTTCTTAGAGTATATTGTATTAATTAGCTCTAACAATGGTTTATTATTATTATTATTATTATTATTATTAGTATTATTATTATAATTAACAACTTTTGTCGACTAATCTAAGTAGTTCACCCATGTGATCTTGCATTGGGTGAGCTGAAATTGTTGAACTTTCAATTTAGATGATCTGAGCCCAGATTTTCACATTGCAACTTCAGGTACAATTAGGGATTCCTTGGCTGGAGAAAAACAACTCGCGCAGTTCTTCCTATCAATACTTGACTCAGGTAAAGAATATGAACAATGGGCAAAGCTGTCAACTGCTGGATCTGGCAGATTGAGTGTGGATTTCAGAGAAGAATATTCAGGTAGCTGTGAAACTGAAACAACAAAGAAACGGCAGTATCCCTCAGATCATACCCAGGTATTGTCACAGAAGGATTGCATGTGCTGGTCAGTTTAATTATTCATATGGATGGTTTCCATCATTTTGGGTTTTGTCAGTGATTCTGAACTATTTGCTTAGATGGATATAAAATGATAGCTGAAAAACTGTGTACCTCTTTCCATTTGCACCTAACATAATGTTAACACGTTCAAACAACTTCATTCCTACTTTGATGAGATAGTGCTAGAATGGTGAAAGTGAGCTAACTTGTATTGTTGCTAGTTACTTTCTTTTGAATTGGGAATAACTAGGAGAAATTTCAGATGTGTAGAAAATGCAACACAGACGTGGAAACTAGAATGGGAGCATGGTAGATTAGGCGATTATAAGAAGGAAAGTGTTCACTGAGGTGGATTTAGTGCATTCCTTTTAGTCTGAAGTGTTTCAATACTGGTGAGATCATGAGAGTATTATGACATATCAGTAGTCAGGCAACCACTGCTCTGTTTCTTGCCAGTAACACTAGAAATCTTAAGCAGACGGTAATAGAAAGTGTTGTTTGTTGATTTTCTGAGTATAGGATGACATATCTCCTTTGTAATCGGAGTCAAGAAGGATCTCATCATTTTCTTGTCTCTAGCCTTAGTTTTCTGCTTCTGTGGAAGCAACTGGAAATTAACCTAATAGGAATTGTAGAGCTTGTTCCTATGTAATGCAAGGAAGAGCTTGCATTTAAAGTGGCAAGTGCTCATTTTCGTTCCTTTCATTCGGGTCTCTAAGTTTTGATTTCTCGGAGAGGTGGAAACTAGAAAGATTGTAATGACAAAATTGGAGGCCTATCTTTCTTGCACATTCATGGAGAGTCTATTGGCAAGTCTATCAATAGCTTTTGCATGCGCCAAAACACGATGGCTCAGATAAGTTTAACCTGATTGAAGAGTTGCCCAGAGGACTACCCTACCAAAACTCGATGTTAGCATGTTGAGAACATGATGTCACGAGCAAAGGCTTCACATGCTTTGTTATTTGTCCCTGTATGACATGTATTCTTTTCTCTTTGAGGGTTTATGGTTGTCGTTAGCATGAATTATCACTCTAAGACATCACCCGTCCTTCCATGACAGGATTTCATTGTGCAAGATGTCCGCCGCGTCCTTTATGAGAGCATTTCCTCCACTCGTGTTGACATGAGACGTAGGAAAGATGTGTTGAGGCTTATCGAGTTTCAACTGGCGGTTCTGCGAGAAGCTTTTAGGATCCCCTCGGAATTAGGCGAAGAAGACGCCTGCATCAGAGTTTCCGAGAAATTATTAAATCTGTACCGAACTGGGAGGCTTGGACATTTTACTTTGGACGACATCCCAAAAGACATTGATGTTCATGGAACTTCATAATCTTACCAAATTCTTATCTTCATCTAGTTGGTGAGCTAGTCTTTCTCCCCGCATCGCAAGTTTTATATGGTCTGTTCTTCAACCTCTTCTCTGATAACAGGAAGATATGAGAATGCTTCTTAGAAAAGGAATGTTTCTAACTTATCCAATTTACATTGATGTATTTAGAAAATTTGTTTCATGGAGATATCAACGGTACGAGAGGGAACATCAAATAATAATCACCATTGCTATTCATTACATGAAAACGAGGAGTACGTACACTCATAAGCTTTTCTGACATGGCGAGATGTCTCGTCTCTTTCAGCACCCGTTTAGGCACGTGAAAACATCATGGAAATATTTCAAGATCAAACTCTACAATTTGCTTGCCGTGCTCCGTTGAATCCTCCTGACTTGATGCTCAGCCCCTCTTCGTCTGCCAACCAGGCTTCCTAGCCACTCCTGAATTGAATTCATCGGAAGTAGCACGCGGTGCCGGAACGATTTCTTGGGAAGGTATCCACTTCTCATGGGTGTGGCGGGTTTGCTTTCGGTTGGGTACGTCCCGTGGCACCGGATTCGAGCTAAGCGAACAGCTTAGTTGGCTAGTGGCGCAAGTTGATGGTGTCATCTCTATATATCAACCAAAATCCCGTGTCTTTCGATCCCGTTGCAAAGTTAATCATCAGAAAGCCGATAGAGAATTATTTAGGTGTTCTTGGAGCATGACATCCTGGTCGTGCACAAGTGTGATTGACTTGGACAGTTGGAAAACTCGCGGTCTGGAAGCACTAAAGATTTTTCGCAAACATCATGTTTTAAATGTTGGTAGGTAAGCTTGTCCTTGTTCACTTCTTTTTTTCCTTCGATTTCTCACTAATTGTTTCTTTCGATTAGTATTCAATATTTTCGATCCAAAGGCTGTTTATTTTGAAAAATTGTTTCACAATATATAATCCGTAAAAAAAGGGGAAAAGACCACCAAAAACCTCAAATTTTGCCCAAAGTGACAAATTTACCAAAAACTTTTTTTTGCGACATGAAAAACCCAAAACTTTACTCATCGTGACACATTTACCCTATATTTTTTTTTGTGACATAAAAAACTCTGAACTTATATCCGTGTGACATATTTATCATGAACTAAAGGGTATTTTCATCTTTTACTTTTTAATTTTTTTTTCTTTTTTCTTTCTTCTTCTCTCTCTTCCCTCTGTCGGTCATGGCGAAGGGAAGCAGGCATCGAGCGAGGGTGGCCCTCGGTTGGGTCAGGCGAGGGCCTCCCTCATCAGATTTGGCGAGGGGTGCCCTTGCCAAGCCCTCGCTTGACCCAGCCAAGGTCCGCCCTCACCCGACGCCGGCAAGGGCCTGGCGAGAGGTGCCCTCGCCGGTGTCAAGCGAGGGGTGCCCTCGTCATATCTGGGGAGGGAGGTCCTCGCCTAACCTAGCCAAGGGCTACCCTCACCCGACGTTGGCGAGGGTGACCCTAGCCAGCCCAGGTGAGGGCGACCCTTGTGTGAGGGCGACCCTCGCCCGACGCTGGCAAGGGCCGCCTTTGCCTAAGTTCGGCATGACCAACGGAGGGAAGAGAGAATAAGAAAAAAAGAAAAAAAGAAAAAAAGAAAAAAGAAAAAATAGAAAAAAGAAGATGAAAATGCCATTGGCGGGGTAAATTTGTCACGGTCAATAAGTTTGGGGGTTTTTCATATTACAAAAAAAAAAAAAAAAGTTTGGGGTAAATTTGTCACTTTGAGTAAAGTTTGGGGATTTTGATGGTCTTTCCCCTTAAAAAAAATAGGGAAATTGTCTCGGTCTTAGGTTTGCACATGTCTTTTTTCAATCCTTAAATCTATGACAAGAAAATTGCGTGGAAGCTCATGATGCCACGTGATGGATATATTCTTTTTGTTAATTTTTTCGTTAATTACCTAATGCATCAAATGAACTTTTGCGCGTTGGGCGAAATTCATATGTTTTGTTTTTGTTTTCCTTGAGATAGAGGATCAATTGGTCTTAGTAAATGGTTTAGAGGCAAAAAATGAATTATGAGACCATTGATTATCAAGAAATTAGAAACAAAAAAATCGAAGTGGATTGAATTATTCTGATGAGCAATCCCAAAAATAGAATTATTCGAATTTGAGCTCACTTTTGTAGGATTAATCTATTTCAAGCCAACAAAAAAATAAAAATAAACAAATATTCCTACAGGCAGAAGCATATACTTATTGTAGTTATTGAATAAAGATGAGGAGATGTTCAGCCTATTAAGATTTACGTAATCATATTATTTGCCCTTTCTTCATCAATAAATAAAACATTAGAATCCAATCAGTTCTCATCAAGAACATCGCTCAACAATGAGCCAATATAATAAGCATTGGATCTTAACAATGAGACTATGGACTGCTTTTCGACCCTATCAAACCAGCAAGAACCAAAAATCCACAAAACACACACATACACACACAATCACTCACCCAGCACTTAACATGGAGAAATTGTCTAGCCTAATAGCATGTGCCTTGATCTTGGCTATCCTGAAGAACCCAATCTTCGCGAATGCAGGAGATCCTGACAAGATAGGATAGGATCTTAACTTTGAAGAGGGAATGACATGTATGGACAGCGCATATGATAGGTTATTTCAAAATCAATGTCAAGAATTTTCTGGCCATGCAAGAATAAAAGTGATTTCAGATAGAGCTCCGTAGCTCGAACCCAAATTACCAATTTTGTGCAAAAATCTCTTCCTTCGCTTTATCTTGGCTACCCTTTGTACATTGGCTAATTCAGATGTGATAGATGAGTTTATATCCATAAGTGTAAGCCTAAATTTGAATGTTCGGTTTGCAAATATTGTCTTATGTCGAGATGAGGAAGATACTGCAAGATGTGCAAGTAGAAGTGCATGTCCCGCCATAAGCTGCATGGCGGGAACTACATGGCACTGATACTGTTGGTTTTCGTTGGTGCAACCTGATTGCTGCTCTGGGGTTCGTCTACTGCTAGTGGACAGGGAGACTCTGTCATTTGCCAGTGGATCCAGATGAGGCACTGGTGGAGGTGCCCGTTGTGGAGCACGCTGTGGAGCTGGTTGACGTGCCAGCATATGAGATGGTGACGACAGACTTGTAGTCCAACCCCACATTGTCATCTTCTTCAGATTCTAGTTAGATTAGTTTTAGCAGTCCAATCTTTTTTTTTGACAATAAAAACCCTGAACTAAAGCGTGCAAACCGCGGGTGGCGAGCGTGCGAACGACGAGCGGCAGGCGTGCAAACGACTAGAATCGGGCGAGCCAAGGGGGAGGGAAAAGGAAGAGACAAAGAGAGAGAGAGGGGAGATAAGAGGAGGGGAGAGAAAGAGAGAAAGAAAGAAAAACTTAAGGAAGAAGGAGAAGCAAGATTTCAAGAATTAATTTTTTAAGAAGATGAAAGTGCATGAACAACAAAAGTTTAAATTAGAGTATGAATTAATAGATGAAAGTCACTCGGAGTTGATTCTTCTATAAGAGTTTATATGCTCAAGGAAGAGAGAAGAATAAGGGAAAAACAAGAAAAAGAGAAAAAAATAGAAAAAAAAGAAAAAAAAAGACGAAAATGCCATTGGTGGGGTAAATGTGTCACAGTCAATAAAGTTTGGGGTTTTTCATATCACAAAAAAAAAAGTTCGGAATAAATTTGTCACTTTTAGTAAAGTTTGGGGATTTTGATGGTCTTTCCCCTTAAAAAAGTAGGGAATTGTCTCAGTCTTAGGTTGGCACATGTCTTTTTTCAATCCTTAAATCTATGACAAGAAAATTGCATGGAAGCTCATGATGCCACGTGATGGATATATTCTTTTTGTTAATTTTTTTGTTAATTATCTAATGCATCAAATGAACTTTTGCGTGTTGGGCAAGATTCATATGTTTCATTTTTTTTTTTGTTCCTTGAGATAGAGGATCAATTGGTCTTAGTAAATGGTTTAGAGGCAAAAAATGAATTATGAGACCATTGATTATCAAGAAATTAGAAACAAAAAAATCGAAGTGGATTGAATTATTCTGGTGAGCAATCCCAAAAATAGATTTATTCGAATTTGAGCTCACTTTGGTAGGATTAATTTGTTTCAAGCCAACAAAAAAAAAAAAAAAAATTCCTACAGGCAGAAGCGTATACTTAGTGCAGCTATTGAATAAAGATGAGGAGATGTTTAGCCTATTAAGATTTACGTAATCATATTATTTGTCCTTTCTTTAGCAAGATATCAACCATTAGAATCCAATCAGTTCTCATCAAGAACATCGCTCAACAATGAGCCAATATAATGAGCATTGGATCTTAACAATGAGACTATGGACCGCTTTACACCCTATAAAACCAGCAAGAACCAAAAATCCACAAAACACACACACACACACACACACACACACTCACTCACTCACCCAACACTTAACATGGAGAAATTGTCTAGCCTAATAGCATGTGCCTTGATCTTGGCTATCGCAAAGAACCCAATCTTCGCGAATGTAGGAGATCCTGACAAGATAGGATAGGATCTTAACTTTGAAGAGGGAATGACATGTATGGACGGTGCATATGATAGGTTATTCCAAAATCAACGTGAAGAATTTTTTGGCCATGCAAGAATAAAACTGGTTTCGGATGGATGCTCCGTAGCTCGAACCTAGATTACCAATTTTGTGCAAAAATCTCTTCCTTCACTTTATCTTGGCTACCCTTTGTACATTGGCTAATTCAGATGTGATAGATGAGTTTATATCCATAAGTGTAAGCCTAAATTTGAATGTTCGGTTTGCAGATATTGTCTTTTGTTGAGATGAGGAAGATATTGCAAGACGTGCAAGTAGAAGTGCATTTCCCGCCATAAGCTGCATGGTGGGAACTACATGGCACTGATACTGTCGGTTTTCGTTGGTGCAGCCCTGATTGCTGCTCTGGGGTTCGTCTACTGCTGGTGGACAGGGAGACTCTGTCATTTGCCAGTGGTCCAGATGAGGAACTGGTGGAGGTGTCGGTTGTGGAGCACGCTGTGGAACTGGTTGAGGCACCAGCATATGACATGGTGACGACAGACCTGTTGTCCAACCCCACATTGTTGTCTTCTTCAAATTCTAGTTAGATTAGTTTTAGCAGTCCAAACTTCTTTTTTGTAACATTAAAAACCCTGAACTAAAGCGTGCAAACCGCGGGTGGCGAGCGTGCGAACGACGGGCGGCAAGCATGCAAATGACTAGAATCGGGCGAGCCAAGGGGAGGGAAAAGGAAGAGACAAAGAGAGAGAGGGGATATAAGAGGAGGGGAGAGAAAGAGAGAAAGAAAGAAAAACTTAAGGAAGAAGGAGAAGCAAGATTCTTCTATCAGAGTTTATATGCTCAGGGAAGAGAGAAGAATAAGGGAAAAAATGAAAAAATGAAAAAAATGAAAAAAAGACGAAAATGCCATTAGTGGGGTAAATGTGTCACGATCAATAAATTTTGGGGTTCTTGATATCCCAAAAAAAAAGTTTGGGGTAAATTTGTCACTTTGAGTAAAGTTTGGGGATTTTAATGGTCTTTCCCCTTAAAAAAAAATAGGGAAATTGTCTCAGTCTTAGGTTGGCACATGTCTTTTTTCCAATCCTTAAATCTATGACAAGAAAATTGCATGGAAGCTCATGATGCCACGTGATGGATATATTCTTTTTGTTAATTTTTTCGTTAATTATCTAATGCATCAAATGAACTTTTGCGCGTTGGGCGAAATTCATATGTTTTGTTTTTGTTTTCCTTGAGATAGAAAATCAATTGGTCTTAGTAAATGGTTTAGAGGCAAAAAATGAATTATGAGACCATTGATTATCAAGAAATTAGAAACAAAAAAATCGAAGTGGATTGAATTATTCTGGTGAGCAATCCCAAAAATAGAATTATTCGAATTTGAGCTCATTTTGGTAGGATTAATCTGTTTCAAGCCAACAAAAAAATAAAAGTAAATAAATATTCCTACTGGCAGAACTCTGCAATCAGTTGTTAGACAAAAAAAGAAGAAACTTGGACAAAAGAGAAGTAACTTGGACAAAACGAAACGAAGTGAAATAGTCAAATCTTTTTTGTCGATAACCTCAGACCAATCAATCGAATATTGATTAATACGTAATCGATCGAAGACTACTTGAAAACGGCTCTTCTGCTTAGAAATGAAATGTTCCAAATGTTCCTTGAAATTCTTGCTCCCATTGGACCATTTGTATCTATATGCATTAGGATCCCAATTCACAGATCTCTCCGTTCGAGAAATAAAAATAAGAGGATTGAACCATTTCTTCTGACTCATTTTCAAATTCGATAAATGTTGGTTGATCGCATATACTTAGTGCAGTTATTGAATAAAGATGAGGAGATGTTCAGTCTATTAAGATTTACATAATCATATTATTAGCCCTTTCTTCAGCAAGAAATCAACCATTAGAATCCAATCAGTTCTCATTAGGAACATCGCTTAATAATGAGCCAATATAATGAGCATTGGATCTTAACAATGAGACTATGGACCACTTTTCGACCCTATCAAACCAACAAGAACCAAAAAATCACAAAACACACACATATACACATACACAATCACTCACCCAGCACTTAACATGGAGAAATTGTCTAACCTAATAGCATGTGCCCTGATCTTGGCTATCGCAAAGAACCCAATCTTCGTGAATGCAGGAGATCTTGACAAGATAGGATAGGATCTTAACTTTGAAGAGGGAATGACATGTATGGACGGCGCATATGATAGGTTATTCCAAAATCAATGTGAAGAATTTTCTGGCCATGCAAGAATAAAAGTGGTTTCGGATAGATGCTCTGCAGCTCGAACCCAGATTACCACTTTTGTGCAAATATCTCTTCCTTCGCTTTATCTTGGCTGCCCTTTGTATATTGGCTAGTTTAGATGTGATAGATGAGTTTATATCCATAAGTGTAAGCCTAAATTTGAATGTTCGGTTTGCAAATATTGTCTTCTGTCGAGATGAGGAAGATATTGCAAGACGTGCAAGTAGAAGTGCATGTCCCACCATATGCTGCACATGGCGGGAACTACATGGCACTGATATTATCGGTTTTCGTGGGTGCAGCCCTAATTGCCGCTCTGGGGGCTATTGCTAGTGGATAGGGAGACTCTATCATCTGCCAGTGGATCTAGACGAGGCACTGGTGGAGGTGTCGATTGTGGAGCACGCTGTGGAGCTGGTTGAGGCGCTAGCAGATGAGATGGTGACGACAGACTTGTAGTCCAACCCCACATTATCGTCTTAGATTAGTTTTAGCAGTCCAAACTTAATTTTGTAACATTAAAAACCCTAAATGAAAGTGTGCATACCGTGGGCGGCGAGCGTGTGAACGACGGGCGGCAGGTGTAGAAACGACTAGCAACGGGCAAGCCAAGGGGGAGGGAAAAGGAAGAGACAAAGAGAGAGAGAGAGGAGATAAGAGGAGGGGAGAGAGAGAGAAAGAAAGAAAAACTTAAGGAAGAAGGAGAAGCAAGATTTCAAGAATTAATTTTTTAAGAAGATGAAAGTGCATGAACAACGAAAGTTTAAATTAAAGTATGAATTAATAGATGAAAGTCACTCGGAGTTGATTCTTCTATCATAGTTTATATGCTCAGGGAAGAGAAAAGAATAAGGAAAAATAGAAAAAAAAGAGATGAAAATGCCATTGGTGGGATAAATGTGTCACTGTCAATAAAGTTTAGGGTTTTTCATATCACAAAAAAAAAGTTTGGGGTAAATTTGTCACTTTGAGTAAAATTTGGGGATTTTGATGGTGTTTCCCCTTAAAAAAATAGGGAATTGTCTCAGTCTTAGGTTCGCACATGTCTTTTTTTCAATCCTTAAATCTATGACAAGAAAATTGCATGGTAGCTCATGATGCCACGTGATGGATATATTCTTTTTGTTAATTTTTTCGTTAATTATCTAATGCATCAAATGAACTTTTGTGGGTTAGGAGAAATTCATATGTTTTGTTTTTGTTTTCCTTGAGATAGAGGATCAATTGGTCTTAGTAAATGGTTTAGAGGCAGAAAATAATTATGAGACCATTGATTATCAAGAAATTAGAAACAAAAAAATCGAAGTGGATTGAATTATTCTGATGAGCAATCCCAAAAATAGAATTATTCGAATTTGAGCTCACTTTGGTAGGATTAATCTGTTTCAAGCCAACAAAAAATTAAAATAAATAAATATTCCTACAGGCAGAAGCATATACTTAGTGCAGTTATTGAATAAAGATGAGGAGATGTTCAGCCTATTAAGATTTACGTAATCATATTATTAGCCCTTTCTTCAGCAATAAATCAACCATTAGAATCCAATCAGTTCTCATAAGGAACATCGGTCAATAATGAGCCAATATAATGAGCATTGGATCTTAACAATGAGACTATGGACCGCTTTTCGACCTTATAAAAGCAGCAATAACCAAAAATCCACAAAACACACACACACACACGCACACACTCACTCACTCACCCAACACTTAAGATGGAGATATTGTCTAGCCTAATAGCATGTGCCTTGATCTTGGCTATCCCGAAGAACCCAATCTTCGCGAATGCAGGAG
The DNA here is from genome assembly GCA_007663325.1 of Eucalyptus pauciflora. Classification (NCBI taxonomy): domain Eukaryota; kingdom Viridiplantae; phylum Streptophyta; class Magnoliopsida; order Myrtales; family Myrtaceae; genus Eucalyptus; species Eucalyptus pauciflora. The sequence continues at coordinate 1,002,027 of VMYD01000333.1, read as the reverse complement.
ATCCTGACAAGATAGGATAGGATCTTAACTTTGAAGAGGGAATGACATGTATGGACAGCGCATGTGATAGGTTATTCCAAAATCAATGTGAAGAATTTTTTGGCCATGCAAGAATAAAAGTGGTTTTGGATAGATGCTCCGCAGCTTGAACCCAGATTACCAATTTCGTGCAAAAATCTCTTCCTTCGCTTTATCTTGGCTACCCTTTGTATATTGGCTAGTTTAGATGTGATAGATGAGTTTATATCCATAAGTGTAAGCCTAAATTTGAATGTTCGGTTTGCAGATATTGTCTTCTATCCAGATGAGGAAGATATTGCAAGACGTGCAAGTAGAAGTGTATGTCTCGCCATATGCTACGCATGGCGGGAACTACATGGCACTGATATTGTCGGTTTTTGTTGGTGCAGCCCTGATTGCTGCTCTGGGGTTCGTCTACTGCTAGTGGACAGGGAGACTGTCATTTGCCAGTGGATCCAGATGAGGCATTGGTGGAGGTGCCGGTTGTGGAGCACACTGTGGAGCTGGTTGAGGTGCCAGCAGATGAGATGGTGGCGATAGACCTGCAGTCCAACCCCACATTGTCGTCTTCTTCAGATTCTAGTTAGATTAGTTTTAGCAGTCCAAACTTTTTTTTGTAACATTAAAACCTTGAACTAAAGCGTGCAAATCGCGGGCGGCGAGCGTGCGAGCGACGGGCGGCAGGCATGCAAATGACTAGCAACGGACGAGCCAAGGTGGAGGGAAAAGGAAGAGACAAAGAGAGAGAGAGAGAGAGAGAGAGAGAGAGAGAGAGAGAGAGAGGAGATAAGAGGAGGGGAGAGAAAGAAAGAAAAACTTAAGGAAAAGGAGAAACAAGATTTCAAGAATTAAATTTTTAAGAAGATGAAAGTGCATGAACAACAAAAGTTTAAATTAAAGTATTAATTAATAGATAGAGTTTATATGCTCAGGGAAGAGAGAAGAATAAGGAAAAGAAAGAAAAAAAGAAAAAAGAAAAAAAAAAGACGAAAATGCCATTGGTGTGGTAAATGTGTCATGGTCAATAAAGTTTGAGGTTTTTCACATCACAAAAAAAAAGTTTGGGGTAAATTTGTCACTTTGAGTAAAGTTTGGGGATTTTGATGGTCTTTCCGCTTAAAAAAAATAGGGAAATTGTCTAAGTCTTAGGTTTGCACATGTCTTTTTTCAATCCTTTCTTTAATATTTTCCCACATTTTTCTTGAATCTTCCGTCGGAGGGAGTCCGGCCGCGACTTCTGTGGTGATGCAATTGCTGATCGAGGTTCGGACTAATTGATTGCATTTCCTCCATAGTCGCACCATTCGCTCGTTTGTCGGAATCGGTAATGTGCCGTTGATAAAAAACTCTTTGTCCTTCGTAACCAATGCTCACCGGAACTCCACTAACCAACTGGAATAATTGTCGGGGCCTGACAATTGTTGGGTGATGAGTCACAGCTCTGGCCCGTCACTCGTCGCCATGTAGAGCGATCACCGGGCTCCAGTCAATCGCTGGTGTCGACAAACGGGTATGGCAGGAAACCGGGTTAGGAAACCGAGTAGGGATTTAGTCTCGGGCCCGAAATACCTGGTTTAGATGAATAGCCCGCATTCGTTGAATTCGGCCTAGTGGTTGGGCTTGCCCTGAAGGCTGTTGGTGGGCCTCTATTGGGCTGGACTGGTTCTCCAAGGCCTTGACCCATCGACCATGGGCTTGTACCATGGGCTTGTTTGCGTGGGCCCATAGATCCATGGGCGAGGTGCCATTTGAACAGGTAGCCAATGGATGGATTGCCCTGAGGCATGCTGGGCTGCGATTGGTTGTCCTGAAGTGGCCTGGCCTGTGATGGGCTATCCCTGGTTCGGTTAGGCCTAGATTCTTTGCTCCTGGTCCATGATGCGTTCTTGCTGTACAGTTGACTCCTCTAGGGTTCTTCCTTCAGAAGTCGAAAAATCCTCCTTAGCCATGTTGTCGGTAAGAGAGAAAACGGTAAGAAGAAATTGTTTTTATTGATTTTTGAAGTGCTTAGTTACTGATTCCTACACCAGAGTGCTAACCTTGTTTTGCAAGTTTAGTGTTCCTACAACGATGAAGGTAAGAAACGTCCGTAAGGCAATAAAAAAATGCAGAAGTTAGAATAAAAAGAACGCTCGCTCTGATACCATGTCAGAAAACAAAGTGGAAGTGAGAAGAATGTCGAGAATAAAAGAGAATGTATTATGTGCACTTCATTGATTGTTTCAATGTACAAAGGGAATTAAATAATACAGAGGATGTTTAATGAATAAGGAAGTATATTAGATCTAATCCTAGTATATCGGATCTAATCCTAGATTGATACAAAATAATCAATTACAATGTTGAGTACATATCCACCATAATATGGCGTATCTTCGATATTTGGTGCATATCTTCCAATAGCCCGGTTGTGCAATTTCCATGTATTCCACAATATTGTGGCAGTCTCATTTAAGTGTTCTAGATTCCTAAGCTTGAGATGTCATTCCACACACCAAGGACCATATCAAGTAGGAGATTCCCACCACTTGACTGACCAAAATGGGACATAAGGAAAAAAAAGTAGAAGAATAACAAAAGGCATAAAGGGAATCATTGAAAGGAAGAGGAGCATCTAGACAGCAAAGTAAAGCAATCATCATGCAATTTTTGTCAACCACTTCTATTAACTAAGATTCTAAGAAAATCAAAACATGCAAGAACTAGTCTAGATTAACATGCAACTATTGAAATCAACTTCAAACATCAACAATCAAAGTCTTGGCACATAAGGAATTTAAAATAAAATTTCCTAAACATGAAAATCTAAGATGCACAAAATATGCACGTGATATGCACAAGAGACGAGGGCATGATCAATTTGAGATGCTCTATGGAAAGAAACCAAAACTTCAGCATTTGAGAGTTTTTGGTTGTCTGTGCTATGTGACTACGATGGGGCCGCGGGATAAATTGAGTCCACGAGCTCGACGATGCATATTTATGGGATATCCGAGTCTCACAAAGGGATATCGGATTTTCAATTCGTCCATTGGGGATTTCTTTGTCAGCATGGATGTTATTTTCCACGAGAATGTATTTCCCTTTGGTGACGAATTATCTTCACACGATAAGTCTGATAGGGGCATGGATACTCATCGATTTTTATCTGAAGAAGACTTATCTCCTAGACAATCATATATCATTGCCCCTCCGACATATCTGCCACAAGATATAGTTTCCTCTCCACTAGTAGCCGTGGATACTTCAGATATACATTTTTCCACCATAAGTGAGGAGGAGCATATTTCTTCACCAATACCAGCATCTCCAGCATCCACCGAGGAATCACCAGTTTCTTCAGTACCTTCTCAGCCAACACAACAAAATAATCCACTACGACAATCCAAGCATGCTACGCGTCCACCCACATGGACAAAAGACTATGTCTGTGCTGCTTCAAATTCTCCAGGTACTCGTTACTCCATCTCCTCATATGTCTCTTCTCACCAGTTATCATCGGATCATATGTGCTGCATCAGTCGTGTATCTGAAGAAACAGAGATGTCAAGTTATAACGAGGCAGTGAATGACCCACAATGGCAAAAGGCTATGTTGACAGAATTGCATGCATTAATGGAGAATCATACATGGGACATTGTCCCTTTACTGTCAATGTCCCATCAAAAATCGATCGGCTGCAAGTGGGTCTACAAGATTAAATATAAAGTCGATAGCTCAATAGAAAGATATAAGGCTCGATTGGTGGCCAAAGGTTTCACTCAATGAGAAGGTTTCGATTACCAGGAAACTTTTTCTCCATTAGCGAAAGATGTTACGGTTCGCACTTTCTTGGCAATTGCTGCATTTCGTGATTGGTTATTACACCAAATGTATGTCCACAATGCTTTCCTTCATGGGACTTGGATGAGGAAATCTATATGGACCTTCCACCGAGATTATGGAGACATGGGGAGTCTAGAGTATGTCGTTTCTGCAAATCCCTATACGGTCTCAAGCAAGCTTCTCGACGGTGGTATGCCAAATTTACGGATGCACTTATGGGAGTAGGATTCAAGTAGTCCAAACATGATTATGCCTTGTTCACGTGGACAAAAGGTATGTCGTCTATCTACTTAATGATATATGTCGATGACATACTTATTATAGGAAATGATGAATCTGCCGTGAAAAGTCTCAAGGAATATTTACATTCCGCTTTCCATATTAAAGATTTGGGACCACCAAAATACTTTCTTGGAATTGTGATAGCTCGTTCAAACCAAGGGATCTCACTTAGCCAACGGAAATTTGTGCTGGAGATTATATCAGAGGTAGGTCTATCGGGATGCAAACTAGCAGTTATCCCTATTGAGCATAATGTCAAGTTGACCACTGCTGATTATGATGCGAGTCTACAATCTATAGATAATGACTTGTTGCTCAAAGATCTATCAAGCTATCATAGACTAGTTGGGAAACTCATCTATCTCACTATGACCAGACCAGATATATGTTATGCGGTTCAGACATTGAGTCAGTTCATGCATAATCCAAAACGGTCTCATATGAATGTTGCATTGAAAGTTGTGAAGTATTTGAAGAAATGCCCAGGACTTGGGATTCTCCTTTCTCGTGATTGCAACATGGAAATGACAGCTTACTGTGATGCGGATTATGCGACTTGTCCTATGAGTCGAAGATCTATCACTGGTTTCTGCATCAAACTTGGGGAATTGTTACTTTCATGGAAGACAAAGAAATAGTCTATTGTCTCCCTATCATCAGCCGAAGCTGAGTATCGATCCATGGCCAAGACCGTGTGTGAAGTAGTTTAGTTATGAGGCTTACTTCTAAATCTTGGAGTACAAGTCAAGGGACCGACCTTACTGTTCTGTGATAATGATTCCGCACTTAAACTTGCGGCAAATCCAATGGTACATGAAAGAACAAAACACATATAGGTCGATTGCCACTTTACTCGAGAGAAGATTCAAGAAGGGATAATCAAAGCAAGAGGAATCGGGACTACTGAACAGCCTGCAGATATATTCACCAAACCTTTATGTCAAAGAAAACATACATATCTCTTAAACAAGTTAGGTGTCTTGGACATATATAAGCCACCTGCTTGAGGGGAAGTGTTGGAAGATACGCACCAAATATCGAAGATACGCTAGATTATGATGGATATATACTCGAGATTGTAATTGTCACACCCCAAGTCCTACAGGGATGGGGGTGACACGGCCATCCTTCTACCCGAAGGATACAGCCTCAAACCATACCCAAAGTCCACTTCCAAAGGTCCCCATCGATAGCACTCTTTGATCTACTAGCTGCTAACCAAAGGACCTGAAAAGATTTGGAAACAGAGGGGTGAGCAACCACAAGCTCAGTGAATAGTACATACCACAAAAGTATATAAAATATTCCACATTACACATTTAAAACTCAAGACATGGCTCATTATTGCCAAACAAAAATATGATAACTTGCATGGACAAAACGTGTTATATATTACCTCAACCTAGCTATATCAAATAGCAATATTTCTCATTCATCCATAATAACAAAACCAGCATCACCAATTTTGTTCAATAATATCAGTGGTTCATTCCACACTCAATATCCAAATTCAAGGCCCTAGAGGTGACTCCCATGAAATTTCTTTATCGTGTAGCACTTAACCATATATGGCAATAGTACAAGGCCCTAGAGGTGGCTCCCACAAAGTTACGTTATCGTGTAGCATTTAGTCCTTTATTATGCATGTCAGTAGTGCAAGGCCTTAGAGGTGGCTCTCATGTGACTCAAGTCGCCATGTAGCACTTAGCCCTTGACTACAAGGCCCTAGAGGTGACTCATACGAAATTTTGTTGTCGTGTAGCACTTAGTCCTTTACCTGTTCACAACACATTTGATTTCCCTAACACAACACATATCGTCTTTCAATAGTCATCACATAACCACATAAATCAATTGTACCAAAACAACATGCATAACTCTTCAAGAGAGGTTTGTCGAATCATCCCACAATAACTCAAAATTACCGAGCTTTATATCCATCATTATACAACAAATAGGTCATCACTTCCCTACACAAGTATATGTCGATTAATCTTATCTTAGTACCTGAGTTTCACAAAAGCAAAGAAGACATTAGTACTACTCACCTGGGGATGCCCCAAAATCAAATAACACACGTTATTTGATCCTTCGATCTCGCGGTCTTATCAAATAAGCGAGAAACAACATTAAATTTGGGTAACACACTATGTCAACCATGAAACGGCTATATTATGCCTAAATTTAACAAAATGATTCCTATGCACTAATAAGTCGCATAACCAAAGTGATTATTCAAGCCATTTGCAACATGAAGGTTAAGCGCAAAACTTGATTGTGCCTTAGCTTTCTCCTCCGAACCCCGATCCGAACATACTTATAATCAATAAAAAGCCCTTCAAACATATTATAAGAATCCCGACTTGCCTGTCCCAAAAATCAAGGCGAAAAATGACAAAATATGGGCCCAAACTGCTAGACGCGTACTGTTCACTACACACGGGAAACTTCGAAATTTTGTTTCAGACAAACCATAAACTCAAATCATGATCCGTAAAATCCCACGGCTCCATAACACCCTAAACTATCATTTCTACAAAAATACATGGCTCAACAACTCCAAAATCGGACTTCGCTGCTTGATTTTCCCAAATTCCGAATTTCAAACCCTAACTCCGAAACTACTCCGATTGGAAGAACGAAAGGTGTGATCACTTACCAGGCGTTGTAAATAAGCTTGATGAGTTACCTGCGGCGTGAACACACAAAGCCCTCTCTCTTCTTTCTTCTCTTTCTTCTTCTTCTTCTTCTTCTTCTTCTTCTTTTCTTTCTTCTTCTTTCCTCTTTTCTTCTGCTGCCCGAACGTGGGCTTTCCTTTCCTTTTTTATCTCTTCTCCTTTTTGTTTTCTTTTTCTTTCTTTATTTAAAGTGGTCCCACCACCTTTTCTTTAACCGAATAAAAAAATCTCAAATATTATAGTAATTGATTATTTCATATCAATCTTGAATTAGATCCGATATACTAGGATTAGATCTGATATACTTCCTTATTCATTAAACATCCTCTATGTTATTGATTGAAGTGTATAGAATACATTCTCTTCTATTCTTGACATTCTTCTCGCTTCCACTATGTTTTCTGACACATGCCACCTTCAGAGCGAAAAGGCAGACCATTTAGTTCAAATTTGAAAAGAGACGTACCGAGACTCAAAGCAATTGTCCAAGAATTCATAGTCACTGAAGCCAATTGTGTGGGTTCGACTGTGAGAGAATGAGAGAGATGGTTCTAGGGCTTGAAGAGAGAAGCTCTGTCTCGTCGAGCTTCTAAGGGGGAAAAGGGTGATCGCCATTTCCGTATACTTAAAATAAACATAAAATTCTAGGCTTAAAAAAAATACGTGGAAAATTGCACATGCATTTTACGTGTAATTTTCGGGCATTTTCATCCCAAATCATCGAAACATAATCCTTCTGGTGCATGTGAGAGACAAAGCTCTAGTAAGGGCTGCTTTTTTTTTCTCATTTAACCAAGGACAAGAATAAACAACCAATTTACAAACATTTGAATTCATCATAAGCTAAACCAAAGCATGAGAAACTAAAGGAACTACATCTAATGAACATCGCTACGCAAAATGAGAGAATGAGAGAGAAGCTCTAAGAGAGAGAAGAGTTTTAAGATAGTCTCGCGAGTTTGAAGATTTTCAATAAGCTCTGGTTGAGGTTTTAAGGAGTAAAAAGATCAAACGGCCTTTTTGGACATCTCCACTTAACTGCATTGCTCTGTTGTTGGATGAGTTGATAGTCTTTTTCCAAGATGAGCAAGGTCGTGTTCAAGCCAGGCCAAAGATAATATAGTCAGAGCTTTCTCATGTAAGTTCTTGCCCAAGCATGATTTGATAAAATCTACATAGGATTTTCCAAGCTGAGCAAGGTCGTGCCTGCGGCATGCTCGAGTTGTGCCCGACCTAAGCTTATCGCGTGCATTTTTCATGCATCTTAGATTTCATGTTTAGGAAATTTTATCTTAAATTTTTTATGTGGCCGAGACTTTGATTGTTGATGTTTGAAGTTGATTGCAATACTTGCATGTTAATCTAGACTAGTACTTGCATGTTTTGATTAATTTTCTTAGAATATTAGTCAATTGAAGTAGTTAATCAAAGTCGCCTGTGTTAGGACTAGAATTAGCACCTAGAGGGGGGTGAATAGGTGTTTAAAGCAATTTCAATAAATTAATATGAATGAGAGATTAATGAATTAAAATCAACAATTGCAGCAAATGAAAGCAGTTAAAAATAAAAGGATTAGGGATAGAGAATCAAGACTCCAGATTTATAGTGGTTCGGCTTAGACCAAGCCTACGTCCACTCTCCCGCACGGACAGCCCTTCTGGCTGGATTTCACTAAGAATCAATAAGAGTGATTACAGTCTCACGCTCTTGAGTCCACAGTGTAGAAAACTCTACTACACTTCCTCAAGGTCTTACTACAATATGATCTCTCTTTTGATTACATATAATGCTCGAAGAATGATATCGCAAAATAGAAAAGGAGATTCAGACTTTGGAATTCTTTTATCCGCACCCTTCAACAACTAGAGCATCTCTCTTATATACTTCTTCATGCCTTCCATACCGTTGGCACCTTCCAAAGAAGTTCTTCCAATCAACCCGTTGGACAGAATCAATTAGAGAGATCTCGAGCTTTTTAAGGTAAGTGTTGATAGCCCATCAATCCTACTCGCCCATACAATCAGGATCTTGGTTTCCATAAGTAGATCATTCCAAATATAAGTCGCGAAATCTTTAAAGAATTTATACATATTCGAATACGAAAGTTAGATCTTCTAGTGCTGAATCTAGTAGAAAGATATTCTCTAGTCGTTAGAATAAAGATCATATAAGATCAGAATAAACGTTGGTCTGGAAACTGTCCATGTGAGTAGACTTTGAAACATGAGTCTTGAGTCTTGCTAGCTTCAGACTTTGATCTTCAGACTTTGTCAATAGAGTCTGTAAGTCTTCAGACTAGACTGATGAAAATGTTTTGTCAACTTCAAAATACTTTAAGAGAATTTATCCAACAATCTCCCCCTTTTTGATGGTGACAAAACTTTCCTGCAGATTTGAATATCATTGCCATGCAATACAACTTTTAAGCAAGCATTGATATCTCATAAAAGATTAGAATAAAAATAGTAGAAGTTATCCTGCACATAGATATCCTGTACACAGACTTACCCTGTACACAGATCTGCATTCACCGAAACCTCATTAGTCATAAACAGACAGTACTATCTTTATCTAATTTAAAATGAGCACACATTCAAAAACTGCACACAATTAAAAACTCAAGATAAGGTCAAAATAACAACATAATAATGTTTTAAAAATTGAAGATAAGATTTGGTTTGGTTTGAGGATAGAGTCTGAATAAGATAGAGTAATAAGATAGAGTCTGAAGTTGAAATGCTTGAAAATCTGCAAAGTCTTCTCCCCCTTTTTGTCAGCATAAAAAAAATCATGGAGCACGAGGAATGCGAACAAGTTGAAAGTCCTCCATAGACTTGACAGTTGCTTCTAGCTTCCTCAAATCTTCTTGTACTTGGGTGAGAGTAGTGCTTTTTGCAGTATCCTGTATCTGACGCTGAACCTCTTTAAGCTGATCATGCAGAGTGATGAACATTGCATGATTTTCATTCTGCAAAGTCTGAAATTCATACCCCATGGCATAAATTTGGCCTTTGAGTTCCAAGATGATTTCAAGCAGCCTTCTAAAATCTCCAGAATTTTAAGTCTGTGTGCTTGTTTCAGCTCGGTCTGACGGTGGAGTCAAGCCAGTATGAATATCAACAGGAATTTCAGTATGTGGAGATGATGCCTCTCCTTCAGGAAACTGTGCAGCATGAACATCTTCAGCATCATGAGGTGATCGACTAACACCTGTTTGTGAATCTTCTTCTCTAAAAGTCAGTAGAAGAGGGGTATGTTCTCTGTTTGTATCTCCCCCTGTTTCCATGTCCTCTAGAGGAGAAAAGAACTCTTCTTGCTGAGGAGTTTCCTCAGTGACAGGCTGTTGAAGATCCTCTTTCTCTGCTGGAGAATCTGTCTGTTCTGGTTCATCCGCTTGTTATGCTTTTTCTTCTTCCTCTTTCTTCCTTTCTTCCTCTTCCTTTCTTTCTTCCTCTTCCTCCTTCTCTTCTTCTTTCTCTTTCTCTTTCTCTGTTTCTGCAAATTGTTGTTCTGGAGCAACTGGAACAGATGCAGAAAATTGACAAACAAGAGCAGAGATGTGTAGAGTATCCTCATCATCTTCATCTTCCAAGATGATTGCCCGTCTCTTCTTGGTAGAACTAACCACTGGTTCCTTCCCTTTTCGTTTGGCCGCTGATGAGTCTGGTCTGAACTTGATAGGAGTCTTCTCCTTGAACTTTTCTAACTTCTTGCTGAGTTCTTTCAGACGCATCTTGGTAATCATCCTCAGCCCGATGACCATTTTATCAATAGTCTTCACAGAGAGAATGTGAGGAGGCTGAATGTTCAGATGTCTGAAAAGACGAGTGATAAGAGCAGCATAAGGAAGTTTTCCTTTGTCCTTTGCCATGCATCTGTACATGTGAAATATGATGGTGTGCGGCAAAGAGAAGTTAAGACTAGTCTTGATTGCAAACATCAACTTAGCCTCGGAGATGGATACATCTGTCTTGGATGTTGATTTGGGTCTAAAACAATTGATCACAATCTTGTGAAGAAAGCTATTTGTTGCATTCATCCTTGAGTAGGAGAGTCGACCTTCAGCAATTCTGTCTTTTGCAAGTTCAAGAGTAGCATGGCTTACAGACACACTAATTGATTGGAAAGCCCCTCTTTCCACACCTAGTACATCTGCCAGAATGTCCTTATCAACAATATACTCTTTATCCCTCACGCTAAAAGAAAAGCTGTTTGCATCAATGAAACTGAGATTGGAATAGAAGTACGCTGTTAATTCAGAATGTGCCATATCACAGTCAGTACAGAACTGATAAAGTTGAAGTTTTTCAAACTTCTCTCGCAGATTTATGCTCAATAAGTCTAGAAAATCGAAATCCACAGTCCGTGGGTTCATCACTCCACGCTTCAACAACTTTTCATACTTTTTCTTATGACCGTCCGAGCGAAACAATTCATCCTTCTTCCCACGAAGATTTGCAGCCACACCCATCCATGGTTTAAAGTGTATGAACATCTTTTCATCATCATCCTTTCCCTCTGGCTGATTCATACTACCAAACCTAGGGTCACTGGGAAAGTTTGCAAATGCTTTTGCAGCCGTTCCTTCAGGAACAATCCCTGACCTCTCCATGACAGTGAGAAAATGAGTCTTGTTTCTGTAACCTTTCTCTTTCAGAAATTCATCTACGAAGGTCATTGCGGAACCTCCTTCCTTTAATGCAGAGTAAAGCCTATAAACAAAGGCAGGTTTAAGTGTTCTTACTGGTTCAATATCTTCAACCACCGTTTCTGCATCTTGAGGGCGATGACCTTGAGGTCTAGTTGGGGAAGACCGCTGTTGAGATCGTTGAGGAGTTTGCTCAGAAGGAAAGTCGCTTTCTTCGGTTAGATCGAAGTGCGTAGGCCCCTCACTAGATCCTTGTGGTCCCCTGTTCGCTATTCTGGATGACTTCCTTTGATACGACATTATTGCTTTCTTTGGAGAAGCTTTCTCACTTGTGTCGCAAGAAAGTTAAAAACTTTGAGACGAAGAAGTTTTGGAGAGAAAAATACAGAGTAGTGAAAAGCTTTTTGTTCTAGGGTTTCTGGGTAAAGTGAAAACGAAGGAGAAGAAGTGTATAAAAGATAACAGATACGGGGGAAATCCAAGCGTCGCAAATTTTGGAAATCTTAAGAATTTCCTTTTGAAAAAAATAACTGCCTTAATAAATCGATAACCACACATTTTTAAAAATAACTGCCTTAATAAGCTCAATTAGAGATAAACATATAGTCTTACCTTATCGATATGACAGTTTAAATAAATGAACTTACAGTCGTGTTGATTCGTATTCTCAGTCTTCAACCTTTGAGTCTGATGCTCTGTCAGAGTTTAGTTTTTGAGTTTGAGCTTCAACATTCTTCAAGAGATAATATATTGAGTCTTGAGCGAATAGACTCAAACAAGCTTTTCTCAAGTGGCTTTGTGAAGATGTCTGCCAGTTGATTCTTTGAGTCTATAAATTGTATCAAGACCTCTTTGTTCTGAACATGATCTCTTATAAAGTGATGTTGAATCTCAATATGTTTTGCTCTTGAATGTAGGATTGGATTCTTTGTAAGATTGATTGCGCTGGTGTTGTCACATCTTATTTCTGTGCAAGAGTCTTCAATGCCAAAGTCTTGCAGTTGTTGTTTTATCCACAGTATTTGAGAACAGCAACTTCCAAGGGCTACGTATTCTGCTTCAGCTGTTGAAAGAGCCACAGTACTTTGTTTCCTTGAGAACCAAGATACTGCCCTGTTTCCAAGCAATTGACAAGTACCTGAAGTGCTTTTCCTTTCAACTCTACAACCTGCAAGATCTGCGTCTGAATAGCCAAGAAGTGTAAAGTCTCATTCTTTGGGATACCATAGACCGATCTTACCAGTAGTAGCAACATATTTAATAATACGTTTAACAACACTTAGATGAGATTCTCTAGGATCAGATTGAAACCTAGCGCATATGCAAACACTAAATAAAATGTCAGGTCTGGATGCAGTAAGATAAAGAAGTGAACCAATGATACTCCTGTATAACTTTTGGTCGATTTTCTTCCCTGCTTCATCTTTGTCTATCTTCAAGGAACTTGACATTGGTATGTCTGTCTTTTTGCAATTTTCCAGACCGAACTTTTTAACAAGTTCTTTTGCATATTTCTCTTGATGAATGAATATTCCCTCCTTTAGTTGTTTTACTTGTAGACCAAGGAAAAAGGATAGTTCACCCATCATGCTCATCTCGAATTCATCCTGCATAGACTTAGAAAATTTCTTGCACAAAGTCTCATTAGATGATCTGAATATGATGTCATCAACATAAATCTGAACAAGTAGAAAACTTTTACCTTCCTTTTTAATAAACAAGGTAGTGTCTACTTTTCCTTTAGAAAAGCCATTATGAATTAAGAAATTACTTAGCCTTTCATACCAAGCTCGAGGAGCTTGTTTCAATCCATATAAAGCTTTCTTCAGTCTGAACACTGAGTCTGGTTTCTTTGAATCTTCAAATCCAGGAGGTTGTTCCACGTAGACTTCTTCTTGAATAAATCCATTCAGGAATGCGCTTTTGACATCCATTTGAAACAACCTGAAATTCTTATAGCAAGCAAAAGCAAGTAGTAATCTGATTGCCTCTAACCTTGCTACTGGAGCATAAGTCTCATCATAGTCTATCCCTTCTTCTTGTGTGTATCCTTTAGCCACGAGTCTTGCTTTGTTTCTCGTTACTTTGCCTTTTTCGTCAACTTTGTTCCTGAAAACCCATTTAGCTCCAACAACTGATTTACCTTTTGGTTTGGGAGTTAATTCCCATACATCGTTAATACTGAATTGTCTGAGCTCTTCTTGCATTGCTTCAATCCAGCTTTCATCAGCTAAAGCTTCTTCAATATTTTTGGGTTTTATTTCAGAAATAAGGGCAACAGCACTAGACTCTTCTCGCCTTTTGGATCTTGTTCGAATTCCATCATTAATGTTCCCAATAATGAGTTCTTCAGGATGACTAGACTTGTGCTTCCAGTTACTAGTCAGTCTGATAGATTGTTGATCTTCCTCTTGAGTAGATTCTTCATCAGTAGCTTGTTGTACTGAATCCAAATTAGTAACTGCTTCAGTGGAGTTAGATCTAGCAGTGTCTGGAGCAGATTCTGAATCTTCAGTCTGAATTTGCTGAACTTGTGGAGAGTCTTGAAATTTGACATTCATTGATTCTTGCACAGTCTGAGTCTTTTTGTTGAATACTCTAAAATCTTTGCTTGTAGTTGAATAACCAAGAAAGAATCATTCATATGATTTTTCTTCAAACTTACCAACACGATCATTTGCATTCTTTAGAATAAAACATTTGCAACCAAATATTTGAAAATAAGAAACTATTGGTTTCTTTCCTTTAAAAATTTCATAAGGAGTTTTCTCAAGAATTGGCCTTAAAAACACTCGGTTTATAATATAGCAAGCAGTTGAGACAGCTTCAGCCCAAAACCTTAAAGAAATTTGATTTCCAATTAAAAGAGTTCTTGCCATTTCTTGTAAAGACCTATTCTTCCTTTCCACAACCCCATTATGTTCTGGTGTATATGGAGAGGAGAATTTGTGCTGAAAACCAAATTCATCACAAAATTTAGCAAAGTCTTGATTTTCAAACTCACCTCCATGGTCTGTACGAATACTTGAGATAGTGTGACCTTTCTCATTCTGCACTTTCTTAGCAAACTTTGAAAAGAGAGAGAAAGTCTCTGACTTACTTGAAAGAAAGTAGACCCAAGTAAATCGTGAGTAATCATCTACGATTACTAGACAGAACCTTTTTCCACCAATGCTTTGCGTTCTGGTAGGTCCAAACAAATCCATATGCAGAAGCTGCAATACATGATTAGTGGAAACTTTATTTATTGATTTGTAAGAGTTTCTAACCTGTTTACCCAGTACGCATGGTGTACATAGATCAGACTTTGAGTAATTGAGAACAGGCAATCCTCGAACAAGTTTCTTGGTAGAGATCTTGTTGATTTGCTTCATATTGATATGGCCTAGCTTTTTGTGCCATATATTTGCTTCATCTTGTACTGATATTAAGCACTGTGATCTTTCTTGATTCACATCCAGAAGATAGATGTTTCCATGTCTTCGTCTAGTAAAAGATTGAGTAAAGTCTTTACTGATTCCAGAGCATGTTTCTTCCTGGAAGTTGATCTTGAAACCAGTATCACACAACTGACTTATGCTAAGCAAGTTGTAATTTAATCATTCAACTAATGAAACATTATTGATTGACAAGCTTCCAATCTTTACTATTCCTCGACCAGTAATTCTTCCTTTGTTGTTACCGACAAAGGAAACTTTTCCTCCGTCTATCTGGACAAGTTTTATGAAGCAGCTTGAGTCTCCTGTCACGTGTCTTGAGCAGCCACTATCAAGATACCATTTAATCTTCTTTTTGATAGTAACCTACAATTAACACGAATTCAAGCTCTTTTTGGTACCCATACCATCTTGGGTCCAGAAGTGTTAGAACAATAGACAGTCTTAGCCCAGCTCTTTTTAACAGGTCTCTAAACCAAATGACATTCTTTCTTAAAATGTTCTAAGCTTTTACACTTGGAACATCTCAAAGCATTTCTGCCAACATGTTTTACAAAAACTTTCTGGAAATGATTCTTATAAGCAATTCTAGCTGGTCTTTGTTTAATTCTTTCTTTTACCTTCGGAAAATCAATCAGTGGAATAGTTTCAGAAGTCATACCAAGACATAACTTATCAAAATATGGTCTTTGTATTGAAAGAATCTTATCCAGCTTTTCAGAACCATTTGAAAATCTTTTTGATATGTTAGTGATATCATTTTTCAAAAGATTATTTTCATTTGAAATACTGTCTGAGTTTTATTTCACAACAACAAAATCTTTTTCCAGCTTTTCAAACTTTTCTTTCATAAGTTTATCCTGTTGCTTCAATGTAAAATTTTCCCTTTTCAATTCGGAGATCCTCTTAAGAGAGGTTTTCAGACTAAGACAAAGTTCATCAATGTATTTAGAAACCTTAACAGGAATTTTCAGGTTACCAACCTCGAGTTCACTGTCTGAGTCTGTGTCTGAATCAAGGTCTGAGTCTGAGTCTGATTTTGCCATTAAACAGATATTGGCATAATCATCGTCACTTTCTTCACATTCAGTATCACTCCAAGTCTCTGCTTTAAGTGCTTTCTTGTTTTTCTCAGTCTTTCCTTTTCTCTTATTTAACAGAGGACAGTTGGGTCTGATGTGTCCCTTTTTCTTGCATTCAAAGCAAGTCACTTCTTTGTTAGAATCATCTTCCTCTGTTGACCTGTTTTGAAACCTTTGAGAGCTTTGTTTCTTCCAATTGAATTTCCTTCCTTTTCTGTTCAACTTTCTAAATCTCTTTATCATGAGTGCCAGTTTTTCATCATCTAGATCTTCTTCAGAGTCTGTAACATCAATAGTCATTAGACTTTAAGGCAATAGATTTCTTACCTTTTGAGTCTTCCTCTTCGTTGGTCTGTTCCACTTCATAGGATTGAAGAGTCCCAACCAGTTCGTCTACAGAGAGTGGAGCAATCCTCTGTGTCTCTCTCATTGAGGTTTTTATGTAATTCCAGTCTTTTGAGAGTCCTCGAAGAAGTTTGTTGACCTTCATATGTCCTGAGATTGGATGTCCCTGATATTCAAGACCATTCACAATTTCAGTAAAGCGACTAAACATGTCAGTTATTGATTCTCCTGATCTCATCTTAAAGACTTCATATTGTCCCAAAAGAATGTTGATCCTCGTTTCTTTCACACGATCAGTTCCTTCATAGGTAATGTGAAGCCTATCCCAGACTTCTTTTGATGTATCACAAGAAGATATTCTGTTATATTCAGTAGGGGATAAAGCACAATATAAAGAGTAAATAGCTTTGGCGTCAAGAGTCTGTCTCTTGGTGATTTCTTCTTGAGTCAGAAGAGTAGGAACAACAGTTTCTTTTCCTCTCTCTGATTCTGATGCAGCAGCAGGAATGATTCCCTTATCAACCACTTCCCATTCCAAAGGATCTTTCGATCTTAGGAATGCCTTCATCTTATTTTTCCATATGTTGTAGTCTTTTCCATCAAAGTATGGAGGTCTGGTATTGCTTTGACCTTCAACCAACCCTGTAGGCAACATACTAGCCATAGATCTTTTACTTAGAAGTAAAGACACTTCTTATAAGCAAGTACACAAGCTCCGATACCAATTGTTAGGACTAGAATTAGCACCTAGAGGGGGTGAATAGGTGTTTAAAGCAATTTCAATAAATTAATCTGAATGAGAGATTAATGAATTAAAATCAACAATTGCAGCAAATGAAAGCAGTTAAAGATAAAAGGATTAGGGATAGAGAATCAAGACTCCAGATTTATAGTGGTTCGGCTTAGACCAAGCCTACGTCCACTCTCCCGCACGGACAGCCCTTCTGGCTGGATTTCACTAAGAATCAATAAGAGTGATTAAAGTCTCACGCTCTTGAGTCCACAGTGTAGAAAACTCTACTACACTTCCTCAAGGTCTTACTACAATATGATCTCTCTTTTGATTACGTATAATGCTCGAAGAATGATATCGCAAAATAGAAAAGGAGATTCAGACTTTGGAATTCTTCTGTCCGCACCCTTCAACAACTAGAGCATCTCTCTTATATACTTCTTCATGCCTTCCATACCGTTGGCACCTTCCAAAGAAGTTCTTCCAATCAACCCGTTGGACAGAATCAATTAGAGAGATCTCGAGCTCTTTAAGGTAAGTGTTGATAGCCCATCAATCCTGCTCGCCCATACAATCAGGATCTTGGTTTCCATAAGTAGATCCTTCCAAATATAAGTCGTGAATCTTTAAAGAATCTATACATATTCGAATACGAAAGTTAGATCTTCTAGTGCTGAATCCAGTAGAAAGATATTCTCTAGTCGTTAGAATAAAGATCATATAAGATCATAATAAACGTCGGTCTGGAAACTGTCCATGTGAGTAGACTTTGAAACATGAGTCTTGAGTCTTGCTAGCTTCAGACTTTGATCTTCAGACTTTGTCAATAGAGTCTGTAAGTCTTCAGACTAGACTGATGAAAATGTTTTGTCAACTTTAAAATACTTTAAGAGAATTTATCCAACAGCCTGTATGTCATTCAGTCGAACCTTACTCCATGTAATGATGATGTCCATTTTGATGTCACTTGTGTTTAGGTTGATGTATGCTAGGAGAATCATGTTTAGAAGTTGACTGACGATGATTCATAACATATTTTCATTGATAGATGAATGTTTAAAAATAATGCCATTATATTTGCTAATTGGGCTGCTTTACACAAGTAATTAACATCTCCTTGTCGTGACCCGACCTTGGTGCCCCATTTTTAGAATGTGGTGTAAATATAGGAATTAGAGGTATTTGGCGATGAGAACTCCCTCATGGTACATTACTCCAAAAGACGGCATCACTTCATCTTTTGGAATCGGCCACATAAGTCCGCTCTATCATGGTCTTGAACTTTTCCAAGCTCGCATCTCACGTGACAACATGATTCATTTAAAAGTTGTTTTAAACAACCTAAAATTTGGATTCTAGGAGTTGCCACTAGCCTCATTTTTAGGGGCCGACCATAATGTCCAATCAAGAGTTGGGAGTAGTCCATTGATTTCTATACAATCAGAGATAAAAGGTTTCGGTGTTTGGCTTACGTTAACATTTCTATTAATGCCCTTTTGGTACCTAACAAGTGTGCTTTGTTACCTAACATATTTATTCATTTCTTTTTACTTTTTTGTGCACCCAAAACAAAGGAGTAATCATACATGATCGGTTCGTTCCATTCTATTCTAATCTAACTGGAATAAGAAAGGAAACAATCAATTAATTGAAAAGACAATGCAAGAAATAGACATCAAGACAGTTTTAAAGATAAAGAAAGAACCTAAACAAATAGTTCTAGGAGCAAATAAAAGAAACCCGCAACTTGTTGGGCATTTATACAATACAATATGGAAACTGAGACATGTGTAGGGGAATAAATGGATGTTACAAAAGAAATGATCAGATTGAACATCGACCATTCACCATTTTTGTATCTTCAAGGTCACCGCCTCCAAGTATTGCCTTTTGGGATCTATTCTAGTTATAGTCTAACGCTAAACAAGAGCATAGAATTATAAGCAAATAACACAAGGAAAGAAAATCAAGTAATCACAATGATTCATGTCAATATATTTAAGGAATCTAAGAAGAGTAATCAAGCATCCACAAATGGCCTTGGAGTTAGCTTTTGGGTTGTACATGCAACAAACTTCCTATGACGGCGCCCAATTCATTTTAAGTGACTCATAGTCATTAGCCATCGCTTGAGTTTGCAAGAAGTGACTAATGCTATAGAGTCCCTAAGTCAGGTTCTAAGTGACATCCCAAAATAACTCACGTGATCATGCATCGCACCTAGGCCATTTATCTAGAAGTCACATACAAAGTATATAAAACAGCATGTACTTAGGTCATAAGGATTTAGTTCTCAATCAATCAGTCAATTTAGTGAGTCAACAATGGATCACTTATTCAATCACTCATAGCAATGAATATGATCATGCGATACATAGCCATGACAAGCAAGGCAATCAAAGTACCATTCATGTGATGCGAAAAAAAAATGATTTAAAGACAATTTGCAAACAAGGACTCAAGTTAAATGAAATTGTAAAGGGAGAACTCAACTTCACATATTTACAAACAAGTCCTAAAGGAAGGGAATTTGCAAATTTCAATTGTTTAGGAAAACATGGATACCAATTTTATAAGAATTTGAGCATGTTCGATGTTCTTAGGAAATAAATCTAAAATTGGAGTGCGGATAAGGTCAACATACTAATTGGACTTCATGAACCATCTAACGAATCTCAAATCATAATAAAACGGGCATAAAAAATACATTAGAGGAAGAGATGACAATTTCATAGAATTTGAATGAATTCGATGTTCCTGATATATGAATCCAAAGTCTGGGTGCGAAAATTGACATCAAAATAAAGTTTTGTGAAATACCAAATAACTTTGTTGAAGAAATTTTTGCGATATGGACATCATATGAACTCATAAAAGTTCTGATTCAAACAAAGTCGGTTTAGAAAATCAAAATTACAGAATGTCCTGCAATTTTTGAAGGGTCAATAAAAATACCAAAACGTGTTTTTACTTTCTGAAAATTTGTGACAATGAAGTGTGGCATGTGACAAATAATTCTCAAGAAGACATTGAAGTCTAATTTAGTATGTATGATTTTCTAAAAATCATAGAACACATGTATGTTAATCAACCAAATCAGTAACCATAGAAACAAGACAATGAAATGTGGCATGTGACAAATAATTTCTGTTTAACAAAAGCACGATCAACGGTCATCCCAACCTAAAATTTTTATGACAGTTAAATAAAGATGTGAGGAGCAACTTTCATGAAAGAAACATCTCAAAATTCCTAACACATGAGTTTCTAAAAATCCAAAAATACAAACAGGTTACTTAGGAATAGAACAAGGCAACGGTCATGATGAATGTTTGATAACCAATCGACCCTATCAATTTATGTTCAGTAGTTTTCAAATTTTTATATGTTGTAGACATGAATGTTATGGACAACTTTCATGAAGGACTTGATCCAAAATCAGCACTTAAAATACATACAAAAATGGCAATCAGTCGGATTCACAAAAACATAACAAGCAATTTCAGTTCACCATCATTTCCAGATTAAAGCTTGGTTTGGAAAAAAATGTAAACCTAGCAAACGATCTTCAAATCACACAAACTAGACATCAAAAGAAAGCTTAAGATGCCTCCTATGAATCCTTAGAAGGTGACAAGCTCAATTAAGGTCGTTATTCAGCTCAAACGAAGACATCTAGCAGATAGGACAAATCTGAAACAGAGTTTACAGATTTATGCATGAATGATACGATTTTAATCCGACTAAATGGTTTGCAAATCTTATGAAAATTTTACATGATTAGGATCAAACTTTATGAAGACATTCTATCTAAAATCGAAGTGCAAAAAATCATACAAAAATAACAAACATTATAGGTCGATCAGCCTCAACAGAAACAATAGAAGATGTCAGATTCCAGATTCTGTCATTGACTTTCGAATAGGTTTTGACATGGCAAACGATGTTGAAATCATGCATACAATATATCGTTGAAAAGCTCGTGAAGTCATCTATGAATCTCATGAAGGACTCAAAGCCTAAAAGCAATATTATCTAGCTTGATCGAAAATGTTTATCAGGTCGGTCAAATCGGCACATGATTTTTGTAGAACTAGCAATCAAGCTCAATGAAATCACCAAATCATCATCAATCACCACAAACTCATCACAGCAGCCCCTATAGCATCTAAACATTTGGATTTAAGCATGAGAAATCATCCTAGGTTCAAGCTTTAGCCCTGATTGAGTGAGGCAGTCTTGCTTCATTGAGCTCAAGTTCAAGAATGTACAATATACCTTGTGTTTTTCTCGAAATAAGCTCTAACAAGCTAGAATGAAACTTCGCTGAGACTTAAAACATGTTGAGAAGGATTTGTGGTGGCTAAGGATTGCCAGAGTTGCTCCGGAATGGCCAAAATAGACTCCGATTAGTTGCTGAACCAGGATTAACATTGGACGAATGAATAGGATCGCCAGAAGAAGATCACCGAAATGGGGGGATTCTGGTGGCTGTTAGGTTGAATTCCGGTCACTAGAACATCAAAGATTCGCCAATGGACGTTGAAGGGGTGAGCGAATGGCTGAGGACCATCGGATGGTCGCCGGAATCAGTTGCACGATCACTCGAGCCCAATTTGAAGATCAATGATCACGAGAAGCTATGGTGCAGCTCTGGATGACGGATGGCAACGACGGGGCTCACAGGACGGTGGCAAAGCTCGGGGTGTAGGTGTGTCACCGGTGGGGCTTCACGAGCGGTGGTTAGGCGCAGCAAAGAGAGAGAGAGAAGGGATATGAAATTCAAAGAGCGCCCCCAATTTTTTAGGGAAAATAGGCTTTATATCCCATTGCAAGATCACATCCTAATCCTTGAATTGATCTAAGGGCTAGGTTTTGATCTTCCTGGTCTAACTAACTTAGTCAAGCTTGCTTATGATTGGTTAATAATATGCATATGTTAATTTAAATGGCTAAGATGAACTATTAATGCATGGTCATGATTAATTTTGGGATTAAAGGCTAATTGGTGCATTTTTGTAATTTCACAAATCTAAGGGTAATTTTGTAATTTCACCAGGGGCATACTTGTAATTTTATGCAATGGGGATGAGGGAAGGTTGGCCAATGCTTGGCCTTGCCAGTGGTGGCCTCCCAGTTGGGTTTTCGTTAAAAAAAATGCTATATATGCTACGCAATTTCCAAATTAATCACAATTTTAATGGAAATATTTGGTTTGCATAGCATGTCAAATTAAGCATATATAATTTATTTATTTTTTTAGGGAGAAAAAATTGCATATGGAGGATTTTTGGCCTAGAGGATTTTGTGATTAATTTTCATTAAAATTGCAATTTCCAAATTAAGCAGACATAGGATTTTTGGTTTGCATAGCACATCCAGGTTTGTGTATTATTCTTAATAATATGCATGGCATACAGGCCAAAAAGTTAACATTTTGACTTTTGGGTTTTTGTTAAAAAAATGAAGAGTAAATTACCTCTAAATGATAGGCCAAAGAGAATGAAACGAAAAATTACACTTTTTGACTTGAAAAAGGCTCCGTTGCGATCAAAAATCTTAGTTTTAAGTTTTTACTTTTAATTACATGTCAGATAAAAATCAAGTATGAACACTCATTTATAACTAACATTCCATTTCTGTGCACAAGATATTGATCCACTCACTTTGGTCATGGACATGATGTTGGACACGATCCACACGGTCCATGGGCATGACCGCGGGCATGATGATCCTTGACCATTTGGACCGTGTGGATCGTGTCCCGCATTGTTTTTGTGGCCGAGAAAGGCCAAATACATAGATAATAACATGCACCTGCAGATGATTGAGTACTAACTACTGGCTAAAAGTTATTTTTCAACACCACAAGCAACTTTTGGTACACACTTCATAACCCTATATTGAACAAACTAGCAGACTACTAAGATATAGAAACCAATCAAAGAACACCAGACCAAGACTAATAGGGAGTGTTACCTTGCCGATGTCCTTGGTTGTCGTAGGAATGTTACATTCATGTGTCACGGCCCGAAAGAGAGACGATCCAAGAGGTTTCTATGGGCAGGCCGTGACACGTCTTTGGATCAAGCAACCCTCGGCTTGTATCCCCGACACTTAGAGCTTTTCTCAAGTCTTCTAGAATACTCCTGGGAGGGGGTGATACTGTATTTGTATGCATACGATATAAATGCGGGTAGTTGGTAGTTGAGGAGATCTAATCTCCACAGTTAGATCGATGAGAGATCTACGGATACAGTTGCCTTGTCTTTGTATAAGAAGGGGTCTCCTTCCTTTCATTTGTATCATCTCATTCTCAAGTGAAATACAAAACCAGAGCTTCTCTCTCTAGAGTTTCTCTCTCTACGATCCTTGTGAGTGAGTATGAGAAAGGCTGACTTGGGAGAAATTCCTGAGGCCGCACGGGCAAGGGAACGCTAGATCGATTGGCCCGTGACAAGTGGTATTAGAGCTGAGTTTTGTTCCAAGCGTAAGCACAATGGCTAATCCACAATCTGATGAGGCGCTCGCCATGGGTGGTGACGGCGCTAATCGTGGGCAGAACGCCGAGAAGGTCAAGGGCAAGAAGAGCCATGGTGGTTTGAGTTCAAGGGATCTGATGGAGGATCTTGCACAATGGATGACGAAGCTAGAGTTGTTTGTCACCGATGTCCAAGGATCAGTCGACAACCTGACCCAGACAGTGGATGGAGTAGACACTAGAGGGAGGAGCTGGTTACCGATGTGTAAGAGCTCAAGTTCGGCATGGGAGAACTCCGACATGAGTTGCTGGGGACCCTAAGGGAAGAGCTCACACAACGGTACGAACCCTTGGAGGCGACGATAGCGGCCATGCACGTGAAGATAACGGAGCTTATGAGTAAGCTTGCTGAATCGGAAGCTGCACGTGTGAACTGGGTGATCACGGTGCAAAGTCCACGGGTGGACACGCCGAAGCCAAAGGAATTCCGGGGCTCACGGGTGGCCAAGGATGTGGACAACTTCCTATGGTACATGGAGAGATACTTCCAAGCCATGGGGATCAACGACGAGCAATCACGGGTAAACGCTGCATCTATGTACTTGGCTGATAATGCATTGTTGTGGTGGCATCGTCAGTCGGATGATAGATGTGGGAATCTTATCACGACTTGGGGTGGATTCGTCGAAGAGTTTCGACGGAACTACTTTCCTGCGTATGCGGAGGAGGAAGCTCGTGACGAGCTGAAGCTCTCAAGCAGAAGGGTGGTGTGCGCGACTACATCAAGTGATTTTCGGAGTTGCTACTCCAAATCCCATAGATGAATGAGATTGAAGTGTATCACCAGTTCATGAGTGGTCTCAAGCCATGGACCAAGCAAGAGCTGAAGTGGTGCAACGTGAGAGATCTCACAATGGCCATGACCGTGGCCAAATCGCTTGTGGAGTACAAGGCACCTTCCATATCCCGATCAGACTCGTGTCCAATGGACAAAGCCACTGGTGGGGGAGATCGGGGGAGATACAACCGCCAGACCAGAGGTAGACCACCAGCTAACCCTTACAAGACTCATGCGGAATCGAGCAGTGGAGGACAAAGGAAGGTATGCTCGTACAAATGCTTTTTCTGTGATGGTCCACAAATGGCAAGAGATTGCCCAAACAAGGCCAAGTTGGCAGCCCTATGCAAAGAAGATGAGCCTAAGAAGGAATCGCAGTTGGGTTTGCTGCACTTCCTTAGCACAATCAAGGCCAAGAAGGCGAAGGAGCCTAAAGGCTTGATGTTTGCGAACGTGAAGATTGGAACAACCACAATGAGTGCGCTCGTGGACATGGGAGCATCCGATATCTTCATCTCGGAGGAGACCGCGAAGAAACTCAACCTACGAGTTGAGAAGGGAGCCGGGTGGCTCAAAACCGTGAACTCTAAAGAAGTCCCTGCAATCGGTGTCGCAAGAGACGTGGAACTACAACTCGGGCCATGGAAGAGCAAGGAGACTCTAGTGGTAATTCCTCTTGACGATTATGATATTGTCATCGGAATCAAATTCCTAGATAGAATCCATGCGGTTGTAGTACCTTTTTCCGAGTGCATATGCGTGTTGGACAAGAATTGTCAATGCGTGATCATAGTCCACCATGAATCGGATCGCGATCGAAGGGTGATCTCGGCCATGCGACTCACCAAAGGAGCAAGGAAGGGTGAGGTAACATCCTTGCTACCTTGAAGATTGAGGACGACAAGGGTGAAGGGAATGAAGAGGTAGCCCAAATCCTCGGATCGTTCAAGGATGTGATGCCTTCAGAGTTGTCGAAGAAGCTGCCACCCAAGAGAGAGGTGGATTGTCAGATCGAGCTAGTGCTTGACGCTCGATCGCTTGCCATGGCGCCGTATCGTATGGCGCCCCCCCGAGTTGGAAGAGTTGAGGAGGCAACTCAAGGAGCTGCTCGACGCGGGTTACATCTGGCCATCCAAGGCCTCGTTCGGTGCGCCGGTCCTATTTCAGAAAAAGCACAATGGGTCACTCCAGATGTGCATCAACTACCGGGCGCTGAACAAGCTGACTGTGAAGAACAAGTACCCGATCCCCGCTCATTGCGGATCTCTTTGATCAACTTGGTGGAGCTCAATGGTTTACCAAGCTAGATCTTCGATCGGGTTACTATCAAGTTCGGATCGTTGAAGGGGACAAGTCGAAGACAGCTTGCTTGACATGGTATGGATCCTACTAGTTCCTCATGATGCTGTACGGCTTGATCAACGCTCCGGCTACATTTTTTACGCTCATGAACAAGGTACTCCACCCTTTCCTAAATAGGTTTGTTGTGGTTTACCTAGATGATATTGTAGTCTATAGTCGGATGCTTGAGGAGCATGTCGAACATCTAAGGCAAGTCTTCCAAGTCTTGCGCGAGAATGAGTTGTACGTTAAGCGCGAGAAGTGTGCATTTGCCCAAGAGGAAGTGCCATTCCTAGGGCACATTGTCGGGGGTGGACGTGTGCGGATGGACTAAGCCAAGATCTAGTCAATCATCGAATGGGAGCCGTCGACAAAGTTGACGGGGTTGAGGTCATTCTTGGGCCTCACCAACTACTACTGGCGCTTCATCCGGAGTTACTCGAGCATCATCGCACCGCTCACAGACATGCTGAAGAAGGAGAAGTCGTGGGAGTGGATGGATCGATGCCAAAGAGCGTTCGATCAATTGAAGAAGGCTATGACTGAGGAGCCGGTGTTGGCACTGCCTGACCACAAAAAGCCTTACGAGGTAGAGACTGACGCTTTGGATTTTGCTATCGATGGTGTGCTTATGTAGGATGGCCATCCGGTGGCGTTTGAGTCTCAGAAGTTAAACAATATCGAGCAACGGTATACCGTTCAAGAAAAGGAGATGACCACGGTGGTCCACTGCCTTCGGATGTGAAGGCACTATCTCCTAGGATCCAAGTTCGTCGTGAGGACGGACAATGTGGCCACGAGCTATTTCTAGACCCAGAAGAAGCTGAGTCCGAAGCAAGATCGATGGCAAGACTTCTTGGCGAAATTCGACTACGCATTGGAGTACAAGCCGGGGAAGGCCAACTCCGTGGCGGACGCGTTGAGTCGCAAGATGGAGCTGATGAGCAACACGATGGTGAGTCAACCGAGCTGTCCTTGGGTTGACCGCATCAATGAGGGGTTGGCGCATAATCCAAGAGTCCAAGCCCTCATCAGGTACATAAAGGAAGGCAAGACCCGACGATTCTGGTGAGGACGAGCTCCTCTACACCAAAGGAAGGCATTTATATGTACCCTTCCATGGGAAGCTAAGGAAGGAGATCTTGCGCGAGTGCTACGACTCGAAGTGGGCGGGTCATCCAGGGATCCACCGCACGCTGGCCCTCGTCGAAGATCGGTATTACTGGTTGCAAATACGGGACGACATGGAGGCGTATGTGAAGACTTGTCTGGTATGCTAACAAGACAAGCTGGATCAACGGTCGTTGCTAGGCTTATTGGAGTCACTTCCCATTCCAACTCGTCCATGGGAGAGTGTCTCCATGGACTTTATAGTCAACTTGCCGAAGTTTGAAGGGTGTTGAACTCTCATGGTCGTGGTGAACGGGTTTTCCAAGTATGCGCCTTTTGTGCCTGCAACAAAGGATTGTCCGGCCGAGGAGGCGGCCAAGCTATTCATGAAGCACGTGGTCAAGTACTAGGGTGTGCCATAGACGATCGTGAGTGATCGTGATCCTCGCTTCACAGGGGGTTTCTAGTTTGAGTTGTTCAAGTTGCTAGGGTCGGAGCTGAACATGTCGACAAGTCTGCATCCCTAAACCGACGGTCAAACGGAGCGGGTCAATACACTCTTGGAGATCTATGTCCGGCATTATGTGAGCACAACGCAAGTGAATTGGGTGAAGTTGATCGACGTAGCCCAGTTCTCCTACAACTTGCAGCGGAGCGAGTCGACCAGTCAAAGCCCGTTCGAGATCGCGACTAGGCAGCAGCCGAACACCCTGAGTGCGATCGCAT
This sequence comes from Eucalyptus pauciflora, assembly GCA_007663325.1. Taxonomy (NCBI): domain Eukaryota; kingdom Viridiplantae; phylum Streptophyta; class Magnoliopsida; order Myrtales; family Myrtaceae; genus Eucalyptus; species Eucalyptus pauciflora. The sequence goes on along the minus strand of VMYD01000333.1, from coordinate 974,480 downwards.
CGGGTTATTGGGGGAGTAGTTCGCCTGCATACAAGTTTGCCAAAGATTGGCAAGAGCAAGCTGACTTGGCAAGGGCGTGTCTACATAAAGCATCCAAGCGCATGAAGAAATGGGCGGATAAGAAGCGACGGCACGTGGAGTTCCAAGTTGGAGACCAAGTGCTGGCCAAGCTGCATGTGGTCCTTCGATACAAGGACGTGCACAAGGGATTGATCTGTCGCTATGAAGGGCCTTTTCGTGTGCTATAATGAGTCGGGAATGTCGCATACAAACTAGAGTTACCATCGAAATTCAAGGTACACCCGGTTTTCCATGTAAGTATGCTTAAACCTTTCCAAGTTGATGAAGAAGATCCGAATCGAGGGGAGTCTCACCGGGCGCCACCCGGGGCAAAAACCTTGTATGATCAAGAGGTCGAGAGCATCATGGCTGATCAAGTCATACGGAAGCGGTATTGTGCGCCCAAGCAAGAGTACTTGGTCCGATGGAAGGGTCTTCCGGAGAGTGAAGCAAGTTGGGAGCCTGCGGATAGTCTTTGGCAGTTCAAGAAGGAGATCGATGCCTTTCATGCCGAGGATGCGATGAGGGGGTTGCTTGATTAGGTGGGGGAGAATGTCACGGCCTGAAAGAGCGATGATCCAAGAGGTTTCTATGGGCAAGCCGTGACACGTCTTTGGATCAAGTGAACCTTGGCTTGTATCCCCGATACTTAGGGCGCGTTTGGCAACGATTCTGTTCTCGGGAACAAATTTTGATCAGAAATGATTATTTTTGATTCTGAGTAAAAAAACGTGTTTGGTAACTGTACAAATTTTTTTATTCTGGAATAGAATTGCGTTTGGTAACGTGTTTATTGATTCTGTTCCAAATCAATTTATTTTAATTTTTAAATAATTTTTTCCTTTTTTTTTTTTTTTTGTTTTTTGTTTTTCCTTTCTTTTCCTTTTTTTCCTTTTTTTTTTCTTTTTTTTTCTTTTTTTTCTTTTTTTTCTTTTTTTAATTTTTTAATTTTAATTTTTTTAGTTTTTTTTTTATTATTTTTTTTCTCCTATTCTTCTTTCTTTTTTTTCTTTTTTTCCTTTTTCTCTTTTTCCTTTTCTTTTATTTATTTCCATTTTTTTTAAATTTTTAAATTTTTAAATTTTCTTTTTTTCTTTATTTTATTATTTTATTAATTTTTTATTTTTTCTCCTATTCTTCTTTCTTTTTTTCTTTTTCCTTTTTTTAATTTTTTAATTTTCTTTTTTTTCCTTTTTCCTTTTTTTTCTTTTTTATTATTTTATTATTTTATTATTTTCTTTTTTCTCCTATTCTTCTTTTTTAGTTTTTTTAGTTTTTTTTAGTTTTTTTTAGTTTTTTTTTTTGTTTTCAGGCCAAACGAGAGCCTCCGGCGACCGGCGGCGGCGAACGGCGGCGGGCGACGGTCGCAAGATGGCGGTCGATGAAGAAGAAGAAAAGAGAAGAAGAAGAGTTTTGATTCTCAATTTTGTTCCCGGAACAAGAATCAACTTTTTTTTTATTCTTGATTCTCGTCCCAAACTGATTCTGGGAACAAATTTGTTCCCGGGAACAAAAATTTTACCAAACGGGATTCTCGTCCCAAACTAATTCTGGGAACAAAAAATCAGAATCTGGCACTGTTTGGATGGTTACCAAACAGGCCCTTAGAGTTTTCTCGAGTCTTCTAGAATACTCCTGGGGGCGGGTGATACTGTATTTGTATGCATACGATATAAATGTGGGTAGTTGTAATTAATATGGGTAGTTGGTAGTTGAGGAGATCTAATCTCCACTGTTAGATCGAGGAGAGATCTACGGATATGGTTGCCTTGTCTCTATATAAGAAGGGGTCTCCTCCCTCTCATTTGTATCATCTCATTCTCAAGTGAAATACAAAACCAGAGCTTCTCTTTCTAGAATTTCTCTCTCTACGATCCTTGTGAATGAGTGTGAGAAAGGCTGACTTAGGAAATTTCCTAAGGCCGCACGGGCAAGGGAACACTAGATCGATCGGCCTGTGACACATGTCTATTATGGCACATGTTTTGAGGCGTTACTACAGTCACACAAGAAGAAACAATGAGTGAACTGAAAATAGTGAACGCAATATAATAAAGAGTGGCTATAATGAAATTTAAACTAAGAAGAAACACACAGATATACATGTTTCTTGTGACTCATTAGATCAAACTCAGTCACATTCGGAGGTTTTCTGCAGGGAAAAAGAGAATGCGTTGTTTCTTGTGTCTTGCATGAATATATAACTGCCTCTATCTACGTGTTTGATAGAATTTTCTTTAAATGAAAATTACACTATACCCAATGCATGTAACGCAAGTTTAACTCTAAATTATGCCTATGTGACCAAATTCTAACAAAATAAAACTATTCTACATGACATACAATTTTAATTAATTGACCTTAAACATGCAATCACTAAATGACATGACATGGGCGTTGACATAGCAACGATAAGGCAATGACATGGCATATGCAATGAACTCCTAAATAATTAGCCGAAATTTGGTTGCCAATAGGAACCAACAACTTCAATTCAAACAGAACTATACAAATGCAAATAAATTGTGTTAGAATTTAATCAACTACAAGGTCTAGAAGATACAGTTATTACAAGCGAGCCATAAGTAAACCAACTCATGATAGTCAATTCTATTTCTTGATGGGAGTAGGGAAGGGATATAACTTAGCGGTAGAGGGTCACCTTGACATGGTCGAAGTCATCAGTTCGAGCCTAATTATCCCTAAAACTAATGAGAGTTTTTCTATTTTGACTTACTCCACCACCATAATTGAATAAGAATGGATAAGAGGCTCGTGGAATTGATGTGAGGGGGTAGGGATGGCTATATTTCTAAGAGTGAACTCCAGGTGAATATGAAGCGTATGGATACAAATTATGCCTTGGAATGAAAGACAATTCCGAATCTTTACTTATCAAATCTTACTCGATAATCTGGTTTGACTTTGTTGTCTTGATAATCTCGTACCAAGACGTATCTAAAATAATAGTCATTAGTGAAACCAAAATACTTGTACAAACCAACGAAGAAATCCCATCTCCAACAATCCAAAGATTCAAATCTTTGTAATATTCGGAACCATTGATGAACATCACAACAAATAGTATTAAAACGTTTATAGCTCCTGCATAAATAAGGAGCTGCATAGCCGCTACAAATTGGGAGTTTGATAGAATATAAAACAAGGATATACAAACAAGAAACAATCCCAAGGAAAAGGATAATAAATTGAATTGGTAAGTAATACCACTCCTAGACTTCCTAATATAAGACCTGATCCCAAAAAAAAACCTAAAAGAAAATCATATATTGGTCCCGACAAATCCATTATTATATTTAAAAAGAAATAAATTGAGATGTTTTTCATGATTTTATTGACTCAACAAGGAAACTTTTTAGGATATGCTCCTAATTGCATTTAATTAAAATCGAATGGATTTAAAATGGGTCTAGGTCCAATTAGTGGACCAATATAATATGGTTTTCTCTTTACCCAAAAGATTTACACCAAAGAAAAGGATGATTTAGCTCAAAACTCAAATTATATTATTAGATTCAATTTTCAATCTAACTTTAATTGCGCTTTTTGCCAACTAATCGACAGTTAATTGGAATTTATATTTATTGACGAAAAAAAATAAAAAAAATAAAGAACTCATTCCTGTAGATTAGATCAAATTGAACCCTACTAATTGGTGAAGATTCCTATTTAATAAAAAATCAAAGGGTTTTAACATTTATTTTATTTTATTATTCTTTGAGGCGAATTCAAAATTGTTTGAATTTTATAACCGTTAGTTACTGACATTGGTAAACCACCCAATGCGATTTGATTATAATTCAACTCGTGACAATCATAAGTAGAAAGTTCACCTCATACGGCCCCTCATTCAATTCTTTCGAAGTCATTTGGTCATTTTTCTCGTTCGAGAATCTCCTCCCTTCTTCCACTTTGTCCCGAAGAGTAACTAGGACCAATTCGGTTACGTTTTCATGTTCCAATTCAACATTTTCCTTTTTGGATTATTCTGGGAAAAGTACCAAAAAAGTCCTAAACCTATTACATCGGTACCAATTCAGTCCATCTGGCCAATTTTGGCCGGCTGACACTGACGTGGACATTGGCCGGCGACCGGACGCTAACGTGGCAATTTTTATGATTTTTTTGAATTTTTTTTCTTTTTTTTTTTTTTTCTGCCTTCTTCTTGGCGATGGCCAGCGAGCCTTCGGTGAGGCTTGTCGGCCACTGGGTGAGGGTCACGAAGCCCTTGCCTGCCGCCGGTGAGGGTTGCAACCCTCACCCGACCTCTCCTAGGGCTGTCGGCGAGGCGGCTTCGCTCGAATCTGGGCGAGGCCAGCCTCGCCCGCCGCACCGGAGGCTCATTGGCCACCACTAGGAAGAAGGCAGAAAAAAAAGGGAAAACGAATAGAAAAAAGAAAAAATAATAATAAAAAATAATTTAAAAAATTCGAAAAAATTAATAGAAAATTTATAAAAATTGCCACGTCAGCATCCGGCCACTGGTCGGCATCCACGTCCGCGTCGGCCGGCCAAAATTGGCCGGATGGACTGAATTTGTACAAATATTAAAAGGTTTAAAACTGAATTGGTCAAATTAAAATGTTTAAGACTGAATTGGTACCAATACAATAGGTTTAGGACTTTTTTGGTACTTTTCCCGGATTATTCTCAAAGATAGATATTGTATAACTGTTTGATTTCCCATAATTTTTTTTCATTCCTCTATGTAGATAACCCAATATTGGTTCGCAATCAATAACATCTTCACCATCTAGAGTAAGGATGAGCCAAAGAACACCATGCATTGATGGGTGGTGAGGTCCCATACGGACTATCATGAGGTCTTTTATTATAGTTGTTACATTCGTAGATTATTCCTTGATTCATTCTTTCATGAGTTATTGAAAATGAAAAGATGTTCATTAAAATTCAAGATCTAATTAAAAATATCTAATTATTCAAATTCCTTTCACACTCATGTCACATCGAGGTACTATAGAAGAAAAAATTGCAAAACCCAATCCAATTATCGTAATCAATTAGTTAACATGTTGGTTAATAGTATTTTGAAACATGGAAAAAAAAATCATTGGCATCTATGTAACCACTATTATATGACCAATCATATATCACATTTCTTATTCTATCCTCTAAAATTCTATTACGGCCTCTTTTAGAAAATGAATTTAGTAAGTTCAAATTTTGTAATGATGTGAAAGCACCTTTCTCTCTATAATGAGGGTGTGTTCCGAGGTGGAAGATCTATTTCATGTCTGGTACTGCATGGTTCCATTCTGTAAGAACTTTAAATCATTCTCTTGAAGCTCCTCCTTTTCATCATAAAAGAATTCTTGATGTGAAAACACAGAGACAGATGACTGATCTTTGAATAGGAACGCAAAGGTATTACTCTAGAATTTAATCTATGACATGAGTATGTAAGATAAAAGTATGATGCATAAAAGTAAAGATATTGAAATATAATAAATTTGTTTGATTTGTGTGGAGGGGAAGGGAGCTTTTAGGATGGGCGATTGTATTAATAGTGGCCGTGCCACAACTTTTCTCAAGCGGTTCCGGCGGTTGTGCCCATGTTCTTCCATTTCGAAAATTTCGTGCCCATATTCCCATGACATAATGATCTTGTTTTCGAACGGTTGCTTTTATAAAATGCATTTAGCTGTCCCATGATCGCGGTCACTTCATTCTCTAGGGGCTTTAAACTTGCAATCCTATTTTGATGTATGTTTTCCCTCAATACTTTGACAACTTATCGATCTTTCGATACTCTTATCTATTATCATTACACATTCGTCATTGTATATTGACCATGAATTGGCGATGATCATCAGTGCGCACTAGCGTTGATACCAATTGGTCACGTGTCCAACATTGCTCGTTGCTTTAATCACGTGTCAATGACCCGGTCACTTTTTGGTGCAGACACCCCTCTTTCAATTAATTGTGAGCATTCCAGGAAAGTGGAATCCCATGTGATAGTGATTAAAGACTCGAAAGAGGAAGAAGAACTTCTAGGCTATCCTAAAACTGGACATGCTCAAAGCATACGATAGGGTCAAATGGGATTTCCTAAAAGGATTATCTCACTCAGCTTGGTTTTCATGCAAAATGGGTATGCTGGGTTATGCAGTGTATCACAACAGTTTCGCTTAGCATGAAGTTTAATGGTGAACCTTTGCCTTCCTTTCACCCAACTAGGGGCTTGAGACAAGGCGATCCCCTCTCGCCATACCTCTTTATCCTGGTGGCAAAGGTCCTATCTACACTAGTTATTAATGCAGTAGACATGGGCAATCTTAGAGGCATAACTTTAAACAGGTGGTGTCCTACCCTATCCCATTTATTTTTCGCTGATGATGCTATCTTTTTCTTAGAATGTACACTACTGGAATGCCAAAATTTAGCCAATATTCTACACCAATATTGTCAAGCTATAGGTCAAGAGGTGAACCGCAACAAATTGGGGATCTTCTTTAGCAAAGCTTGTCCCCATAGCCTTCAGGTAAATCTGGCTAGCGAACTACGTGTCCCAGTGTTAGCAAAAACTGGTAAATATCTTGGTCTTCCGTCGGATTGGGGGAAATCTAAAAGGGAGATGTTTGCATGGATCCTGGGTAGAGTGAACTCTAAGCTAGAAGGTTGGAAGGAAAAGCTAATCTCCAAGGGCGGTAAGGAAATTCTACTCAAAATAGTCGTCCAAGCATTACCTCAATATGCCATGTCCATATTTAAAATTCCTCTGTCTCTATGTAAGTCTATTGAATAGAAAATTGCCAGGTTCTGGTGGTAGCAGAATTGTAGTAAATCTGAGATCCACTGGAAGAAATGGGATACTCTTAAGGATAGGAAGGATCATGGTGGAATGGGTTTCCGGGATCTTATTTCGTTCAACAAGGCCTTACTGGGAAAACAAGCGTGGCATTTAATTCAAGCACCCCTTACTTTATGGGGCAGACTTTGTAAAGGCTTATATTTCCACTCTACAGATTTCTTAAAGGTTGAAAAAGGGTCTCGACCCTCATGGGGGTGGCAAAGTTTATTAATTGGTCTGGATTCTATTTCAGACAACCTCCAATGGTCGGTAGGAACTGGCCAACAGATCAATATTCGTGAGGATAAGTGGCTTTCTAGTGGTATTATAGGCGAGCCAGCCCCTAGAGGAGAAGCAAAAAGAGTGGCTGACTTTATATATCCAAATCAGAATGTATGGAACGAACCCCTACTTCGACAAAGCTTTGATGATAGGACTGTAAGTGAAATACTTTCTGTTCAGATTAGGCCTCTTCACACTACTAATATGCTTATTTGGAAAGGTCAACTAAATGGACAGTACACTGTTAAGAGTGCCTATAACTCTATCCAAGCTCATAAACACAGAGATATATCCACTACTGCTTCTTCATCTTACCAACCACCCAGAAAGCTATGGCATTCTATATGGCACTTGCAGGGTCCCCCAAAGCTACGCATCTTCATGTAGTCACTTTGCTAAAATGCCTTGCCTACAAAGGAGAACCTATTTCACCGACATGTTATTCCTGACCCTATTTGCCTGATGTGCAGAGCAGGTTCCAGAAACAAATGAACACATTTTCTTCTCATGTCTTAGGACATAAGCTATCTAGTCTCATCCCCAACTAAATTTACCATCCAACTTTTCTAGTGCTACAAGGATTGACAAAGGCATTGCAGACTTAGTCGAGAACAGACCTGACTTACTTGTGTTGGAGACAGTGGCTTCTATCTTGTGGCTCCTCTGGAAAAGAAGAAACGATTTCGTTTTTCGCCAACGAAGCTCCAATATTGATCAAGTGGTGCTCTTGACTCTTGCAAATGTTAGATTAGCCTGCCTCTGCAATAGGGCACCTGCGACACTGAGACATCAACAACCAAATCTCGATCAGAAGTGGCACCCACCGGAATCGGGAGTCATTAAAATCAATATGGATGGCGCGTACCCGATCTCGCAAAACGAATGAGCTGTAGCTTGTGTATGCTGCGACTCTGTTGGCCACCTGCTCGATGGTTTCGCTGACACTATTACCGCATCCTCGACACTAGAGACAGAGACAAAGGTTTTGATTCTTACCCTAAATTTTCAGCTGCAGAAAGGGTTGGATCGCGATCGACTGCTGCTGGAGTCCGATTGTTTGGTGATGGTGGAAGCTGTGCGAAACCCTAGTTTGATCCCCTGGCAACAATGCGCGTTATTCGCAGAAGCTCTGGCGATCTTGCCCTGCTTCCCCTTTCTTCGTATCCAACATTGTAGACGGGCTGCAAACTTCATTGCCAATTGGGTTGCTAAGTCCCATGGGCTTTCTTTGCTTCCCTCGAATTGGGCCGCTTCTCCCCCCACACACCTCTTGGATCTTTTGTATTATGAAGCTTTGTACAACGGCTATTCTCTTGGAAGTTAATAAATATTTACCGCTGTTTTCGACCAAAAAAATAATGTATGCCTTTTTATTAGGCTCGACTGCATAGCGATTTTAGACTAAATAGGGCGATAGAATCAACACTCCAAGAATAATTCAGATGCCAAATCTAATGTTAGCATTAAAATAACTTCTAATGTTGAACTTCAAATACTCATTATGATTATCTGATTATTGGGAATTGATCTATAAGAAATTTTAAAGATCGTTTAATAATTCAGTCATGAAAATTACCTAATTGTTTCTATAGTAGTCACTAGAATGTCTGATGCGCAAAATTGTGTGATTTTATTTGCCTTATAGAAAATGAGATTTTTGTATTAATGGAAAGAAATTTGATAAGAATAACTGCAAATTAAGTAATGCCATAACTAAAATAATCTAGTCACTTTCCATGAAAATTGGGAGATGACCTACCGCTTTATTCCGGAGTATTCTTCCTCCATTCAACAATACGAATCGTAACAGCCTTCTAGCAAAACACGACACATTGACGAGGCCATGATCTTGCTTCAATTGCTTCGAGAGATGGAATATTCCAAATTCATCCCAGACATTGTGACTTACAATATCCTAATAAATGGCATGTGTAATGACGGTAAGCTAGACGATGCAAAGGGGCTGTTTAATTGTTTGCATGCTCGATGCTTGCAACCTAACATGCGGACGTATAATGTTGTCATGCGTGGATTGTGCAAAGGAGGAGGCACGGAGGAAGCATATCAGCTGCTAAAGGAGATGGAAGGAAATGGATGCTTTCCAGATGGGGTCACTTATAAACCAATCATCCAAGGACTACTAAGAGATAATGAAAATACAAGAGCAGCGCAACTTGTTGGTGAAAAGGTTGAAAGTGGTTTTTCTGTAGATGTAGCAACGATGGAGTTGTGGGTTAATATCTCTCGACAAATGGAGCTCCTCCATTTTCTAGTTGAACTTTCCATTCTATGTTAGATCTGTCTACTTTTTCATCTGAAATTTGATGAAGAGTAATCCAGATTAACGGCAGGTTTTCTTCCAGACATCACCTCCTTAAGTCCCATATCCCATTAATGAAATCGTTTTAACTCCGGGAGATTTTATCTCTTGCTTAATTATAAGGCTTTTGGAGGGGTGAGAGGTCAATTTTGGTTTTCATATACCTAGGGTCTGCAAGAAATCTGTATATAACTGGTACATGTACTTGTCAGTTTGTGCTTCTGGTGCCTTCTATTTATCAAACAGGTGAAATTCATATGAATGATCAAGTGGTGTGAGGATGCTCTTGAATTAAATTGATGTTAATAGCAATAACTTTACTGTGTACTATGTGCAATTCAGACATCATACACAAGTATCATGGACCTCTTCCTCAATGGAACTAAAGAAAACAAATTTTCTTTCTTTCAGGGTGTGATGTACGTGCTTTGACAGAGAGAGAGATACTGGTTTTCTTTTATTTTCTTTTCCTCATCTGATCCCTTCAATGTCTTATTTACCATAGTTCTTCAAAGAAGATGCACAGGTGGAAGTGGATGGTGTATGATGGTGGTGATGGGCACTTTGAATCAATAGTGGTGAATACTTGTGGCGGGCTGGGTATTCAGATAATCATCGCAGGTCAATTTACATATTTGGGTTATTTGCTCTGCTTCTTACAGCAAAGTTTGATGGACGGTTTGCTGACTAAGGAACATGGCTGCAAGAGCATGGAAACAACTTGCAGTATCTTTTCCTTTGCGCTGCGAGGGATTTTCCAAAAAGCATCTGTTGATGCGTGAACATGAATGCCGCTGACAGACATTGCCAATGCCAAACCACATTGACATCTCGAGTGGCACCAATCAACTTCATTACAAACAGGCCCATAGGATGTAACTTTCTTTCGTTCTTTATAGAGGAACATTCATTTCTGATTTTCTGTTTTAATAACTGAGGAACACATGTTTTGGTTTGTTTTTGCATGTTTCGCTCACAACTGCAGGCCTGGAATGTTTCATTACGCCCTCTCCTCTTTGTTTCTTGACACAAATATAATCATGGTAGCGTGCAAGCAAATGATCGTTTACTGCGGTGTCAGGATGCTCTTGAGTTAAGTAGATGTTGATGGCAATAAATTTACTTTGTACCAAAGATCTGCAATGCAGACATTATGGACCAATATCACAGACCTAAGGAAAACAGAAGTTCTTTTTTTTTGGGTTGGGGGGGAAGGTTTAAAAAATTATACTATAAATTCAGATTAGCTTGTTAGTATGTGCTTGGAGAGAGAGATACGAGTTTTCTTTTATACTCTTTTGCCAACAGTCTGATCCCTTCAATGTCCTGTGGTTACTTCAAAGAAGATGCATACGTGGAAGTGGATGGTACTTGATCGTGGTGATGGGCACTTAGAATTAATTGCAGAGAATATTTGTGGCAAGTCTGTTGCTCAGATTATCATTGCAGCTAGGTTACGTATGTGCGTTATCTGCTCTGCTTCTTACATGACAAATAATAGTGAAGCTATTTGCTCTACTTCTTGCTAAGGAACGTGGCAGCAAGTGTATACAAACTACTTGCAGTATCTTTTCCTCTGAATTGCGAGGGATTTTTAGAATAGCCTCTGCTGACATGTGAACATGAACGCCATTGACAGACATTCCCAATGCCAAACCACGTGGATGTCTTGAGCGACACCAACCAAATTCATCACAGTCAGGCCCGGATGATGTAACTTTCCATTGTCATTTCCACGGTATCAATTGGTTTACTTTCCCGATCAATAGGTTTCCCTCTCAATGGAGGCTCTTTTCTTGCCATTTTTATCAGTTTCTACTACTGATTCAGGAATGCATTTTCCTGTTTGTTTTTGCGTCACTGTTAAGGCAGCAGGATTGCTTGGACAGTTTTCCTCTCGTCCCGCCCTCTCCTCTTTGTTTACCCACATAATCATAGTAGCGTGGAACCATTCCGTAGACCACTTCAAGCAAAGTTCACGTGTGGATATCATGGCCGATATGATAGATTGAACTCAGAAAAAGGAGCCTGTCAAGCAAAAGGATCAGACGAAGTTCTGCATATATAACAAAAGGATCAACTCGGCTCTCTGTTGTCCATTTCCTTCTTTACAAAATCAGGTCCATGGGCTTAGCCACTGAAGCAAAGCCACTTTTTTGCGATGATGGCTTTAATTTCAATTTTCGATATTCTTCCCCGACTAAAACCATGTGCAAGTGCATCAGGCTTCAGTTTCAAAAGAAGCTTTATGATTTCTTTTGCAGGAAATCCAGTAATATTTGTCGTCAGCATTGTGCATCCAACTACTTGATGTAGATCTATAAGCTTTCTTCACTCTTGAATTGTAAATTATGCCGACTCACCTCAGATTGATCCTTTATTTAGATATCAATATCAACTAGAGGCCTTGAGACCTTCAATCTTTGCAAGAATTTAGAGTAGAGTCATTAAGAAGACATCATTTGCAAAATAGATTCACGCTCTAGGCCATCAATGAAGGAATACAACAAGCATCAAGACATTATTGTAAGAGCACAACCAAACAGCTCGCATTACATAGTCACAAACTCATTGAATAGCTTAATGCAAGCAAGCAATGTATAAGAATGCTTTCTTCCTAAATGGAAGTTACTTGCGTGAGAGGATAGTACTTATCATAAAGCAACATGCGCGCACAAAAAAATGTTTTACCATAGAATTGCAGTAATTGAATTTCGCAATTTCGAGGCAATCGATACTAAGGCATTGGTACGTTACAATTGTGCCTCCTTACATTGCGAGATGCCTTGAATTGGGTTTCATGGTTGGTTTTTTTCTGCCGTCTGATTGGTTGCTATGAGGAGCTACTAATGCACAGAATTGATTCCTCACCTCTGGGTCAAAGATGGTGGCAGTACACCGTCGGAGGTCCAGATAGCAGTGGACAGTGATGGACGAGCACTAGATGAGCTCTAGCCAAACAAATGCAAGTTAGAAGACGATGAGCAATAAGTTTGAAAACGACGTCATTTCGTTGAAAAGAGTCCACATGATGCCATTGTCATTTCGACAATCGGTGATTACTGGATTGTCACGTTAGATTAATCTAATGATACTTGGATGAGTGGACTTGATTGCATTTTCCCTTAAAAGTTTAGGACTACATTGTTTCAACTAAAAGGTATTATGACTTGATTGATTTCTGTACCAAAGGTTTATGACTAATCGTAGAATTTTCCCCCGCAAAATGACTGTGTAGTAGGTTGGGCATTGAAATGTCATATGTTCTCTCAACTAAAACGTTTTTATGGCAATTAGTTGAATCATTATGTATGAAGGCTAAGTTATGAAGGCCAAACTAAATGAGATTGATATACATTTTGGGTCATCTTGCTCAAGAGTTCCCCGAGCAAGAAGAATAGGACCCTGTTTCCCTTCTTTAAAAGGTGATGCTTATTTTACGAGCAATTTTTGTCGTAAGAAACTTTTATTCCTTTAGAGCAAATAAATTATCATACTAGAAATTTCAAAAGCTCGCAAAGGAAAATTATCAAATTAAATAAGTTGACGTGGGTATAAATTGAAAAATGAAATTATATACAAAAAATATACGGCTTATTTCGAAATATACCCTCTTTACCCACAATCTGTTTTTTCTACACCCGTACATCTACGAATTATTAGCCATTTAATTTATTCTTTTAATTTTTTTTTTTGTTTTTCTCTTTTAATAATAGTCAAAAAGTAATAATTTTTTAAAAGTTGAACATATTAGTAGGACTATGAAAAAGCAAATTGCAAATGCCATGTAGGAAAATTATCATTTTCTTCTTGAACAAAGAGAATGTGAACAAGGACTTACCTTGGATAGACCAAGGCATGGCATGTTTGACCTTAACCCAATCCACCCGACCAAGATCCAATCAAGGCAAATATCGAGACCAACCACGAAATTCATTTTTAAGACATTCAATGGACTAAGTTTAGTTGGAAATGGTCATGAACAAGTTCAAGAGGTTTACTGATTTAGTCGCATTCATTTGGTTAAGTTTCAGTGAATTTTTTGTAGGAACCTCGGTTCTCATAGAACCGTCGATCGTGTACAAATATGAATGACTTCTCCAATGATGTGACACTCTATATTAGTCTCATAAATGCCTTGAATGAAGTTTGGACACAAATTGCTTAATGTGGGGATGAGTTACTAGACAAATGTCGAGAGATAATAAGAGTTTTAGAATCCTCCATAATCTTTTATTATAGTCCATCCTTATCCACCAAGTGCCACATGCCAATTGCAAGGGAGGAAGAGAAAAGTTGCTTTCCAAGTAGCTTGGCAAAAATATCTAGGTCTCATTTAATAACCTTGGACTTTAGTTCATTAATGACATGGATGAATCACCCATTTAGGTGTCCCCTAGAATTTTAGATCATAATGATCCTAAAATATAGCGTTGATGAACAAGGCAATGACCAACCAATCAGAAGAGGACATTAGTCATCAATTGGGCTTATGCGTCCCTTAGGTGCCATAGGCAATAATGAGCCTAGAGTGAGCCTTGGAGAGCAAGCCAATATGTGGACTAATCACAAGTGAACAATAAAGGACATAGGCGCCAACTAAGCAGGATAGATAGGCCAACTTGGCTCTTAGGTTTAATCATGAGCTTACACCAAAAGCTAAAAGGATGAGGCCTATAAATAGGAAGAGTCATTCTTACATTTTGACGTTTGGCCACATTCTCTCCTTTCCCTCTCTTCTTCCTCTCTTTCACACCCGCCTCACCAAGCTACCCAAGAGCAGACTAGTCCCCAAAGAACATCCCGGAGCTAGGACCAAGCCATTATAAGTAGACTTTCCTAACTTTTCAATAGGGCGGTGTACTACACCTGTAGATTTAGGATCTTGTCATCACTTACTTGCGTTTGCTTATATGTTATACTTATTGTGTTTTTATTCGCTTGTTCTTGCATCAAGTGAATCCATGGTCTTGCATGAGTATTGATCACAGCGAGTTGGGACGTGTGCCGAGGTAGGTGCACGACCTATGCTTGGCTTTGGGAAAACATTGTGATGTGTTGTTTCTGAAGCAAGCATTGAGTTGATGTTGAAGCCAGAGTGAATGATCCTAAGTCAAGACCACGAGCCAAATCGTATCCAGCATGAGCTTTATTCTTGCATCAAGTAAGTTTATGGTCTCACATGGGTGTTGAGCATGCCTAGATGTCGAGAAAATGTCTTGACGACTTGAACATGTGCCAAGGTGGGTGCACAACCCACACTTGGTTTTTGGACAACATTGAGACGTGTTGTTTCCCAAGACAAGCATTGGGTCGATGCCGAAGCTGGAGCGAACAATCCAAGTCAAAATCATTAGCCTAAATCATATCTGGCATGAGTTTAGTTTAATAAGGCACAAGAGTAGTTCATTGGTTCACTTTGTGTCATGCTCCGAACCCCCGAGCATACAATTATCCCTCAGCGGTCGATTACATTACAACGTCCTAGGATGCAAAACTGACCCATTTTTTTCTCTTTTAATTAAATGCATGTGGAAGCAATTTGTATAACCACCAGTCAACCAACAATTAATAGGGATGTCAAAGCACAATAGACAATTTCCAAAGGCAGCACATTTATTTATCAACTTGTTAATCCTAGGAATTTAATATTTATAGGTCTACATCAAAAGGTAACTCATAAACAACCTATAAGCAAAAAGGATCAGAAGGGTGAGGGTGAACTTTAGCTTCACTAACTCCAGGCCAATCTCTCATTTCCAAAGGACGTTAGATCGAACATGGTGGTTCTCCATACGACGACCTGAAAATAATCAACAATAGAGGGGTGAGATAAAATCTCAGCAAATTAACAACCTAAGCTTCGATTAGGATGCGAATTCATCTTGGAGGCGGCCTAAACGCGCATTTAATAAAAGAGTATCGATTCGGCTTTCACCGTGACTCAACATCCGGACCCTCGCTGGGCATCTAATAATAATTGAGCATCGCTCCTAAACTTCCATTAGGTGACAAATTTGATTAAATGACCACTCAAGCACATCAACAATCAAGCCAATTTTTATTTGCCAGTAATTAGCCAAGTACAAAAGAGTTTGCGTTCAAATAATCAATTTCGGCAAATTTTCACACTTAAAATTCTAGTAAAATATTTGCACGTAACCACGTATTTAAAATCAACCAGTCAAACTTCACTTACTTTCATTTTAAAACCCCATTGCCCCATTTAACACGTAAAATTTGGCATCTAGAGCCGACGCCTCAAAATTCGTTATTTTCTTGTCCATAAAATCTTCTTTGTAAGCTGTAAATAGAGCACATACATTGGACTTATCAATAACACAACATAACAAGTTCAATCAATCGAAATTACGCGTAAATCTATCCAATAGAACAAGTATAAAATTCTACTTAACAGCTAATTCATCATTAATTTCACTAATTGCCAATCACGATTAATTAGGCTAAGTATGATGAATTAAAGTAAACTCGATTAATTAATCTAACTATAATTAATTAAGAATTAATCATTGTTAATTAAAATAATTATGATTAATTAATTAAATCACGATTAAATAAGACTAACCGTAATTACTTAAACTAATTGCACTTAACTTTATCTAAACTGACTTTAATGACAATTAAGGCTAAACTAAAATAACTAACAATAACCGCCATTATCCTTGAACTAACTTACCCCATCGTTGACACCTAAATTTAGGCGACCCATTTAGTCATTTATCACATTAAAAAATTAGGGATTAATTTTAAACCCTAAAAAAAATATTAGTTAATTAATTAATTGCATAACATATAGTTTTAGGTGCATTTATTTTAATTTGCATTTACATTGGGTCGGTGACAAATGGGTTTTGATTTGGTGGTTCTAAGCTTTAAATTGACGAGTCGGACTAAGCCCACGAAGAGAGCAAATTGGCCCAAGCACATATTTGAAAAAAATCCTATTGCAATTTTTGAAAAATCAATAGAGAATATTCATTTTTGCAAAGGAAATCTAGAAGAGATGTAGAAAATAAAAAGTGATATTGCGAGCGAAAAGGAAACCTTCGCGGATGTTGATTTGAAAAGGAAATTCAAACCCTAATCTTTAGCCTATAAAAAGGTTACTCGTGTAGGGTTTTGGGGCGGCCACACATATTGATACATATGGCCATATAAGGGGCTCTCTTTTCTTATGATCTCGTAGGAGGCTTCATTCGTTCTTCTTTGGAGCAGAAAGCAACACAAAAATTAAAGAAGGAAAAAGGGAAAAAAGCTTTTAAGGGAAAGAGGAAAAGTCAAGGTTAGAAAAGGAGTGCATAGGCAGAGTGAGAGGGCAGCGAGAGAGACGTGAGAAGCGAGAGAGAGGACAGGCAAGAGAGAGAAAAAAAAAAGCAAAAAAGGAAAAAGAAAAAGAAAAAGGCTTTCTTCTTCTTCTTCGTGCGGCACCTCGCCGGCCCTCTGCGCACACCTCTACTGCTATCGACACCGGCAACTGCGCCTCCGTCCTTGCCGGTCACCCCCTCTGCACCGTTGTCGGTACACTCACCAGAGCCGCCCCTCAGCCGTGACGCCACAACTCGCTTCCTCTGCCGCGAGCCTCCACTCGTCCCCCGTGAAGCCACTGCTAGCGCCGAGCCACCTCTACCGCAACACCCCTGCTCCATTGCGCTAGTCCCCGCTGTTGTGTCGCCGCTTCGTCGACCGCACCTCCTCCGCTGCTCGTGCCGTGACACCACTACTATCCTGATCTTCTCGCTCGAATGCCTTGTCGATGGCAGATCTGAGCCGTGAAGCCGCTGAGCCCCCTGTCGTGCGTCTCTGCCCGCGCTTGCACCGTCGCCCTGCAGCGCCTCCTCCACAAGTCGCCGCCTGCAACCTCTGTTGAACGTCTCCAAGCGCGAACACCACTGCGCCTCCGTCCCTGTGCGTCTGCCTGAGCACAAGGTCTCGCGTCCTTGCGAAGACGCCTCTGCTCCGACGCCCGGTAGCCCTCGCCTGCGCTGCCACCGCCCGATCTGCTGCACGTGAACGCTGACCTCGCCACCGCACTGACACCACGTCGAGCCTCTGCCCGAGCACCAGTGCTCCGCCTTTGCCCACCTGACGCCGTCCCCGACGACTAGCAAATCTGAGCCGGTCGCGACGCCGCCATCACCCTTGCTGCCCTGCTACCCGAGCCCTATGCCCGAGCGCCGCTGTTGCCGCCGGTCCACCCCCCGATTCTCGTCGAAGCTCCGAACGCCAGCAATCCATTGAAGCTGCCAAGTCGTGGGTGAAAAAGCAAGAAAAGAAAAAAAAGACAAAAATATATTAGGTAGTTTTTATTTATTTATTGTATTTTTTATTTTTTATTATTTTTATGTAGTTTATTTTTTTAATAGCATTATTCCTTAATGTAAGATTGAGATTTTCCTGACATGAAATAGCCTCAAATTAGGGATTGACAGTCCGATTTTCGCGCTCGAAATCCGACTTGCAATCTCTTGCAAAATCGTCAATCCAATCTCATGCTTGAGATTCGATTCACGATCTATTTAAAAATTGACCAACCCGATCTCATGCGTGAGATATGGTTCGCCAATTTATGGATATCAATCCTATCTTGTCCGATTTACTGATGTGTTGGTTAAGTCAATTTTATTTTCGTAAAAGGAAAAAAATCTAAAAAAACATTTGAATTAGGATTATGTTTGTTTTAGAATATTTCTTGTTATCTTACATATTTAGAATAGTGATTTTATTTCGAATTTTGGTTAAAAAATAAAAAATAAAAAATGCATTAATTTAGGATGTTAGTTTTCTTTAATTTTTGAATTGCACGTTTAATTATTTGACAATTTTAATTTCGAATTTTAAAAAAACACAAAAAAAAATCATCATGCATATGTCATGTAGAATTAGGGCATTTTTTGTACATCATGGCATATTAGGATAAAATTGCATGTTTCATTTTAAGTTTAGATTGATTTTTCTAGATAGATTGCATTTTAGGTTAGAGATTGCTAGGTTAAGATAATATCCTAGTTTAAATTAGGATTTAGTCTGACATGATCCTTAATATAAGCTGGATAGAATCTTAATCTAGATAGTTAATTTTTGCATTTTTCTTAATTTCGAGTTTCATGAAAAATACCAAAAAAATTTGTCTTAGAATTAATCAAATTCATTCTTTAGGATAGACTGCATGCTTATTTATGTCATATAGCTTAGGTCATATTGCCGTGTCATATCATTTCATGTTAGATTAGTAGCATGCATTGCATGATTCTCATTGAATAAGTGAACAACAAAAATTGAATGATTGCATGTTAATTAGAAATCATATCTAGGATTGTCGAATGGGAATTCTGATCTAACAATGCAGATGCTTTCGTTGCTATGAGGTAAGTCCTGCAATTTATTCACTGTTTTATCTGGGTGTTAAATTGGTGGTTTGCGTACCTGCATGATAACCTCACATGTTAGAGAGATAAATTAAAATTCATTCAAGTTGCTTGCCAAATATTTTTTTTTAAAATAAAAGAGAAATGTGTCGAAAGGGCGTTAGAGAAATCTAACGTAATCAAGTCCCCGTATCCAAAGTCTCTGGTTCGTATAAATAAAATAAATTATTCCATTATTTTACTTAGATATCTAATCGACCTACCAAAAATTGATTAGTGGTGACTCACTTTTACATGCTAAATATTTGAACCTGAGTTGCGAATTGGTATGGCTTGGGAGAGCCCGAGCTAAGTTAGACTTAATAGTCAATTAGCCAAATTCTAGGTAGTTCACCCGAAAATTTGGTCGCGACACCCATAAAAGTAATTAACTACCTAATCAAGAATTAGGAGTTAACTGACAAGTTTTCTAGTAGTGACGGACTCACGGCGATAGCAACGCGACAGTGTCGAGGACGTGACACTCGTGACTCAAATGGATACTCGACAGCAGCAGCAAAACCCTTAAGGCTCTCGGCCACCTAAGGGAGGGGTTCCATGGAGGTGAGCAAGCAGTGGAGATGGAGGTAGTGGCTTGATGGCACAATAGCAATGGCGGATGACGTGAGGGACGTGAGTGGACGGGCGACACAACAAGGGGCTTGAATGGGTGGCAAGAACAGCAGTTTGGAGAATGTGGACAGTAGTGGCCAAGGTGATAAGTGTCGGTGGTCAAATGGGTGGTGGTGAAGAGGTGGATGATAATGGTGGTGATGGGTGGCGGATGATGATGGATGGTGGTGAGATGGTGGTGTTGGATGGTGGTGATGATGGAGGTGTGGGCAGCGCAAATGGTGGGTGGGGGGTGGCAACAAAAGAAAGGGGGAAGTGAAAAATGGAGAGGGAAGTGGGAAGAGAAGAAGAAAAAATGAAGATGGGGGAGATGGGATGGTCGGCTATAGCCATGGGGGAAATGGCGTGGGGTTGAGGGGGACAGAGAGAGAGAGGTATAGATATTTCTCAAGATTTTTCTCAAAAAACCACTCAATCCTCAGACCAACTCTCCTTAAATTCCTCCTCACTAAGTCTCTTGTCCCCTCTATTTCTATTCTTTTTTTTTTTCTCAATTTCTTTAAAAACCAAGCTTTGGCCAAAAAATCACAACTTTGCCACTAGTTCTAGTTCCCTTTTCCGATTTCCAATTTTTCATCCGATAATTCATTTTTCGAAAACTGTGAACTTGTCGATAATTCAACGAACAATGAGGCGACCTCCAATAAATTAGTCTCCAAACTCTTGAAAGTTCGATACCCTAAATTGAATTAAATTTCATAGTTAAAATCGATCAAATGCGACTTTAATACAACCTAAACTATCAGGTGGCTTTTAAAAGTTCTATTGCGGTTGACCCGTTGATGATTTTCAATCCATGTTTGTATCTCTTCGAATCGTGAATGACCCTTGGTTGTCATGTAATCACGAGGGTTCAATACATATCATAAGTACAATATTAATAGAAAGTCGATTTATAATTGTTCAACGTGAGTATCATAATCGTGCATAACCACTCGCAAACCGACTACGCACTTCTATCTATCGATTTATATCCATTGACTAATTGATTTTTAACAACGTAGTATTGACCCTTGTCAATCCTTATAGTCGAGTGGTCGATCCCTGACTAAATTCTTTGGTTTTTTTGCATTTTAAACCTTTACAGCCTCACCCAATATATTAGTTAACTCATGAATGATCAATTCAGAGTAAAATAACTATAAGTGTATTGATAAAATAATCATTTCATATATTTCGGAATAAGGGCCAAGTTTCAGGATATCACACTTTGCATGACATGCTTTCGGGCCTTTCATCCGGCAAAAGATTCAAAGATAAAATGAATTGGTTAATGTTTAAAATGCATGGTCACATGATGAACTCTTACCGTTAACGTTGGAGAATGCCAGGTCATTGCCTAGGTAAAGCCCCAGATGTCGTCCCAATATTGAGATTGATAACAATGCCCGCCTGGGTGAGGCCAATGCTTAGGGGTCGTTGTGGATGTTGTCTTGATAATAAGATCGGGGCGATGCCGGTTGCTAAGTGGGGATCAATGCTTGGTTGAAACCGAAAGAGTCGATGGATTTCGATAAATTGAAAGTGATTGAAATAAACTGGAAGTTCACATGTAGTGCTTGACTTGATGCATATGTGATGCTTGAATGGAGGCATGCACCGATGCTTAAATTGATGCTTGCAAAAGCTAGGTTTGTTTTGCATTAGCTATTGAGTCCTTGCATTAAGTTGAGAATATGTAAGCATTGGGTCACTTAGTAAAAGGAGAGTAACCCCGTCAAACATCCAGAGAAGTCAAGAAGTCTTGTGGGAGCACTTCAATATCTCACTCACTTTTACACACCTAGATAAACCATTTGCTGTAAACCAAGTATGTCAATTCATGCATGATCCTCGTGAGTTACATCTTCAAGCTGCCAAGAGAATAATTCGTTTTGTGAAAAGTAAGATTAGCTTATGGGCTTTTATTGCCTATTGTCAAAAGGCAGATGAATACTACATGGTGGACTCATTATTGTAGAAGTGACATAGTCATAGACCACAAATCTTTGGATAGCTTTTTCTTTATGCACTGACCCTTTGTTCTTGATTTTGAAAGCACATAGTTATTTGAGAGCCTTTCGTGTGCATAGGCAAGGCAAGGCACGAGCCTTGCTATTGATTTGCCATCAACAAGTGGGTGATGATCTTATATTTGAGGATCGACGTTAAGACGTCCTCCAATAAGAGAATTAAGAATTTCTATTTATTGAGTCATCAATTCACTCTTGTTATTTTCACAATTTTAGGTGTGTGATGGCTGAGCCAACCCCGCCGCCGCCCATCCATCTTGGCCTTCCTATCAATTTGGTTACTATCATGATAGACATAGTAGACTTAGAAGGGGATATCACCTACTGGAAGTATACTATAACTATATGGGTCCAAGAAGGGGTAGACACTTTGATTCCCCACATGTATGAGACTCGGTGCCTCATCTTTGACAATGACCTCATAGGTCCTATCCGTAACTCCATTCCTTTGGTAGATCCCATGGGAACTACGTAGGAGAAAGGGCCTAGGGTGGGGCCCATTTTTGGAAAAAGCTCGGTAGAGGAGTTAGGCTACTCCAGCCTTTTGATCGACTATTTATGGTAAAGAAATAGCCCAGGACTAGGACGAGCATTGTAAATATAACAGCTTATAAGACGTATATAAATATATTTTGCTTTTGTTTGTTGGCTTGTACACGTTTTGCCTAACTTCCATGTTTGCTTGTGTACGGGAATTGTTTATAAATCGCTTTCACATGTGCTTAATCAAAGATCAAAGATTTCTAGGATGTTCAACGTGGCTAGGACGTCGATACTAATCCGCCGGGTCATGCTCTCATTGCCAAGGGGTAGGGCAAGGTGTGACAACAATATTACTAGTCTTAGTTATTGTGAATGATCTCAAGTTGGAGCACCTAGATGTGGAAACAATATTTCTTCATGGTGAGTTGGATGAGCATTTTTACATAAGGCAGTCAAAGGGATTTTCTATCTCAAGTAAGGAAAATCCCATTTTCTTGTTAAAGAAATCTCTAAAAAAAATACAGTAATACTATAATAACTTTCGTACTGCACTCATTTTAGTGGCATAACTTTTCAAATGCTCACTTAAGTGTCATGACTCTTGAAAAATATTCACTTGAGTTACTCTTTGGAAAAAAAAATTCAAGGAGTAATTGAGTGATGTAATCAAGACAAATCAAATCAAGAAATTATCAGTTTCAAGCTTAATCGAACTCCCGCTATACTCAACTCTTCTCTTGCTCAATTGGCTACATGTTTCTATGTCTAAGCTCCATTCGAAATGGTTAATTGAAATACTTGGTCTGGACTTTACTCGACTTGACATTGATATGAGTTCCTTCATATGAGATCATAAAAATATTCATGTTTACATTCTTACTTTCTAAATCAGTTTGGACAGGATTAAACTAACACAAATAAAAAAAGGTTTATGACTAAATTGACAAAAAAAAAGTTTTATAACTGAATTGAGATGATTACAAAAGGTTTATGACTTTTATGATAATTCTCTCTCAATTAGAAGCCATTCCACCCAAAGATATTACATCCTATCTAGCTTCAAAATTTGGCTAACTATAGGGATTAAACCTACTTACTGTGCATAAATCACAAATTGCCAAAAAAGAGAGAGAATGAAATAGCTTTACAGTTGATTTCAAAAAGATGGCATTTATATATTATATGTATTTGCACACACACACATGTATAAATATATCATCTAGGAAGCGTCGATACTCTCCGGAAGCTTTTGTGTCGTGCCGGACATTCCAACACGTATCCCACACTCTTCGACACTTTTTGAAACTCTTCGATATTCGGTCAACAGGTGTTGAAAAATCCAACACCTGATCAACTCTCCCGACACTCGAGTCCAAAATTTTGACACATCATTTTGACATGCACAAGGTCAATTTTATAAATTTTCAATAAATGATGGGTCGAAATTTAAATATGTAAAAAACTAAAAAATAATAAAAATAGTAATTAATAAAAGAAGAAAAACATAGTCATTTCTGCTCTTCCGACTCTCATTTCTTGTGACACAAAATTTACCTCCCAAGCTTTTTTCTCACACGCTCTGACACATAAGTCCAAAATGTGGATTGCTTATTTTTTTCCTCCGAGTTATGGAGTTAAATTTGTCAAATTGAAACAATGAATGATATTAACAAATTGTGGATTCATGTTTTTAATGTAAATTCATTCTAAACTCTTTATTATTATTTATTTATTTGTGAATTTGAATCAAATTAATTTAATTAAAATAATCATAAAAATGATAATTTATTGTGTATATGTAAAAATATACATATAATATATAATGCATCTCAATGTGTCAGAATTCTCTATTTTTTTAGAAACAAAGTGTCAGCGTATCATGTCGCATGTCGTGTATTGGTGTCGGTGCTATTTAGTATATCATACATGATACACTGCTATTTTGTTATACACATGTATATTAAAATTTAATCTTGTAATGTTTTTTTTTTAAACAATTGCCTTGGTCAATCTCTGATATTTAGATTTGATTTAAAACCCCAACCATTCAGAACCTCTTTGGTAAATAGGCAAACATTGCATGATTTATTCTTTTGTTCCCCGGAATAAAAAAAGAACAGAAATTCGTTTAATAATTTTTTTTTATTCTCGGGAACAAAATCAAGAAGTAAAAAAAAGTTAGCTATTTATTCCTGAGAATGACTCTATATTCAAGTCCATTTTCCTTTTTTTTCCTATTTTTTTTTCCCTTTCTTCTTCTCCTTCTTTGACCAGGCCGACGACCAGTTAGACAAAAGTCAGCGACCTTGTCAAAGCATTGCTAGTCCCTAATGAGGTCAAGCCTCATTGGTCGAGCCTCCCCGATGGCTGGGCGAGCTCCAACTAGGCCGAGCTTCACCTAAGAGCCGACAACACTCCAACGAGAAACGGAAAAACGAAAAGAAAAAAGAGAAAAATATATTTAAAATTAAAAGAAATTCTAAATCACAAAAGGATTTGAGGTCTTACCAAATACATTTTTATCTCGAGAATATAAATTTTGGACAGTTATTAAACGCCTTCAAATGCTTAAAAAATCGTCTAGGGAACATAATAAAAAAAATTATTTCTAAGTAGAAATTATTTCTAGGAACAGAATGGTTACCAAAAGCGTGCACGACAAAATTTCTGGCTAGAAATTGATTTCTCAATTTCTATTCCTTGGACGAGTTTCTGAGTAAAGAAATGTGTTTGATAATAATTCAAAATTTCTATTTCTGAAATAAAAATTCGTTTGATAATAGAATAAAATTTCTATTTCTAGGAGCGGTAACGACCGACGTCCAGTGGCCGGAGTTCGACGTTCGGCGACTAGCATTCAGCATCTGGTGATCGGAGGTGGGCGGCCAAAGTTCGAAGTCCGACGTTTGGCGTCCGGCGTGCGGTACCAAGTTTGGTGATCGGCGACGAGCAGCCAAAGTCCGTAGATTGACACCGAAGTCTAGCGATCGGCAACCGACATCCAACGTATGGAGTTCGACGTCTGACGTTCAACATCCGGAGTCCGACGACAGGAGGCCGATGGCGGGTGGCCAGTGGCTGGAGTCTAGTGGCGGGTGACAGGCGACCAACATCTGGCGGCTGGTGGCAAGTGGCGGACGATCATCGGTGAACATCTAATGGTTGGTGATGAGCCTCCGACATCCAATGATTGGCAATGAGCAACCAACAACCGGTGGGCGTTTGGCATTTGGCGACCGGCGATTGGCAACGAGCGGCCGGTACGTGGTGGCCGATGACCGACGTCCAGTGGCAGGAGGCCGGCAACCATCCGGCATCCCACGGGCGGCAAGTGGGCTACGAGCAGTGACACAAGTGAATGATGAGAAAAATTTTGACTTCTCATTTCTGTTCTAGAAATAGAAAAGCTAAAAATTTTAACTTTTGATTTATGCTCCAAATCTATTTAT
The DNA here is from genome assembly GCA_007663325.1 of Eucalyptus pauciflora. Classification (NCBI taxonomy): domain Eukaryota; kingdom Viridiplantae; phylum Streptophyta; class Magnoliopsida; order Myrtales; family Myrtaceae; genus Eucalyptus; species Eucalyptus pauciflora. The sequence continues at coordinate 948,981 of VMYD01000333.1, read as the reverse complement.
GGAATATAAATCTTTTTCAGAAACAGAAAAATGAAATTGCGTTACCAAATAGATTTCTATTCCAAACTTTTTCCGAGGAACAGGAAAATAGAGAAATAGATAAACATAAATTTTGTCATGCACGCCCCAAATAAGCCATTATTATAACGACCCCAACTCCAAGTCACGAGGTTATCGTTGTGATGTCTTGGGTGCGACGTCAACCTTTTGTTTTTTGGGAAAAGACCACCAAAAATCCTAAACTTTACCCAAAGTGACAAATTCACCTCAAGCTTTATTTTGTGACACAAAAAATCCCAAACTTTACCAACCGTAACACATTTATCCTAAACTATAGGGCATTTTGGTCTTTTATTTTTTTATTTTTTTCTTTTTTTCTTCTTCTTCTCTCTTCCCTCCACCGACAGCCATGACAGCGAAGGGCTGCCCTTGCAGGCGTCAAATGAGGGCGGCCCTTGCTTGACGCTAGCGAGGGCAACCTTTGCCTGACTTCGGCTTCCCTCCACTGACTTCACCATGGCTAGTGGAGGGAAGAGAGAAGAAGAAGAAAAAATAAAAGAAAAAAAAGGAAAAACAAAAAGAATAAGACAAAAATGCTCTTAGTGGGGGTAAATGTGTCATGGTTTGCAAAATTTGGTGTTTTTCATGTCACAAAAAAAGTTTGGGTTAAATTTGTCACTTTGGGCAAAGTTTGGGGTTTTTGATGATCTTTATTTATATATATAATTTTCAATTTAAGCACATGCGGAAGCGTTGTAACATCAACACCCGACCACAACACCACAAACAAGCAGTCAAGAAAACACTACACAAAATATACTACTACTATATTACACGAGTATATTTACAAGCCCATTCTATGGGCCTCTCCTCTTTACATCATCCTTATATATTTGTGTAGGCCAAGGGAATTCCTATCTTCTCTAGTGTGATTGCAGCTTTCAAAATTTGTGTAGGGCTTTATGCCTACAAGTCTGAAAAATAAGGAGTAAGTTCAAGAATCAGTAAGTAAAAACCCCTGATCCTCTACTAGGATGACATCTAGTCATTAAATCTAGCATGTACAGTACTCATATTACAATATCGATGGTCGATTGATAGTAATATTACTGCTTCCCCGCGACTACATGTATGTGTCCCTTCGGTGTAGTTTCCATGTATGCTTACCTTCAATTTATCTATGAACACACCAAATCACAGAATAATAAACATACCGGCATGCATAATTTTTTTATTAACAAACATCCTAGCTCAACTAAGATTTCCCGGTTCAATTAAGGCATCCAGCTTCAAGCTAAGCATCCTGACTCAACTAGGGCATCTCGACTTAATCGAGGCAGCCTAAGGGCTCACTCAAGGCATTCGTGCTCAACCCAAGCATCTTTGCTCAACTAGGGAATCATGTTCTCACAAATGAGGCATCATTGTCAATGCTATGTGACGATGGTCTTTTTCTTTCATTTAATGATCATATATCATGTGTCGCATAAACCGGTTTATTATCTTCCATATGAACCCACACATACAAGGCTCGAGGCTGTGCTCAAACAAGTGCGTGTCATGTATTACGATACCGCAGCTACATAATATGTTAGGCACGACTCAAGACGCATGCCCCGAACCACCTTGTCTAGAAGCCGACCCTCCACCAAGCGAGGCTCGGATTGATACACCTTAATCTCGATCCATGGCCAAGTGAGCGAGGTTTGGTCCATCATGTCTTAACGTCAGTCCAAGACTAGGTAAGACTCATTTGTGTCCTAAGCGTCAATCAACCAACACATGAGCAAACCATACAAAATGGACTCGCAACATTTAAATGATTACTCATGGGTAAGCACATGGCTAAACTCGACAACATAGCATATCGCCCTAGCCAAGGATTAGGAATTCTATTACTTTCGATAAACTAATGATGGTTTTGCCAAGAGTTGGCTGTCCAATGAGGCAGTGGCACGGTGAGGGCATAAGGGTGAGAGTGAGACCAAAGTTGTAGAAGTGGCAAGAGAGGGTGGGGGCGTGTGTGTGTGAGAGAGGGGGGGAGGGAGGAGGAGGAGGAGGAGGAGTAGGAGGACAAGTTGGGGTGTGGAAATAAGGTGATGAAGCCTCTATTTATAGGCAAACTCAGCATCATTACCCCTTTCAAGTGGCACACCTATAATGAGGAGTGGCAAAGCTAATTAGGAATGTGTGGCAAGCCTAATATCCTAGGAAGCACTTGGGCTCCTCTTATTGGGCCACCTAGGTGATGATTCACCTATGAAATGATGAGTAGAAATGATGACTTCATTAATTAGGGGATTCTCTTCGTCAAATACATGAAATCATTATGGGGACACCTAAGGTAGATGATTCACGCCTTTTATTAATAGCCTAGATCTTGTGCTATCATTAGATTTATATGTGTTCATACGGCAAACTTGTTCTCTAAATTTCTTCTCTTTACCACACTATTCTAGAATTCTCTCTTTTGTTTTGTTCTAAAGAACAAGCCCATGGAAATGTGGCCTTGTGTCACTAAGTTATCTAAGCTTGGCAAAACTTACCTCCCAAGTCTCAAATTAGTATCATGATCGCCTAAGACTAGAGGAACACATAAGCTTATGATTCATCAAAGTGCATTAAATTGTATTAAATAGCTAACTTCCAAAAATAATTAAGGCTAACCTTGGTCATTATCTTGGCGAAGACATGCAAGAATCATCGACTACTTATAAGACAAGCATGGCCAAGACCAAATAATGGCATATGAAATATGCACGTGACTCTCAAGACCTAAATAATAGCTTATAAAATATGCATGTATGAAAAATAGCATATAAAATATGTACGTGACTTTTAAGACCGAAATAATGGCTTATAAAATATACACGTGACTTTCAAGGTCAAAATAAGAGCAAGTAACACATGCACGTGAATATTATATGATCAAGCACGTGGGATTAATTAATTTAGTAATCAACCGAAATCCATCAGGCAACGTTGCCAAGATCCATCGGTCGACCGCTAAAAATTAGTCCATCATGTGACCATACATCAAATAACACAATCTTATTATTATCTTCACTTTTAGTCCAAATGATCCGAAACATAGGATGCTACACTTATCAAGTATCTAGCGAGTTGAAATGATCCTAAAATAACCTTGAACAAAATTGCTAATTTAGAGTTAGATCAGATCGCATTCAAAGCATTGTCTGAAGTTACCCCCTTTGTTCAGTGATGAAATTTTTCAGTGCCTAATAGAGAATCTTTTTATAGCACGAATTGCAATTGACATAAACGGTTTGAGATTTTATTTAGTGTGACTTGTCATTATTTTTGTTCATTTGGTTCCCATACTTTGTTTATTTATTCAATTTGGTCAATAAGCTATTTTTTTTTATTCTCTTGCAGTCGCGCATTGTGAAATTTAGATTTAATCTCAACACAAAATGTTATCAATTATGTTACAACATTAAAGTCCAAATGTAACACACTAATTAAATGGATGCACAACACAAAACATTTGAGAGATGACTTCTTATATATAGAAATTGTTACTTATGTATTCATCACGACTAAATTTATATGAAAACATTATTGAGTATGTATATCTTGTCAAGGGATTGTATTGAAAATTACTAGTTCAAAATAACGATCATCGAGATTTATCTTGTATAATATTTGATGACCCTCCTCATGCTTAAGCAAAGGCTATGAGACAGAAGGAACCAAACTATGGGTGTATTTGTTTCGCAAAAAATAAATGATTTGAAAAATAATATCCTAAAAACGATTACTTGTACCGCTTACAAATCTGAATTGAAAAAAAAAAAATTATTGTCCACAGAAATAATTAGGCATAAATTATTATTGACAATATGAACATTTTTGTTAATTAATTATTTCAAGCGATATAGATGATTACTTTTTGAAAAATATTTTTTAAATCATTCATGGAATTGGGATAGGGATCCGATTCTCTGAAAGGCCATTAAGGATCACCGGCCTACCCAAGGGACTCACTAAGCCCTTAGCTAAGTTGGAAGTCTCGATGGTCGAGCAGCTAAGGTGCTGCATGGTAACCTTCCCCAGCCCAAAAATTTATATTCTTTTGTTCCCCAGAACAAAAAAAGAATAGAAACCCGTTTGATAAGGCAAGTTGATTTCTATTCCTCGGAATAGAAAAGTTAGCCCGGGAATAGAAACGAGAAACAAAAAAAAATTGCTTCTTGTCTCAGGAACAATTTCTAGAAATAAGCAAATTTTCTTTTTTATTTTTGTTTTATTTCTCTCTTGCCGTGGCCACCTCCAACCGTCTGGAGCCACCGCCGACCGCCGCCGCCACCGGTCGCCCGTCCCCGCCGCCGGCCACCGCCGACCGTGAGCAAGAATAAAAAAACAAATAAAAATACAAAAAATACAAAAATAAATAAATAAACAAATAAATACAAATAAAAAACAAACGCAAGAAAATTAAAAAAAAAAATAAATACAAATAAAGCAAATAAAGCAAATAAATACAAAAAAACAAATAAAAAACAAATAAATACAAAAAATACAAATAAATACAAATAAATACAAAAACAAAAAATACAAAAAAAAAACAAATAAATACAAATAAAAAAACGCAAGAAAATTTAAAAATACAAAAAAATACAAAAATAAAAATAAAAAATAAAAAATAAATACAAAAAAATACAAAAACAAATCAAAAACAAATCAAAAACAAATACAAAAATAAATACAAAAAAATACAAAAAATAATAAAAAACAAATAAAAGAATAAAAAACAAATACAAAAAACAAATAAATACAAAAAGAATAAAAAACAAATAAAAAGAACAAATAAATACAAAAAAGAATCGTTGCGTTACCAAACGCATTTCTATTCTTTTTCTATTCCAAGAGTATAAATTTTGTGCAGTTATCAAACGGGTTCTTTTGCTCAGAAACTGTTCCTCGGAATAGAAATAGAAAAGAACTATTTCTGGAAAAAAAACTCTTCCCCAGCCAAGAAATTTTACCATGCGCACCCTAAAGAGCTAGCAAGCTCACCTCCATCGCAAGCAGGGAAAAAGGGAAGACTCTTCTATAGATCAACTCAACAGCCCCTAAGCAAGGTATTTCTAGTCCTTTATAGAGAATATAGATCATAGATATTTGTAATCAATCATTTCTCACTTGAGGAGGAACAATAGTATTTCATTGCTACAAATATGGATTATTGAAAAGAATAAGACATGTATTTGGATATTTCATGGCCTGCTCTCCCCGGTCGGAATAGGTGGGTCAATTCCTTTCCTTAGAACTGTACTTGAGAGTTTCCTACCTCATGTGGCTCATTGTTCAATTCTTGTGGTGTCCCTTTTTTTTTTTTCCTCAGGTTAACCAAAAGCAAAAGAGGTTAATTCCATGAGTTTCAAACATTTTTCCTGAATCAAACAAAACCTTTTTGGGGATGTTTCCATAAAAACAAATATAGTTCAAGGCTGAATGGTAACTTTAAAGGCCACAATTAGCAAATTTCATTAGATCTTTAATGAAATGATCATATTGAACAAAAATTAAAAGGTCAAGGGACGACATTGGAAAAAAAAGTCAAGGATGATATCAAACAATGAGAAATGGCTCTTGTTTGTATCCCAAAATTGTCAAGTCATATATTTTTGGGGATGTTTACATAAAAAAAAATGAAAAAAAGTTTTATGAACGAGTACTCTTGAGACACTAGTTATCTGTATTAAATAAATAAAATTTTCAATTTCAATTCACCATGACATAACATGAGACAGTGCATTGGAAATGATAAATCCTTCAAGTTGAAGTATTTACAAGTGCCCCGATTACCAAAATTCAAATGAAGAATAATGTTGCAGAAAGCTTGAAAACGAAAGTCTACTTTTGTGAACAAAGTTCAAAGATAAATACTCCTTTTTTAAGTGGAGTCGACGGTGAGTCAATCTACCTACTTTTATATTCAAGAGAGTTGAATTGACACGACTGACCGATAAATTCAAAAATACATTATTAAGGTACCATCTAGGAAAAGTTGCAACCAGATTTCTATAACGTGAACGAAGCTCTAGGATGGGGAGACTCGGTGTACTTTGAAAATTTGAGGGCAAATGGAATCTTAGTGTCATAAAATCAAACAAGTACTTGGTCTTATCCTCGAAGTCCACGAGAATTTTAGAAGATTTATGTAATTGTAAATTACCAGGTGAGGGGAATATAGGCGTTCGAATGCATCATGGGTATCGAATAAAAACCATCGAATATTTGATGATTTAAATGTATTATAACACGCGACGTGCTCGCATTTTCCCCTCAATAGGGGCGGATTTAGAAGTCGAATCTTGATAGAGTCACGTTACGATATCAGTCAATTGTTCAAAATATGTTGAATGACAAATTAATATTTGCTCGAATAATAATGATTCCTCACACTTAATGTGAATTTGGAATTTATTTCACCAAATTAATTTGAGATTAGCTGGGATTTTCATTGGTTTGGGGTTCTCTTCACTGAAAAATAATCGTTCCGCCGTTCATGTATATTTGGAAAGATACTAGAGTGCAAAGCCTACAATGCCTGAAAATTTTCTTTTTCAAGCGTGCAGAAAATGTGGTTATAAAAGATCTTAAAAAGGAATAATATGAATAGGAGGGAGGAGCCACCCCTGCTCCATCCCCTTTCCGTTAACATAAATTACAGCACTAAGTCTGTTATATATACTAAACTAAATTTGAATCATTAAAGTATTAATTTTTTTCTTTGGTAACCCAGAGAACCTCGTAAACCAATAGCCGGTGAGCAAACCCTGGGGAAGCGACTGCAGGACCTACCATCACAGTACTCTAGGTAAGAATCCCTAACGCCACCTCTGGGATTCAAACTTCTCCTCTTCATGAGGGGGAGAGAGCCCGAGCTAGCTACGCCGCTAAGGGCGGTGGTTTTAAACTAATAAATTTTATGATTAATATCATGCAAAATTTTAAATTGATGCACTTGTGACAAATTTACCTCCCTCAGTTTCCGCTAAGTTGTATTAATATCACGAAAAATCACAAAATAGTATATATATATAATAAACAAAAGGTAAATTCCCAAACCAGTATATTTATCAATCGTCACGTGTCATTCAACTTAGTAATTTGATGATAAAATTTAACTTAAACTAACGGAGAATAAATTTGTCATAGATGTACTTGTTTAAGATTTTTTGTGATATTAACTCTAAATGTTGGTGCGGATCTCCTATACGGTGTCAACAAACACGACAATCTGTGCCTAGTTTGCTATCATTGACATCAGGGTTTGTGCGCACCTCGTCATGCGATATTTTGGCCTTGGCTAGTGTGCCTCGGAGGGGCCCTAGCGAGAGAAGCGGCGGCCCTTTACTATCAATTAACGTGGAATTCATCTATCCCTTAACACAATCCTCCAATCAAAAAGAATGGTCGTAACTTCTAAAAGGAGTCATCCCTCATCTCATAAGAGCATCTTGTAACTCGCAAGTCAAAATCGGCAAAGAGACATGCAAAAATCCTTACATCATCAAGCATGTCATGACTACTACTCCCTCCTCTGCCCTCGGAGAACCGGCATTTAGTCTTTCTTACCAGTCCAAGAAAGACTGGATCGACTTGACCTTTTCTTACAGGAACATTGCATGCATCGCAAGTCAAAAGGACAACACCTCATAATAGGACATGCAAAAATCCTTACATCATCAAGCATGTGATAACTACTACTCCCTCCTCTACCCTCGGAGAACCGTCATTTAGTCTTTCTTACTAGTCCAAGAAAGACCAAATCGACTTTTCTTGCAGGAACATTGCATGCAGCCATTTCCGCGGCCTCTTTTCTTGGAAAATCACTTCGTAGCCCATTTATTAAACTCTCTCCCCCTCTTTCTCTCTCTCTCCAGACTATAAATAAGTGGGAACTGCAAATTGGCACCAATATGACAAACACAAAGCAATATGGGATTTTTTCAAAGCTCATTTAGCAGCAGTACAAGACCCATTTTGGCCATCTTGAAGCTCCTCCTATTGCTTATGTTGCTTCTCATCCCTAGCGTCTTTGGGGTAGGGACCAAACGCATAGATCGCAGGAAAACATTCAAAATCGGCGTGATTCTTGATCTAGACTCGAGTCTTGGCGACCAAATGCGCATGGCGATAGAATTAGCATGCCAAGACGCCAACAACATCTCATCAGGAAGTTATTACATAAAGCCGCATTACGTGAACTCTCGCGCAAGCCCCCTTGGAGCAATTTCTGCAGGTTAGTCATTCGCACCAGTTTCTGTTTGCCCAGTACTAATTACTTTCCCGTCAACATTCAAAGTATTATCGAAATTTAAAAAACACCCCTGAAAACACTATAGATATATTTACGTGTCAATATAATTTTGCTTCTGAAAGTTTCAAAGTTTGTTGCATAAAAAATTCCAAAGGTTGAATGATGTAAGATTGGAAAATGGTCAAAAGTAAAAGCCGCGGACCATGGCTAGACAAAATGACACCCTGAATATATCCAGATGTGTGTAAGACAACCGATTCTTGTTAAATCATCCTACAAAAACTTCAATAAACGAGAAAAAAATTTCGTTAAATTCACAAGCCATATGCTCCATATTTTATGCAAAATAATGAGCTTTTTGCTATTGATAACCAGAGGACTTCCACATAAAGACTAAAAAAAGTATCAAAAAGGTCCTCAACTTATTGTATTTACGCAAATTTAATCTTCAAACTTTACCTGTGCCAATTAAGTCCTAAACATTTTAATTTAAAGCTAATTTGATTATTCCAACTAATTTTGATCAAATATTACTAACATGGGTGATGGCCGACCTATGTTGTATGGCTAGTGCTAACATGAACATTTTTAAATAATATTTTAATAAATGTCGAATTTTTCCTTTCTTTCTTTTTCTTCTCTCCCTAGTGGGTGGTGAGGGTTGGCTTTACTAGATTTGGCAAGGCTAACGGGCGATGTTGGCCCTTGCCCAGGCCAAGGCGGCCTTGTCGACCATTGCATGGGCCAGAGCAAGGCCAACCCTCACCCATGTGACGCTCAGCGAGGTCAATAGGGGACATTAGCCTCACCAACCTCATGAAGGCCAAGGTGACCTCACGAGACGTCACCTGGGCCAAGACAAGGCCAACCCTTGCCCAAGTGATGCCTAGCAAGTTTGACCCTCGCTTGTGGTGAAGAGGGCCACCCTCGCTTAGGTGAAGCCAGGTCTCACCAGTCATCGGGGAGAGGAGAAAAAAGAAAGAAAAAAAGAAAAAAAATTCGAAAATTATTACATAGATCAGCTGGTTGGCATCCATGTCAATAATATATGTCCAAAAATAGCTGGAAGGATTGAGTTAATACTAAATTAAAAAAGGTTTAGGATTAAATTGATACCAATGTAATAAATTAGTGACTTTTCTAACAGTTTTATGTAGGAAGACCAAATAGAAAGTCCTAGTTCATTTCTTTTGACTTCTAAAAAGCAAAAATTGACTATCCCATCAAAACTTAAAGTTAAATTTTAAAACATTATGAACATATTATGTGTAAATCCACGTGTCTACGTTAATATATTGTGAAAAGTTCAATTGCTTAAGATTAAAAGAAAGTCAAAGTGCATGTACCTACAAGATTAAAAAAAGTTGTTAAATGTCTTCCTTTGATTGTATTTGAGTTTTGATTGGCCTTAAATACGATAACTTCCCTCCACTTTATAGTTTAATCTTTTGGATTGACTTTCTAGTATCAGAGTGAGATTTCTCTTCAGTTTATTATGTTTCCTATTTTTCAATTTCATGTGCCGTACTTATAGTTTGGTTTGCACGCATGTGAGAGTGGGTGTAAGAAAATCACATATCTCTACAAAATTTATACGGATCTTATGTATTCGCAGTCTCTCCATGTAATAGTTTAATTTTATATGTTAAATTTTCTAGTATAAGCATTAAAAAAGAAATGCAAGTTAAAAGACACTCCACACCATTGAGAGATTAGAATAACAAAATGATCTCATAATGAAACTTGGAAACCGATTCCCATAGTACCCGTGCCTTTGAATTGTTTCAAGTTTTATTATGCAAGTTCATAAAATGTTCAACATTACCTGTTAGTTTAACAGGTTTTATTATGCAAGTAATGCCAAGTTGCAAAGATCTTAAAAAGTTCAACATAAAGGCCCCTTGTTGAGCAAACGCTGCAGATCTGTTCTACTCGAAAACTTAAGCTTCTGTCAGCAATTGTTTAACTAAATGACTTGATGTTATTCCTTGCATACATGTATCTCTTAATGATCGTATCGCTGCACTATTATCTTCCAATAATCCAAGTAAAAGGGGTTAATTAGAGATATAAATAGAAGAAACCAGTGATGAACATTACTTTAAATCCTGTAACAGCGGAAAAGCTGATAAGAAAGAAGGTGCAAGTTATTATTGGCTTAGAGACATGGCAGGAAGCAACTTTAGTTGCCGAGATTGCTAATCAATCTCAGGTACCAGTAATATCCTTTGCGGCAAACCCCGTCCCGCCAACAATGGTGGTGCCAACTATGTGGCCCTCACTCTTTCGCATGAGTACTGATGTATCCAACCAAATTAGATGCATCGCAGATATAGTTAGTTCTTATAACAGGCGAAGAGTCACAATAATATATGAGGGGGAGGCATATGATCCTATCTACTCTGAGCTGTTAAATTCTTTATCGGAAGAGCTTGACAAGATTGGCTCCAAGATAGAGGACCGAGTGATTCTTCGAGCACTTTCACCTTCGGCAAGTGTGGGAAAGTCTTTCGAAGAGAAATTAGTGAAACTGAAGGGCAAGGCATCCCCAATATTTATTGTCCTAGGGTTATCATCTCGTGCAAGTGGCCATTTTCTCAAAGAAGCAAGGAAGATCGGACTCTTCAATCGAAATTCAATATGGATATTTGCTGAAAAACCATTCAACAACCTCTTAGCTTCAGTAGAACATTCAATAATCTCAACCACCATGGAAGGCACAATAGGGTTAGTCACCTACCGTCCGGAAAACCACATGTCCGGAGACTTCAAGATCAAATTTTCGAATAAGTTCCATCAAAAGCATGGAGAGACCTTCAATTTTAAGCAAAGCATAGATGTTAGTCGAGCATACGATTCCCTCATGACCGTAAAAAAGGCCATCGATGCGTTGCCAACTAATGACATTACCCCTCAGCTTTTGCTTGACAGAATATCGAGTGTTCGGCTTGTTGGTTTGAGCGGGGTAATACAATTTGAGAAAGGTCAGTTGACAGGTCAAGCCAAATTCCAAATCGTAAGTGTCGATGGATATGAAAGTAGAGATCTTCAGCTTTGGTCTCCCAACTTCGGTTTTTCGAGTAGCTTTCCACAGAAACAAAGTCAAAGGGCAAGTGCTTATGCAAATTCAGACGCATTGAAGAACCATCGAAAATACATCCCGCAAATGGTGATTGGAATTCCTCGTACAACTCCCTTCGGTAAATTTGTGAAGGAGGAAATAGACGATGTAACTGGGAAGGCGACCTACGTTGGGTTTTGCATGGATGTTTTTGAGAAGACGCGTCCTCATGGTTTGAATTATACATTTTTACCTCATGAAGGAACATACGAGGACTTGGTTAACAAAGTTCGTGACAAGGTACCACATCATCATCTCTGGTCCTCAATGATTATTCAATGATTACTCACTGCATTTTAGAATATCCACTAAACAGCATGTGCACGTTTCGACAACCAATAGGTTTATTTCACCAGATCCCTGTTCGCTACATTTGATCACTAAGGGACTTACAAGACTGTATTACTTTGCATCATTAGACCATCAAAGTCTCAACATTTTAGCAGTAATGTTTCGGTTGGATGATGGTGTCATTTTGGTGTTTATTACTAAAATGCATCATTTTAATGTTGCTCATGGTGTGACATTGATGGAAGACCTACAACGCTGCAGTTGGTGATATAACTATTCTAGCTAATCGCTCGGAATATGTCGAGTTCACACAACCATTTATAGAGTCAGAGCTTTCAATGATAGTTCCAGCAAAACCAGACTCAGATAGGGCATTGATCTTCCTGAAGCCTTTCACTCCAACCATGTGGGTTGCTTCTGTAGGCATCCTTATATACACAATGTTAGTAGTTTGGTTCCTGGAACATCCAACCAATCCAGAGTTCAGAGGCACTTGGACCAATCAGCTCTCCACCGTTCTTTGGTTTACTTGCTCATCTCTCTTCTATGCTCATAGTAAGTAACTTCCCACTGTTGATTATAGTACATGTACACTCTTTTAAGCCCAAATTTTCACAAAAAGAAAAAAAGAAAAAAAGGCAGTAAGCAAGCTATTACCTTTGCAGGGGAGAGAATCAACCACAACTTCACGCGGATCGTAGTGGTGATTTGGTTCTTTGTCGGATTGATCTCAACACAGAGTTACACTGCTAGCCTTACTACAATGCTCACTCTTCAAGAACTTAAACCGACTGTGACCACCATGGAAAGGCTTAGAATTTCCAAAGCAAGAGTGGGTTGTGACGCTGTCTCTTTTGTCTGTGACTACCTGAAGAATACACTAAATTTCTCCAAGGACATTCTTATTGGTCTTAGGAACAGCTCAAGGTATGGAGATCAATTCACAAATGGTAACATTGCGGCTCTTTTTCTGGAATCCCCGTATGAGAGAGCTTTCCTTGCCAAATATTGCTATGGATATGCCATAACTCATGAGAACTACAGATTTGGCGGTTTTGGCTTTGTAAGTATCTGCCGTTATTCTACATGAACTTGATTTTTCAGAGTATATTATAACATCCTGTGTTTGTGTATAGCATCTCCTTAAGCTAGCCCAACAAAAAAAAAGGGGCGTGAGTATCCAACAGCTTCCCGTAGAGTAAGATATCGGTTGTGACGCCAGTGCTTGGGAAATCCTCTTAAAGACTTGACTTGATCCATGAAAATGGTATAGAACAAGCTTTCTAGTTGGGCTCAATGCAGTATATCAAACCCACCAAGTCGCAGAAGCATAGTAACTGTCCAAATCCCCGGTTAACAGCAAGTGCGATGCATTTGACCTCTAAAGCTCACGACTAAATATTACATGTTCCATGGACAATGGAGACCACGGCGGAACCAAGAAATGAAAACTGGTTCACATGATGTAGTCCATTTTGGGTTATTATTGGCGAAAAGAAAAGAATCTGCACCGACATATAGTTACAAATGGCCTTGTTCTCTGTGAATGCAGGTGTTCCCGAAAAACTCTACGCTGACTGCGAAATTCTCTGAGGCAATTTTGAAACTTTCAGAGAGCGGCGAGATTAAAAGGTTAGAGGACAAGTGGTTTCGTCGCAAGTGTATGGTGAGGAACGACACCAGCAAGACACCGAGGTTGGGCCTCGACAGCTTCTGGGGACTCTACGCTTTCACCATCGCCGTTTCCACGGCTTGTTTGCTAGTGGCATATCTCTGCACGTGGAGGAACCGTCGGGTTCGCGAAGAAGGAAGCAATGCTGATGGCATGAGTCATGATTTGAGCATTTCATGACGAAAACTTAGGGTACTGCAACATAGTTTAGGGCAAGATGATAAAGGGGTGTATTTACTTCGGTTCAGAAACTAAATCTTCTCTCCCTGCTGCAACACAAAATTAGCAAACATTATGTAGGGAAATAAAGGTAATTTGCCAATTACTATATACATACAGGTATATGGTCCTTAGGAGCCGTTCAATCGAAAAGCAAAAAAACCACCGCCGTCCAAGTTGAGTTTTATCGAACGGCTGAGTTCTATTACATTTCAATTCAACAGGGAAAGATTATAAGGACATGATATCTTTATATATACGTGCACTTTTTTCTCCGTATTGTCCTACTTTATTCATCCCCTGATAATATTTATTACTACTACGGACAATGAAGTAACTATCGTCAGTTTTTCATGCCAACGGCGTAATAAACAAGATTATTGGTTAGGATTATTCAAGGTTTGAAATCCCTTCATTGGTTTGACTTTGAACCGTTCTCTAATTTTGCGTGAACTGTAGAATTCCCCATAATTGATCATGGGGTGATTGTCGTTGCACACATGCTCTCTCTCTCTCCCCTTCAAGTCGCCATCTATTTAATAAAATTGGTTATAAAATGCTCTTTATATTTCTCACTTGTCTACCGTTTATACTTTATTTTATATACATGTGATATTTTTTCACCGGTTTAAATTTTTAGGTTGGACATTTTTATTATGGTAACATATCAAGGTTTGTTCCCAATTTATTTCGCGCGTGCAATCCACCCATCAAATTTCAAGTGTCGCTTAGGCTTGTATAAAAAAGGATGTTAAATATTCCATGTCGTTTGTCTACGAGACAGGACAAGATTGTTTGGTGTGATAACAGTACTATACGCCGCTATGCACCGGCTAAAAAATCCTACCAATTAAAATAGACGGGACAGATGAATCTAGAATACAGGAACAAAAGTCGTTATCTTCTACTATAATAGGAATATACCGTGTCCCTGAAAAATTGGAACCATTCACAGCTTTCTACATGAAATGAAGGCTCCAGTCTGAGAAGATTCTGTCCTTAGAAAACTTCTGTCCATTGAATCCTAGCGCCACCAAAACAAGAAAGGACTCGGTCTATTCTCGAACTCCACGAAAATACAAATCTTAGAATCCCCCACAAGGGCACTGAATTGTCCATTGATTCTTTGCTTCAGTCTAAGAAGACCTTTCGCAAAAGAAGAAAACTCCATTCCTGGGAAGACCTAATCAACAGAGCAGTGACTTTTCAGGAGACGCGCCACATAACCCTCGCAAACATTTGCACGCAACCATTTTCCTATCACTCTCTCTATAAATATGCAGGAAATTGCGTCCCTTCTATCACAAACACAACGATTATTTGCAAAGCAATATAGTTCAACACTTGTTAAAGCTTTTGAGGAGGAGTTATCAAGGTTTTGGAGATGGGTTTTCTTCAAAGCTCATATAGCAAAAGTACAAGACACATTTTGTCCATTTCGAACCTGTTTCTCCCCCTCTTGCCGCTCCTCGTCCCAAGCTACTCCGATGCAGCCACCACACCGGTGGATGTGGGTGTGATTCTTGATTTGGACTCGTGTTTTAGCGACCAAATGTGTATGGAAATCGAAATAGCATGCCAAGATGTGAACAGTATCTTGTCATCATGAAGTCGTTACATAAAGCCACATTACACAAACTCCCGAGCAAGGCCCCTCGGAGCAATTTCGGCCGGTTAGTCATTCATTGCCCTTCCTCAATTTGGTAGCTGCAGCCTGCAGCGATTCTTGCTTGATCAATGGAAACATGTTAGTTGCCACTGGCAGTAATAGAAAACTACCCCAAGTCAGCTCTAAGATTATGTACCTGCTGTTTGTTGGGAATTATTGATCCCCTAAAAAAACGGATTCGACACTAAATCGAACCCCTAAAACAAATGCGGAAGACGAGCCCAAGAACAAACATGAATCACCGATCGTAAGGCACATCACATAATCGAACATACCTTGTTTCCACAGACTAAACCCCGATGTTGATTTGAGGAAGAAAAACCGATCCCGTTCTATCCGATGATGTACTATCGCCTTGAAGGGGAGAAAGATCCGTCACTTTTTGGATACTATTCTCTTAGATTTTTAGGAGGGAGAGAGAGGGAGGAAAAACTTACGTACGTGGTACGTTCCTCTCTTTTCTTTTCTCTCTTAAATACGTCTCCTCCAAGAGACGTAACTCTTCAACGTTATACGTTCCCCCAAAAGTCACAACTCCTCAACGTAACACCTCTTCACACCTCAACCCTTTATACATGGGCCCTTATCCTGTGGGCTGGGCTTTTAGGCCCAACATGGGCGGACGGGCCCTCTAAGGCCCATCAACATAAATAAATAAAATCATCATCTCTCACTCGCACATGGTGGGCCGAACATAATCTTCTTTACCTCTCTATAACATTCATATAGGTGAATAATCCGTGCAACCAGCATACTTTGAGAGCTCGTTACTATACATCTGTTAGGAATACATAGCAACTCATAATGGGCCTCACACTCTGAGTAGATTTAGTATGCAGTACCCTAGATCGATCGATCACATTTATATCTCTCTTGATCTCATTTGAAATAATGATATATTGTATTCACAATTATGATTATCCCATAAAACAATCATAATTGGTCGACCGGTGAATATAAAACTATAATGTGATTCTCCAAATTCGATCTTTTTTTTTCCTCGAAACTTTCAATTTCAGTTTAACTTGCTTTTCTAGAAATATCCCATTAGATCAAATCAATTCATGATCATTGGCAACATCCTAAGATAGCAAACACTGAATAGAAATCTTAAGAATAAGTAAGAGTCATTAGGGCACTAAATTGAGGAACTCTTTTTCTCAAGAGTCTCACATGGCATAAAAGTTGAGATCAAAACTTTTGCCACTCTTATTGGTCGTCTCATGCATACGTAGTATGAAATACATATTACGGTATTTAACTTCTTTCCCATGGAGCGTATGTCTACACCTTTAATACCGTACATATGATAGTTCAGACATACTTAATGTCTAACTTGAGTTCACGTATCTACTCATTCACAGAATTCATCAGAACTCACATCTGGCATCATAAATAGATAAAGTAATATGTGGGTTATTTTACTTTCGAACATTGAAAATATTATGTCCTCATCTTAACACTCAGTTAATGCGACATATATATTTTAAGTTTGAGCTCTCAATTATCACCTAGATAATAAGCTTAAAAACCGTCTCATCTCTATTTATCACACAGTAAATAGAGACGATTATCCGTGTGAGTGGACTAATCTCTTACCTGTCCAACATACTTTATCAACTTAATATAATGCACTGAGCATTAAGATGCATAAACGTCAAACAAATATTCATAGGCATTAATGATGAAAAAAAAAAACACAAATTCATTAAATGTGAACACTTCAGGGAAATTACAATATTCAGTACATCAGCCTCTACACAGTCCTAGAGATTTTACATAACCACAAAACACATCTCTAGGTATAGGCTTTGTTATAGGATTTGCTACCATTCTATGCGTAGATATGTACTGTAAGTTCATATCTTTTCATGCAACCATATCCTTGACAAAATTATATTTGGTATCTATATGTTTGATCTTGTCATGATATTTTGAATCTTTGGTGTATGTTATAACTGCTTGGCTATCACAGTTAACCAATAATGGATTTGCAGTATACCCAATAACACCTAAATAATCCAAAAATCTCTTAAGCCAAACACCTTCTTGTACTGCTGCTGATAATGCCACGAACTCAGCTTCCATCGTGGATAAGGCTATACACGTTTGCTTCTTACTATTCCAAGATATGGTGTCATTATTCAGTAAGAAAGCAAAACCAAAGGTAGATTTTCTTTCATCTAAATCTCCTCCCCAATCAGCATTTGAATAGCCTTCAAGTCGTAGATCATTTCCTTGGTAATTCAGCTTGTAATCAGCATTTCCCTTCAGATACCTCAGTATTCTTTTAACGGCCTTCCAATGTGCTTGACCTGGATTTGATTGGTATCTACTCACCATTCCAACTACAAAACATATGTCAGGTCTTGTACACATCATAGCGTACATCAAGCTCCCAATAGCACTAACATAAGGAACATGTTTCATTTGTTCCTTCTCTTGTAGAGTTCTTGAACACAGTATATGGCTCAATCATTCACCTTTTGCAATAGGAGTATCAATGGGTTTACAATCTTACATACGAAATCGTTCAAGAACCTTATTTATATATGTTTCTTGCGAAAGAGATAATGATCTCTTCGAACGATCTCTTGAAATCTTAACTCCAATGATGTATGCAGCCTCACCCATATTTTTCATCTTAAAGTTGGAAGATAACCAACTATTGACAGTGTCGATAAACTCCATATTGCTTCAAGCAATTAGTATATCATCAACATATAATGATATGATCACAAATCGATCTTTAGATCTTTTGATATACACACAATGATCCTCATCAATCATTGTAAAATCATATGCCATTATGGCATTATGAAAACGTATATACTATTATTTTGACGACTGCTTAAAGCCATATATCGATCTCAAAAGTCGACATACCTTTTCTTCTTAGCCTTCTATAATGAAACCAACAAGTTGTTCCATATATATTTCTTCCTCTAATTTTCCATTGAGGAAAGCAGTCTTTACATCCATTTGATGTAACTCAAGATCCATATCAGCCACTATTGCCAGAATAATACGAATTGATGTAAATCTCACTACAAGAAAAAATGTTTCTTCATAATCAATTCTTTCTTGTTGATTATACCCATTCGCCACAAGGCGAGCCTTATGCCTTTCTATCGAGCCATCAACTTTACGTTTTATTTTGAGAACCCACTTGTTCCCAATAGCTTTGCGTCCTTTTGGAAGGTCAACTAGTTCTCAAACTTGATTTGACTTCATTGACTCCATCTCCTCTTCCATTACATGCATCCATTTTTCCTTACTAGGACAATTTAGAGCCTCATTAACATTTCTTGGCTCATTTTCATCTTGTGGAGCAACCATAAAAGTTTCCCCTTCAATGTCAAAACGTCGACAGGGAATACTTTTGCGACTTGTTCGCCGTATGAGAGATTGTGCACTTTGTACATCATTCCCCATCATGCTCCTACTTGGATTAGATAATGACGATATCATCTCATCATGTGGTTGTAATTGAGAGTGAGTTGAATTAAATTCATTACTTCTCATGTTACTCCCACTTGAACGAACTCCACTAAGTTCATTATCTTGATCCAAGGTTTTAAATAGGGAGTAATCCTCACATATTTCGCCCTTCTTAGGAAATTCATTCTTTAAGAATGTGACGTCCCGTGATTCAAATTCAATTATACTTCTACTTTCCTTCTCACCTATGAACACATATCTTTTCGAGTGTTCAGAGTATCTTATGAAAATACTCTTCTTTCTTCTGGGACCCAATTTCCCAAACTTGTGAGAGGACTCATGTGTATAGGCAGCACAACCCCATGGCTTAAAAAAACTTAAGTCCGATTTTCTACCTATCCATAACTTATATAGAGTGGAAGCAACTGATTTAGAAGACACTCGATTAAGTATATAGGCAGCAGTTAACAACGCATCACTCCAAAAAGTGATAGGTAAGTTAGCATATGCCATCATGGACCTAACCATTTCCAATAAGGTTATGTTCATTTTCTCTGCAACAACATTTTGTTGAGGAGTATATGGAATAGACAACTGTCTTTCTATTCATTTTTCATCATATAATTTTCTGTACTCATCAGATAAATATTCTCGACCTCGATCGGATCGCAATACTTTTATTTTATTGTCTAATTGATTTTCTACCAAATTCATAAACCTTTTGAAACAACTCAATGCTTCAGATTTATAAGAAATCAAATAGACATATATGAATCGAGTATAATCATCTATAAATGTTATGAAATAAATAGCCCCATGCTTTCCTCTCACATTCATCGGACCACAGACGTCAGAATGGATTAATTACAAAGGAAATTCAGCTCTTTTACCTTTTCTAAATGGTTTTTTTTTTGTTTTCCCTACTAGGCAATGCTCACATATGGGCAAATCAACTTTTTCAATATTGCCTAACAAGCCATCTTTGGCTAGTCTATTCATACGTTGTTGGCCAATATGGCCAAGTCTAGCATGCCACACACTCACATTATTATCATATGAATTAGGAGACGTGAAAAGGGAATAACAAACATTGACATTATTATAGTCAACATTTAATACAATGAAATTATCTAGAAAATAACCACAATCATAGTAATTTCTATCCAAATACAAATTCACACCACTATTATGGAAGTTCATATTAAAACCAAGCTTAACCAATACTAAAACAGACACTAAATTCCGACGAATCTCCGGAGCATACAACATATCATGTAGGAACAAAGTGCGTCCACCACGCATGTTCAATTGACAAATATCAATTCCTTTTACTTCTACTCTGGAGTTGTTTCCTACATAGATCCACTTAGTTCCAATTGGTATTCGTCGGAATTCCACGATAGATTCTTTATCATTCGCTACGTGGTCTGTCACTCCTGAATCTATAGTCCACAAAGGATTAGACTCAATTAAAAATACAGAACTTGACACATAAGCAAAGTTCTCAAAAGTACAAGGAGTGTATACCTTCTTTGGCTCACGACAATCGCGGGCATAATGACCCTTTTGGTCATAGTTGTAACACTTCACCCTTGTCATCTTCTTCACTTGAGGACGTTTTCCTCTTTCATGTTAGTCAAGCTTAGGTTTCTTCCCTGAAGGACCTGCTCTCTTGCCTTTCCTTTTATCGAACTAGTTAGGACGTTTGCGCTTGGAGCTCGAAGCTCCATGTGAGCTGGAACCAGCATGGTAAATTTCAGTTTCCGGCTTAGCCACCAAGAGGAGGTCCTCTTCCAGCTCAAGATGACGCACATCATCCTCAAAGGTTTTGATATTTTCATTATGGGCCAGGTGCACCTTCATATGCTCCTAACTCTAAGGTAATGAACGGATCACTACTTGCACTTGGTGCTCATCAGTCAGTTAATGGCCAGCATATTTCAGCTCATTGATCATGTTTGACATCTTTCTAAGGTGTTGCTTCATGGTCTGACCATGAGGCTTCTTGTAAGAGTCAAACCTAATAGTGAGCTGTCTTAGTCTGGTCACCAAAGTATAACCAAATCTTGCTGCCAACGCTTCCCACATTTCCTTGGCATTCTCAAAACGTCTGAACTCTCGCATGACGTCATTTCCCATGCTACTCAGCAACATAATGCGAGCAAGGGAGTTCTTTCTTTTCCATGCAGCAAAAGCATCCTTATCTCTCTTATGCTGCGCAATGTTTCCTTCTTCAGGTTCTACCATGGTCAGGTTAAGAACTTCTAGTGCCTCTTGCACTTCCAGCACATATTGGATTTTCATGTGCCATATTTCATAATTATCACCATTGAGCTTCTCACCTTTGTATAGCTCAGCAACTATGTTATTTGTGGTTGAAGCCATTGATCTGAACATATTAGACATATATATACGAATTATTAATGCCTATCATTTATGCATCCATTTTGCACAAAACTATCATATTAATGAATAATTTCAAGTAAGGTTTCAAAATCAAAATGTCATTATGTTTCCAATCATCATCCAAAATCCTAACTTGGAGTTATTATTAATATAACATTCTATGCAAAATAAATTCTTTGAAATTACAAAAGTTTCTATGAACTACCCATAATAGTTAATAATAACAAAAAGCAAATAATATTTGATATCAAACAATGATATAATAATAATGCTTTCACATAATACAATTAACATATTAGTTGCTACACCATCAACAACTAGGTAGAAAACATTTACATAATATGTCCATCAAGCATACCAAAAAAAAAAAAAAACAGACAAAACATCTAACATCAAGTGAATATATGAACTAGGAAAGATCTTTTTTCTTCAATTTCTTGATCTTTTTTTTTTTGTAACAATCCAGTAATATTCATCTATAAAAGCCATCACAAGTCTCTTATACGAAATATCTTTGTTGACTTCCCATAAGCGATTCAACACTCCTTGCCATTTTGGTGGAAGAGTGTTCATGAAAAATCGCACCATCTCATATTGTGGCATGAGACAACCATTCCATATAACCTTTTGTATTTTCCCGTTGACTTCAAGAACATGATCAATTAAATCGCCACTCTCCCATCGATAATCAGTCAGCTTAGCTATCAACCTAGAAAGCATTTCCTTTTGTTCATCGGTAATTATGTGAATAGGCGTGCGCAACTGTGAGGGAGGCATTGTTCATGCAACAAATGCAGAACAAATTAGGGACTACATATAATCCACATTGACTTAATTAGGAAAAAAGAAACAAATTCTTTTTTTTTTTTATAACGATCAACGGTCAAAGTCAACGGTCAACAGTCAACGATCAGCCGGGTCGAAGTCAATGGGTGGTTGGGTCGGGTCGGACCGGTTGAGCCGGTCGGACAAACCGATCGACACGTGCCACGCGCATGCGCGCGTCGGTGACCGCCACTCGTTTTTCTCGTATCGACGAGACCTTCGATCCTGCACTATCAAAAACGAATTTCAACTTGTAGAAAAACACAAAACGGGGTGAACAGTACGCGAGTGTCGGGTTTTTTTCTATCCCCGATCGACCGACAGCAGCTTTTCTCGAATTTCGACCAAAATTTAATCAAAAGCAATTCACAAACATAAAAAGGGGTTGGAAAACATGAACTAGGACTCTGATACCAATGTTGGGAATTACTGATTCCCTTAAAAAATAGATTCAACACTAAATCGAACCCCTAAAACGAATGCGGAAGACGAGCCCAAGAATAAACATGAATCACCGATCTTAAGGCACATCACATAATCAAACGTATCTTGTTTCCACAGACTAAACACCGATGTTGATTTGAGGAAGAAAAAATGATCCCGTTCTATCCGATGATGTATAGCCTTGAAGGGGAGAAAGATCCGTCACTTTTTGGATACTGTTTTCTTAGACTTTTAGGAGGGAGAGAGAGGGAAGAAAAACTCACATACATTGAAAATGTACGTTCCTCTCTTTTCTTTTCTCTCTTAAATACGTCTCTTCCAAGAGACGTAACTCTTCAACGTTATACGTTCCCCCAAAAGTCACAACTCCTCAATGTAACACCTCTTCACATATCAACCTTTCATACATGGGCCCTTATCTTGCGGGCTGGGCTTTTAGGCCCAACATGGGCGGACGGGCCCTTTAAGGCCCATCAACATAAATAAATAAAACCATCACTGTTAATTTTTTATCAACTTTTCTGCACGTGCTACATGTTTACTAAAAGTTGTACATCTAGTAGTATTGCTACACAATGAAACCATTACGGAATTCAGCTGCGTAATTAAGACACCCAGCTATTGTGTTAAATCATTCTCTTAAAAAGTTATGGATAAATTATTAAAAAGTCCTAAAGCTACTGCAATTATGCCCTTATATTCAACCTGCTTACTGTGCATAAATCACAAATTGCCAAAAAAGAGAGAACGAAATAGCTTAACAGCTGATTTCAAAGAGATGACATATATATATTATGTATCTGTATATATAAATATATCATGCATTGCTATCTTGTTATACACGTGTATATTAAAATTTAATCTTGTAATGTTATCGTAACAATTGCAGTGGTCAATCTCTGATATTTCGATTTGATTTAAAACGCCAACCGTTATCAAGTATCTAGCGATTTGACACGATCCTAAAATGACCTTCAACAAAATCGCTAATGTTTTGCGTTGTGTATCCATTTAAGTTGACACAATCCTAAAATGACCTTGTACAGAACATGCTGATGTGGATATTCTGTTAAGTATGACTCGTCATTATTTTTGTTCGTTTGGTCCCCATACTTTGTTTATTTGTTCAATTTGGTCAATAACCTGTTTTTTTTTTTTTTTTTATATTCTCTTGCAATTGCGCAATGTGAAATTTAGATTTAATCTCAACACAAAATGTTTATCAATTATGTTACAACATTAAAACCCAAATGTGACCCGCTAATTAAATGGATACACAACACAACATTTGAGAGATGACTTCTTATATTTAGAAATTGTTACTTGTGTTTACATGTTTTAGGTATTTGTAAATGTAAATAAGCATGTCGTGTTGACACAATGAACAATTTAAATTGCTAAATTAAACCAGTCCAAGTGCATTACAACTGGTAAAAAAGGTCAAATCATACCTGACATGTTTATTATTCCTTACGACTAAACTTATATTAACACATTATTGTGTATGTATATCTTGTGAAGGGATTATATTGAAAATTACTAGTTCCAAATAACAGTCATCAAGATTTATCTTGTATAATATTTGATGACCCTTGTCATGCTTAAGTAAAGGCTATGAGAGAGAAGGAAACAAACTATGGGTGTATTTTTTCCGGGAAAAATGAGTGATTTAGAAAATATTATCCTAAAAATGATTACTTGTATTGCTTACAAATCTGAATGCAAAAAGTATTTTTTTCAACCACGAAAATAATTAGACACTATCAATAATAATTTTTTTTATTAACTGATTATTTCAAGTGATACAGATGATTATTTCTAGGAAAATATTTTCCAAATCATTCATTTTTCCCAAAAAAAAAAAAAAACAAAACCTATAATATTTTAAGGATGAAATTAAACAAACAAATATAGTTCAAGGCTGAATGGTAACTTTAAAGGCTACACTCAGCAAATTTCGTTAGATCTTTAATGAAATGACCACATTGAACAAAAATTAAAAGGTTAAGAGACGACATTGAAAAGAAAAAGATTCAAGGATTATATGAAACGATGAGAAATGGCTCTTGTTTATATCCCAAAATTGTCAAGTCATATCATTTTGAAGATGTTTATATAAAAAATGAAAAAGAGTTTTATTAACGAATTACACTAATGAAAAAGAAAATTTTCATTTTCAATTTACCACAACATAACATGAGACAGTGCATTCGAAATGACAGATCCTTTTAATTGAAGTATTTACAATTGCCCCCCTTACCAAAATTCAAATGAAGAATAATGTTGCAGAAAGCTTGAAAACGAAGGGGAAAACGGTTGAAGTCTACTTTTGAGAACACAGTTTAAAGATAACACAGTTTAAAGAGAAATACTCTTTTTTAATTGTAGTCTACTTTTGAGAACACAGTTTAAAGAGAAATACTCTTTTTTTGAGTGGAGTCAATGGTGAGTCAACCCACCTACTTTGACATGCAAGAAGTTTGAATTGACGCGACTGACCCGATGAATTTAAAATATACTATCAAGCCACCATCTAGGAAAGGTTGCAACCAAATTTCCATAACGTGAGGGAAGCTCTAGGATGGGGAGACTCGGTCTAATTGGAAAATTTGAGGGCAGATAGAACCTTGGTGTCATAAAATCAGACAAGTACTTGGTCTTTTCCTCAAAATCCATGAGAATTTTAGAAGGTTTACGAAATGGTAAATTACCCAGGGAGTGGAATTTATGCGTTCAAATGCATTTGAGCCGTCGGATATCATGAGTATCGAGTAAAATGCATTGGATATATGATGATTGAATTATATGTTAACACAAGCAGCACACTCGCATTTTTCTCTTAACAGGGACGGACTTAGAAGTTGAATCTTGAAAGAGTTACGTTCCAATATCGGTCAATTGCTCAAAATACATAAGATGGAAAATAAAACTTTGCTCCCTTATACATTTATCCAAATAATAATGATTCCTCACACATAATATGAATTTAAAATTTATTTCACCAAGTTTAATTTGAGATTAGCTGGGATTTTCATTGGCTTGGGGTTCTCATTAAAAAATAATCGTTCCGCCGGTCATGTATATTTGGAAAGATAGTAAAGTACAAAGCCTACAATGGCACACATATTTCGTTTTCCAAGCGTGCAGAAAATGTGGTTGTAAAAGATCAACAAAAAGAATAATATGAGTAGGTGGGGAGCCACCCCAGCCCCCTAGCCTTTTTGTTAACATAAATTACACCATTAAGTCTACTAAAGAAATCCAAATGATTAAAGTCATAAATTTTAGGATTAATACCACGAAAAACCTCAAATTGATAGATCTTTGACGAGTTTATCTCAAACTAATTTTTTAACCACCAAAATCTCCAAACTAATACATAAGTAACAAATTTATGCTAAATTAATTTTCTAACAAAAAAAAAACTCCGAATCAGTATACCCTCCATTAGTTTCCATTAAGTTGAATTAATACCACGGAAAACCAAAAATTAGTATACTTATGATAAATTGAGAGTAAAATTCCAAATTGGCACATCTGTCAAATGTCACGTGTTTTCCAAAATTTGACAGTAAAATTTAACGAAAACTAATTGAGGGTAAGTAAATTTGTTACTGATATACTAGTTTATGGTTTTTTATAATTAAAAAAATTAATTTATGGTAAATTTGTTACGTGTGCACTAATTTGGGGTTTTTTTGTGATATTAACTATAAATTCAATGTGAGTATTGATCTCCTATATAGTCTCACCAGACACGACGGTGACGGTCTAAATTTAGTTCAGCGTTTGTGTGCACCTCGTTATGCGGTATTTCAACATTGGCTAGCGTGCCTTAAAGGGCCCTCGTGAGAGAAGCGGCAAGCCTTCTCTCTCATTGAATGTGGATTTCATCAATCCCTCGACACAATCCTCCAATAAAAAAGGACTCATCCCTCACCACCCGGGAGCATCTTGAAGCACGCAAGTCAAAAATGGACAATACCTCGTAACAGGACAGGCAGATCCTGACATCATCAAGTACGTGGTAACTCCCCTTGCCCTCGAAGTACTGTCATTTAGTCTTTCTTACCAGTCCAAGAAAGACCAAATCGACTTGACCTTTCCTCGCGCTTACGTTGCATGCAACTATTTCCGCATCGTCTTTTCTTGGAAAATCACTTAGTAGCACCTACTTAGTAAACCATCTCTCTCTCTCTCTCTCTCTCTCTCTCTCTCTCTCTCTCTCTCTCTCTCTCTCTCGACTATAAATAAATAGGAACTGCAAATTGGCACCTTTGTATGACAAACACAAAGCAATATGGGATCTTTTCAAAGCTCATTTAGCAGCAGTGCAAGACCCATTTTGGCCATCTTGAAGCTCCTCCTATTGCTCATGTTGCTCCGTAGGGTCTCCGGGGTAGGGACCGAATGCATAGATCGCAGAAAAACCTTCAAAGTTGGCGTGATTCTTGATCTAGACTCAACTCTTGGCGACCAAATGCGCATGGCGATAGAAATAGCATGCCAAGACGCCAACAACATCTCATCAGGAAGTTATCACATCAAGCCATATTACGTGAACTCTCGCGCGAACCCCTTTGGAGCAATTTCTGCAGGTTAGTCATGCGCACAAGTTTCTGCTTGCCCAGTACTTATTACTTTCCCGTCAACATTCAAACTTTTATCGAAATTTAAAAAACAATCCTGAAAAACTATAGGTAAATCTACGTGTCAATATAAATTTGCTTCTAAAAGTTTCAAACTTTTTTGCATAAAAAAAATAAAAATTCAAAGGGTGCATGATGTAAGATTGGAAAAAAGTCAAAAGTAAAAGCCACCACAGACCATGGCCACACAAAATGACACCCTTAACTTATCCAGGTGACTGTATAAGACACCCAAAATCTTGTTAAGTCATTCTACAAAAACTTCGATATATTTTCCTTAAATTCACAAGGCATATGCTCCATATTTCATGCAAAAAAAAAAGAAAAAAAAAAGAGCTTTTGGCTATTGACAAGCAGAGGACTTACATATGAAGACCATAAAAAGTGTAAAAAAAAAAAAAAAAAATCCTAGATCTATTGTATTTGTGTCAATTTAGTCAAAAATCTTTTAACTATGCCAATTTAGTCCTAAAACTTTGAATCTAGAGTCAATTAAGTCATTTTAACTAATTTTAACTGGATATTGTTGATGTGTATACCGGCCGATTTATGTGGCATGGCTGGCACTAAAATGGACATTTTTTTTTAAATAATATTTAATGAATTTCGAATTTTTTTTCTTTCTCTTCTTTTCCTTCTCTCCACAATGATCGGCGAGGTTTGGCCTTGCTGGGCGTCACCTAGCCTCGCTGATGCTCACCAAGTCTTGCTTGGATGAGACAAGGATCAGCCTTGCCAAATTTGGTAAGGCTAATAGGTGATGCCGACCCTCGTCTAGGCCAAGGCAGCCTCACCGGTCGTGACCTAGGCTAAAGTGAGGCCCAACGAGGGTGATAGAACATGTTGGCCTCACTAAATTCGGCAAGGCCGACCCTCACCCAAGCCGGGGTGACCTCATCAGGCATCACTTTGGCCAAGGCGAGGCCAACCCTTGCCTAGACGACGCCTGGCCTCTTTGGTGCTAGCCCCCGCCCTGGCAAGGCTGACCCTCGCTTGTGGCAATGAGGGCCATCCTCACTCAATGAGGCCAGCCCTCGTCGATCATTGGGAAGAGAAGGAAAAAAGAAAAAGAGAAAAAACTCGAAAATTATCAAAATATTATAAAAAAAAAATGTTTACATCAGCATCAATCATGTCATGTAGGCTGGTTAGCATTATGTCAACAATATCTGGCCAAAATTAACCAGAAGAACTATATTGACTCTAGGTTAAAAGATTTAGAATTAAATTAACATTAATACGATAGACTTAAAAAACTTTTTTGATGCTTTTCCTTATGAAGACCAAATATGAAGTCCTAGTTCGTTTCTTTTGACTTCTAAAAGCAAAAATTGATTGTCCAGTCAAAACTTAAAATTATTCAAATTCTAAAACATTATCAACATATTATATATGAATCCATGTGTCTACCGTAATATATTATGAAAATTTCAATTGCTTAAGATTGAAAGAAAATCAAAGTGCATGCACCACAAGATTTTTTTTTTTTTTTGAACGCACCACAAGATTAAAAATAGTTGTTAAATGTCTTCCTTCAATTGTTTATGAGTTTTAACTGGCCTTAAATACAGTATGTTCCCTTCACTTAATAGTTTTACCTTTTAGATTGACTTTCTAGTATCAGAGTTAGATTTCTTTTAAGTTGATTATGTTCCCTATTTTTCAATTCCATGTGCCGTTCTTATAGTTTGGTTTGCACGAATGTGAGAGGGAGTTTTAGAAAATCATATATCTCTACAAAATTTATATAGACCTTTTATATTTGCAGTCTCTCTCCATGTAATAGTTTAATTTTATTGTTGTGTTTTTCTAATGAAAGTAAAAAATAAAATAAAATTACAAGTTAAATGACACTCCACACCATTTGAGAGATTAGAATAAGAAAATGATCTCGTAACGAAACTTGGAAACCGATTGTGATAGTACTTGCATGTCACGCCTCGATCCTCGAACGCGTGCCCATCCCTCACCTGGTCGATTAATAGCAACGTCCCAGAACTCATCGCCGACCCTGCTCATTCTTATATGCGCAAGCGGAAGTATAAAGAAAATCCCCAAACAATAAAACAATGGGATAGAAAAGCAGGGCCATATTTTTCATATTGAAATTTATAACCAAACTTTTATACAAAGCACAAACCAGAGTACTTCACAACTATTCACAACTTTTACTCTTAACTCTATTCACATCAAAATGGAGTTCACAAAAGAAGATGGGATCTCAGTCCATCCGAATCGTACTCAAAATCCCTCTCGGTGCTATCTTCTTCTTCCAAAAATTCTTCTCCTTCGGTTTCACCTCAAAATTTTCCTTCTCAGATTCCTCCTCCTCAGCTCCTCATCGGGATCCTGAAATATTATCCCACAACCGGGATGAGATTACGTCTCAGCGAGTTCTACCCCACTAAGACTCAATTAGGGAGCCAATATACTACTCGGTTGCCTAAGCACAGCACAAGTCAGAGGACTTACCTTGGCCTCAGATTCCACCTGCATGTTAACACAGATCACATAAACATCCAAGCAATCACATCACTGATCAAAGCATCGATCAAATCGACCTAGTCGATTTCACACCAACAAGACCACTCACGGTCATTCCCATTCAATCAATCAATTTACAACATCAGACTTAAGCAATGATCAATCACATTAAATCACACTGGATCATCGATCAATCGGACCATCTCTCGGTCATTCCTTCCATCCCATATAACCTCCAATAGTACACTTAGTCACAGAGCTCCAACATTGCTCTCGGACGTTGTTTTCGCCAAGGTGACATAAGTAACAGACGGTCTACGTGCGTTCTTTAAGGCGCCGTTTTCGCACAGTGATCTTCCCCATCACCGAACCACGCCCGTCACGATTCATAGGCAGTCTACGTGTGTTCTTTAAGGTGCCGTTTTCGCACAGTGATCTTCCCCATCACCGAACCACGCCTGCCACAAGTCATAGATCACAGACAGTCTACGTGTGTTCTTTAAGGTGCCGTTTTCGCACAGTGATGTCCTTCATCACCGAACGAACCACTCCTGTCTCTATTCATAGGCAGTTTACGTGCGTTCTTTAAGGCGCCGTTTTCGCACAGTGATCTTCCCCATCATCGAACCACACCTGCCACAAGTCATAGATCACAGACAGTCTACGTGCGTTCTTTAAGGCGCCGTTTTCGCACAGTGATGTCTTTTATCACCGAACCACGCCTGTCTCTATTCATAGGCAGTCTACGTGCGTTCTTTAAGGCGCCGTTTTCGCACAGTGATATTCCTCAATCACTGAATCACGCCTGCCACAAGTCATAGATAGTCTACGTGCGTTCTTTAAGGCACCGTTTTCGCACAGTGATATTCCTCATCACCGAACCACGCCTGTCTATGCTTCGTACTTGATCTGTCTCAGCCAAAGTACTTCCGACTCACTCTCACCATTCCACATACTTTACAACTCAACAAAGCATAAGAATGCTGAATAAACATACATGGCCATTTTCAAATCAATAATTCAATCTCAATCAATTCCAATCAATTTAGGGCAAACCCCTAAAATAACACAATTTAATTAATTCCAAGCAACGTAGAGCTCAAATAAATAAACGGGCTGCGCCACGACAATCAACACGAGATTTCGATCGTCAACCATCTCAGCCTTAATTTCCGAAAAATAATTAATTAAATAATTAATTTTGAAAACTAAATATTAAATATTAAAAATTCAATTTAGCTCAAAATAAAGCCCGATTAAATAAACGGACTTCACCACTGTCATCAGCATAATATTCCGGTCACTAGCCATCACAGTTGAATTTTCGGAAAATAAATAATTATTTAATTTAGTTCCGAAAAATAATATTTAAATGCCAAAAATTTCATTTAGGCCCGAAATATCAAATTGAAGCCCGATAAAGGGTCGGAAAATTCCCGGGCTACCCTTAATAAATAGTAGACCAAGTCTATTTGCTAATTACGCATTCAATTTGACTAATTTGCATCTCAATCAACTAATAAACCCTAATCTAATCATCTAAGCCTAATTAAATAAACTAAACAACTAATTAAGTATAATTAACTCACAAGCAAGATTAGTGAGGTTACTTACATGAATTGCGCAACCGGTACCAAATCGACGGGCTCGGCGCGGCTGTCGATTCCTCTCAAAGCACAGCACGACTCCGAGGCCCGGAAACGGCCCAAAGCGGGCTTGGAAGTGGCTGGAAACCCAGTCCGTGGGGGCTGCGTTTTCTGAAAAATAACTCACAAAACAGCCACAAAACACATCCACAAGGGCGGCAAGGCACGGGGAAGGTCGGTGGAGGTCCGGCGAGCTCAACCGGTGGCCGGAGGTGGCCGAACAAGGGCTGAACGGGGCTGGGCAGCAGCTGGTTCGTGCGGAGGAGGACGCTCGGGGCGCGAGGAGGGCGGTGGCGGAGCGCGCGGCGAGCGGCGGACGCGGGCGCGGGCGGCGGGACGGCGGCGGGCGGCGGGACGGCGGCGAGCTTCGGTCTCCGGCGAGCTGCGGCTTCCGTCTTCTTCAGTGTCTGGTTTGTTGGTTTCGGACAAGAAGGAAGAAGAAGAGGGCTCCCGTGTTCACGTGGGTGGGGGAAAGAAGAAAGAGAAAAAGAAGAGATAAGGAGGGGGAAAGCTTTTTGAGTAGTCAAAACGGAAAAGTGAAAGGGAGAGAGACCAAATTCAATTTGGTTTGGGGAGGGCTCGTACGAAGGGTTTGGGGAGGGCTCGTACGAAGGAGGGGCATCCGCACATGGGGAAAGGGAGAGGAGAGAGAGAGAGGAAAGAGAGAGAGAAGAACAAAAACAAAAACAAAAACAAAAGTAATTAAATAGTAAAACAATTTTACTATTCCAATTACTCCAATTATTTTCTTTTTCTCTTTTTATTTTCTTTCGGTCTTCGATTTTCCTTCTGATAATTTCTTTCTCGAAATTTCGGACTCATCAATAAATTGACGGACGATGAGACGAAGTCCTAAAAAAAAAGAATTATGACACTTAAAATTCGATTCCCGAAATCGAGTTCGATTTCGTGAATAAAATCAATCAGACGCGATTTTAGTCCAATCCAATCAATTAAGTAGCTTTTAGAGATTTTCACCACGGATACATCCTTTAACGGTTAATGGGTTAGTTAACTCGTGAGTGATCAGCTCAGAGAAAAAAGGACCGTAGGCACGTCGATGAAAGGCCTATTTCACTTTGTCAAAACGGGGTCGAATTTCGGGACGTCACATTGTGCCTTTGAATTGTTTCAAGTTCAACATTACCTGTTAGTTTAACAGGTTTTATTATGCAAGTTTTATTATTCAAGTAATGCCAAGTAGCAAAGATCTTAAAAAGTTCAACATAATGGCCACAGTTAGTGCAAACACTGCAGATCTATTCTACTCGAAATTTTAACCTTCTGTCAGCAATTGTTTAACAAAATGACTTGACGTTATTCCTTGCATACATGTATCAATCGCTGCACTAATATCTCCCAAGAATCCAAGTAAGAGGGGTTAATAAGAGATATAAATAGAAGAAACCGGTGATGAACATTACCTTAAATCCTGAAATTTGTTAGTCTAATTCTACTTTCTACTCTTTCTCACAGCTGAAAAGATGGTAAGAAAGAAGGTGCAAGTTATTATTGGCTTAGAGGCATGGCAGGAAGCGACTTTAGTTGCCGAGATTGCTAATCAATCTCAGGTACCAGTGATATCCTTTGCGGCAAGCCCCCTACCGCCAACATTAATGGTGCAAACTATGTGGCCCTCACTCTTTCGTATGAGTTCTGATGTATCCGACCAAATTAGATGCATCGCAGATATAGTTAGTTCTTATAACAGACGAAGAGTCACAGTAATATATGAGGCGGAGACATATGATAATATCTACTCTGAGCTGTTAAATTCTTTATCGGAAGAGCTTGACAAGATCGGCTCCAAGATAGAGGACCAAGTGATTATTCGAGCACTTTCACCTTCGGCAAGCGTGGAAAAGTTTTTGGAAGAGAAACTAGTGAAACTGAAGTGCAAGGCATCCCCAATATTTATTGTCCTAGGGTTATCATCTCGTGCAAGTGGCCATTTTCTCAAAGAAGCAAGGAAGATAGGACTCTTCAATCGAAATTCAATATGGATATTTGCTGAAAAACCATTCGACAATCTCTTAGCTTCAGTAGAACATTCAATAATCTCAACCACCATGGAAGGCACGATAGGATTTGTCACCTACCGTCCTGAAAACCATGCGTCCAGAGACTTCAAGATCAAATTCTTGAATAAGTTCCATCAAAAGCATGGAGAGACCTTCAATTTTGAGCAAAGCATAGATGTTAGTCGAGCATACGATTCCCTCATGACTGTAAAAAAGGCCATAGGTGCGTTGCCAACTAATGACATTACCCCTGAGCTTTTGCTTGACAGAATATCGAGGGTTCGACTCGTTGGTTTGAGCGGGGTAATACAATTTGAGAAAGGTCAGTTGACAGGTCAAGCCAGATTCCAAATTGTAAGTGTCGATGGAAATGAAAGTAGAGCGCTTCAGCTTTGGTCTCCCAACTTCGGTTTTTCGAAGATCTTTCCGCAGAAACAAAGTCAAAGGACGAGTGCTTATGCAAATTCAGACACATTGAAGACCCATCGAAAATACATCCCGCAGATGGTGATTGGAATTCCTCGTACAACTTCCTTCGGTAAATTTGTGAAGGAGCAAATAGACGATGTAACTGGGAAAGCGACGTACATTGGGTTTTGCATAGATGTTTTTGAAAAGGTGCGTCCTCATGGTTTGAATTATACATTTTTACCTCATGAAGGAACATACGAGGACTTGGTCAACAAAGTTTATGACAAGGTACCACATCATCATCTCTGTTCCTCAATGATTATTCAATGATTACTCACTGCATTTTAGAATATCCACTAATACAGCATGAGCACATTACAACAACCAACAGGTTTATTTCACACAGATCCTTGTTCGCTACATTTGATCACTGGGGGACTTACGAGATTGTATCACTATGCATTATTAGACCACCAAAGTCTCCACATTTTAGCAGTAATGTTTTGCTTGCATGATGGCGTCCTTTGGGTGTTAATTACTAAAATGCATCATTTTAATGTTGCTCATGTCATGACATTGATGGAAGACCTACGACGCTGCAGTTGGAGATATAACTATTTTAGCTAATCGCTCGCAGTATGTCGAGTTCACACAACCATTTATAGAGTCAGAGCTTTCAATGATAGTTCCCGCAAAACCAGACTCAGACAGGGCGCTGATCTTCATGAAGCCTTTCACTCCAACCATGTGGGTTGCTTCTGGAGGCATCCTTATATACACAATGCTAGTAGTTTGGTTCCTGGAACATCCGACCAATCCGGAGTTCAGAGGCTCTTGGACTAATCAGCTCTCCACCGTTCTTTGGTTCACTTTCTCATCCCTCTTCTATGCTCATAGTAAGTAACTTCCCACTGTTGATTATAGTCCATGTACACTTGTCTGAGCCCAATTTTAAAACAAAAAGAAAAAAGGAAGCAAGCAAGTTATTACCTTTGCAGGGGAGAGAATCAACCACAACTTCACACGGATTGTATTGGTGATTTGGTTCTTCGTCACATTAATCTCAACACAGAGTTACACAGCTAGCCTCACTACAATGCTCACTCTTCAAGAACTTAAACCGACTGTGACCACAATGGAACGGCTTAGAATTTCCAAAGCAAGAGTGGGTTGTAACGCTGCCTCTTTCGTCTGTGACTATCTGAAGAATACACTAAATTTCTCCAAGGACATCATTATCGGTGTAAGGAACAGCTCAAGGTATGGAGACCAATTCACAAGCGGTAACATTGCGGCTCTTTTTTTGGAATCCCCATGTGCGAGAGCTTTCCTCGCCAAGTATTGCTATGGATATGCCGTAACTCATGAGAACTACAGATTTGGCGGTTTTGGCTTTGTAAGTATCTGCCATTATTCTACATGAACTCGATTTTTCAGTGTATATTATAACATCCTGTGTTTGCGTATAGCATCTCCTTAAGCTAGCCCACAAAAAAAAGGGGGGCATGAGTATCCGACAACTCCCCGTAGAGTAAGATATAGGTCGCGACGCCAGTGCTTGGGAAATCCTCTTAGGGACTTGACTTGATCCATGAAAATGATATAGAAGAATAGGAACAAGCTTTCTAGTTGGGCTTCGTGCAGTATCATCAAACCCACCAAGTCGCAGAAGCATAGTACCTGTCCAAATCCCCGGTTAGCAGCAAGTGCGATGCATTTGACCTCTGAAGCTCACGACTAAATATTACATGTTCCATGGACGATGTAAACCACGGCCGAACCCAGAAATGAATCTGTTCAGATGATATAGTCCATTTTGGGTTATTATTAGAGAAAATGAAAGAATCTGCGCCGACATATAGTTACAAATCGCCTTGTTCTCTGTGAATGCAGGTGTTCCCGAAAGGCTCTTCTCTGGCTGCGAAATTCTCCAAGGCAATTTTGAAACTTTCAGAGAGCGGCGAGATAAAAAGGTTAGAGGACAAGTGGTTTCGTCCCAAGTGCGCAATGAGGAACGACGCCAGCGAGATACCGAGGTTGGGCCTCGACAGCTTCTGGGCACTCTACGCTTTCACCATCGCCATTTCCACAGCTTGTTTGTTAGTGGCATATCTCTGGATGTGGAGGAACCGTCGGGTTCACAAAGAAGGAAGCAATGGTGACGGCTTGAGTCAGGATTTGAGTATTTCATGAAGAAAACGTAGTGAACTGCAACATAGTTTAGGGCAAGATGATGAAGGGGTGTATATTCTTCGGTTCAGAAACTTAATCTTCTCTCCCAGCTGCACCACAAAATTAGCAAACATTATGTGGGGGAAATAAAGGTTATTTGCCATTTACTATTTACATACAGATATATGGTCCTCAGGAGCCGTTGAATCGAAAAGCAAAAAACCACAGCCGTCCAAGTGAGTTTTATTGAAGGGCAGATCTCTGTTACATTTTAATCCAATGGTGAAAAATTTTAAAGACACGGTACCTTTATATACACGTGCACTTTTTACTCCATGTTTCCCTACATTATTAATCCTTTGATATTATTTAGGTAAGTACGCTACAAGTATCAAAACGTACGGCGCTCACTTTGGTGCCGAAACTTTTTTTTTTTTTTCACTTACTTGAGTGCCATAAATTTGAAAAATCGATCACTTAAATACCACTTCTGATTTGGCCTATTGGAAAAGTTGATGTGGCTGCCCGTCGTTCAACTTGGCCGCGCGGAAAATATTATTTTAATATTTATTATTATTTTTTGATTTTTTGATTTTTTGATTTTATTTTTTGCTTTTCTTTTTTCTTTTTTTCTTTAGGGTGGGCAAGCGCCACCGACCACGGCTGCCTCGCCCTTTGCCACGAAGGCCTTGAGCGAGGCCGTCAGGGCCACTCTAGGTGGCGTCACTGACAGCTGTCAGTCACAACCCTCGCTGGCCTTAAAAGAAAAAGAAAACAAAAAAAAAATACAAATGGAAATAAAAAAAAATTCAAAAAAAAAAAGTAAAGTAAATTCCACGTAGAATACTTGGCCGGAATTAACACTCAAGTGATGAATTTCTCTTCGATATGACACTCAAGTGAGCGAAAAAAAAAATTGGCATCAAAGTAAGTGTCGTACGAAAATTTTGACACATGTACTATACTTATTCCGATATTATTTATTACTATAACGGACAACGAAGTAACTATAATAAGTTTTTCATACCAACGGTGTAATGAGCAAGATTGTTGGTTAGGATTATTCAAGATTTGAAATCCCTTCATTGGTTTGACTTTGAACCGTTGTCTAATTTTGTATGAACCGTAGAATTAATTTTGAAATCCCCAATTGATCATGGGGTGATTGTCGTTGCACACAAGCTTCCCCCCTCCCCTCCCCTTAATGTCGCCATCTCTTTAATAAAATTGGTTATCAATATGCTCATTTGCATCAGATTTATACGCTATTTATATAAATGTGATATATTTCTCTACCTATCGGTTTAAGTTTTTAGGGTGGACATTTTATTATGGTATCGGGTCAAGGTTTTAACCTTGTTTATTTAGCGCATGCAACCCACTCATCATTGCCGGGTGTGATAACAATACCCTACGCCCCTATGCGCCTACTACAAAATCCGACCAATTTGAATAGACAGGATTGATACACGAATTCTTTGGACATTTTTGTTCTATTTGCCGGAAAAATGGAAATCTCTCTACTTCGGAGAGTCCTCTCTAGCTTCTGTGGTAGCTTCCTCCCTCAACGTCCAAACCCAAAACCCTAAATCTCTACTGGTTCTTCCCCCATCTTAACGACAATGGTAGTTTCAGCTCAACCCAGCCCCCAAAATCTTTTCCCACCCTAAACCCTAAATCTAACCAGCTGCCCTAACCCATTCTCCTTCCAAAACCCACACTATCTTCACCCTATACAAACTCGCCGGCCCAAGACCCTCAACCCCATCCATTCTTCCTTCCTTCTAGTCGATTGGAGTGCGTCCTCTCTCAGAGAATGGCGGACTTGGAGGAGTCAAAAGTTCGCCTAGCAGCGCTCTGCAAAATATTGGGAAGAATGTGGTCAAGCAAAGCAATTAAGGCAGTGGATGATATTATATCTGCAGAAAAGATAAAGGAAGGCTAACTAATCCTAATTGGCTAGCTATATCAAAACCCAAAGGTCAATTTGCAAGCATTTCAAAACACAATGAGGAGAGTGTGGAAAGTGGAGAATGTTGATCTCAGTTTGTTAATTCCTGGAATCTATGCATTTTGATTTACATTGGAAATGGACAGAGATAGAGTAATATCTATGGGGCCTTGGTCCTTTACTAATCACCTTTTGTTATTGAAATCCTGGGACCCGAATACACCCCCACTTACTATAGTTTTACTTACTACACTTTCTGGGTTAATATACATGGTTTACTAGTAGAATGGGTTTTTGAAGAGGCTGTAGCAAGAGTGGCAGAAGACATCGGTAAAGTTTCAGAGTTTTAAATAGAGGCTAAAGGCTATATACCATACAAAATAGGAAAGGCAATGGTTACAGTTGATATACTTACCCCTTTAAAATCTGGATCTATTTTTAGCATAGCAAGAAAATCTAGCATAATTTCTGATATGAAAGATTACCACATTACTGCTATTCCTGTGGAAAATTGGGGCATTATGCTCAACACCGCGGGAAATACCTTACAACGAGGACAACTTCTTAAACATAAAAGAAATGATGTTCGTCTCTTGGCTAAAGGCAGAGGCAAATGAATATAACCTTTTTGGGACTTGTTTTATGGGAAAACAATGGAAGAATTGTTGGAAGAAGATTATATTCCAAAAACACCTTGTAACCTCGGGGATATTGTTGTTTATGAAGGAAATATAGGGGAAAGGACTCCACAGAATTATAAAAAAGAGCTTGGAAAAAGGAAAAAAGGTGCTTACTGAAGAAATGCACTGGAACCCAACTAGAAATTTTTTCCTCATACCTAAAACTGAGCCAAATGTGGATAAAAGCACATCTCCAGCTTGCACCTTGAGTGGAAAGCTATAGAAGGAAAGGGAAAGGGAAAAAGAACCCAAGTCAGTAAAAAAATTAAGAGATACTCCCCTTATGAAAACTTGATGCATTATAGATAGCTATTCGATGAATCTAAATTATTAGACACATTGGTCCTCTTGGAGGAAGAAACACATAATTTAGCTTTGGTGGCTAGCCCTAATAAGCCACCGGGATACAAATGAAGATACTATGTTGAAATTGTTAGGGGTTGGGCACCCCCCTTAACAATTCAAGCCATTAGAGCCCTCGTGGCTCAAGAAAGGCCCATTGTTCTATTCTTAATGGAGACAAAAAAGCAAAGAGGAGATTTGCAAAACAATGCAACGAAGATTAAAATTTCAAAGAAGTTTAATCATCAACTCAAGAGGTATAGTAGGGGGTTTAGCAGTTTTCTGGAATGACCAGGTATCTCTATCTATCCTTTCAAGTTCTGTGCACTTCATTGATTTGACTTGTGTCTATGAGGAAACTAAACAACAAATGAGAGTATCTTTTATTCATGCACCAAATGATTTTCAAGGGAGACTGGGGCTGTGGAACGAAATTAGTTCTAAATGAGGGCTACAATGTGAGCCTTGGGTATGTGGGGGATTTTAATGAGGTTTTATATATATGGGAGAAAGTGGGAAAAATATTGGCTGAAAATTACAAAATTAAAGCATTCCAACATTTTCTAGATGCATGTGGTCTCATGGACTTAGAAAGCAAGGGATGGGCATTCACCTGAGCAAATAACAATGAAGGGGAATATTTTGTAAAGAAGAGATTAGATGGAGTGGTATGTAATGTTGATTCGAGAGTTAACTTCCCTTGTGCGGAAATTTATGCTTTACTTGTTGGGTCGGACCATAGTCCAATCTTGGTGAAATTGTTCCCTCGACCTGAAAGAAGAAAATGGAGTTTAAATTTGAAGTATTCTAGTTAGAGGATGAAGAATATGAACAAGTGATGCTAGAATCGTGGAATTCAGTTGAAGGAAAAACTAATGGCCTCATTAGTAAGCTGGAAAATATATCCGAAAAACTCACCACATGGAGCAAAAAGCGATTTTCTAATGCACAAAGGCAAATTAAAGCTTTGAAAGGAGAGATGCAGTCATTGATAAAATGTCCAAATCAGAATTTTGATAAAGAATGACTAAAATAGCTGAGCTGTGAAATAGAAAGATTGTAGAGACAAGAGGAGATCTATTAGGGGATGATATCTAGAATCAAATGGCTTATATGGGGGGACAAAAAATACTAAGTTCTTTCACACCACTACGGTGCAAAGAAGACAGAAACATAATCTTAATGTTGAAAACACTGAATGATGAGTTGATCAGAGACCCTTCCCAGATAAAAGAGATGACAGTTGACTTCTTTAGAACTCTTTACACCATAGAAGGGGAGAGAAACTTTCAGCTATTGTTAGATCAACTATCGTCCATTGTCAGGGAGGATATGAACCGTGCGCTTATTGGAGAAGTTACCTTAGAGGAGGTAAAACATGCCACTTTCCAGCTGGGATCTATCAAGGTACATGGGACGGATGGTTTGAGCGGAAAATTTTACCAGCATCATTGGGAAGAGATCCATAGAGATATCTACAGAGAGGTACAACAGTTCTTTATGTTAGGCCAACTCAATCCTAAGTAGAATGAAACTCTCATCACAATTACCCCAAAATCCCCAAACCCAGAAAGGCTAGATCAATTTTGACCCATTAATCTTTGCAACTATGCCTATAAAATTATTTCAAAGGTGTTAGCGAATAGACTTAAACCCCGGTTGCCCAATTGATCACCATGGAACAAAGTGCTTTTGTGTAGGGACGACAAATCCAGGATAATATATTGATTGTTCAAGAGGTAATCCATCAGCTGCAAATCAAAAAGAGGAAACAAAAGTTTCAGGCTATCCTAAAGCTTGTTATGAGAAAGGCATATGATCAGGTTGAATGGGATTTTTTGGAAGCCTGTATGCTTAAAATGGGTTTTAGTGCTACTTGGGTTTTTTGGATTATGTAGTGAGTTTCAACAATTTCCTTTAGTGTAAAGGTGAATGGCGAACCCCTACCATACTTCAAACCATCAAGACGTATAAGGCAAGACGACCCACTTTCCCCATATATTTTCATCATTATGGCAAATGTTTTATCCCAATTGCTGCATAAAGCTGTAGAATATGAAAGTAGAAAAGGGATTAAGTTGAACAGGACATGCCCAACCTTTCACATTTGCTGTTCGCGGACAACCTAATTCTGTTTTTGGATGGGAAAATTTCAGAATCCCAGAATGTTGCTGGTGTTCTAAATCAGTATTGTTTTGCCTCCGGGCAAGCCATAAACCTCAAAAAATTTGGCATGTTCTTTAGCAAAAATTGCCCCTACAACCTGAGACAGAATTTGACAAATGAAATGAGAGTCCCAGAGATAGAAAAGACTGGGAAATACTTGGGAATTCCATCTGATTGGAGGTGTGCAAAAAAGGAAATGTTCACTTGGAGCTTGCAAAAGTTAACTCCAAACTAAAGGGTTGGAAAGAAAATCTGATGTTGAAGGCAGGGAATGAAATATTGTTAAAAGCGGTGGTGCAACCAATTCCACAATACGCGATGTCTATTTTTAAAATTCCGCTAGTCTCTCCCTTTGGCTTATAAACGGTGCCCTGCCCTGTGGATGGAGGAGCGGTGATGCGATGATCGGAGATGGCGGCACGAGCGTGGCAATGGTGGCTGCCTGGCTGGAGCTCTCTGTGCATATTGAGGCCAGGTTAGGACCGCCTAGTTGGGTCGAGGAGAGAGGGAGAAGAGGGGGTATCTTTAAATTGGGTGCTTGAGGGACACCCCTACGTGGCCGCTTCCAAATTCTACCAATTTGAATGGACAGAACTGATGAATCTAGAAGACAGTGACAAGCGCAGTTATCTTCTAGTATGGAAGAAATATACCACATCGCAGAAAAATTGGACCCATTCACAGCGTTTTGAACGTGAATGAAGGTTCAAGGACGAGAAGACTCTATCCTTTGAAAATTTGGGTACAGTGGAATCCTAATGCCATCAAAACAGGCAAT
Organism: Eucalyptus pauciflora; assembly: GCA_007663325.1. Lineage (NCBI taxonomy): Eukaryota > Viridiplantae > Streptophyta > Magnoliopsida > Myrtales > Myrtaceae > Eucalyptus > Eucalyptus pauciflora. The sequence continues at coordinate 907,300 of VMYD01000333.1, read as the reverse complement.
TGACTTGGTCTACATTCTCAAAGTACACGAGAAATAATTTTTTTGGGTCCGTAAAGATACTTCATTCATTAAGTGCTATAACTGAAATGAAGATGTTTGATATCGAAAGATAGAAAATCCCAAAGAGACTGGATGATCGTTAGATCGACTCAGAACGGAGAGATTTCAGAGAGATTTCCCACGAAATGTCTTGGCTCCCCACATGAATACCGATCATGGACTCTTCGCTTTAGTCCAAGAAAGACTTTCCGGGAAAAATTTAAAAAAAAACTTTAGTCATGGAAAGACCAATTCAACAGACTTTTTGGTCCCTGCACCACATACTGCCAAAAAATTTGCAAGCAATCATTTTCCTATCCCTATCTTCCTGGAAAATCACCTCCTTTGCAGTTACGTATGCCCCTCTCTCCCTTCACTATAAGTATGTAGGAATTGTGAAATTCTGTTATTTGCAAAGCAATGCAGTTCAACACTAGTTTTATTTTATAAGGAGTTATTCAGGGATTCGTGATGGGTTTTCTTCAGAGCTTGTGTAACAGAAGTACGAGACACATTTTGTCCATTTCGAGGTTGTTTCTCCTGCTCTCGCCGCTCCTCGTCCCGAGCTACTCCGGTGCAGCCACAAAAGCCGTAGATGAGAGGAACGTGTTCAAAGTGGGCGTGATTCTTGATTTGGATTCACGTCTCGGCGACCAAATGCGTATGGCAGTTGAGATAGCGAGCCAAGATGTGAACAGCATCTCATCATCCGGAAGTCATTACATAAAGCCACATTACGTAAACTCCCACGCGAAGCCCCTTCGAGCAATTTCTGCTGGTTAGTTATTCATTGCCCTTCCTCAGTTCGGTAACTGCAGCCCGCAATAATTTCTGCTTTGTTTGTTAGAAAAATGTCAGTTGCCACGAGCAGTAGTAAAAAAAAACCACCCCAAGTCTGCTTTGAGATTTGTACCTGCTGTCATTTTTTTCTCGACCGCATGCGCTGAAAGTTTACTAAAAAGGTTCATTTAGTAATACAGCAACACATTGACACCCTTACAGAATGAAGTTGCGTATTTAAGACACCCAATGATTATGTTTAATCATTCACTAAAAAAGTTATAACAACAGTAAATTTATGTTCTTCCTTGTTAACATGAATCTCACGTAATGAACGTGTAGCTGCAATAATGTCTTCCAAGAACCCAATTAATAGGGATGAATAAGTGATATTTATAGAAGATATTGGTAAAGAATATTGTCTCGAATCCTGAAGTTTAGTAAATCGATTTTCCCTTTTTCTGTTTTAACAGCTCAAAAGCTCATCAAGAGGAAGAATGTGCAAGTTATTATTGGCCTGGAGACATGGGAGGGAGCAACTTTAGTTGCTGAAATCGCTAATCAATCTCAGGTACCCTTCATATCCTTCGCAAGAGACCAGGTAACACCAACATTAATGGTGCAAACTCTATGGCCTTCACTGTTTCGAATGAGTACAGATGAATCCAACCAAATTAAATGCATTGTAGATGTAGTAAGTTCTTATAATAGGCAAAGGGTATCAATAATATATGAGGCCGGGGCATACGATACTATGTACTCCAAGCTGTTAAATTCTCTGTCAGAGGAGCTTGGAAAAATCGGCTCAGCAATAGAGGACGAGCTGATTCTTGAAGCATTATCATCTCCAAATGGAGAAGTGTCTTTGGAAGAGAAATTAATGAAGCTGAAGGGAAAAGCATCTCCCATCTTTATTGTTCTAGGATTGTCGTCGCCCGGAAGCACTCATTTTCTCAAAGAAGCAAAGAAAATGGGACTCTTCTATGGAGATTCAATTTGGATATTTGCTGAAAAACCATTTGCCAACCTCTTAATTTCAGCAGAGCAATCAGCAATCTCCTCCACTGTTGAAGGCGGAATAGGAGTAATTACCTACCGTCCCAATAACCAGGCATATAGAGAATTCAGATCCAAATTCTTGAAAATGTTCCATCACAAGTGTGGAGAAAACTTCAATTTTGAGCCAGATATCGATACTGTACGGGCTTACGATTGCATTCTGGCCATTAAAAATGCGATAGATGCAGTGCCGAGCCATGATATTATACCTGAGTTTTTGCTTAATAGAATATTGCAAACTAGACTCACAGGTTTAAGTGGGCCGATACGATTTGAGAAAGGTCAGTTGGCACATCAACCCGCATTCCAACTTGTAAGTGTTAATGGAAATGAATATAGAGAGCTTCAGCTTTGGTCTCCCAATTTCGGTTTCTCAAGGGGTTTCATAGCAAAGCAAAGTTCAAGAAGAAATGGGTACGCAATTGCAGACAAATTGAAGACCGAAAAAGGACAGACTTCTGGCGAGAACAAGCCTTTGGTGGTCGGAGTTCCAAGTAAAAGTCCCTTTGATAAGTTTGTGAAGGCGGAAATGGACGACACAACTGGGAAAGCAAACTACATTGGCTTTTGCATAGATGTTTTTGAGAAGGTTCTTTCTCGCTTTCCTGATCGTTTGAACTATGAGTTTTCTCGTCACGATGGAACATATCAGGACTTGGTTAACAAAGTTCGCAATAAGGTATGGTACCCCATTATCTCTGTTCTTGCCTGGTTATTGCATGGCACATTATAGAATATCAACTGTTACTTACACTGATACAAAAACCATCAGAGCCTGAATAAATTAACTCAAGCAACAAGTTCATTTCACACAGATATCGATTTTTACTCACAAGATTGTATTATTTTGCATTGATAGACTGTCAAAGCCTCACAGCCTGTTAATACTAATTTTCTGCTTTGATGGTGCACTTTTGGTATCAATTTCTAAAGTAGTCACTTTGATGTTGTTCTGTGGTATGGCATTAATGGAAGACCTACGATGCTGCAGTCGGTGACATAACTATTCTGGCCAATCGCTCCCAGTATGTCGAGTTCACACAGCCGTTTATAGCATCAGACCTTTCAATGATAGTCCCAGCAAAACCGGACCCGGACAGGGCATTGATTTTCATGGAGCCTTTCACTCCAACAATGTGGATTGCCTCTGGAGGCATTCTCATGTACACAATGTTGGTAGTTTGGTTCTTGGAGCGTCCAATCAATCCGGAATTTAGAGGCCCTTGGACAAATCAACTCTCGACTGCTCTTTGGTTCGCTTTCTCCTCTCTCTTCTTTGCTCATAGTCAGTAACTTCCCTTTGTTGATTATAGTCCATGGACACTCTTTTGGGCCCAAACTTTTGACAAAAAACACATTCATTGCTGACTTTTGCAGGGGAGAGAGTGTACCGGAACTTTACTCGAATGGTGCTGGTGATTTGGTTCTTTGTAGCATTGATCTTGACACAGAGTTACACGGCGGGCCTCACCTCGTTGCTCACTCTCCAGGAGCTCAAACCAACTGTGACCACCATGGAATGGCTGAGAATTTCTAAAGCAAGAGTGGGTTGTGACCCTGAAGCTTTCATTTGTGACTGTCTGACTAACACGCTAAACTTCTCGAAGGAAGTCATTGTCGGCATAAGCAACACTTCCAGCTATGGAGATAAATTCAGAAGAGGCAACATTGCCGCTCTTTTTCTGGAATACCCATATGAGCGAGCTTTCTTCACTGAATATTGCGATGGATATGTCGCCACTCGTGAAAACTACAGCTTTGGCGGTTTTGGCTTTGTAAGTGTGATCCCGTTATTCTGCGTAGACTTGATTTTTCGAGGTGTTAATAGATCCTGAGTTTGTGTGTTGTATCTCTTTAGGCCAGATCAAAAGGAAAAAGGGCCTTGAGAACTAAAATACCACACCAAATCTCAACAGTGACATAGGGTGTGGAATGATATATAAACAGAAACCCACTTAGCACTTGAATATTCCTTTTAGGGAGTGATTTCATCCATGCGTTTCAAGTTGATTTCATAAAAATGGTATAGAGGGAGTCGAACCTTTAGGATGAAACCCCGGTTTATATGCACATTACCCTTACTTTAAGTCTATTAGCTTGTAAACCAGGTACTGATACAGTGGCACCAAATTACTTGCTGCTACAGAAGCAAGTAATTTGCTATTTGTGGTTATGCAATTGCTCTTCCTTGTTACTTAATTCTCCTTACTTGCCCTTATGCAGGTGTTCCCAAAAGGCTCTTCATTAGCTGCAAACTTCTCTCAGGCCATTTTGGAGCTTTCAGAGAGCGGTGAGATGAAAAGATTAGAGTACCAGTGGTTCCGTCCAAAGTGTACCTTGAGGAACTTCAGCAACGACACACCGAAGTTGGGTCTTAACAGCTTCTGGGCACTCTATGCTCTCACCATCGCCACTTCCACAGGTTGCTTCCTCTTTGCGTGTCTCTGCAAGAGAAGGAACCGTCAGGATCATGAACGAGGAAGCACTGATGATGACACGAGCGTGACGGAGATGAGTAATTTGTAATGTAAATCAATGTACAGTGGCCCAGTCTTAGGCTTGAGGACGAAGGGGGAACATTATTATTGAATCTTGATCAAACACAAAAGCTGAATCTTCTTGCACCTGAGAACTAGCAAACACATGTTTGAAGAAGGAAAGGGTTCTGTACTCGGCTCACTAATCTGCAAATTGCTCATTCTTCGCGGTTTCAGCTTTGAAATCTGTTCGTTCTCTTGGGAAACCGATACTCTGTGTGGGAAATTTAGGATCGGTTACAGCAGCTAAGGGTGAATCTGACGCAAACAAGTTTGAGGCTTAAGTTGTTGAACATAGAACAAAAAAATCATGCTCGAATTAGGCTTTTGAGACTTTAAGCTATCGACCATCGAAAATAGACTAAAAAGTAACACACCAGAACATCAACATTACCTTCATAACATGTAAACTTATAGCGATTCGAAATAGGTAAGGTGCTCATAGTACTTGGTACAAGTAGAGAGTGTTAAAATAGCATAATTCTAATGTTTTGTGCCCACAGATGTGGACTTGTTGTGCTGATCAATTTCAATTGGCGTTGGTGAATGTCAAAAAACTATTGATAAAAGAATGATTAGAGACTTTTTTTCTAGGTAATTTATTAGTAACTTACCAACAATTTTATAAGGTTACGAACCTTTTTTCAGTCTATATGGAAATTAGCAACTTTTGTTAAAACTACAAATATATATATATTCAATAGTTCAAAATTACTTATTCTTTGGCGAAATTGCCAATCTAAATTAGAGCAATTTACTAATCATTGTCATATGAAAGTTCTATTTTAATAACCAACTCTCATTTGAATTACTTCTTAATATTAAATTTTTAAGTGTACCAATATTTCTATTGAGTTACTAATTCTTTATTTACCTTGCTTAGCAAGCCCAACCTAAATAAGCATGACTCAAAAAAAAAATATTTCAATTAAATTCTCACATAATAATGGATTTTTAACTATCGTTTGAGTTACTTGTCGACATTATGTTGTCGTCATTATCTTAAAGGTCTCTATCTAACCATCAGATTTACTATTTCATTGGATGATTTACTAGGAGACATTTTAAAACTGAAAAGGAGTGGCTTTGTGACATTTGGAAATTCCTACATTAATTAATAATATAAAGGAAATGAATGTAATGAATGTCATGGGTGAAAATTCTAGCAGGATCATTAACATGATTATAGCGGAAGGCCCGTATAGTGTTTTATGAGTTCATAGTCTCTAGAAAGTGATTCCATTAGGATTGAATTAGTAAATATTTGCTCTTGGGTCAACTATTAAAATGGGCAATGAAATGTATATCACCACATTGGTCATTAACGAAGACTGATGTGCTATCAGTTTACGTATCGGTTGAAGGGTAGGTTAGGAATTTATTGAGTTGAGTCTCTCCTAACATTTAGTACAATATGCTAAACATTTTGGTGGGTGCAAAATATTTTTCTGATTTATTTATATTTTAGATGGACACGAATTTCCTTTTTTATGTACTGATTTACTGGATATCTTACCAAATTATCTAAATATCTACTTTCAAACCACAAGGTTTAGCCAAATGTCCCCCTTTGATTTATACACCTCTCTCTAATCCACACCAAGTATTTTTTACCCAAATAATCATTACTTTTAACCTATAGTACTTGCTCTTATCCCTTTGTAAGTCATGTGAGTTTCTAAATACATCCCTATGATCTTGAAATATCATCTTTGAAAATGACTTAAGTTTTCAATCTCTATCTCAACTTTCATCCTACAATCTTTTGAGTAGAAGCAAGAGTTCAACTCTTGTGTTGATTGAAATTTCAAAAAGTTCACCAGGTGATTTTGTGGGTTTTATTCTCTTTTACCAAACTAGTTTTGCTACAACATTTTGAGAGTTGTTAGTTTATGTTCTTGATTATTATGTTTTGAAGGTAATAAAAGCTTTGAGTTGTTTAAATGTTTTCCAAGAGGTGAGTGAAAACTTTGTGGACTAAACTAAAATGATCTACTTGGTACTCTTAACTTGGTTGTTTGATAGTTGCTAATTTACACTTGAACTTTTATGTTAAGTATGAGAAAGTTGTAATGACCGCGTGTTGAAGCGTTGTGTTAATTTGACTTGGGTCGAAGAGTCATTACATGCCAAGGTTATGACTAATGGGCTTCCTTAAAATTTGGTATTATAAAAATGGAAAGGGAGAGATTAAACTAGAAAGTGATAGCTAAGTGTTACCACCCAATCGTGTTGTGGATTATATTGGTGGTGGATATCATGTGGTTGATTTTTTTTGAGTTGTCAATGTCCACAATGTTGATTTTCGAGTTGATTTGTTGATTGAGAGCTATTTGTTGATGTGCAAGATGTTGATTGATAAGTTGTGTGTTTTTGTGTTTTCGATTTATAACTTGTCAACTTTTGATGAATTAACCAATCTTTGTCTATTATATTATGGCTAACATGGGAAATGAAAGAAGTTAAATGCGTTATTACAATTTATGTAAGTGATGCATGAAAAAGACATGATGATTGTATTTCGAAAATGATTTGCACCGAAAGATGATGTGCATTGCTACAATATGACTTAATATGAAAAGTATTATGATATATAATTCTGTCGCTTATATATTAGTGATGACGATACCTCATGCTTTAGGATGCCTCAAAATAGATCAAAATGCGCTAGGATTATTTGACTTAGATAATCAATTAGGAGCTACACTTCTTTTTCGGTGAGCATTCGTGATCCAATCCGCAACTTGGTTAGCATCACATGGACAGTGAATTATTGAGACTCCTTTCATTTGGGCCATTAAACTATCGCACTCTTCAAGCAAGCATCTCAGGGTCCATGGACTTTGAGTTGGGTTTGAGAAGCACCGAATAACAGATAAGCTATCGGTTGATGTCCACAACTGCAGATCACCTACAGCCTCCAACAGATCACTTGAAGACTTCCAAGTCTTCTTTCGTTCCTTCTTCACGATCAAGTTCAGCAAGGCTTCTCTTAAGGCAAGGGTTTTTGTTTGCTCAAAGGAAGTCGCGACTAACTTCACGAACCCAACAATCGATAATCCTCGATCGTCTTGAACAACTCTGGCAATCGAGCCCTCCGACAAGTCAGCAACCAATACCCATCAACATTCACTCTCAAGCAGACCTTGCTAGTCGATCAATCAGGTACGACTCTATTTCCTTTAGTCTATAGCTTCTCGTTTAGGTGCGGTCGACCAATATGGTCGCTCAAAACTACAGTAATCTCCATAATCGAAGTTGGATTTGGTCTACAATTTTGAAATAGAAAAGTTGTGCCCCAAAAAAAAAAAACAAAATAACGGCTCTTTATTCCTTGTAATAGTCAATTTTAAATTACGTTAGCAATTGTCAAAAATAAATTGGTAAAAAAATGACCGAAGATTTTTTCTAGGTACGAAATTACTTTTTATTATAGCATACAAATTAGCAACTTTTGTACAAACAATCAATTTTTATTGACAATGTTTTGGATTTACAAGCTTTTATTGACACATAAATTATTTACTAACAAATTCACTGCGCATTTTTGTAAAAAATAAATAATAAAAAATACATATATAAATATAAACATAATATAAAAAAATAAAATTACAAATAAGAAAATAAGAAAGCACCTAGTCTAAATTCGGATTGACCTGGATAGGCCCAACTCATCAGCTCGTCAAACATTGGGTCCATAAATGCGGCCCACCAGCCCATTACGTGAGATCTGTAATGGACTCTTCGGCCAAGCCTAGCCCAGGAACCCATTAGAAGGCCCTTAATCGAATCTGCTCTCTCTCTCTCTCTCTCTCTCTCTCTCTCTCTTCACGGTGAGATGAAATCACTTACTGATCTCACATCACACACAATAGACAATGCACAAAAGATAGGGAAAAAGGCACCCAAAAATTGTTGAGTAAGACAATTTGCATTATCTTGAAAGAGCGTAATGTGGACAGAAGGTTGTGGAGTAGACTTCCGTTTCATCCAGGAGTTTGCCTTAATTCTTTTGATGATCTAGAAAGTTGGGTGCGCCGCAACGGCATTTATAAGTGTTGACGCCTAAATTTCATTTTAGTTAATTAGGTTTTATTTTATTTTTAGTCTTTTTTATTTCATCGTTTTCGGATAATAAATGAAAACAAAAACAAGCAAAACAAAAGCAAAAGAAAAAGAAAATAAGAGCAACTTTAGCTCCCCCCCCCATGGGCCTCCACGGCCCAAGCGCGAGGCCCGGCCTCCTTCCAGTCGTCCCCTTCCTCGCGCCTCTGCAACTCACGCGCAGAGGGCGCGACGCCGGAAGGATGGCCGGACGACGACGCACGTGGAGCAGGGAGGAGCAGACGTCGGATGGGACGCCGGTTCGGCCGGCGAAGAGCGTGGCAGCCCTCGGTCGAGCTCCGTCGACCGGCCGCCCCTCGCCTATAAATACCCCCGTCCCCGCCTCCGTTGAAAGCACGACACCACCACCAGCACCACCAGAGAGAGAGAGAGAGGCAACGAGCGATCTTGGCTGCAGATCTTCGGGTTCCCCCCTCTGAGAGACTTCGGAACGGGGGCCGAAGACGAGCAACGCCTGGATCCGCGAGTAGCCGAGGTCGAGAGGGAGGAGGGGTCTCAAGATCCGAGAGGAGAGACTCGCCTCGACCGCAGCCGTCGTGCCAACACCGCGAACAGGTAATAGCCGTGCGGTTCCGTCCTCCGCCGTTGCCTTCATCGTCGCCATCGCCGTCATAATCGCCGTCGCCGTCGCGACGCCTCGGATCCCGCCCTCCGCGCCGCAAATTCGCAAACCCTAGGGTTTGCGATTTTACGGGTCGCGAGGCGGATCCGGATCCCAAGGTTCGGGTAGGGTTCGCCATTTGGGGGCGGCGGAAGTCGGATCGCGACCCGGATCCGGGTCGGGTAGGGTTCCGAGGGAGCCGGGTCGCGAGTCGGAGCCGGGCCGGGTAGGGTTTCGCCGAGGAGAGTGGGTCATCGGGTCAGGGGACCGGGTCGGGCGTATGACCCGGTTCCTCTAGGGTTTCGCCGTTTCCCCCAAAACGGCGCCGTTTTAAAACAAAAAAAAAGAAAGAAAAGAAAAATGTTGAAAAATCCGAGCCGGGCCCGAGTGCGATCGGCCTTTTTTTATATAAATAAATATTAAGTAATTTATTTATTTTCCGAAAAAATCAAAATCCAAAAAAATATTTTATTTTCGAAAAATATTAAAAATATATTTTAATTTCCAAAAAGCAGAAAATATTAAAAAATGTTTTATTTTCCAAAAAAATCAAAAATACTTTATTTTCTAAAAAAATATTAAAAAATATTTTATTTTCCAAAAATATTAAAAACATATTTTAATTTCGAAAAATATTAAAAAATATATTTTAATTTCTAAAAAAAAAAAATCAAAATCAAAAATAAAAAAAATTCCATATTTTCCAAAAAAAAAAGCCAAAAAACTTGTATTTTTCCAAAAAAAATACCAAAAATCCAAAAAAATCCCTTTTATGTCCAAAAAATAGAAAATGACCCCAAAAAATATGTTTTTCCCAAAAATGCGTGGAAAATCCCTAAAACATCCAAAAAAACCTCAGGGTTTAAACAAGGTTAGGTACCGAAAGGGCATTAGTGATTAACTAGTGTAATCAAGTCCCCGATCCTAATTTCTCTGGTTGCGCAGGAGCGAATATTTCTCCCAATATTTCGCATGGGTTTCTAATCAACCCACCCCAAATTGATTAGTGGCGACTCCGTTTTAAAAATTAACTTACAGGTTAAAAACTTTGACCATTAAAGTCGTGAATTGGTGGACTTGGGAGAGTCCGGGCTTAATTAATCCAGCCGAGCCATTAGCCTCCTTAGGCGCCCGCCCCGATCGGGCGCCGGAAAAAAAGAGGTCGCGACAGCTTGGCGACTCCGCTGGGGACTTCTGAGGACTTAGGCCTTTTTTATCTTGTTTAATTCCTTTACTGACTTAGGTTTTTCTTTATGCAGGTCAATAGCTTAGAAATTTATTTTAACTTTGCTTAAAATAGATTGTCTTGTGATTATGAATTGTGGTGCATGCTTTACTGTTTCAGCACTACACATGGCACACACAACCCGGCCGCCGGACCTGGGCCGCCATAGGATATTTAGGATGGTGTCAAGAAAGATACGACCTCGAACGCGAGACTGCGATGTAGAGGTTGCCTTTCTTTTCCCCGAATTTCTTTAGCCGAGGTTAGGAGGGTATGCTGCTAACGCGAGACTGCGACGGGCAGATACCCTTTTAATTTCAACAAGCCTTCTCAGTTAGAAATCGAGCCGCACATCTCATGTGCATGTCTTTGTGCTTGCCATTTTCTTTAAAAGCAAAGTAATTTATTTACTTTTACTCAGTCCTTTTATTAACCCATGGCAATTTAGGAAAGTTTTTTTTGAGTCACAGTTTATATTCGATGGGAGAAGATGACATCCAGTTCATTCCCACTCCCAAAGCAGAGCTCTTCAGATGGTGGGGTCAATTGGACTAGTATGCCCAAGAACGAGTGAAAGCCAAAGTCGGTCATCTTCTATCGTTGATTCGAATCCGTGTTCATCCCGAAGTCATGCAGGCCATGGCACATTTCTGGTGCCCGAAGACGACTACTTTTATATTTGGGAGGTTCGAGCTAACCCCAACTCTGGAAGAATACAGCATCATCACTGGAATGCCTCTCGAGAAAAGGCTTGTTAGGCCATCAACAGGCGTTATCCCGTTGCGTGGGTTAGCACGACTCTTAGGAACTGAAGTCCATGTTATGAGGCAAATTCTTGAAAACAATCATAATACCTGCCCCCTAACATTTTTGACTGCCTGTTTCGAAAATCAACCCATGACTCAGAAAAGCGAGATTTTCCTCTTGGCCTTTTTCGGGCTCATCATTTTCCCCCATCAAAGAAATGTCATAAGTCCAAAGATGGCATGGATAGTTGACCAGATCTCAAGGGGGCAAAATTATGTCAACATGATTTTAGCCGAAACATTCTTGTCCCTCAAACGTTTTAAAGAAAACACGGAAAAGGTCATGCGGGTCTCCCCAGAAATTTTACAAGTCTGGTTCTTTTCTCACCTAAGCGAATTTCGAGACTTCATGCGATCGCCTGAAATAAATGATTTCGAAAATCCATTTCAGAAATTTATGGTTTTAGGACCATACATTCCTAATCAAAGCTGTTTAACTTGGATAAACTTTCTAAGAAACCCAGCTCCTGAGGCGTTCCAATGGTGTGCTGGTTGGTTCCATGAAAAGAGAGTTTACTTTGCTTACAGACGCCGCCATCCAATTCCGTTGCTTGGTTTCACCGGCGCCATTTCTTATTTCCCATATCGGGTGACGCGACAGTATGGAGCCCTTCAAGAGATCCCACCGCCTTTCAGGAGGAAGGCTCCTCCGCTCTTCTTCACCCAGCAAAGTCGTGAATACACATTCGAGATTGACATTGTCGAGGAAACATGGAGCAGGTGCCATCGCAAAAGAATTGTGATACCTGAAGGGCTTGAGGGACGAGAAAAAGCCCACCACGCCTCTGAATCCTACATCCTCAACCATCGTATCCCGACAAAGTGGAAGCCATCGATCCCTCACCCAATCAGCGAGATCAGCCGGCATGAACAAGCAGAGCCTGTGCAAGGGGATTTGGGAATGAACAGGATACATGTCTTAGAGCCGGCCCAAGAAAACAAGCATCGGCGCAAGAACAAGGCTCCCCGTCGCATATAGATTAGCAGTCATGTGTTTCCTAGTGTTGATATCGTGACAATTTCGTCCCACTGTTTAGGGACTTTTGTTTAATACATAGTATTTCCTTCTGTCATTTTAATTTCAAGTCAGAAGTCTGTGGTCTCTAAAGTCCTCTTTTGATAAATAGAGAAGCAGTTAGACCATTGCCATGGGTCAATCCTTGTTTACTTTCGTGCTCATTCATGATTTTTGCGCCACAGGTAATTATGGATCGTCAACTATCAGCCACCCGCGAATGGCCTCATGTGATAGGACCCGATCAGAATGAGGTACAAAATCGCCTCACCAACATTGAAGATGGCGTAGGACAGATGTCCATTGTCCTTCGACAACTCTCAAGGCAAATGGAATCCACTCAAGCTAAACCCAACTCCATAACTGCTTTAAGCACACTCCTGGCACCTGCAAATCTGCCAGATAATGACCAACAAGATAAACAGCTTGAAAAGATCATGAAAAAGTTGAGACAGCTGCAAGAGCCGAATCCCATTGACTCGTCTAATTATGTCAGTTTTGAGATCCCTGAAGAACTCAGAACGCCTGAATGCGAAAGGTATGCTGATACCTTCCGCCCAGAGACCTACTTACAAGCCTACCTGGTCCAAAGGATGATTCAATCATACCAATCAAACCTGACCGGCCCTGCCTTGCGATGGTACATTGTCAGGAAGATTAGTTCCCTTAAAACTTGGAAGGAACTAATTCATGTTTTCCACCAAGAATATGATATTGACATCAGCCCTGACATTGCCTTGCCCTATGAAGAACCGATGATCCCGGAGCACGAGGAGACGCCAAATGTCAATGAAGCCTTGCATGATAAATGGGCAACTGAGCAACATCATATTATTGAAAAGTTTTCCACTCGGAAAGGCAAGGAACCTATGTACGAGATCACAGGCACGAAGCCTGTTCAAGACCGGGGCACGACAGGACAACTCCCAAAGCTTACTGCAAGAGCTAGGGTTCAAAGAATACCGACCCCTATCGACATAGAAAGTGAAACAGAGAGTGAAGCCTTAATATCTCTCGTTCCCGTTGACAAAATCGAACTGGCAAGACGAAGGGCCTTACTCAAAAGGTCTGGACCAGGAGCCAAGAAAAGAAAGCCTAAGCCAATCAATTCAACATCTACCACTGAGTATAGGCAAGATTTGATAACTGGCGAACCACTGCATCAAAACTTCGAGCATTCTCTGGAATACAACTCTGAAGGCTACCTTCCTCTAGAATATGACCCTGATGACTTCCAGTCCCTAGAATACAAACCCAAGGATTTTCCAGCGTTATTTCAATGTAAGTGATCACTCATCATATAACTGTTTCCTACCGTCACCCGGGGATGAAATCCCGTCAGGAGAAGAAACGTACGTCCTTATCCGCTACGATCCTAACGAGCTACTAAACTCGTCCTCCGACCATGAGGATAGCTTCAATACTTCATCCTCATTCGGAAATTTTGACCCAGAAGAAGGCAACGGAGTGATCTCGGTAGAGTCCAACTTCTCTCAAACAGAAAAATTCACCACTTCAACGAATATGCAGTGGGAAAACCAGTGGCCTAACCAAGACATGTCAAGCCCGCCTTGCCCTCATATGATCTTGACCCCCAATGAAGTATGGATACCTAATTTCCGCAAGTACAACGGCACGACTTGCCCCGTGGCTCATTTGCAATATCTCCATACTGAGATGAGTCAGTACCATGGCCCGATGACATTCACAACTCAGGCGTTCCAGGAAACTCTTACGGGGTCTGCATTGCAATGGTTCGTCACAGCAAGTATTTACCTCATAAAGGATTGGAATGAGCTGTCTTCCACATTCTTGCATCAGTACCAAAACCAGGTTGGAACTGAGCTGCCTTACGAGAGTTTGGCCCACTTCAGAAGAAGACCAATGGAGGATTGCCGAGCATATGCAGGAAGGTGGAGGGCTTTTATGATGCAAACCTACCCTCAACTGACTGAAGAAGAATTGATAAAGCAGTTCATGGAAACTTTGCCCCACGAACATCGATGTTGGCTGCATGGGTTACACTTCCGTAGCTTCAACGAAATAGTCATCGCATGCGAATACTTCGAGTCTACTGGAGGCAAGGAATTCAAAGACGCTTGACTTCAGGACCAACACTTTCAAATCGCTCCTTTTCATAGGAGTTTTCGTTAGTTTTGCTTGTCTTTATGTTTATTATCTAGTGTGCTACTGTTGTATTTCCAGTACTTTAATGTATGGTTATAATATTTTGTTTTGAAAGCATGAGGCGGTATTCCAAACCAGCCCAGTGATGCTATCCAACCATGAAAAGAAAATATCATCCAAGGAGAATACTGAGGGCTGGGCTTCCTCATGCTTTTTCTCCCCCAAAGACATGTTCTGAAAATAAAAAAAATATTTCATCACCAAAAGCTTTCGTCAAAACAAGATGATAAACTTAACCGTGTTTGTCTTTCTGACTCTCTCACTTCATGTCTCAGAATATCATTCCCTTTGACTTAGTGTAACAGAAAGCATTTAAAACTGGCACATCATGTGAACAGACCAAATTCAAAGACACCCTTTCAAGGAAGCAGGGGCAAGCAAAAAGGATCATCCTGTTTCAAAGAAGGTAAGTCTTATTCCCCGAACATAATTTTGAAAATGATGTCTCCTCTCTTCTGTATACAGGAAACAAAAGATCGGACATAATAGGCATAAGCGTGCGGTTAAACCCGACACACGCACACCATGGTAGCTCGAGGCAGGATAACCTCCTCCATGCTGCTTTCGACCTTCCCATATTTGCAGGCCGTCCTCAGGAGCTCTAGGCGTTCCACCTAACTCCTGTCCAATTCCTTTTCAAAACGGAGCAAATATCTCCTCCCCCCTGACATGCCCGAGCAATTAGACGTCATAGTTTCATTGAAGGGATTTCCAGCTTCGACAAGCCAAGAAGTACAAGGAAGAAATTTATTCTCTTCCTTTGAATTCATTACTGTCAATAGGGAGAAAATCCAGACAGTCAAGGCGATCTATAGCCCCCACTCCAGACAATGACTCTAGAGCCTGAAAGCTTCACTCTGTGTTCCAGACATGTATTCTTCCAAAAATAATTGCCATCAGAAAGCTGGAGGTTTTTGATTGTCCATCTCAAATTCCATAGAAGCTTGAGGTATGTGACTTTTTGCTCAATGCAGCTATAGCCAAAGACAGAAGAAAAATTCCATAGAAGGAAGGCATTGAAGATGAATCAACGACCAGCAACCATGCATACAGGGCCACAAATAAGGAGGGCCAATCAAAAGAGACATTGAACCGTGTCAAAGACAAAAGGCCGTCATTGACACTCAAACATCCCTAGGAGTCAACAAATAAGAACTCTGGGGAAGAGTAATTTGTTATCGTTTCCAATACTCTCAGTATCTGAATTCACTTTTGATATATTTTCTCCTATTTGACAGGAAGCATAAGATTCGAGAGCACAAGCTTAGTGATTAATTTGGGCAAACCAAGTAGCCCATATCGATTTACCTGGCTTGGTATGAAAGGACGTGTCATCCAGAAGCCGATTCCGTCAAATGAAAAAGAAGCGCCCCCTGCAGACATTGTCGGCGCCTCTAGCCAAGTGCTACCTCGGGAAGAAGCAAAATGGTCCAAAGTCGAGGGTTCGATTCCCCGACGCAACAGTTAGCCGCTTAAAAAAATATAATAAATAAAATTTTGCTTCTCTTGCACCTGCAAATTACAAGAGAGCAAATGACCTAACAGAGTGAAAATTACAGGAATTCATATCCTCCTCGTACTTCAGGTCCATTCAAACATTTGTAAACCAGTGAAGGGTAATGTTGTATCACTTCCAAGTTATTCGACTCTGGAAAGAGCTTCTAACTAATATGATCCCTCTCGTCTGTTGCAGGATCACCTGATCTTCAAAGATGCAGAGAACAAATCAATGAGAGTCATGTCAGACCGTAATAAGCTCTCCCAAGCCAAATGGCGTCTCAAGTATCGCCAAAGCAAATGACAGAAACCTTTCAGGCCTCAAATCATGTGTGATATTGACCCTACTAATTGATCTATTTCCACATCTTCTCTTCTGCAGGGGCAAAAGCAGAAAGGTCGTCAAATCAATGATCAGATCCCTAATCCCAGCTGATCCTTCTTGTGTCATTTCCCTACTTAACAAGGACAATCCATCGACACCCCTTTGTGAATAACTCTTTTGATGTTCAAAATTCAACACATTTGTAAATACAATTTCACCAAGTAAACACCCCTAAAGTTGTCAATAGGGTCTCTTGAGTAAAAATTCATTCATTTGTTTTGAGAATACAAACTCTCTCATACTTCAAAAATGCTGCATGCCTTTCTCCAAATGGATTTTTGCATGATGATTTTGTCTGTCTAAATCACTGATTTCCATTAAGGATTACTAGAATAGACAGCTAAGTGAAGAATACAAGATTAGTCGAGCATGCTGGATGAGGATGATGACAGGCAAGCCATATCCTACACACAGTCCCCCATCTATACACTTGTGGGATGAGTGCAGAAAATTCCATGACTGCAGGGTAAAGAGTTCTCTCGCGAATGGTACGATAACCAAAATAGTGAGAGGCATTTCATTGCTCACCCCCTATTGAGCCCCCATACACTGGTAAAGCTTCTCTCATCAAGAATCACCCCACATTGGAGCATGTCAAAGACAAGGCAAATCAGTATCACAAGGTGAGAAGAGGGATAGAAATTCTCTTGCTTGCACTTGCATCAATCTTCGAGTGTCTTTATTGCATATGAACACTCACATTAATTTAAGTGCCTTAGAATGACGAAGAGCAATGCATTTGTATACATTGTACAACCCAAGTGAGTCTGTAATTTTACCCTCACATTGAGACAAAGCAGAAGTTATTGCCATAGCCTAGAGCGTTGGCCGAAGATGAAGACTCAAAGTCTAAATAATGGTGCTTCGATTGAACTCGCCTAGATCAGTTCCTCAAGCAACAAAAATGGAAAAGCAGGGGCATAAAAAAGCAGTGTACCTGGTAAAAGCAAGGTCAATGCCCATAAATGAGGAACTGGAATAAAAGCAGGGGCATAAAAAAGCAGTGTGCCTGGTAAAAGCAAGGCCAATGCCCCCCAGTCAAAAAATGCAGTCAAGAAAAAGTTGTGGTTGTAAAATCTCCATTCGATAATAAGAAGAAAGACCAGTGACGAATGCCTAGACAGTCACCAACTCTCACCCTTCTACATGTGAGTCGAGTCTACGTTATATTCCCATTGTAAAAAGTCTCTTCAGACTAGGGGCACTTCAATTAATGTAAGATTTCATATGTGCATAAACATCGCTCGAAGAAGTACGAGCAAAATTACTCTATCTCTTTTCGCAGGGTTCCTGACTTGTAAACCCGGAGAGAATCGTGCAACATTTTCGTCCATCAACTTCAACCTTGATGGTCCCCTTTGATGAGCTGCTTAACAAGTCTTCATCACAATTTCAAAAAAGACCTCTCACATTGGTAAAATCGTACCACTTGCGAGATTACTCGGACCCCTGCTGACATGATGACAGTGAGAAGTGTGATCCTTATAAATCCTGCATCAATGGTCAGGATAAAACAGCATTTCCACGAGAGTGAGCGAAAAGTCCTTTCAGACTGAAAGTCCTTCATCTGGCATGCTCAAGACATCTACATTCTAAACGAGGATTGTCTTTCAAAATCTTCCCCAGTGGAATTCGGATGATACAAAACTGACAAAGTTGTCATGCATAAATCGCATTTGAATTTATGAATTTATAGCATATACAATCATTGTGTACATGTCTGCATATTGTGTAAATAGCAAACATACTCTCAGTGATCAGAGATATTGCCAGGTAAGCATATCCCTATCCCCATCTGTCTTAAAGTGCCTACCACTGTCTAGGTACGCTCTTCTTGTCACTCGACCTACTCGAGTCGTCCCCTGAGTTTGGATGCTTGCAGCGGTCTGAGTATCCCCTTGTCTTTGAGTACCTGCCATTTGCCGGGTACTCCCTCTTATCGACGCTCGACATGCGCGAGTTGTCCCCAGAGTATTAATATTTGCAACTATCTAGATATCCCCCTGCTTTTGAGTGCCTGCCATTACTTAGGTACTCCCTCTGTTGACACTCGACCTGTTCGAGTTGTCCTTAAAGTTTGGATGCTTGTGACTGTCCAAGTATCCTCTTGTCTTTGAGTACCGATCATCGTTTGGATACTCCTTTTCCGTGACACTCGACTTGTCCGAGTTGTCCTCCAAATTGTATCTTCGAATTCTAGCAGCTACTCAAGTATTCCACCACATTATGCGCCTGCAATTACCCAGGTATGCTTTCTTACACTTGGACCAGTTGAGTGGTCCCTGATTATATCATTAAATATTTGTGTTCATCCAAATATTTCTCTACTTTGTACACCTATGTGCCGGCAGCCATCCAGGTAAGCCTTGTGCTACATTCAAGTTCCCAATAACCAGGAGGTGAGAGACCTTCACGAATATCCCAGGTACGTCCTCGATATTCCCCAATTACCAGGAGGTGAGAGACCTTCACGAATATCTCAGGTACGTCCTCGATATTCCCAACTACCAGGAGGTGAAAGACCTTCACGAATATCCCAGTACGTCCTCGATATTCCCTAATTGCCAGGAGGTGGGAGACCTTCACGAATATATTCCCTAATTGCCAGGAGGTGGGAGACCTTCACGAATATGCGAGGTACGTCCTCGATATTCCCAATTTCCAGAAGGTAAGAGACCTTCACGAATATCTCAGGTACGTCCTCGATATTCCCAACTACCAGAAGGTGAGAGACCTTCACGAATATCTCAGGTATGCCCTCGATATTCCCAACTACCAGAAGGTGAGAGACCTTCACGAATATCTCAGGTATGCCCTCGATATTCCTAATTGCCAGGAGGTGGGAGACCTTCACGAATATGCGAGGTACGTCCTCGATATTCCCAATTTCCAGAAGGTAAGAGACCTTCACGAATATCTCAGGTACGTCCTCGATATTCCCAACTACCAGAAGGTGAGAGACCTTCACGAATATCTCAGGTATGCCCTCGATATTCCCAATTACCAGGAGGTGAGAGACCTTCACGAATATCTCAGGTACGTCCTCGATATTCCCAACTACCAGGAGGTGAAAAACCTTCACAAATATCCCAGGTACGTCCTCGATATTCCCTAATTGCCAGGAGGTGGGAGACCTTCACGAATATGCGAGGTACGTCCTCGATATTCCCAATTTCCAGAAGGTAAGAGACCTTCACGAATATCTCAGGTACGTCCTCGATATCCCCAACTACGAGGAGGTGAGAGACCTTCACGAATATCTCAGGTACGTCCTCGATATTCCCCAATTATCAAAAGGTGAGAGACCTCCACAAATATGTGAGACCCATCCTCGAATTTCCGTCTGTCGGGTATTTTTTAGAAATTCATACTTGTGATCATCCAAGTACCTCTTCAATGCCTACGAACGTTCAGGCATCCTTCAAAGTCTGTACTTGTTAACATCCAAGTACTCTTTTGAGACTTGCAATCAATCAGGTATTTTCCAGTATCTAGTACTTGTGAGCATACAGGTACCCCTTCGATATCTGCGAACAACTAGGTGTCCTCCAAGAGTTTGTACTTGTGATCATCAAAGTACCCCTTCAACGCCTGTGAATGTCCAGGTATCTTCAACAAACCGATGCCCTGCGAAAGGTTGGTGCATCCCCCAAGAAAGGTCGGGTTCCGACTGGTGTCTTTGACGAAGATCAGGCACCTCACAAACTGATGCCCTGCGAAAGGTCGGTGCATCCCCCGAGAAAGGTCGGGTCCTACCGGTGTCTTTGACAAAGATCAGACACCCCAACAAATATGATGCCCTGAGAAAGGTCGGCGCATCTCCCGAGAAAGGTCGGGTACCAACTGGTGTCTTTGACAAAGATCAGACACCCCAACAAATATGATGCCTTGAGAAAGGTCGGCACATCTCCCGAGAAAGGTCGGGTACCAACTGGTGTCTTTGACAGAAGTCAGACACCCCAACAAATATGATGCCCTGAGAAAGGTCGGCGCATCTCCCGAGAAAGGTCGGGTACCAACTGGTGTCTTTGACAGAGGTCAGACATCCCCACAAAATTGATGCCCTGAGAAAGGTCGGCGCATCCCCCGAGAAAGGTCGAGGTTCCAACTGGTGTCCTCGATACAAATCAGGCACCCACAAATGAGATGCCCTGAGAAAGGTCGGTGCATCTCCCGTCAAGGCGATCGAAGAAAGGTTCGAGTCCTAGACAAATCATTGATTGTTTTAACAGGCGACCGAAGAATGGTTCGGGTCCTGGAAGAGCAATTTCCCGTCAAGGCGACCGAAGAAAGGTTCGAGTCCTAGACAAATCATTGATTGTTTTAATAGGCGACCGAAGAATGGTTCGGGTCCTGGAGGAGCAATCTCCCGTCAAGGCGACCGAAGAAAGGTTCGAGTCCTAGACAAATCATTGATTGTTTTAACAGGCGACCGAAGAATGGTTCGGGTCCTGGAGGAGCAATTTCCCGTCAAGGCGACCGAAGAAAGGTTCGAGTCCTAGACAAATCATTGATTGTTTTAATAGGCGACCGAAGAATGGTTCGGGTCCTGGAGGAGCAATTTCTCGTCAAGGCGACCGAAGAAAAGTTCGAGTCCTAGACAAATCATTAATTGTTTTAACAGGCGACCGAAGAAAGACAACCGAAGAATGGTTCAAGTCCTGGAGAAGCAATTTCTCGTCACGGCGACCGAAGAACGATTCGGGTCCGAGACAAACCCCTAATTGCTCTAACAGGCGACCGAAGAATAGTTCGGGTCCTGGAGGAGCAATTTCCCGTCAAGACGACGGAAGAAATGTTCGGGTCCTAGATGAATTGTTGATTGTTTTAACAGGCAACCGAAGAAATGTTCGAGCCCTGGAAAAACAACCCTCTCATATCACCAGGTAAGATGACACCTTGATACTTGCCAAAACTCGGGGTTCACACCCTATCTCACTCACTCTCGGTAAGTAATTACAGGTATCTTCTTAGCTGTTTTAGTATATGTTATATTGCTCTTTTTGCATAGGATAATAGGTCCCAAATAAAATATAATCTGCTACGTATGTATGGATAAAATTTAGGCATCAGTTTGTCTTTGAACGCAACCTCTGCGAACTCACCTTCAAAGAGGGGCAGCTGTTGACGCCTAAATTTCATTTTAGTTAATTAGGTTTTATTTTAGTCTTTTTTATTTCATCGTTTTCGGATAATAAATGAAAACAAAAACAAGCAAAACAAAAGCAAAAGAAAAAGAAAATAAGAGCAACTTTAGCCCCCCCCCCCCATGGGCCTCCACGGCCCAAGCGCGAGGCCCGGCCTCCTTCCAGTCGTCCCCTTCCTCGCGCCTTTGCAACTCACGCGCAGAGGGCGCGACGCCGGAAGGATGGCCGGACGACGACGCACGTGGAGCAGGGAGGAGCAGACGTCGGATGGGACGCCGGTTCGGCCGGCGAAGAGCGTGGCAGCCCTCGGTCGAGCTCCGTCGACCGGCCGCCCCTCGCCTATAAATACCCCCGTCCCCGCCTCCGTTGAAAGCACGACACCACCACCAGCACCACCAGAGAGAGAGAGGCAACGAGCGATCTTGGCTGCAGATCTTCGGGTTCCCCCCTCTGAGAGACTTCGGAACGGGGGCCGAAGACGAGCAACGCCTGGATCCGCGAGTAGCCGAGGTCGAGAGGGAGGAGGGGTCTCAAGATCCGAGAGGAGAGACTCGCCTCGACCGCAGCCGTCGTGCCAACACCGCGAACAGGTAATAGCCGTGCGGTTCCGTCCTCCGCCGTTGCCTTCATCGTCGCCATCGCCGTCATAATCGCCGTCGCCGTCGCGACGCCTCGGATCCCGCCCTCCGCGCCGCAAATTCGCAAACCCTAGGGTTTGCGATTTTACGGGTCGCGAGGCGGATCCGGATCCCAAGGTTCGGGTAGGGTTCGCCATTTGGGGGCGGCGGAAGTCGGATCGCGACCCGGATCCGGGTCGGGTAGGGTTCCGAGGGAGCCGGGTCGCGAGTCAGAGCCGGGCCGGGTAGGGTTTCGCCGAGGAGAGTGGGTCATCGGGTCAGGGGACCGGGTCGGGCGTATGACCCGGTTCCTCTAGGGTTTCGCCGTTTCCCCCAAAACGGCGCCGTTTTAAAACAAAAAAAAGAAAGAAAAGAAAAATGTTGAAAAATCCGAGCCGGGCCCGCAACGCGGGCCCGAGTGCGATCGGCCTTTTTTTATATAAATAAATATTAAGTAATTTATTTATTTTCCGAAAAAAATCAAAATCCAAAAAATATTTTATTTTCGAAAAATATTAAAAATATATTTTAATTTCCAAAAAGCAGAAAATATTAAAAAATGTTTTATTTTCCAAAAAAATCAAAAATACTTTATTTTCTAAAAAATATAAAAAAATATTTTATTTTCCAAAAATATTAAAAACATATTTTAATTTCGAAAAATATTAAAAAATATATTTTAATTTCTAAAAAAAAAAAATCAAAATCAAAAATAAAAAAATTTCCATATTTTCCAAAAAAAAGCCAAAAAACTTGTATTTTTCCAAAAAAATACCAAAAATCCAAAAAAATCCCTTTTATGTCCAAAAAATAGAAAATGACCCCAAAAAATATGTTTTTCCCAAAAATGCGTGGAAAATCCCTAAAACATCCAAAAAAACCTTAGGGTTTAAACAATGTTAGGTACCGAAAGGGCATTAGTGATTAACTAGTGTAATCAAGTCCCCGATCCTAATTTCTCTGGTTGCGCAGGAGCGAATATTTCTCCCAATATTTCGCATGGGTTTCTAATCAACCCACCCCAAATTGATTAGTGGCGACTCCGTTTTAAAAATTAACTTACAGGTTAAAAACTTTGACCATTAAAGTCGTGAATTGGTGGACTTGGGAGAGTCCGGGCTTAATTAATCCAGCCGAGCCATTAGCCTCCTTAGGCGCCCGCCCCGATCGGGCGCCGGAAAAAAAGAGGTCGCGACAATAAGGGAGTGGAAATGTTCCCTAAAAAGCTCTGTTGCTCCTCATGGCTGTTTGGGGGCCTTTGGATTCATTGTGACAGCGCCATTTCTGATCCTGAAGATAAATCTTACTAGCTTCTGGTTTGTTAAAGCTGTAGAATCCTATGCAGTACGAGATGGAGTCAGAAGTGTTGAAGTGTTCTATTAACTGTTTGAAAAGTCATCATATTCTATTTCAATTTTGGATTAATCTTCGCCAAGCTCCACCACTCACTAAGAGTATCTTAATTAAAGGTAGTACATTGCTTCGGAGATTCACACGATGGAAATCTTTGGTATGCATTAGCAAGGGATTGCTACTGAAATGATTCACTATCATGTTTAACCGCATGTGATGAAATTTGAGTTCAATTAGACCTGATATTGTTACTAGGTGATATCGGTTTGCACTTGATTGAAATTAGAAGTGTGCCATTATGGTGAATGTTTTTGTCCTCCATGTTCAAATTTTTGATTGCCTTTGGTAATCTAGATATGAGCACAACAGGACAATAAATTATCATATCCGATGCTTGGAAATGTCATCTGGACCAGATAAACTTGGATATATCCAAATAAAATGCCCGTGAAGAAATCCGGAACAAGGGCAGGATAAACCCGGCTTAGACAAAAAAAAAGTAAAAAATAACTTAACAAATCATCTTATCTTCCAACAATATAGTGATGAAGTAACGCATCGTGCAATCATCGTTGCCTTAAACCACCACCTATTATCATCATCAACCAACCGATCATGGTCTGACAACTAAGGGTGAAAAGTAGTCCGAAGAAAAGTGTTGTTGCTTCCAACTACAGTTCCTACCGATTCGTAAGCTACTAGATTCGAAGTTCCTAAATAATGGCTTTGTTTTGGATGTTCACCAATGAGCTTCTAGCTGAGGTTGCTATTTACCAAAGGGAGAGGACCACTGGGTTGTGTTCCCCTCTTGAGTGGTCCAATTTGGTTTTTGTGAATTGTTTTTCGGCAGTGTTGTCACTTCTTTAAGACATTTGAATAGGACTAACTTCGTTGCATGCAGTTTTACTATAGACTTTCCAAGCAGAGACTATTTTTGAGTAGATGAGGAGATCTTGAGAGAGGTGTTTGCATCTA
Source organism: Eucalyptus pauciflora (assembly GCA_007663325.1). Lineage (NCBI taxonomy): Eukaryota > Viridiplantae > Streptophyta > Magnoliopsida > Myrtales > Myrtaceae > Eucalyptus > Eucalyptus pauciflora. The sequence goes on along the minus strand of VMYD01000333.1, from coordinate 882,952 downwards.
GATTACACCAACAAAAGGGTACCCCACTTTTGCTTATTTTCGTATTTCTTTATCGATACTCTTGTTTTGGAGTAAATCTGCATTAGGCGAGTGAAAGACGTTCTTTTGCAGGTCCTCAATCGAGTAATTCAGTGATGATGCAAGAGGAAGACCGGATTTAGCCCTTCAAACTCTACCTCTCTATCCCTGTAACGTAGACAGGGGGTCGAAGCCCTTACATAAGGTTTTCAAAGACAACAAGGTTTTCATAGACGATGGCGACCACGAGTTTGTTGATTATGAGGGCGATGAATGGGGCAGTATGGAAATGGCGAGTGGAGGCCAAATTAGCTGGACAGGATGTAGGATTTTCATAGGTTTTAAATCCAATCTTAGGTTGCACCAAAGATGTAAAGGAATTTTCTACTCCGAAAGATTTATAATCCTACTTTGGGTGCGTTTGGGAAATTTTCCCAAAGTTCATTGGGTAAATGCAAATACCATTTGGCAAATTTTTTAGAGAGCTCCAGAGAGATGCAATTGCATTTTTAAAAACCTCAAGCCTTTAGCCCAAGGTAAGTCTAGAGGTGCTTCAAATTTCGAGCATTTTTGGAATGTAAATATAGTTTTTTTTTTCCTTCCAATTTTGTTGTAGCTCAACTTTCACAATTCCATAAATGCCCCCCCCCCCCACCCCCCACCCCCCCTACGCAACATTACTAGAGAAGGTTCAAACCATCGACAAGGCCAAATCTGGCTGCTAGCAAGCTAGCCTGACTCAAGTGCTCTAAGTGGGAAGGATTATTCGTCAAGAAATCAAACCTTTCCATTTCTATACATGATGTTTGTTTAACTGGCTAAAGAAAGACTACAATCCCTTTTTGATCGATTTTTTATGTATCCTTTATTTATCTTCATTTTTAGATCTATAAAATTACAACAAATAAACTTATCTCTTTTTCGAAGAATGAGAGCACTTAAGTGCTGTGCTTAAGTCGATTTAGATTACAAGATACACGAAAAATGAATTTGATGTGTTCCATTGTACGATTAAAATGATTGTTCTAGAAACCTGCCTTTTTAATCCTTCCATCTATCTAAATGAAGGGCGGAGACACATGATTATTGGATCTTTAAGTTCACTGGATACATGGATGAAAAAGAGGAGTTTGAATTTTCAAGGTCATAGGATTGCGAGAAAAGTGGGTAACCTTTTTAGTTACTTTTATCAATTTTCAACATATTCTTTTAACATACCAATTAAATGATTTTATTTTGATGTAAAAGATCGGTCAACGCGGGAGAGTGGATGTAGGCTTAATCTAAGCCGAACCACTATAAACCTTGTGTTCCTATTCTCTTACTTGAACTCCTTACTTTTATTCGTTAGCCTTACTTAATTACTTAAAGCTGAATGTGTTTATAGTCTATTATCTTCTAAAGGAAATTTATCTCTTCTGAATTTTGCAAAAAATCCTTTTACACCTTTTCACCCCCTCTAGGTATTCGTATTAGCCCTTTCACCTTCAACAACCCCATTTTACTCAGCATCGTCATACATGCCTCACTCATGTGTCCTAAATGCATATGCCATAACCGAGTCAAGTTAGAGTCTGACTCACCTGATGAAACTGTAGCAGTTCCAGTCACGGTCTCTCCCAGTAGATTATAGGGAGTATTCACTTTCTTTTCCTTCATCACTGTCATGGCACCTCGAGAGATTTTCAGTATTCCACATTCAGCGGTATACCTACACCCGATGTCATCGAGTGTCCCCAGAGAAATAAGGTTCTTCTTGAGCTCCGATACATGCCTCACATCTGTCAATATGCACACCACCCCATCGTGCATCCGAATTTGAATTGTCCCTATCCCCACAGCCTTACAGACTGCATTATTCCCCAAAAGAACTTTACCATCATTTGCAGTCTGGTAAGTTGTAAACCAGTTCTTATGAGGCGTCATATGATAAGAACACCTTGAATCTAGCACCCATTCGTCTCCTGACAAAGCAGTAGTCACGCATAAAATAGCTTCTGCATCACTAGTGCTCCATTTGGCAACGTTTGCCGCACTGCTTGTGGCATTCTGCCTATCAGCTTTATTCCTCCGCTTTGGACAATCTCTCCTTATGTGCCCTCACCGTGACGTTCAAAGCACTTCATGCGTCCCTTGGACTTTCTATGGCATGGTTTTGATATGCTTTTACCTTTGCTGCTACTAAGCCCTCGATGTTGTTCTTTACCCCCGAATCGTCAGTGCTTGCGCTAATCCTTGTGCCAGACCGTCATCTTGCAACTTTCTCTACCACTCCTTAAAAAATAAGGCGGACTTTACCTCTCCTGAGGTAATTGTAGTACGCCCCTGTAACAGTAAATCAGTAAAGTGCTCCCATAACTCTGGTAAAGAGGCTAACAACATCATGCCATGTTCTTCATCATCAAGTATCTTACCGACGTTTTTCAGATCCATCATGAGTTTATTAAATTCATCTAGGTGGGTTATGATAGATGTACCTTCAGTATATCTAAATTGAAACATCTTCTTCAACATATACAAGCGATTGTTCAAACATTTCTTCACATGGAGTGCTTGAAGTTTTTCCCATAACGCTGCAGCATCCTTCTCCTCAGCAACCTATATTAAGACCTCATTTGACAAATTTAACAGGATTGTGCTCTTTGCTTTTTCCATTAACTCTACTCTCTCTGAGGCTTTCATTATAATAGGCAACTCATCTTCACCATCCAGTGCTTTGGCCAAACCTTGGGTTGTCAATAATACCCGCATCTTGATGCTCCATAACACAAAGTTATTGCTCCCGTTAAACTTCTCAATTTTAGATTTCCTCTCAGACATAATTGCAATAACAGAATTTCTAGATAATAATCAGACAAGCAAAAGCTCCAAATCACAATCAAGAAATCTAACCCCAAGCTCTGATACCAATTGTTGGAATATAATATGTGGAAACGACAGGATCTTGCAATTTACGTCAACACGAAATCACCAAAAAAATAAACGATAAATAATAAGGCTACCATAAATTTATGTGGTTCGGTCCAAGTGTAGTACTACATCCACGAAAAGACCCAACAACATAATCTACTATAATTGGAGAATCAGAGTTTACAATCACTCACACGCTCAAGTGTTTTCCACACCTAAATTTAACCAAAAACACAAACTATTTATAAATAAACAACTTATTTGGACATAAACTCACGGCACAAAAATACCACGCGTTCAAGTCGTACACAAAAAAAAAAAAAAAGATCTACACCTTCCTTTTCTTTCTTTCGTGCAGCTCCTCTTCGACGTGGACATGCAGCGTGGACGTGCGGCTTTCTTCTACGTAGGGCTTCGGCGGCTTCTTACAAAAGGAAAAGAAGACTTGCACATATTTATTTTTTATACGTGTGCCCAGGTCAAACGGCTTCGCTGGCTTCTTACAAAAGGAAAAGAAGACCTCTAAATATTTATTTTTTATATATGTGCGCAGGTCAAAGTTTGACCTGAGCCCACCACATTTTGGCTCCAGACGTGCAAAGAACTTCATCTTCATGCCAAAGGGTCCTTATACGTGCGTGTGCCCAGGTCAACACTTTGACCCTGGGCCCCACGATCCGATTGCCTTTTTCGGATTCCCAGGCTTCCGTAGGAAAGAAGAAACTTTACTCCCTTTTTCTTTTTTCTTTTTTATTTCATATTTTGTAAATCTTCAAGAGTCTAACGAAGTTTCTTTTACTTGGAAAATCTTTATCAACAAATTGGGTTTAACAAATCATTATCCGAATTCAAACTCGAGACATTAATTTAACACATTCCATCTCCCAATTTCCCCTTCACTTGCTTCTCTCCCTTTGGCTGATAAACAGTGCCCTACCCTGTGGATGGAGGAGTGGTGATGCGATGATCGGAGATGGCGGCACAAGCGTGGCAATGGTGGCTGCCTGGCTGGAGCTCTCTGTGCATATTGAGGCCAGGTTAGGACCGCCTAGTTGGATCAAGGAGAGAGGGATAAGAGGGGTTATCTTTAAATTGGGTGCTTGAGGGACACCCCTACGTGCCCGCTTCAAGATTCTACCAATTTGAATTGACAGGACCGATGAATCTAGAAGACAGTGACAAGTGCAGTTATCTTCTAGTATGGAAGAAATATACCACATCGCCAAAAAGTTGAACCCAGTCACAGAATTTTGAACGCGAATGAAGGCTCAAGGGCGAGAAGACTCTCCATCCTTTGAAAATTTGGGTACATTGGAATCCTAAAGCCATCAAAACAGGCAATTGACTTGGTCTATATTCTCAAAGTCCACGAGAATATAATTTTTTTGGGTCGGAAAAGATACTTTATTCATTAAGTGCTATAACTGAAATAAAGATGTTTGATATCTAAAGATAGAAAATCCCAAAGAGACTGGATGGTCGTTAGATCGACTCAGAACGGAGAGATTTCGGAGAGATTTCCCACGAAATTTCTTGGCTCCCCCCATGAATACTGACCATGGACTCTTCGCTTTATCGAAGAAAGACTTTCCGGGAAAAATTTAAAAAAAGACTTTAGTCCTGGAAAGACCAATTCAACTCTGACTTTGGTACCTGCACCACATACTGCCAAAAAATTTCCATGCAATCTTTTTTATATCCCTATCTTCCTGGAAACTCACCTCCTTTGCAGTTACATATGCCCCTCTCTCCCTTCACTATAAGTATGTAGGAATTGTGAAATTCTGTTATTTGCAAAGCAACACAGTTCAACACTTGTTTTATTTTATAAGGAGTTATTCAGGCTTTCGTGATGGGTTTTCTTCAAAGCTTGTGTAACAGAAGTACGAGACATATTTTGTCGAATTTGAGGCTGTTTCTCTTGCTCTCGCCGCTCCTCGTTCCGAGCTACTCTGGTGCAGCCACCAAAGCCGTAGATGAGAGGAACGTGTTCAAAGTGGGCGTGATTCTTGATTTGGACTCACGTCTCAGCGACCAAATGCGTATGGCAGTTGAGATAGCGAGCCAAGATGTGAACAGCATCTCACCATCCGGAAGTCATTACATAAAGCCATATTACGTAAACTCCCACGCGAAGCCCCTTCGAGCAATTTCGGCTGGTTAGTTATTCATTGCCCTTCCTCAGTTCGGTAACTGCAGCCCACAATAATTTCTGCTTTGTTTGTTAGAAACATGTCAGTTGCTACGAGCAGTACTAAAAAAAAGCACCCCAAGTCTGCTTTGAGATTATGTACCTGTTGTCATTTTTTTCTCGACTGCATGTGCTGAATGTTTACTGAAAAAGGTTCATTTAGTAATATAGCAACACATTGACACCCTTACAGAATGAAGTTGCGTATTTAAGACACCCAATGATTATGTTTAATCATTCACTAAAAAAGTTATAACAACAGTAAATTTATGTTCTTCCTTGTCAACATGAATCTCACGTAATGAGCGTGTAGCTGCAATAATGTCTTCCAAGAACCCAATTAATAGGGATGAATAAGTGATATTCACAGAAGATAATGGTAAAGATTATTGTCTCGAATCCTGAAGTTTAGTATATCGATTTCTCCTTTTTCTGTTTTAACAGCTCAAAAGCTCATCAAGAGGAAGAATGTGCAAGTTATTATTGGCCTGGAGACGTGGGAGGGAGCAACTTTAGTAGCTGAAATCGCTAATCAATCTCAGGTACCAGTCATATCCTTCGCAAGAGACCAGGTAACACCAACATTAATGGTGCAAACCCTATGGCCTTCACTGTTTCGAATGAGTACCGATGAATCCAACCAAATTAAATGCATTGTAGATGTAGTAAGTTCTTATAATAGGCAAAGGGTATCGATAATATATGAGGCCGGGGCATATGATACTATGTACTCCAAGCTGTTAAATTCTCTGTCAGAGGAGCTTGGAAAAATCGGCTCAGCAATAGAGGACGAGCTGATTCTTGAAGCATTATCATCTCCAAATGGAGAAGAAGTGTCTTTGGAAGAGAAATTAATGAAGCTGAAGGGAAAGGCATCTCCCATCTTTATTGTTCTAGGATTGTCGTCGCCCGGAAGCGCTCATTTTCTCAAAGAAGCAAAGAAAATGGGACTCTTCTATGGAGATTCAATTTGGATATTTGCTGAAAAACCATTTGCCAACCTCTTAATTTCAGCAGAACAATCAGCAATCTCCTCCACTGTTGAAGGAGCCATAGGAGTAATTACCTACCGTCCCAATAACCAGGCATATAGAGAATTCAGATCCAAATTCTTGAAAATGTTCCATCACAAGTATGGAGAAAACTTCAATTTTGAGCCAGATATCGATGCTGTACGAGCATACGATTGCATTCTGGCCATTAAAAATGTGATAGATGCAGTGCCAAGCCATGATATTATACCTGAGTTTTTGCTTAATAGAATATTGCGGACTAGACTCACAGGTTTAAGTGGGCCGATACGATTTGAGAAAGGTCAGTTGGCACATCAACCCGCATTCCAACTTGTAAGTGTTAATGGAAATGAATATAGAGAGCTTAAGCTTTGGTCTCCCAATTTCGGTTTCTCAAGGAGTTTCATAGCAAAGCAAAGTTCAAGAAGAAATGGGTACGCAATTGCAGACAAATTGAAGACCGAAGAAGGACAGACTTCCGGTGAGAACAAGCGATTGGTGGTTGGAGTTCCCAGTAAAAGTCCCTTTGATAAGTTTGTGAAGGAGGATATGGACGACACGACCGGGAAAGCAAACTACATTGGCTTTTGCATAGATGTTTTTGAGAAGGTTGTTTCTCACTTTCCTGATCGTTTGAACTATGAGTTTTCTCGTCATGATGGAACATATCAGGACTTGATTAACAAAGTTCGTGATAAGGTATGGTACCCCATTATCTCTGTTCTTGCCTGGTTATTGCATGGCACATTATAGAATATCAACTGTTACTTACATTGATACAAAAACCATCAGAGCCTGAATAAATTAACTCAAGCAACAAGTTCATTTCACACAAATATCGATTTTTACTCACAAGATTGTATTATTTTGCATTAATAGACTGTCAAAGCCTCACAACCTGTTAATACTAATTTTCTGCTTTGACGGTGCACTTTTGGTATCAATTTCTGAAGTAGTCACTTTGATGTTGTTCCATGGTATGGCATTAATGGAAGACCTACGATGCTGCAGTCGGTGACATAACTATTCTGGCCAATCGCTCCCAGTATGTCGAGTTCACACAGCCGTTTATAGCATCAGACCTTTCAATTATAGTCCCAGCAAAACCGGACCTGGACAGGGCATTGATCTTTATGCAGCCTTTCACTCCAACAATGTGGATTGCCTCTGGAGGCATTCTCATGTACACAATGTTGGTAGTTTGGTTCTTGGAGCGTCCAATCAATCCGGAATTTAGAGGCCCTTGGACAAATCAACTCTCGACTGCTCTTTGGTTCACTTTCTCCTCTCTCTTCTTTGCTCATAGTAAGTAACTTCCCTTTGTTGATTATAGTCCATGGACACTCTTTTGGGCCCAAACTTTTGACAAAAAACACATGCATTGCTGACTTTTGCAGGGGAGAGAGTGTACCGGAACTTTACTCGGATCGTGCTGGTGATTTGGTTCTTTGTAGCATTGATCTTGACACAGAGTTACACGGCGGGCCTCACCTCATTGCTCACTCTCCAGGAGCTCAAACCGACTATGACCACCATGGAATGGCTGAGAATTTCTAAAGCAAGAGTGGGTTGTGACCCCGAAGCTTTCATTTGTGACTATCTGATTAACACTTTAAACTTCTCGAAGGAAGTCATTGTCGGCATAAGCAACACTTCCAGCTATGGAGATGAATTCAGAAGAGGCAACATTGCCGCTCTTTTTCTGGAATACCCATATGAGCGAGCTTTCTTCACTGAATATTGCGATGGATATGTTGCCACTCGTGAAAACTACAGCTTTGGTGGTTTTGGCTTTGTAAGTGTGATGCCGTTATTCTGCGTAGACTTGATTTTTCGAGGTGTTAATAGATCCTGACTTTGTGTGTTGTATCTCTTTAGGCCAGATCAAAAGGAAAAAGGGCCTTGAGAACTAAAATACCACACCAAATCCCAACAAAGTGACATAGGGTGTGGAATGATATATAAACAGAAACCCACTTAGCACTTGAGTATTCCTTTTAGGGAGTGATTTCATCCATGCGTTTCAAGTTGAGTTCATAAAAATGGTATAGAGGGAGTCGAACCTCTAGGATGAACCCCCCGGTTTATATGCACATTACCCTTACTTTAAGTCTATTAGCTTGCGAACCAGGTACTGATACAGTGGCACCAAATTACTTGCTGCTACAGAAGCAGGACGTATACAACAGAACACCAGAATTGATATTCGACCACCGAACTTCTCTTGGGGTTACTATAGCCAAAAAGGGAAAAGAAAAAAGAAAAAGAAATTGTACCCTGGGGTTAATTAGCTATTTGTGGTTATGCAATTGCTCTTCCTTGTTACTTAATTCTCCTTTCCTGCCCTTATGCAGGTGTTCCCAAAAGGCTCTTCATTAGCTGCAAACTTCTCTCAGGCCATTTTGGAGCTTTCAGAGAGCGGTGAGATGAAAAGATTAGAGAACCAGTGGTTCCGTCCAAAGTGTACCTTGAGGAACTTCAGCAACGACACACCGAGGTTGGGTCTTAACAGCTTCTGGGCACTCTATGCTCTCACCATCGCCACTTCCACAGGTTGCTTCCTCTTTGCGTGTCTCTGCAAGAGAAGGAGCCGTCAGGATCATGAACGAGGAAGCACTGATGATGACATGAGCGTGACGGAGCTGAGTATTTTGTAGTGTAAATCAATGTACAGTGGCCCAGTCTTAGGCTTGAGGACAAAGGGGGAACATTATTATTGAATCTTGATCAAACACAAAAGCTGAATCTTCTTGCACCTGAGAACTAGCAAACACGTGTTTGAAGAAGGAAAGGGTTCTGTACTTGGCTCACTGATCTGCAAATTGCTCATTCTTCGCGGGTTCGGCTTTGAAATCTGTTCGTTCTCTTGCGAAACCGATACTCTGTGTGGGAAATGTAGGATCGGTTACAGCAGCAAAGGGTGAAACTGACGCAAACGAGTTTGAGGCTTAAGTTGTTGAACATAGAACAAAAAAATCATGCTCGAATTAGGCTTTTGAGACTTTAAGCTATTGACTATCGAAAATAGACTAAAAAGTAACACACCAGAACATCAACATTACCTTCATAACATGTAAGCTTATAGCGAATCGAAATAGGTAAGGTGCTCATAGTACTTGGTAAAATTAGAGAGTGTTAAAATAGCATAATTCTAATGTTTTGTGCCCACAGATGCGGACTTTTTTTCTTGTGCTGGTCAATTTCAATTGGCGTTTGTGAGTGTCAAAAAACTATTGATAAAAGAATGATTAGAGACTTTTTTTCTAGGTAATTTATTAGTAACTTACCAACAATTTTATAAGATTACCAACCTTTTTTCAGTTTATATGGAAATTAGCAACTTTTGTTAAAATTATATATATATATATATATATATATATATATATATATATATATATATATATATATATATATATATTCAATAGTTCCAATTCTTTGGCGAAATTGCCAATTTAAATTAGAGCAATTTACTAATCATTGTTAGATGAAAGTTCTATTTTTTTAACCAACTCTCATTTGAATTACTTCTTAATATTAAATTTTTAAGTGTACCAATATTTCTATTGAGTTACTAATTCTTTATTTACCTTGCTTAGCAACCCCAACCTGAATAAGCATGGCTCAAAAAATTTTCTTCAATTAAATTATCACATAATAATGGATGTTTAACTATCGTTTGAGTTACTTATCGACATTAGGTCGTCGTCATTATCTTAAAGGTCTCTATCTGACCCTCAGATTTACTATTTCATTGGATGATTTACTAGGAGACATTTTAAAACCGTAAAGGAGTGGCTTTGTGACATTTGGATTTGTGACATTTGGAAATTCCTACATTAATTAATAATATAAAGGAAATGAATGTAATGAATGTCATGGGTGAAAATTCTAGTAGGATCATTAACATGATTATAGCGGAAGGCCCGTATAGTGTTTTATGAGTTCATAGTCTCTAGAAAGTGATTCCATTAGGATTGAATTAGTAAATATTTGCTCTTGGGTCAACTATTAAAATGGGCAATGAAATGTATATCACCACATTGGTCATTAATGAAGACTGATGTGCTATGAGTTTTTACGTGTCGGTTGAAGGGTAGGTTAGGAATTTATTGAGTCCCTCCTAGCATTTAGTACAATATGCTAAACATTTTGGTGGGTGCAAAATATTTTTCTGATTTATTTATATTTTAGATGGACATGAATTTCCTTTTTTATGTACTGAGTTACCAGATATCTTACCAAATTATCTAAATATCTACTTTCAAACCACAAGGTTAAGCCAAATGTCCCCCTTTGATTTATACACCTCTCTCTAATCCACACCAAGTATTTTTTACCCAAGTAATCATTACTTTTAACCTATAGTACTTGCTCTTATCCCTTTGTAACTCACGTGTGTTTCTAAATACATCCCTATGATCTTGACATATCATCTTTGAAAATGACTTAAGTTTTCAATCTCTATCTCAACTTTCATCCTACAATCTTTCGAGTAGAAGCAAGAGTTCAACTCTTGTGTTGATTGAAATTTCTAAAACAATATTTGGTGATTTTGTGGGTTTTATTCTCTTTTACCAAACTAGTTTTGCTACAACATTTTGAGAGTTGTTAATTTATGTTCTTAATTATTTTGTTTTGAAGGTAATAAAAGCTTTGAGTTGTTTAAATGTTTTTCAAGAGGTGAGTGAAAACTCTGTGGACTAAACTAAAATGATCTACTTGGTACTCTTAACTTGGTTGTTTGATAGTTGCTAATTTACACTTGAACTTTTATGTTAAGTGTGAGAAAGTTGTAATAATTGCGTGTTGAAGCGCTGTGTTAATTTGACTTGGGTCGAAGAGTCATTACATGCCAAGGTCATGACTAATGGGCTTCCTTAAAATTTGGTATTATAAAAATGGAAAGGGAGAGATTAAACTAGAAAGTGATAGCTAAGTGTTGCCACTCAATCGCGTTGTGGATTATATTGGTCGTCGACATCATGTGGTCGATTTTTTTTTAGTTGTCGATGTCCACATTGTCGATTTTCAAGTTGATTTGTTGATTGAGAGCTATTTGTTGATGTGCAAGATGTTGATTGATAAGTTGTGTGTTTTTGTGTTATCGATTTATAACTTGTCAACTTTTGACGAATTAACCAATCTTTGACTATTATATTATGGCGAACATGGGAAATGGAAAAAAAGGTAAATGCGTTATTACGATTTATGTAAGTGATGCATGAAAAGGACATGATGATGTGCATTGCTACCATATGACTTAATATGAAAAGTATTATGTTATATAATTTTGTCGCTTATATATTAGTGATGATGATACCTCATGCTTTAGGATGCCTCAGTATAGAGATGCCTCATGTGTCAGATTATGCTAGGATTATTTGGCTTAGATAATCAATTAAAAGGTAAACTTCCTTTTTGGTGGGTATTCATGATCCAATATGCGACTTGGTTAGCATCACATAGTGAATTATTGAGACTCCTTTCATTTGGGCCATTAAACTATCGCACTCTTCAAACAAGCATCTCAGGGTCCATGGACTTTGAGTTGGGTCTAACAAGCATCGAATAACAAATAAGCTATCGGTTGATGTCCACAATTGCATATCACCTACAGCCTTCAACATATCACTTGGAGACTTCCAAGTCTTATTTTCGTTCCTTCTCCACGATCAAGTTTAGCAAGGCTTCTCTTAAGGCAAGTGTTTCTGTTTGCAATGCAGAGGAAGTCGCGACTGACTTCACGAACCCAGTAATCAATAATCCTCAGTCGTCTGGAGCAACTCTGGCAATCGACCCTGCCGATGAGTCAGCGACCAATACCCATCAACATTCACTCTCGAGCAGGCTTTGCTAGTCAATCAATCAGGTACGACTCTATTTCCTTTGGTCTACAATTTTGAAATAGAAAAGTTGAGCCAAAAAAAAAAAAATAATAATAATAATAACGGCTTTTTATTCCTTGTAATGGTCAATTTTAAATTGCCTTAGCAATTGTCAAATATAAATTGGTAAAAAAATGACCGAAGATTTTTTCTAGGTACGAAATTACTTTTTATCATAGCATACAAATTAGCAACTTTTGTACAAACAATCAATTTTTATTGACAATGTTTTGGATTTATAAGCTTTTATTGACACATAATTTTTTTACTAACAAATTCACTGCACATTTTTGTAAAAAATAAAAAATAAAAAATACATATATAAATATAAACATAAAGGAATATTAAAATAAAATTACAAATAAGAAAATAAGAAAGCACCTAGTCTAAATTCGGATTGACCTAGATAGGTCCAACTCATCACCTCGTCAAACATTGGGTCCATAAATGCGGCCCACTAGAAGGTCCTCAACCGAATCTGCTCTCTTTCGCTCTCTCTCTCTCTCTTCTAAGAAATCTCTCTCTTCACGGTGAGATGAAATCACGCACTGAGCTCACATCACACACAGTAGACACGCACAAAAGATAGTGAAAAAGACACCCAAAAATTGTTGAGTAGGACAATTTGCATATCTTGAAAGAGCGTCATGTGGACAGAAGGTGGTGGAGTAGACTTTTCATTCAGGAGTTTGCCCTAATTCTTTTGATGATCTGGAAAGTTGGGTGCGCCGCAGCGGCATTTATAAGGGAGTGGAAATGTTCCCTAAAAAGCTCTGCTGCTCCTCATGGCTGTTTGGGGGCCTCTGGATTCATTGTGACAGAGCCATTTCTGATCCTGAAGATAAACCTTACTAGCTTCTGGTTTGTTAAAACTGTAGAATTCTGCAGCTGTTTGCACAGGGAATGAACATGGAAAGAACTAGAAGGGCGCTTGTTATAACATCTCTTAAAAAAAAAATCTGAAGATGGATGGCACAAATTGAACATAGATAGAGATACGAATTGAGAAGCAAGAAACTGATGGAAGAGGAAGGTGTAATCCGTGATTGTGATGGAAACTTGGTGAAGAAATTCTCTGGTAACATCGGAAAAGCTCCGGTGTTGCTAGCTAAAACCTATGCAGCACGAGATGGAGTCAGAAGTGTTGAGGTGTTCTATTAATTGTTTGAAAAGTCATCATATTCTATTTCAATTTTGGATTAATCTTCGCCAAGTTCCACCACTCACTGAGAGTATCTTTATTAAAGGTAGGACATTGCTTCGGAGGTTCACGTGATGGAAATTTTTGGTATGCATTAGCGTGGGATTGCTACTGAAATGATTCGCTGTCGTGTTTAACCGCATGTGATGAAATTTGAGTTCAATTAGACCTGATATTGTTACTAGGTGATACTAGAATGAGTATCGTACAAAAGTTATTACACTACTAATGTCATTTTTCTCAATGTATTAAGTTTTTTTAGTTGTAGCGAACTTACACGAAAATTGCATTTTCAATCCTAAACATATTGTACGGATGTATCTTCAGCATTAAATCTTTCAAGTGAACAAGTGTAGTCTATTTTTTTTTCACGCTTACTATTCATCATCTTCAATTTCGCATTTACAATTCATCGTCTTTAACCTCGTAAGCACTCGGCCAAAGCTCCTCCAGCACTCGTCTTTGCTGCCCCCACCTACACCTCCGGTGGCGTGCTGCCACCATCATCGAAATGTGGAATGATTTTAATACTTAAACCGCGTTCAATGTTCAATTTGTTAATGATTGGAACTGGAAGCTCCAGAGACAAAATGAAAATGGAATAATCTCATAATCGACTGCACAAGGGTTGGTCCATCCCTTTTCGGACGCATTCTCCAATTTTCTTTTCCTTTTTCATCTCTCTTCTTAAATACCCTGATTATCTCCCACCGGGGTATCCTTGTATCCATTACTTTGGAATATCACATTCTTGTTTCTTTTTTCCTCCCCATCTGTAGGGGCGGCTAAATTTGAATCAACTAAACGAATAATAGAATGATGCGTCTGGGTTTGGGTTGTAGAAAATGGGGTGGGGGCGGCAAGTGGGCTTATGCGCGCGACGAGCTCATCCTTGCCTCCTCCTTTTCTTCTTCATATACACTGTCGTCGAGTTTGCTGAGATCATGACGACCACAAGCTCGACGGCCATGAAGGATAAGTTGTCTAGCTTGCAGAGATCGAGAGGCTCAACCATGGCTGTCGACCATGAGCTCGATAAGCAACGGCAACGGCTTGTGGAGTTGAGCAACAATATCTTTTGCAAATTCAATAGTGAAACCAAGGAAGAAGTAGGCGCCAAATCTGGTTGAAGGAGGAGAAAAGAATGGAAAGAAAAGAGAAAAATCAAAGAAACGAAGAAAGAAAGGGAAAAAAACAAGAAAAAAAAAATCAGACTATTATGCAAAATGTGGAGTGATTAAGTCATGAGCCATGTCAAAGAGAATAGAAAATGTGGTGGCTCGCCTCTTCCATCATTTCAGAACATTTGTGGTGTTTTCACCAACTCTATCAATATTTAAAGTAGTATGTGTCTGACTCACTGGTAGATGAAGACAAAAATCTAGTGGAAGGCCTTCGGGTGGTCCTCTTCCTGCGAAGTAAGGACCACACAAGTTTCTGGGAACTGTTTGTGATGGGTTCTTTATTTGATAGGCCAAGTTAAACCTATCCGTTCATGTTGGGCCAAATCCAGCCCATTAAAAAAGGACCTATAAGAGGAAATAACAATTATTTTTTAAGTGAAAATAACTACAATATATAAAAATAAAAAGTAAAAGGAAGAATGTTATCTGTAGTGTTTCAGAGAGAAAATATGTTTCTTCATCTTCTTCTCTTGAAACAGTATACTCTCTTTCTTGAAGAATGGAACTCCAAGGTTTCAAACGATTCCTCTGAGACTGCAACGGTACTTAATCTGGCAAACAAGGTATGTCAGTCTCCGCGATATGCCTTTGATTGGTGTTACACGTTTCCTTGACACGTTTCCGCATATGTTTTCGGTATTCGATTGTTCAAGTATCGGTTTGTTTTTTTAGGAATCTATTTCCTATAGTTTGATGAGGGTGCAATCTCCAGTCATAGAGAGGAACTTATAATATCAAATTAATTGGTTTTTGCAACATATATATTTTGGAGCTAGTTCATCGTGTTCATCAATATATGCTCCAATCAAACCTCTTCACCCAATAAAAATTATTGTAATATGGAACAAGGAGAATCACAAGCCCCTCCAACTTGAACCTCGAAGCCAAGACATTGGCTACCAAAAAATAGTGTAACACTAGAGGAATTGCTCCTCATGGGCCCAACTGTACCTTGAAGAAGGGATTGTAGTCTTCTTTAGCCAATTAAACAAACATCATGTATAGAAATGGAAAGGTTTGATTTCTTGACGGATAATCCTTTCCACTCAGAGCACTTGAGTCAAGCTAGCTTGCTAGCAGCCAAATTTGGCCTCGTCGGTGGTTTGAATCTTCGCTAGTAATGTTGCATGAGGGGGGGACATTTCTGTAATTGTGAAAGTTGAGCTAGGGCAAAGTTGGAAGAAAAAAAAAACTATATTTGCATTTCAAAAATGCTCGAAACTCAAAGCACCTCTAGACTTACCTTGGGCTAAAGGCTTGAGGTTTTTAAAAATGCAATTGCAACTCTCTAGAGCTCTCTAAAAAATTTGCCAAATGGTATTTGTATTTACCCAAGGAACTTTGAGAAAATTTCCTAAAGCCCTTTGGGCATGTAAAGGCCTTTGGGCCAAATATTTGGTGTATGGCAATTTTTTTTTTTACTTGCCTTTGCCAAATGCAAGTTTTCAAAAGGCTGAAAGCCCAAGGCAGGTTAGGGGCTGCCTTGGGCTTTCTCGGCATGCTGGCCTTCAAGGCTAGTGAAATTTTTCTCCCGAAATTGTCCTTGCTAATCTTTCATTTTTTTATTTTTATTTTACCCCCGATAAATGTTCATCATCTTCATCCTCTTCCTTTCTCTCTACTAAACACGACTAGCATCTACGTGTGGTCGTCGACGAAGGGTAGGCGATGCAGTGAAGGGCAAGTGGTCCGGCTATGGTCTTGTGACCCTTCGATGAGGGTTGCTGCACGAAGGACATGGTGCGGCGAGGGTCACGGCAACCCAGATCTAGTCGCACGATCTGGGTTGCGATGACTAGATCACGCGACCCTGGTGACCTTTGCACAAAGTTCATGGCATGGTGGGTTGTGCGACCATTCAGCGAGGGTCACCACGCCACATCCTCCAGACGCTTGCCCTTCACTACATCGCCTACCCCTCGTTGGATCGCCTACCCTTCACCGGCAGCTACTGTTAGCTCTTCGCCGGCAGTCGCTCGCCAACTCTCCTTTTTTTTAATAACAAATGTCTTTCACACATTTAATTTGTCCAAATACTATTTTTCCCAAAGGTACTTCACAATGGACTTTCACAAATATGATTTACCAAACACAATTTGTATTTTGAGAAACTCCTTTAACTCAAGGGCCTTTGCATTTTCTCAAGGACTTTATCCAAAAGTCTTCCCAAATGCACCCTAAACCTATTATCTCAATTTGGAAGAAGATTTTGAGTTTAGGGTTTAATTTATGGAGCAAATTGAACCTATTTTCTAAATTTGTGGGGCAAACTTTTGTTGCCAAAAGATGTCATTTGATTTATATCTTGAGTGTTGACATCTTTGACGAGACACATCATTTATTCTAAAATAGTGCCATATGTGATTTTCAACAACACAAATGATCGTTGTCACTTGAATAATTGATTTTAAAAGTTATGGTACTTAAATGGTTGTTTGAAGAATTACAGCACCAAAGTGAGCAACATTAGAAAGTTATGGAGTGTTAGTGTCTTTTTTCCAAATACATCTATGCAATAACACTTTGGTTAAATGTTCAAGGACTAATTAAATGATTTAGTCAAGATGAACCAATTCAAGACATTATAAGGTTTGAGCTCAACCGGATTCCCGCTTTCCTCAACTCTTCTCTTGCTTGACCGACTATCATATTCTATGTTTGATTCTCCATTCAAAATGATTAATAAAGATATTTGGTCTCAACTTGGTTCAATTTCATCCCTAAACTTTTAAAGTGTGATCCGATGTAGTCATCTCATTAAAATCATCGATGGAATCTGCTGACATGAATGAAATGCACCATTTAATTTATGACATCATTATTTGTGTTCAATTTGGTTTGTATATATTATTTATTTATTCAATTTAGTACCTAAACTAATTTTCAATTCTCTCTGACAATTGCTCTATGTCAAACTTAGATTGGATTTCAACACAAAGTGTTTATTAAATATTTTCACAACATTTAAACACAAACAAAAACAAATTAATTAAATGGATTACACAACACAAAACATTTAAGATAAAACGAGGTTACTTGTGTATACATGTTGTAAGTATTTCTAAATGCAAATAAACACATCGTGTTAACACAAGGAATAAATTAACCACTGGGATTCGCCCTAGTGGTTACCCTTCTAATATGGAAGGGGGAGGTGAGGGGTTCAAATCCCCACCTTCTCAGGGAGGATGGGGTGGGGACGCGTAAGTTTCAAGAGTGGGTTTCGACTCCACGCCCTGCAAGCGGCAGGACAAAAAGTCTGAGAGTGAGTGTAGAATAGGAATAAAGTATGACTGATATAAAAAAAAAAAACACAAGGAATAAATTAAATTGCTTAACCAAATGAAACCAAACGAATTATAAACGAGTAAAAGGGTCAAATCATATCTGACATATTCATGTCAATGTGTATGTCTTGTCAAGGGGTTGTGTGTGGAATATTACCAATTTTAGATAATAATCAGCGAAGTTTATCTTTAAAATATTTTATGACCATCATCATGCTTAAGCAAATTCTATTAGAGAGAAAGAACAAAAATATAATAGTGTAGAACGAAACTGGACAAACAAAAAAAGTTCAACGATGAAAGTAAACGATAAAAATAAATAAATAAGTCAGTAACTTCAAAGGCTATGCCAGCAAATTACATTCAATCTTTAATGGAATGACCACAGTAAACAAAATTTAAAAACTTAAGGGACGACATTGAAAAAAAAAAGTTCAGGTATGTCATTGAGCGATGAGGAAAATTACAGTGACTACTGATGTAACTAGCCCTTATTTATATCCCAAAATTGTCAAGTCATATCTTTTTAAGTACATAAAAAATGAAAATAATCTTGATAACAAGTGTGCTCGAGGCACTAATTAACCATATTTAATAAAGAAATGTTTTCATTTTTAATTCACTGCTATACATAATGTGAGATAGATAGTGCATTAAAATTGACAAATTTTCTCTACTAAGATGTTTAACTAGTGCTTCTGTTGACCAAATTCAAAAAGCTTAAAACGAAATGGAAAACAAAAGTCTACATTTGAGAACACATTTCATAGAGAAATACTCTTTTTTTAGTGGAGTCAATGGTGACTCAATCTACCTACTTTGATATTGAAGAGATTTGAATTGATACGAGTGTTCAATGAATCTAAAAAGTATATGTACCAACCCGCTACCTTCTAGTATAGCAGGAATACCATCTTTGGAAACTTGCACCCAAATCTTTTTAACGTGAAAGAAGCTCTAGGATGGAAGACTCCGTGTACTTTGAAAATTTGAGAGCAATTTTTTTTTCCGGTCAATTTTTTAGAGCAATGTTTAGTAATCTAACAACTACTTGGTCTATCCTCAAAGTCGAGGAGAATTTTAGAAACTTCGTATAATAATATGTTACCAGGTGAGTGGAATATATGCTTTAAAATGCATTTGGACCGTCGGATATTTATGAATGTCAAGTAAAATGCGTTAGATATTTGATAAATTAAATGTTTTTTTAACAAAGATCCCTCCCATAATCATTTTCCCCTCAGCAGGGATGGGTAGAGGTCGAATCTTGAGGAAGCCACGATACAATATCGATCAATTGTTCAAAATACATAGAATGGAGAATTAAATTTTGTTCCGTTTTCCATTTACCCGTACAAGAATGCTTTCAAGCACATAATATGAGTTTACAATTTATTTAAACGAGTTTCATATGAGATTAGCTGGATTTGCAATGGCTTAAGCTTCTCTCCATTAAAAAAAAAAATTGTTCCGCTAGACACGTATTTTTGGAAAAATAATGAAGTGCAAAGCCTATAATGCCAACAAAAAAAAAAATGTTACAGGATCAATAAAAATTCATATTTGCCAGTAATGTCAATAAAGCGTAAATGAAATTCAAATTTGAAACGATAAAGAGATTTTTGCCAATTTTTCCTTTCCTTTCTTTAAGAGAGAGAGAGAGTAGCTTACAGATTGCATTAATATCAAACCAAGAATAAATTATCATAGGATTAAGTAACTCCACACTTGATAAATTGATTGGAGATAGATAAATGGAATTATTACTAGAATCATCAAATGTCATAATCTCCAAAATACAACATGTTAACTAATTTGGCTAATAAATTACTACTGTAAATCAAAATGGAAACAGAAGACGCAAATGCGCCAGGGAGGGGGGGGGGGGGGGAATTCTTGGTATAGGACTCCTTTTATTTCGCTGGAAACATTTTTCCTGAAACATTTTCGGGTCTTTGGTTCGTTTAGAAAAATAAGTCAACATAAAATATTTTCCCAATTAATGAAAAACCCATGCGTAAATTCAAGAAAATGATTTCTTCTTTGACAAATCCGAAAAACGTTTTCCAAATTATCAGTGATCGAATCCAAAACTATGAAGGAGTGTAATTCTAATTTTTGTTATTTTATTTTATTTTAGAGATCATTAATATTTATCGGTCTGGACTGGGTTTTTTTTATTTCTATTCAAAATATCTTTTAGATTGTAAGAAGAATTGCTTTTAGAAGTAATATTTATTGAAGATTAAAGTTTATCTAAGTATTCTTTTTTGGCTTCTAGGTCGGTTATTTTATCAACAATGCTGAGAATGAATTCTTCTTCTTTAGTCAACATATTTTTTTAGGGATAGGTTCATCGGGAGAGGCGTCTTCATATTCTGATTCTAAAGAGGTTTCTATTTCATTTATTTGAAGACCTTCTTCTTCAAGAAGTTCATCAGAAGAGGTATCATTAGTTTCTACAGGGATGTTGTTTAATTGGTATAAAGTATTATCATCTAAAGAGAGTTCATTTAATCTTTTATTAATTCTACAATATTTTAAGAAATGTCATTTCTACCACATGAGTAACATTTAATGTCGTTAAAATATTTCTTATTAGTGTATGGTCTATTTTGGCGTCTTCATTTATTTTTATGAGGTTGTAATTCGTTGCGGTGTTTCCTTTTTTTCTTTTTCAGAAGGACAAGTTTCTTTACATTTTGATTTTGATTTTTTATTGTAAGTGGGGTCGTATTTGGCACAGAAATCTCCCAAACTTATGTTGGTGAGAAATTGTTCTTCTTTGAGTTATCTCTGTAATTTGATTATATTACACATTTGTGTTCCTTGCCTGTAAACGTAAGAGACTATTTCTCCGAATGAAAATAGATCATAAGGTATTTGGCCACTATTTTTTTCTCTAATTCTATCTCTAATTTGGTCACCTATTATTTGGGGTAAACCTGCTAAGAATTTTTCTTTTCCAAAGGTTGGTTATGTGTGTGTATATATATTTGTGTGTGTGTGTGTATCATGGTGCTTGTGCAATGTGCAGTTGTGAGTTGGTTGCCTATGAACATGGTTACTGTTCAAATCCTTTAAGTGACGATTTTTTTAATATAAAAAATTAAAAATTTGTCATTAGTTTTTTTAATACTTAATCTAGTCTTCTGTATGTATGTTAAGCATTCAACCCCCTAATTCACTGCTTGTTTTGTAACGCGGGACCTCAAAACGTTATATTAATAACATATAGTAGACAACACATGATTTTATTTGATAATTTGAAATAATTGAATTCCTCTAAATTATTATCAATCCTCGCCAAAAACATTTCATAATTATCATTTTGAGACTGATATAACAAAGAGTTCCGGTTCAAATTCTTTATTTTGCATGTTTACTATTCTAAAAATTGTTAGAATAGCTACAAATTTTTTTTCACCTTCCCACTATCTCCTACATGTATTCCATGTCTGCACTGCGAAAGAAGTGCTTGTTAGTATAGAGGAAATCCCAACCGTCCATTCCATCTCCCACTTTCCCTTCTCCCCCCTCCATCCCTTTGGCTGATATACTATGCCCTGCCCGATGGAGGGAGAAGCGGCGGTGCAAGAATCCCAGGCGGCTGCACAAGCGCGGCAATGGCAGCCGAAGCACCATACGCATCTTGAAGTCGGGTTTGGACCATCCGGTTGGGTAGAGGAGAGAGATACAAGGGAGGAGATAAGGGGGTTTCTCTTAATGTTTGGCGGGCATCTGGCGTTGTTCCAACTGTTCATCAGATGGGGACAGTTAGAAGTCACAGGGTTTGTGAACAGTACCCTGCATCCCTACATGCCCGCTTCCAAATCCTACTCATTTGAATTGATGGGACTCACGAATCTAAACGCAGCAACAGGACCTGCTATCAAGTAGCATAGGAGGAACATACCATATCGCTCGGAAGTTGGAACCGGTCAGCGGCATTCTTAAACGCGAACGAAGGCTCTAGGATGAGAAGACTCCGTGCTTTGAAAATTTGAGTCCAGTGGAATCTTAATGCCATCAAAACAAAGCACTGACTTGGTCTATTCTCCAGGTCAATGAACATACAAATCTTAGAAGCCCGCAAGAATACCGTTCGTGGATTCTCCGCCTCGGTTCAAGAATGACTCTGCGATAAAACAAACAAAACTCTAGTCTCGGAAAGACCAAATCAACATTGACTTCTCGGTGCACGCACCTCTCTCTCTCTCTCTCTCTCTCTCTCTGCAATCATTTCCTATCCCTATTTTCTTAGAAATTCACTTACATTGCACTTACGTGTTCCTCTCTCTCTCTCTCTCTCTCTCTCCACTATAAATATGTAGGATTTGTGAAATGGGAACCTTTTATGACAAATACAAAACAACCATTTGCAAAGCAAAATACTTCAACAATTAGTTTAGCTTTGAGGAGTTATTAAGGTTTTCGAGATGGGTTTTGTTCAACGCTCATTGAGCAGGAGTACAGGACACATTTTGTCCACTTTAAAGCTGTTTGTCTTGCTCTTGCCACTCCTGGTCCTGAGCTACACAGGTGCAGCCACCAAGGCCGTAGATGAGAGGAACGCATTCAAAGTGGGCGTGATTCTTGATTTGGACTCGCTTCTCGGCGACCAAATGCGTATGGCAATCGAAATAGCATGCCAAGATGTGAACACCATATCATCATCAGGAAGTCATTACATAAAGCCACATTACATAAACTCCCATGCAAAGCCCCTTCGAGCAATTTCTGCCGGTTAGTCTTTCATTACCCTTCCTCAGTTCAGTAGCTGCGTATGCAATAATTTCTGCTTTGTTTGTTGGAAACGTGTTAGTTGCCGTGAGCAGTAATAAATAATCACCCCAAGTCTGCTTTGAGATCATGTACATCTATATTTTCTTCTCAATTTTTCTGCATGTGCTGCATGTTTACTAGAAGTTCTACATTCAGTAATACTTGAAATACACAATGAAACCCTTACAGAAACCTTTTGGGTATTTAAGAG
This sequence comes from Eucalyptus pauciflora, assembly GCA_007663325.1. Lineage (NCBI taxonomy): Eukaryota > Viridiplantae > Streptophyta > Magnoliopsida > Myrtales > Myrtaceae > Eucalyptus > Eucalyptus pauciflora. The sequence goes on along the minus strand of VMYD01000333.1, from coordinate 860,267 downwards.
ACCCAATGATTATGTTAAATCATCAAGTAAAAAAGTTATGGAACTTCTTGATTCATTTACTATTTCTTGCAGAAAACCAGCAACTCTTTATTCAAACTACATGATCATTTCATTCGATATTCAATGCAGAAAATTGGCTTTTTGCTAATAATAAGCAGAGTATTCATGTTGACCAAATAATACTTGGAACCCACAGTGGATCCATGACCAGAAGCTTAAGCTTTTGCATATAACAACCGTAAATCGACGTTCTTCCATCTAAATATGTATCTCACATAATGAATGTTAGCTGCAATAATCTCTTCCTAGAACCCAACTAATAGGGGTAAATAAGTGCAATTAGTAGAAGAAATTCATAAAGAAAATTGCCTTGAATCCTGAAGTTTAATATCTTCAATTCCTTTATTATGTTTTAACAGCAGAAAAACTGATCAAAAAGAAGAATGTGCGAGTTATTATTGGCTTGGAGACATGGGAGAGTGCAACTTTAGTAGCCGAAATTGCTAATCAATCTCAGGTGCCAGTCATATCCTTTGCCAGAGACCACATAACACCAACAATGATGGTGCAAACTCTATGGCCTTCACTGTTTCAAATGAGTGCCGATGAATCTGACCATGTTAGATGCATAGTAGATATAGTTAGTTCTTATAACAGGCAAAGAGTATCAATAGTATATGAGGCCGGGGCATACGATACTAAGTACTCCAAGCTGTTAAATTCTTTGTCTGAAGAGCTTAGAAAAATCGGCTTGACAATAGAGGACCAGCTGATTCTTCAAGCATTATCATCTCCAAGTGGAGCAGAAGTGTCTTTGGAAGAGAAATTAATGAAGTTGAAGGGAAAAACATCTCCCATCTTTATTGTCCTAGGGTTGTCAGCACGGGGAAGCGCTCATTTTCTTCAAGAAGCAAAGAAGATGAGACTCTTCTATGGAGATTCAATTTGGATATTTGCTGAAAAACCATTCACCAATCTCCTAACTTCAGTAGAATATCCAGCAATCGCCTCCACCATCAAAGGTGCGATAGGAATAATCACGTACCATCCCAAAAACCAGGCATATAGAGAATTCAAAGCCAAATTATTGAATATGTTTCATCACAAGTATGGAGAGAACTTCAAGTTCGAGCCCGGAATCGATGCTATTCGAGCATATGATTGCATTATGACCGTTAAAAATGCGATAGATGCAATGCCGAGCCATGACATTATGCCCAAGTTTTTGCTTAATAGAATATCACGCACTAGACTCATGGGTTTGAGTGGGGCAATACGATTTGAGAAAGGTCAGTTGGCACGTCGACCCAAATTCCAACTTGTAAGTGTTGATGGAAATGAATATAGAGAGCTTAAGCTTTGGTCTCCCAATTTCAGTTTCTCAAGGAGTTTTGTACCAATGCAAAGTTCAAGAAGAAATACTTACAGAATTTCAGATATAGTGAAGACCCAAGAAGGACAAACTTCAAGTGAGAAGGTGACGTTGGTCATCGGAGTACCTGGTAAAACTCCCTTTGATAAGTTTGTGAAGGAGGAAATGGACGACACAACAGGGAGACCAAAGTACATTGGCTTTTGCATAGATGTTTTCGAGAAGGCTATTTCTCATTTTCCTGATGGCTTGAAGTATGAGTTTTTTCGTCATGATGGAACATATGAGGAATTGGTTAACAAAGTTCATGATAAGGTACGGGACCACATCATCTCTGTTCTTGCATGATTATTGCATCATTGCATTATAGAGTATTAACTATTACTTTCTCTTCCCATTAACCATCAGAGCCTGAGTAAACTAAACGAAGCAACAAGTTCATTTCACACAGATGTCAATTTTGGCTCACAAGATTGTGTTATTTTGCATTAATAGATTCGTCAAAGTCTCACATCCTCTTGATACAAACGTTTTGCTTCAATGGTGCAATTTCGGTTCCTATTTCTAAAGTGGATTGCTTTGATGTTGTTCCATATTATGACATTGATGAAGACCTACGATGCTGCAGTCGGTGACATAACTATTCTGGCCAATCGCTCACTGTTTGTTGAGTTCACACAACCGTTTATAGGATCAGAGCTTTCCATCATGGTCCCAGCAAAACCAGACACAGACAGGGCATTGATCTTTATCGAGCCTTTCACTCCCACAATGTGGATTGCTTCTGGAGGCATCCTTATATACACCATGTTGGTAGTTTGGTTCTTGGAGCATCAGATCAATCCGGAATTCAGAGGCCCTTGGACGAATCAGCTCTCCACTGCCCTTTGGTTCACTTTCTCCTCTCTCTTCTTTGCTCATAGTAAGTAACTTCCCTCTCTTGATTGTAGTTCATCCAAATTTTTGACAAAAAACTAATGCATCGGTGACTTTTGCAGAAGAGAGAGTCTATCGCAACTTCACTCGAATTGTGCTGGTGATTTGGTTCTTTGTAGCATTGATCTTGACACAGAGTTATACTGCTGGCCTCACCTCGTTGCTCACTCTCCAGGAGCTCAAACCAACTGGGACCACCATTGAATGGCTAAGAAGTTCTAAAGAAAGAGTGGGTTGTGACCCAGATACTTTTGTTTGTGACTATCTGATTAACGTGCTGAATTTCTCGAAGGAAGTCATCGTCCACACAAGGAACACTTCGAGCTATGATGATGAATTTAGAAGAGGCAGCATCTCTGCTCTTTTTATGGAATACCCATATGAGAGAGCTTTCTTCACTCAGTATTGCTCTGGATATGTTGCCACTCATGAAAACTACAGATTTGGCGGTTTTGGCTTTGTAAGTATGGCTCAGTTATTCTGCGGAGACTTGATTTTTTTGAAGTGCTAATAGCGTCATAAATTTTTGTGACGCGTCTCTTTAGGCTGGGTCAAAAAGAAAAAAGGGGCTTGACTACTAAAATACCACATCAGAGTATGACATAGGGTGAGGACTGTTATATAACTAGATGGATTTAGTCTTTAAGCTACTGTGAGAATAATAGCTTATTATAAGTTATAAATTTTTGAAGGAATAGACCCCATAACAAATTATAATTATTTATCAGGGTATTGTTAGCATACCAATCTTTAAACTACTATGATAATAATAGCTTATTGCGAGTCACAATTTTTTATAGAAGTGAGCCCAACAACAATATATAATTATTTGTTATTTAATTTTTGTAGTATGAAATAGTGTCATTCTTAAAATAGATTAAAGATTGTTAACTAATCATTTCTCTATTTGTTATTTGGTTTTTTTTGTGATCCAACAAACTGTTATTCTCATATTAATTTAAAGATTGTTATCCAATCATTTTTCTAAACAAAATCCCCGTTAGCACTTGAATATTCTTTCTAGGAAATGAATTGATCCATGTAATTCAAGTTGAGTTTATAAAAATGGTATAGTGGGAATAACGACGCTCAGAAGATGAACCCCTCGGTATTTATCCACATTACACTTACTAAGTCAATTAGTGCGCGAACTGGGTATTGATGCAGTGGCATCAAATTACACGCCGCTACAGAAGCAGCACATATGCGATTCCCCAAGGGAGAGCACAATGCTTGATGTTCGACTGCCAAACTCAGTTCGTGTTACTATAGCCAACAAGAGAAAAATGAAAGGAATTGTACGAACATCAAGTAGCTAATGGTAGCAATGCAAATGCTTTTCCTTTTTACTTATCTCTCCTTCACTGCATATATGCAGGTGTTCCCGAAAGACTCTCTACTGGCTGCGAATTTCTCTGAGGCCATTTTGGAGCTTTCACAGAGCGGTGAGATGAAAACTTTGGAGAACAAGTGGTTCTCTCCCGAGTGCACGATGAAGAACATCACCAACGAGAAACCAAGGTTGGGCCTCAACAGCTTCTGGGCGCTCTACGTTTTCACCATCGCCACTTCCACTGGTTGTTTGCTCTTTGCATGTCTCTGCACGAGAAGGAACCGTCAGGATCATGAGCAAGGGAGTAAAAGCGACAACATGAGCGTGACGGAGATGAGTATTTTGTAGTGTAAATCAATGTCCAGTGGCATAGTTTCAGGCTCGATGATAAGGGGGGAGCAGATTATTCTTGAATCTTGATCAATTCAAAAGCTGTCTTCTTGCACATTTTCATAGATGAAAAGGGTTGTAGTCATTTGTCTATTGCTATGTACGTGTGCTCATTTTTCGAAACTACAGGATAGTGGTTGAGATCTTCAGACGATTCATGGTTCGGAACCCTTCACAGGTTCGGCTTTGTAGTCTGTTCATACTCTCGAAAAAATTATAATATGTGTGGGAAATGTAGAATCGATCACAGCAGCTATGGGGACAATGGATGCATACAAGCACAACTGATCCTTGCTTTGAGGCTTAGGATGTTGAACATAGAACAAACGTCACGTTCAAATTAGGCTTTTGAGGCTTTAGGCTCTTGCATAAATTATTGAAGACTAGCTGAGAAAATATACACTAGAAACATCAATAATAATTTTATTGATGTATCGATTCAACATAAGGGACACATAGTATGTGGTACAATTAGAGAGTATCATAACATTAGAGACACATGTACACAAAGGCTTACGCTGATAGATTGTAAGGGCCTAACAGAAAAGATATTCCATAAAATAGATAGATGGGGCATGAAGCATATTAGTTACACAAGAATATTTCAATTGGCCAAATCGGTACTTTTGTACATTTGCACTTACTAGATGCAAATGTTTCTCCTCCCAAAGCAAACTATCAATGACATTGAAAAGAAAATTAGGTAATTCTTAGGGGAAGGAAACGCTAAAACTCACAAATTCCACCAAGTTGCATGGAAAGTAGTATGCTCATCGAAAAAGGATGGTGAACTAGGCTTGCTTGACTTGAAACTCTAGAATAAAGTATGGATGGGCCGCATGCTTTGGAGCCTCATTAATCATCCATCATCATCCCAATGGAGTACTTGGGTTCATCACATTAAATGTAGAGGTACTCCCACTATGCAACTCAACATAAATGGCAATATGGCTTGAGGTTGGCGATGTATTCTCAAGCTAAGACTTGCTCTAAGACCTATTATCTCTAGCCAAACATACTGTTGCAAAGAGATATATAAGGAATTCAAACTAGAGGGACAAGTGTTGACCGATATCAATTAATTTGGACCAACGGTATTAGCAAACAAAATTTTAGTGTCTGGCTTTTTTTGTAGAGATAAGCTACCAATGACAATAGCCATATCATAGTGATTGTCTTTGGTAAATACTAAGTATAACTTTTGTATACACACATAAAATAGAAACCACTTATTTTTTTAGTGCACCTGGAAAAGTAGTGTGTGGCATAGTATTTTGGCATTCTAGAAGAGGTTGGAACTCAGAACTTCAATTGATCAGAGAGTCCACCAAGGGCAAAAACTTGAAGACGAGACTCTTCAAGCTATCTTTCTTAGCAACTATCTATTATATTTGGATAGAACACAACCGCATATGGTTTCAAAACAAGTCAATTCAGCCTCATCTTTATTGGCTAAGATTCGAAAGGTTGTAAGAGGCAGGTTGTCACTCTACCAACAATGTAGGCCTTCCCAGTCAAATGTTTTATTGGCTATCATATGGAGACTTCCTTCTTCCATCTTCTCACACAATTAGTCTCTCTAAAATGTTAGGGGATTTCCCTAAGTTTTTGCACCTCATCTAATTAATAATATTCACATATTTACACACACACACACACACACAAAAACAATTAGTGAGTATTAAAATCTCATATACTAATGTATTATGCAAAAAAATATGAAGTACTAACTGTTCATGTTTCGGCTTGTTGGCTTTTTCCCCTACTATTCAATTTTAATATGAATTAGTAACTTACAAAGCATTTGTAAAGAAAATGACAAGATTTTTTTTTTCTAGATACTACAAAATAACCATGTGCAAATGAGCAACTTTTGTACAAATAATCAATTTTATTTGCATAATTTACCAATGCTTAAAATTACTACCTTTGTTAACACCTAAATTCTGACAATTTGAACACACATTTTTGGAGGTATGGACATCTGGAGTGCCAAAACTTGGCACGGAGGGACACTTAAGTGCCAAAACTTTGAAAATATATATTTAAGTGCCAAAATCGGAATAAAATGAATCACTTAAGTGTCACTCCGGCCAAATTGCTGACGTGGCAATTTGGCAGCTAAGGGCTAAGCCCTCACCGCCGCCGCCTCCCCTCCGTCGCCGGCACTTCTCGGTGGCGGCGGGGAGGCGGCGACGGAGAGGGCTTAGCCCTCAGCCGCCTCCCTTCCCCCCACCCCCTCTCCCCCCTATTTTTTTTTTTTAATTTTAAGTTTTTATTTTTTAGAATATTTTAAATAAATTTAAGTTTTAATTTAATTTAATTAATTTTTATATTAATTATTTACACATCATATACAAAACGACGTTGTTTTTGCATTTTCGCATCACGTTAACGTACAAAAGGACGCCATTTTGCACTCATCTCGCCGGAAAATTGCCACGTCAGCAATTTGGCCGGATTTTGGCCAGAGTGACACTTAAGTAATCAATTTTACTTTAATTTTGGCACTTAAGTGTACATTTCCAAAGTTTTGGCATTTAAGTGTCTCTCCGTGCCAAGTTTTGGCACTTAAGGTGTACTTCTGCCCACATTTTTGTAAAAAAAAAAAAAGAATATATAAATATAAACATAAGAGAATATAAAAAAATAAAAAGCAAATAAGAAATTAAGAAAGCACCTAGTCCGAATTCGAATTGACCTAGTCGGCCCAACTTATCAGCTTGTCAAACTTCAGATCCATAAATGCGGCCCACTAGCTCACCAATGGAGATTTGTAATGGCTCTTTAGCCAAGCCTATCCCAAAAGCCCATCAGAGAAGGCCCTCAACTGAATCTACTCTTTCCCTCTCACCTGCTCTCCTCTAACAAGTTTATTTCTCTCTCTTCACAATGAGATGAACTCACACACTAAGCTCACATCACAGAGGAGACAAGAAAAGGAAAAAGGAAAGGCCCATAAAAAGTCGATGAATACACTTTTTATATCTTGAGAGAGCGTAATGAGGACAAGAGGTTATGGAGTAGCCTTCTGAATTGTAAGGACTGATCTCTAGCCTCACCAATGATATTGTTGGCTTTGGGTTGCAAGACTCAATTGCCCTATGCCCTCACGAATTTGTTACTTTGAGCTTCGCCTAGAAAATGCCTTGTTGGTAGTTAAGAGTGGTGCTACTTCGTATATAGCACATTACCTCACCATCCCTAGGAGATATAAGATCTAGTTCATTCCTACCCGCTTGCCAGCCTTGAGGCGGAGCCACACTCCCATCCCTTGCAGGACCAGGCTATTACACAATTCCTCCAAGAGTTTGCACTAATTCTTTCGATGATTTGAGAGGTAAAGTGCATGGAAATGGCTTTTTATAAAGGAGTGCAAATTAGTGGAAATATTCCCTGAAATGCTTTGCTGCTCCCCATGGCTTTTTGGGGGCCTTTGGAAACAACGTGACAGATGCATTTCTGATCCCAAAGATAAATCTTACCAGCTTCTAGTTCATCAAAGTTGCAAAATTCTGCAGCTGTTTACGTAGGGAATGAGCATAGATAGAAGGGTGCTTGTTATAACATCTCTTGGGAAAAACATCTAAAGATGGATGGCACAAGATATATATAGATTGAGTAGTGAATTGAGGAGCAAAAAACTGCTGGAAAAGAAGGTGTAATTTGTTGAGAAAACCTCCGATTTATTTTGAAATTGATAAACCTATCCATGCATTATAGTGATCTTGATAAATGCAAGAAGTGTGGTGCTTTAGGTAATACTCATGCCGAAAAGGTTCGTTATGACCAAAAGATCTACATGAACAAGTGGAAAGTTCATATTACTTGGATGTAGCAAGTTTTTATCTACACGATGTTACTTCACTATCGTTGGCAAGAATGATTGATCATATCCAAGAAGTAAGAAGAAACGAATTTTGTGGATATTAACATGTGAACTACTTGAATATCAACAAGGCTAACCTATGAATTAGCTGACCAATTGAAACGATATAATCAAGAATTGCATCTGGATTTCAGTGGGACAACTGCTGGAAATTATTTAAAAAGCTGCTTGGATATTACTATGATCTACAAGTGTTGAATATCATGAGAGTTATGTGACGATTGAATATCAGCAATACACTTATTCTACTTACAATGATAATTTTACTACGAAATTCAAGATTATTATTTAATTCCTTCATAGCTCGTAATTTGGTATGGATTCCTTTTGTAGGAGATTCTAATTGACCAAGATTATCAATACATATATACTCATTCGTGATATCTTGATCTTTAATCATCCTGGCAATATACTTTTTGTAGCGAAGCCACTCTACTTATAAAAACCAAGATTTAATTGTATAGGCGACTAAATCTACGGGATCTCTGATTGTTCTATCTCAACTGCTATCCTAATCTTATCTTCAATTGTCGAACGGCTAAATTTGGAGATTAATCTCCATGGAGATTGTCCAACAGGAAGTTTGGATACTAAGGAGTATAAAAGAAGACCAAGGCATTGAAGAGAGAGATAGATTAAGAGTTAATAATTCCAAAGTCAAAGAGAGCTTCACGCTCCCTTTATTGTCTTCAAAAACCTTACAGTTATAATAATTTGAGAAGTGCTGATAGGGTGTTAGAGTTTGAGGAGAAATGCTTGTGAATAAGCAGCACTCACCACTATAATTTCTCTTTGAATTTGTTAGGAGCGAGTAACAGAAACTCAATACCTTCAACCAAGGAGATCATTAAGAGGGAGCTTAAGTCTAAATCTATTAATATATCTAGTTAGACTCACCTTCGCTGAAAAACTTAAGTTAATGAGTTATGGGTGTTGACGCCTAAATTTCCATTAATTAGGTTTTATTTTAGTTTTTTTTTATCTCTTTTCGGATAACAAAAAAAAGCAAAAAAAAAAAATAAAACAACAAAACAAAAGTAAACATAAAGCAAAAACAACACATCCCTCCTCCGCATGGGTCCTTGCGGCCCATTCTCCTCCAGCCCGGCCCCCTTTGGGTCATCTTCTTCCTCCATCCGCCTCTGCGGCACACGAGTAGAGAGCGCGGCGATGGATGGGCGGACGGGCAGCGATGGCGCACGTGGAGCAGGGAGGAGCAAGCGTCGACGAGACGTGACCGGAGGAGGAGCAGATGGCGGATGGGACGGCAGTCTAACCGGTGGGTCGACCCTCGTCGATCGGCCGCCCCCCTCGCCTATAAATAGAGGGGGGCCACCATCGACGAAAGGCGGGGGGCGGGTCACGGAGAAACTGACCGCCAGAGAGAGTGAGAGAGATCAAAAGCTAGCGAGCATCGCAAGCTTCCCCCGAGAGACTTCAGGGGAGGCCCGAGCGCTCACAAGCCTAGATCTGAGGAAGAGGGAGCAGTCGAGACCAGAGGGAGGAAGGGAGAAGGATCGAGGTCGCGACCCTTGGACACCCTACTGAGAGACTTCAGGGGGGCTGAGGGCTCGCGGCTTCGGATCTGGGTTTCACCGGAGAGAGAGAGAGATGCAGGAGGGGAGAGAATTCGCGTGGGGGTCTTGCCGTCGTCGCCGTCTTCGCCTTTGCCGTGCCATCGCCGAGCAGGTATCATGCCGTCGCCGTTGCCCTCGCCATCTCCCTCTCCGAAAGTCCAGTCATCGCCGTTGTCGTCGCCATCTTCGCCATCGTCGCCGCTGCACCTCTTCGGCGCCGGAATTTGCAGAAACCCTAGGGTTCCCGATTTTCCGGGTCGCGACCCCGAGTTATCGGGTCGGACTCGGATCGAGAACCGGGTAGGGATTCCGCGAATTCCGGGGGGGCGGTGGAAGTCGGATCGCAAGTCGGTGCCGGGTCGGGTAGGGTTCCGAGGGAACCGGGTCGTGAGCCGGATCCGGGTCGGGGGAACCGGGTAGGGTTTCGCCGGTTCCCCCCAAAACGGCGCCGTTTCGTAAAGAAAAATAAAAAAATTACTTTATGTTCCAAAAATATTTTAAAATATTTTATTTTCCAAAAAAAAAAAAACAAAATCAAAAATATTTCATATTTTCCAAAAAAGGCCAAAAATTCAGAAAAAGCCAAAAAGACTTGTATTTTTCCAAAAAATACCCAAAATCCACAAAAAAAAAAAATCCCTTTTATGTCCAAAAAATTGGAAAAAGGTTCAAAAAATGTTTTCTTCCCAAAAATGCATGGAAAATCCCTAAAACATCCAAAAAGCCTCAGGGTTTAAACAAGGTTAGGTACGAAAATGGCATTAGTGATTAACTAGTGTAATCAAGTCCCCGATCCTAATTTCTCTGGTTGCACAGGAGCGAATATTTCTCACAATATTTCGCATGGGTTTCTAATCAACCCACTCCAAATTGATTAGTGGCAACTCCATTTTAAAAATTAACTTACAGGTTAAAAACTTAGACTATTAAAGTCGTGAATTGGTAGACTTGGGAGAGTCCAGGCTTAATTAACCTAGCCGAGCCATTAGCCTCCGTTAGGCGCCCGCCCCGATCGGGCGCCGGAAAAAAAGAGGTCACGACAGCTTGGAGACTCTGTTGGGGACTTTGAGGACTTAGGCCTTTTTTGCCTTGTTTAAATTCTATACTGATTTAGGTTTTTTTTTTTTTTTTTTATGTAGGTCAATAGCTTAGAAATTTATTTTAATTTTGCTTAAAATAGATTTTCCTGTGATTATGAATTGTTGTGCATGTTTTATTGTTCCAACACTACACATGACACACACAACCCGGCCGCCGGACCTAGGCCGCCATAAGATATTTAGGATGGTGTCAAAAAAGATACGACCTCAAACGCGAGACTGCGATGTAGAGGTTGCCTTTCTTTTCCCCGAATTTCTCTAGCCGAGGTTAAGAGGGTATGCTGCTAACGCGAGACTGCGATGGGCGGATACCCTTTTAATTTCAACAAGCCTTCTCAGTTAGAAATCGAGCCACACGTCTCATGTGCATGTCTTTGTGCTTGGCATTTTCTTTAAAAGCAAAGTAATTTATTTTACTTAGTCTTTTATTGGCTCATGGCATAGGGTCAGGTCGTGTAACTCCATTTCTCATATGTGATGGGAAGAATCGATATCCAGTTCATTCTGGCTCCCAAGAAAGAGCTCCTTAGATGGTGGAATCAGTTAGATCAGCTCGGCCAGGAGCATGTCAAAGCAATCATCGGTCATCTCATTCCGTTGCTCCAAATCAATATCCACTCCGGAGTCATGCAAGCACTACCACATTTCTGGTGCCCTAAAGCATCCACCTTCATGTTCGGCAAATTTGAACTGATTCCAACCTTGGAGAAATACAGTCTCGCCATAGGAATGCCCTTGGAGAAGGAGCTCGTCAAGCCACTGACCAGCATTGACCCTGTGGTTAGTCTATCACGGTTTTAAAAAAATCATTCGGTAAGAGAAATAGTTAAAGCCAACAACAATGCTTTTCCGCTATCATCTTTAACTGAATGTTTTGAAAAACAATCGATGAACCAAAAAAGCAAAATCTTCCTCTTAGCGTTCTTTGGATTTATTATCTTCCCCTTTAGGAAGAATGCCATAAATCCTTCAATAGCGGGGGTGATAAATCAAGTCACTTTTGGAGCAGGATATGTGAACATGGTTTTAGCTGAAACATTTTTATCCCTTAATTGTTTTAAGGAAAACAAAGAAAAAATCATGAGGGCCGCCCCGGAAATTTTACAAATGTGATTCTTTTCCCATATCAAAGGATTTGGGCACCTCATGCAAATATTTGAAATCAACAAATTCAAGCATCCACTTCAAAAATTTCAGAGTTTGGAAAAATACTCTCCCAACGAAGAATATTCTCGATGGATTAACTTATTAAAAAACCCTGTCCCCGAGGCATTCCTATGGCGAGCTAAATGGTTCATTACAGGAGAGGCACGTTTTGCACTTGATTATTACGACCACATCCCACTACTGGGCCTCTCCGGAGCTACCTCATATTATCCACATAGGGTGGCTCGTCAGTACAGGGTCCTCCAAGAAATCCCGCCGCCACTCAAGCTGGGATTGTTCCGAATCCTTTTCACCCACACTAGTTATGACTACTCAGAGGAGATCCGTATAATCCAGGATGCATTGAGTAGATGTCACACAGAAAAGATTGTCGTACCCAGAAGATTGAAGGGGCAAGAAAAAGCTCATCATGCATCCACGTTCTACATCCTCAACCACATAATTCTCGAAGAATTGCAACCAGTAATCCCCGATGTAGCTGATAAACTCACTCTCCGAGGACGGATTGAATCACTTGAAAAAAGTTTGAAGACAAGCAGGAAACACATATCAAAGCCAGCACGAAAGAGCAAGCGGATTCACAAAACTGGAGCTTCCTATCACATATGAAAATTGGCAGTTCGGTTTTTTTATGTGAATATGTCTAAATGTAAATAGTTAGGATCGCTCTAGCTTTTATGCCTTGTCTGAAGAGCCCTTTCGGAGTTGTATATTTCCCCTGTTAATAAATAAAAATGACTCGACCCTCGCCATGGGCCAATGTTCCATTTGTTTCCCTCACTTATGTTCTTTCCAAACACAGGTAATTACGACGTAGCTGCATTCGAAAGTTAGAATGGCTGAAGAAAACGTACCAAGCCGTGTCGAGATCATGGAAAATGAAATGAAGCAGGTTTTCAATGTGCTACAGCAACTCTCAAAGCAGATAGATTCCATTCAGGGCAAACTAGCTACTGCCCCAGCCTCAATCGAAGTACTGTTACCACAATCATCCATTCGAGGTGACCAAGGAAGAGATACTGACGATAACATGCCTGAATTGGAGGATGATCCGCACCAAACCGTGATTGAGAAAGTTAAGTCAGGCAGCTTGTCTAAAATCGAGCATGACAAACGCCTCGAAAAGCTTGAGGAAAGACTGAAGCAATTGCAAGGCCTCCAGGATCCTACTTTGACAAATCTATCCATTATTCCAAAGTCAAAATGCCAGAAAAATTCAAAATACCCGAGTTTGAAAAGTACGATGGCACGACTTGCCCGAGAGCTCATTTGCAAATGTACTTGGTTCGAATGACCCAATACGTTAATAATGCGCCATTGATGATTCAGTTGTTCCAATCAAGTCTAATAGGCCCTACCCTGAGATGGTATTACACGAAAAATATAAACCTCCTTGAAGCATGGAGTGAAGTAAGTGAGGCATTTCTCAAGCAGTACAAATTTATAATGGACATTACCCCTTCTCGTGAGGATCTAGAGCGCACGGAAAAGAAAAAGCATGAATCTTTCAAAGAATATGTCATTAGATGGAGGAATCTGGCCGCCCAGATCAGTCCTGAACCAACTAATTTTGAACTAAGAAAAATGTTCATCAAAACCCTCCCCTATGAATACCGCAATCGAATGGTAACTACGATCGCTGAATCATTCAATCAACTCATCCCAGTAGGAGAACAAATTGAGATAGGGTTAAGGGATGGCTGGTTCACTGAGCCTGCACCCATCGGCAGAAGACTCAACGTGAAAAAAGACAAAGAACCCCTGGTTGATGTTAATGCAACCTACACTACAAACACCAGTCACCTCCTGACTGTTCAGACAAGCACAGGACAACGACAGACCACCAATCGTCAACCTCCTCAACGCTACAACAATAGGAGACAGTTCACTCCGCTTCCCGGATCTCCATCACAAGTTCTGGCAATCCTCCGAAACAAGAACCTCCTCTCAACCGAGCCAAAGCGACCCAATGCTGAAAGCTTCTCCAGCTATGACCCGTCCAAAAAATGTGACTATCACATGGGAGAAATAGGCCACTCAACTGACGAGTGTTTCACCCTTAAGCATTGGATCCAGAACTTGCTGGATACTAAGGCATTCTCGTTCCAAACTTCAAAACCAAATGTCCAAAGCAATCCGCTCCCTGATCATGCCAGCAAGATAAATGCAATATTCAGTTCAGAGGCCGGTCAAATCGGAAATGCCAAAGTACCTACTGTTGACATCTATCGAGGGTTGATAGAAGCTGGGTATTATTCAAGCAATGGGATACCACCCCTTGCAATAATGGAGGAAAGGGTATTAAGAATGATAGAGGCCGGAATAGTCGTATACGCCAGCCACGCCAGTATAGTTTCTACCATATCGCAAGTCCTCATCAACTAGGAGGAAGAATTTGCCGTGCTAAATGCGAAAAATGAGAAGAAGGATTCCACCTCACCTAAGAGCGTCTTTGAAAGGAATGAAACTTTTGTTCAAGCATCAGCAGCAGAAACAACTATAGTCATCGAGATTCCCCAACCTTACAAACACGAATACAACAATGCAGTACCATGGTCTTATGACCTTGAGGTTGGTTTAGTCACAAGATCTGGGCGAACCTATGCACAAGCAAACACTCAGTCTGCTAAGCCCATCACTGACGAAGAAGCCAATGAGTTTTTGGCCGTAGTTAAGGCCAGCGAATATAATGTGGTGGAACAGTTACGAAAATCACCAGCACAAATCTCTCTGCTGGAATTGCTTCAGACATCTGTCAAGCACCAGAAATCCCTCATGAAAGTACTAAGTGAGATACATGTCCCTGAAACAATTGAGCATGACAAACTCAAGGAATTTGTCAGTACTATCCTTTTAAAAGATCAAATGGCATTCTCTGATGAAGAAATTCCTGAAGAGGGTAGAGGACACACCAAGGGCCTCTACATATTAGTCAAGTGCAACGCATCTCACATCGCTCGAGTGCTGATTGACAATGGATCTGCTCTTAACATATGTCCACTAGCGACACTCTGTCGCCTTAAGATAGAGAGATCATGGATCCAAGTACCTAAGACTTCCGTTCGAGCATTTGATGGAACGAAGAAGGAAACAGTGGGAGAGATTGAACTTGACGTTCAAATAGGCCCAACTATATTCAAAATTTTGTTCCAGGTGATGGATATCCCCACTGCGTTCAATTTCCTCTTAGGACGCCCATGGATCCACATCGCAGGAGCAGTACCGTCAAGCCTCCACCAAAGTGTGAAGTTCGTGATTGGAGGAAAACTAATCACGGTCCGAGGAGAAGAAGATCACCGCATCTACCACGAGACAGCCATCCCTTATGTCGAACCTAGTGAGAAAAGCGAAGCCAGCTATCAGTCGTTCGAGCTCGTGTCTACTATACACAAAACTCGAGGGACTTTGCCCCTCATCCCCGAGGTATCAAGTGCTGCAATCATGGTAGGAAAAATCATGGTTGGACATGGTTTCATTCCAGGACGAGGGCTTGGTAGGAGAGGCCAGGGCATCCGTCAGCTTATTAAAGCCCTGAGGAGACCCTATACTATCGGTTTAGGATTTTCCCCAGATAGAAAAGCAAAGAAAAAAGTCGGCCTTGTATATCCCCGTCTCGAGGAAACTTTCCCAGGCCCAGCCAGGATGATGCATGAGGAAGAAGAAGTGAATACTTCAAAGTGGTTCAACTCTGGAAGCGCGAAATTGCCCATAATCCAGGAGAGCACAGTTCAGCCCGTACTTACAAAGGAAGAAGGACCAGATGGCGTGACCACCATGTTTGGAGACCTTTTCATAGGTGCCATTGATGAGGAACAATTAGAAAAAACAGGTGATAACTTCTCATTTACCCAGCTTCAACGTCAAGTCGATGAGCTACACGAGATGGTACACCACTTGACAGAAAGTTTCGCCCAAATTGCCCGTACATTCCTCTCTCGTCACAACGAGGAGTTGGCAGCCAAAGTAAATGAAGAGGACCTTATTGACACGAGCTGGCAAGGGGCTCGGCTACCTCAGTCCTCAAGAAGCACGCGGCCATATTCGCCTCTTCCTAAATCGATGGCCATCATTTTTCCCATTCTCCTAGAGCAAGGGATAATCACTAGGGAATTGAGTCATCATACTCCCGAGTACTTCCTTGGTTATGATCCGTCCAAGCAATGTGATTATCATTCAGGGGAATTAGGACACTCGCTAGATGACTGCACCATCTTGAGAGACAATGTCCAGGATCTTTTGGACACCAGGGTATTCACGTTTCGCTCCCCATGGCTGTGTTTTGGCGAAGATCGCCTCCTCATAGTACCCAGCACCCGTACCATGTTCCCTGAGCATGTTAAGGAAGCACGTAGAGGAGAGGTGATCATGGACACTTTGGGCCAACCAAGTGGTAAATTTGACTACTATGTCAACTATTCAATCTCCCAAAGTTTCTATGATCATCATCACCACATCGTCCCTGATGGGTGGGAAGGCATGGATGATTTGAAGTTCGCAAAGCCACGAGCATAGGGAGACGAAACTGGCGATTGGTATGAAGACTTCTTCGTGGGCGCTATCAATGAAGGACTGTCAGGAGAAATGGGTGCAGACCTGCTCGAGTAGAATCCTTATATTTTCCTCTGCATACTCCCCTACGCGGTAGCCTGTACATATTTTTTTAAAAGTTTGGCTTGTTTTGTTTTCAACCTCAGTTCCATCTAGGGAACCCTTTTTTTGAAACCACTCTGTAAATCCGTCTACTAATAAATAAAGTTGAAAACATTTTGAGGGCATGAGGAGATACACCAAACCAACCCGTTGATGATATCCGGCCACAAAATGAAAGAAGAAATCTGAGGCCCGGGTTTCCTCATGCTTCCTCATCTTAAAGAACAATTCATCCCCATTTTCAAAAGAAAGAAGCATACATGCTGTTAAACTTATTTGTCCCCTTAACCTATCTATTCTATGATACAGGAATAATCTAGCAGCGGGCGAGGGTATGGGAACGGTCCAAACCAACACCGTAAGAAACCATTCTGATAACTCAGATGAAGATTTTGATGATTCCGACGAAATTCAACGGAATTGGGAGCGACACGAAGAAGCAAGGCCCCCTACTACTGAAGACACCGTTGTTGTCAATTTAGGCAGCACAGAAGATCCAAGGGAGATAAAGATCGGCACGAACCTTCCTAAAGAAGAAGATGTAAGCTTAATTACTCTCCTAAAGAGATATCAAGATGTATTCGCATGGTCATATGCCGATATGCCAGGCCTCGATCCAATGATTGTGGAGCACAGCTTGCCAATCAACCCTGATGTAGCCCCCAAGAAGCAACAGCTAAGGAGAACTAAACCAGAGTTGTCAAAAAAGATTAAAGAAGAAGTGATGAAGCTCCTAGAAGTAGGCTTCCTCGAAGTCTCGCAATACCCTAATTGGGTAGCAAACATTGTACCAGTAAAGAAGAAAGACGGTCGAATCCGAGTTTGTGTCGACTACCGCGATTTGAACAAAGCAAGCCCAAAAGATTATTTCCTGCTACCTCATATAGACGTTCTTGTGGATAGTACGACTGGATTTAAGCTTTTCTCTTTCATGGATAGATTCTCAGGATACAACCAAATAAAAATGAAGGAGGAAGACAAGGAAAAAACAGCGTTCATTACTCCATGGGGAACTTTTCACTATAGGGTTATGCCTTTTGGCCTGAAAAATTCCGGAGCAACTTACCAACGTGCCATGGTCACCATTTTCCATGACATGATGCACAAAGAAATTGAAGTATATGTTGATGACATGATCGCCAAAACCAGACATGGAGAAGACCATGTGAAAACCCTAGAGAAATTATTCGACCGACTCCGCCAGTTCAAGTTGCGCTTGAACCCAGCAAAATGTGTGTTCGGGGCAACTTCTGGCAAGTTACTTGGATTCATTATGAGCTGTGAAGGGATAGAAGTAGACCCGTCAAAAACTAAGGCAATATTTGAGATGCCTCATCCCTCGACTGTAAAGGAAGTCCGGAGCCTCCTGGGAAGATTAAATTATATTGCGCGGTTCATTTCCCAACTTTCTGAAACTGCAAAACCCTTCTTTAAGCTTCTCAGGAAGGATGCACAAATTAAATGGGATGATGATTGTCAACTGGCATTCGAAAATCTAAAGCAATACCCGATGAAGCCCCTGATTCTGGTACCTCCAATCCCGGGGCACCCTTTAATCCTCTACCTTACCATCAATAGTGAATCCTTAGGCGCAATGCTTGCACAAGAAGGACCTCATGACAGGAAGGAGCGAGCCATCTACTATTTAAGTAAAAAGTTCACCACGTCGGAACAAAACTACTCCAAATCAGAAAAAACATGCGCTGCATTGGTATTGGTGTTGCACAGACTCCGGCAATATACCTTGCACTACCAAACGTTCCTCGTAACTAAGAGTGACACGATCAAGTACTTGCTCAGTCACTCGGCCTTGGTAGGAAAATTGGCCAAATGGCAAATCCTGATCTCAGAATTCGACATCCAAGTTATGTCGCGAAAATCAGTTAAAGGTCGAGTGATTGCCGATATGTTAGCAGATCGCCCTAAGGAGGTACACGAGGATAATACACCAGACGACCGGATTTCAACAATAGAAGAAGACGCATGGACTATGTTTTTCAATGGAGCTGTAAATTTGTCAGGTTCTGGCACTGGGGCAGTTTTGATATCCCCTAATGGGCAACATTATCCTGTGGCTGCAAAATTGATTTTTCCATGCACCAACAATATAGCCGAATATGAAGCATGCATCCTCGGCTTGCAAGCAGCTATTGGAATGGAAGTGACAAAACTAAAAGTATTCGGTGACTCCGCCTTAATTATCCTCCAAACTGTGGGTGAATGGAAGACGAGAGATACCAAACTTGTGCATTATCACGACTACTTGGAAAAATTGGTGGGAGAATTTCAAGACATCTCGTTTGAATACCTACCTAGAGTTCATAATCAGTTCGCTGATGCGCTTGCAACGCTGTCATCTATGTTGCAAGTAACGAAAGGGTTAGAAGTAGAACCTTTGAAGATCGAAGTTATGACAAGACAGGCCCACTGCATGGCCATAACCGAAGAACCCGACGGGATACCCTGGTATTACGATATCATGAAATACGTCCAGAAGCAGGAATTCATTGAGGAAAGCACTCACTCTAATCGAAAATACCTAATGAAAATGGCCTCAAGGTTCTTCGTCAGCGGTGAAAATCTGTACAAAAGATCATATGATTCAATCTTGCTAAAGTGTGTTGATACAACTGAAGCCACACGGATAATGCAGGAAATACATGAGGGAGTATGTGGCCCTCACATGAATGGACGCATGTTGGCCAAGAAAATAATGAGATTAGGTTATTATTGGCTCCCTTTAGAAGGCGATTGCGCCCAACATGTGCGAAGCTGTCATCGTTGCCAGATTCACGGGAGCAAGATAAATGTCCCTCCAACCGAACTACATCAATTATCTGAGCCGTGGCCATTTTCAATGTGGGGCATTGATGTAATTGGCCCAATCAATCCGAAGGCATCAAATGGGCATCGATTTATTTTGGTTGCAATTGATTACTTCTCAAAATGGATCGAGGCCACATCCTATGCAAGCGTAACTGCGCGGAACGTTATAAAGTTCATCAGACGTGACATAATCGCTCGATATGGTGTGCCAGAAGCTATCATCACCGACAATGGGTCAAACTTGAACAACAAGTTGATTGATCAATTGTTCTCTGAGTTCAAAATCCAACATCTGAACTCGTCCCCTTATCATCCACAAATGAATGGAGACGTGGAAGCCGCCAACAAGAACATCAAGAGAATCCTAGCCAAGACAGCTGAAAACTACCGCGACTGGCATGAAAGGTTACCCTTCGCACTAACAGCATATCGAACTTCGATTCGAACTGTCACGCCCCGAACCCCGAGCGCGCCAACATCCCACCATGGTCATTCAAATGCGACGTTCCCAGGTTAAGTCGCCGACCCAATCAATTCTTTAATGCACACGCGGAAGCATATTATAAAACCCCTGACAACAAAATACGGGATAGAAAAGCAGGAAGCAAAACCCCAACAAAACACTTTCAAAATTCAACAGAATTACAAACAAAGGCCTACAGCCAAAAGTCTACAAAAGACCGGCTCTTAAAAAGGAACTGTCCTACGACCTACAAGTCGGACACGTTCTCCAATCCTTATGACTTCACCTCTGCAACTCCTCAGAGCCACTTCCAAGGCTATCTAGCCGCTCCATCCACCAGGGACCTGAAATTTTAATCCCCAAACCGGGATGAGACAATGTCTCAGCAAGTTCAACCCTCTAAACCCCTATTAGAAAGAAAATACACCCAGGGCGGCCTAGCCCCCTCACACAAACGACTTACCTCGTCTTAATTCCTCCCTGCAGGTTAGCACAAAATATATATCACACAAACTCAGGTAATAATAAGAGTTTAAATAATTGGAACGACATCACTTTCATGTAAAATCACAATCGTACTCAACTCGCATTCCAATTATTCACCGCCACACAAGGGCATAGCTTACTCGCCATTCAGCTATCTACTGACACTCATGTCAGGCATCGCCTCCCCCCCATGGAGCGCGGCTTCGTCACTACGTTGACGGCATTCCCGAAGGAGCATCGCCTCCCCCATTGGAGCGCGGCTTCGTCACTACGTCGACGGCATTCCCGAAGGAGCATGGATCCAGTTGGCCTAGCCTCTACTGCGATCCGAACCACGTCACACCTTGACGGCAATCCACAAAGAATACAGGTCCAGTCGGCCTAGCCACTACTGCGACCCGAGCCACGTCACACATCAACGGCAATCCACAAAGAATACAGGTCCAGTCGGCCTAGCCACTACTGCGACCCGAGCCACGTCACACATCAACGGCAATCCACAAAGAATACAGGTCCAGTCGGCCTAGCCACTACTGCGACCGGATCTATCAACCAGCACACGACAAATCATTATTGACCTCCGGACATTCCACATTTCATCCACACACTTCAATTTCAATAGTAAACCTTAACAATTAAATTTCTGCATCAAAATTCAACACTTGGGTTTTTATGTCCAAAAACGCTATTTATCACAATCAACACTCAATTTGCCACATCCGTTCATCAAATTCAAATTCTAAATGCGCAGTGACGATCGGCACGAAATTCTAAGCAATTGAGGTCAAAAATAATTTTTCGAGTTTGTTTTTTTTAAATAATATTTTAATGATTTTCGGAATATAAAATATTATTTAATTCCAGAATTTCGAAACCATTAAATAAATCAAAAATAAAACCCATTATGTCACATCAAGGCTTATATTAAAAATAAACCTACTTAACTTTAAACTAAACACCATTTAACTTAATTAAACACACTAATCTAATCCACAATCAAATAAACTAATCAACCCACATAAACTCACTTAACTTAGACTAAGCACACTTAGGGCATCATTAACCGTCTAATCAAGATTTAGTGAGCTAAACTCACCGGATTAGCGAGCCGAGCACGCCAAAACGACGGGGCCGACGCGAGGATCGACTTTCCTCAAGGCGGGCCGAGCAACCGGGGCCGGGAAGCCGGCCAAAACGGGCCAAAACCAGGCTGCCATACCCATTTCTGCAGCTGCTGTCTTGGCGCCGATGGAGGGGAATCGGTGGCTTGTTCGGGTCGGAAATGGGCGGAGAGAGGCGGCGGTAGCTCGGGTGGCGACCGGTGGTGGCTCACGGCGGCGGAGGGAGCTCCGGCGAGGGCTGGCAGCTCGTCCCGAGCTGCTGGAACGCAGCTGCGCGGGCTGCGCGCGAGCTGGCCGACGAGCGGCGCACGGGCGGCGCGGGGCAGGCGTGCGGCGGCGACGGTGGCGTGCGAACGGCGGCGACCGGGCGGGCGTGCGGCGGCGTCGGGGCTGCTGGTTCCTTCTTCATTTTTTTCTGGTTTTCGCACAGTAACCATGGAGGAGAAACCCACGGAAGGGAGGGAGGAAGAAGAGAGGAAGGAGAGAGAGAGAGAGAGAGAGGGACCATTTCATTTTTCTTTTCTTTTTCTTTAATCCCTCAAACATGGCCCACCATGACCTCACATGAGGTCATCTTCCACTCACACCAAGCTTCCACAACAATCCTCCAATGGGTCCAAATTTCATTTTCCGTCGGGGCCTAAAATCTTGTACGTTAATTTCTTCCATTCCCTTTAATTCTCTTCCAATTGAGTCCAATTGAAGTCCATAAAATTAATCCAATGTCACCACACTTTAATTTACATCTTCACTTATCCATAGAACCAACTTAAGTCTCAAAAGCGTGACCAACTTAAGTCCATACAAAAGCACGAAAAATGAAGATGAATCAATGCTCCAATAGCCAAATTAACCATACTTTGATTATTTTGCCGAAAAACTCGGTTTGCACGAAAAATCCTTCGAAGATGAATCAATGCTCCTAAAATAATTTGTGGCATACCATGACTTCCAATTTCTGAATTCGATCTCAATTTCACGGTTAATTTCACTCTGGCACGATATTAGCGCGTCCTGATCTACCGGGTAGCTTTTAGAAATTTTCATGCATTTGACCTGTGGTTGATCAATTCAAGCCACAATGTAAATCTTTGACACATTGGCGACTCTCGGTTGTCGGGAAAATCTCAAGGTTTCAAACACGGACACAGGGTACCCAAACGACAGAAAAGCCGGCCCAGTGCCGATCGACAAGAATTGTGCGATCTGGTGGAATCACCCACACTCGATCGCATGCCTCTATCGAGTCGACCTACTTCCGGTCTCTAATCGATCTTTAACTGTGCCGTAATGACCCTTGTAGATCAACTCGGTCGAAAAGTCGTTTCCTAGTCAAATTCTCGAGTCCGATGCATTATAATTTCTTAATGGCTTCACCCGATAGACTAGTTATCCCATGAGTGATCAGTTCAGGGGAAAGAACTATATGCGTGCAGATGAAATGCCCGTTTCAATTTATTGAAAATAGAATTGGAAATTCGGGATGTCACAACTCTTCCCCTCTTATAAAAATTTCGTCCTCGAAATTTAAACATTTACCAATTCTTAAATACAAAGGTGGGGGTATTGTCGTCTCATCAAATCTTCTCTTTCCCCAGTTGCACTTTTTGTACTGCGGTATTGCCAGATCACCTCCAAACTTGTCCAAACTATTACGGATTCAAAATGCTAAACACTTGCCCACTTTTGCAAAAATAAAAAAGCTGCAAAAATTTTGGTTCTTTTTCTTTTTATTTTTATTTTTCTACTAGGCGGCTAACTGCCGCGTCGGGGATTCGAACTCCCGACTTCGGACCCGCTGCTTCACACCCGCATACCACTCGGCTAAAGGCGCCGACGGTGTCCCGAATTGCTTTGCTTAACCATTTAAAGCCAAAATCTTCCTTTGAATCCAAATTTCGATGGATCCCGATTTAAACTCTCTTTCATTTTCCATTCATTAACAAAATATGATGTCCCTACCATAGGCGACATTTAAGGGAAAATATATTTCCCCTACTTGAAATTCCAACGGTCTGCGATACTAATCTGCGAAGTTAAGCTGTTGATTCTGAGTGGCCTCAAGTTTGTCTCTGATAACTGCAACTGAATCACTAAATTCTGAACCAACATTGGACCTGCGATTTTCTGTCCTCTGATCTCACCACGACCAACTGAAGTTATGTACACTCTACTTTGCTCTGCTTCGAAAGAACCATCTGACTGTGCTGTTGAAACCGAGAGCCAGCTGAAAACTCGGCTGGCAACTGTTGCTACAAGTGAACTCAACGAGAAGGAGTTGTTCCTTTTCACTTCCTTTGAAAACCAACCCACATGTTCTCAACCTGTCCTCAAAGGTCTGAATCGTCCTTTAAAGCTAGTCATCCGTCTGAAGATAACAATCTGTACTATACTGCAATTTCATTCCCAAAACACTTTGCAACTCTCCCAGAAGATAGCCACGAATTTCGGTCTCAGTTCGAAGAAATCATCACCGACACTCAAAATAGACGAACTCTTTGACGCACATTCAACTCAACGTGCTTGTCCAAATCAAGGTCCTTTTGTACTGCGATGAAGTGAGCCGACTTTGTCAGTATGTCGACCACTGACCAAATCAAATCATTTCCTTTTTGACTCTTGGGTAACCCAGTCACGAAGTCCATCGCGATATGTTCCCATTTCCACTCGGGAATCTCGAAAAGTTATAAACATCTTCCCGGTTCATAGTGCTGGGTTTTGACCTGCTAACACATCCAATGCTTGGCGACATGCTTGGCAATGTCCGCCTTCATACCAGACCACTAGCAGTGTCGACACAAATTCAGATACATCTTGGTACTACCAGGATAAATACTGTAACTATTACGATGAGCTTTTGACAAGATCTCTCTTTTCGATGCTACATTGTCAGATACACACCATCGTTCTCGGAACTTTAGTGTTCCGTTATAAAAATCTGGAAGTGAGGCTTCTCTCTTTTCTGTATTTGCTTGCACGACTTTCTGAATCTCTGAATCTGACCACTGAAGCGTTCTGATTCTGATTTGCACATCCAGCTTAATTCTGAGGATGGCCATAAGAGTCTAAAGGTGGCCTACTTCAATTTTAAAACCCTAGTTTTGTGCATTCTCAATTAAAACCCATTCCTTGAGTACCATTTGCACTACTGATCACAACTCTAGTATTTCCAAAGTTCCAACTAGCAACGCTGTCTCATATTCAAATTTTTTTTTTTCCTGAGAGAATGAATACTGAAGGCTATGCTGATCAGTGAAGATCCATAACCTTTCTCCACACAACTAACATCTCCAAATTCAGTGCGAAGATTAAAGTTGCGAACTCTAAGTCATGCGTCAGGTAATTCAGCTCATGAGTTCTCAACTAACGGAATATGTATGCAACAACCTTGTCATGTTGCATCATCACTCAACACAATCCTTTAAATGACGTATCACTGTAGACCTCGAATCTTACTGGACCAGATGGAA
This sequence comes from Eucalyptus pauciflora, assembly GCA_007663325.1. Taxonomy (NCBI): domain Eukaryota; kingdom Viridiplantae; phylum Streptophyta; class Magnoliopsida; order Myrtales; family Myrtaceae; genus Eucalyptus; species Eucalyptus pauciflora. The sequence continues at coordinate 835,487 of VMYD01000333.1, read as the reverse complement.
TAGTGAGCACAGGTGCAGTAGTTAACTTATGCTTAAGCTCTTGGAAACTACTTTCACACTTAACTGACCACACAACTTTTCTTCCTTCTTCATAAGTCTCGTCAACGGCGATGCTAACACTAAAAGCTTTTCTACAAACTATCTGTAATACTCTGCTACTTCTGATCTCTGTCACTATAGTCAATCTCGGCCAACTGCTAACTGCTTCAATCTTGGACGGGGTCTACGGAGATTTCTTCGCCTAAAATCACGTGATCTAGGAGCGCAACACGAGTCATCCAAAACTCACACTTGCTAAACTTAGCATAAAATTGAAGAGTCCTCAAGGTCTGAAGTACCATCCCCAAATGTCTCTTGTGCTCCTCAGCACTCTTTGAACACACCAGGATAACTTCCATGAACACGATCACAACTAATTTAAGTACCCTTAAACATTCTGCTCATTAGACCCAAACAAATAGCTATGGTGTCCATCAAACCACACGGTATTACAGTGAACTCATAACTGCCGTATCAAGTGCGAGATGCTAACTTCAGTATGTCTTTCTTCCTTATTCTCAACTGATGATACCTTGACCTCCAGTCGATCTTGAAGAATATCGATATACAAACACAACGAACCAACTTTCTTCTTCACGAGTAGAACGGGTGCTCCCCAAGGTGATGCACTGGAACGTATGAATCCCCTATTCAACAATTCTTGCATCTGCACCTTCAATTCTTTTAACTCGAGTAACACCATCCAGTAAGGAGCCTTAGGGACTGGCTCTGTTCCGAGTGTTAATTCAATTACAAACTCTATTTCTCTTTCTGACAACAAACCTAACACTTCTTCAGGAATTACCCTAGAAAACTTCAGTACCACGATTATGTTCTCCATATTTGGCTCCTCAACTAACGCATCCATTACCATTGCCATGTAGATTCGGTAACCAACAACCCGAACCAGGTCACCTTTAGTGATGAATGACAAGGAGTGCAGGTCCTCTCCGACTTTCGGTAATTCTGAACTTTTGCACACTAATTGAACAAACCGAATCATATCACTACTATAATTCATAACCTTAGAAAATTCCTCAAGCCAAACCTTTTATAAATGACTTCCAAGTCATACTTAAGCAAACCCTTCAAGTACAACTATAGTTAGAGGTTCATCTTTCTATTACTTTATCACCACAACGAAAATTCTACAAGCTTCACTAAAAATTCTGTTGTACGACTCTGATAAAAACATCTCGAAAATACCACTCCCTTGATCGATGCATGATCGACTCATTCATGCTCCCCTAGCCATCCTAATGGCGTCCTATCTGCAGTAACAGTGCTTACGCTCTCCCAAACTTACGTGGACAGTTCTTAACTTGATGGCCATGCTAGCCACATACAAAGCATGCTCCCGTTAAACCGGAACACTTAATTGATTCATATTTTCCTCCCACAAACTCGGCACACGATCGGTGAGTCCTCTACCTCCCATCAAGGAACATCAAGCACCCTTCCTTGCACTGAGGTTCATTCCAAGTACCCCACTGAACATCCTGAAGCATGATTCCTTTGTTCTGTCTTATCAACAGCGGTGATAGAAACAGCTGCGATTCCATCCGTCTATACAGACAATCTTTGATCAAATGACTGTACTGGCGACCCTTGTAGCAAGTCCTTTCTCTCTTACAACACATAACAGATCCATGTCTTTTCTTACAGACACGACACATATCAATCGAGTTAGGCACTGACTTTCCAATTCTACTCTGCCGGTTAGGTGAAAGGGGCACATTTATTCTTACATCGGCCTTTTCTCCAATTGATTTTCATCTCTGCTTAAACTGAACTTTAACTTAGATACGGTGACTTGTTCCCTGGTCACAACTCCCATTTGGCCTCAACAGGCGCAGTAACAACAACAGTCACAACACTGGCAGCGGTAGAAACAACGGCAACAGCGGCGGCTCGGTCCTGAGCTTACTGACCCAACGAGCTTCCAAGGAACACTAGCGCCTAAACGATCCCATCAAACCTAGGATCGCTCGGTGCTGCTACACTCACAGTACCGACTTGCGGCGATACTCTCACACTCGCGCTGGTCTAAGCCTGCGCTCTACCTCGGGTACCAACTCTTGTCAGCATCCTACTTAGAGGTACAGGTCCTATCGACCTCTTCCAAGGAGTTCTCCACTCCTGGTCACTCATCCTACAGGCTCTTTATAGACACCTGTTTTCCGATTCCAACATCAGGTTGAAATTTGAGTGACCCCACAACAAGCTACCAAACAATTATCAACCACATGCCTCAACATAATAAAAGCATTTCCTACTAACTATCCCATGACTCATCGCACCTTATCACTCCATACACAAACCATGCTCTGATACCACTTAAACGAGGATGTCACGCCCCGAACCCCGAGCGCGCCAACATCCCACCATGGTCATTCAAATGCGACGTTCCCAGGTTAAGTCGCCGACCCAATCAATTCTTTAATGCACACGCGGAAGCATATTATAAAACCCCTGACAACAAAATACGGGATAGAAAAGCAGGAAGCAAAACCCCAACAAAACACTTTCAAAATTCAACAGAATTACAAACAAAGGCCTACAGCCAAAAGTCTACAAAAGACCGGCTCTTAAAAAGGAACTGTCCTACGACCTACAAGTCGGACACGTTCTCCAATCCTTATGACTTCACCTCTGCAACTCCTCAGAGCCACTTCCAAGGCTATCTAGCCGCTCCATCCACCAGGGACCTGAAATTTTAATCCCCAAACCGGGATGAGACAATGTCTCAGCAAGTTCAACCCTCTAAACCCCTATTAGAAAGAAAATACACCCAGGGCGGCCTAGCCCCCTCACACAGACGACTTACCTCGTCTTAATTCCTCCCTGCAGGTTAGCACAAAATATATATCACACAAACTCAGGTAATAATAAGAGTTTAAATAATTGGAACGACATCACTTTCATGTAAAATCACAATCGTACTCAACTCGCATTCCAATTATTCACCGCCACACAAGGGCATAGCTTACTCGCCATTCAGCTATCTACTGACACTCATGTCAGGCATCGCCTCCCCCCCATGGAGCGCGGCTTCGTCACTACGTCGACGGCATTCCCGAAGGAGCATCGCCTCCCCCCTTGGAGCGCGGCTTCGTCACTACTTCGACGGCATTCCCGAAGGAGCATGGATCCAGTTGGCCTAGCCTCTACTGCGATCCGAACCACGTCACACCTTGACGGCAATCCACAAAGAATACAGGTCCAGTCGGCCTAGCCACTACTGCGACCCGAGCCACGTCACACATCAACGGCAATCCACAAAGAATACAAGTCCAGTCGGCCTAGCCACTACTGCGACCCGAGCCACGTCACACATCAACGGCAATCCACAAAGAATACAGGTCCAGTCGGCCTAGCCACTACTGCGACCGGATCTATCAACCAGCACACGACAAATCATTATTGACCTCCGGACATTCCACATTTCATCCACACACTTCAATTTCAATAGTAAACCTTAACAATTAAATTTCTGCATCAAAATTCAACACTTGGGTTTTTATGTCCAAAAACGCTATTTATCACAATCAACACTCAATTTGCCACATCCGTTCATCAAATTCAAATTCTAAATGCGCAGTGACGATCGGCACGAAATTCTAAGCAATTGAGGTCAAAAATAATTTTTCGAGTTTGTTTTTTTTAAATAATATTTTAATGATTTTCGGAATATAAAATATTATTTAATTCCAGAATTTCGAAACCATTAAATAAATCAAAAATAAAACCCATTATGTCACATCAAGGCTTATATTAAAAATAAACCTACTTAACTTTAAACTAAACACCATTTAACTTAATTAAACACACTAATCTAATCCACAATCAAATAAACTAATCAACCCACATAAACTCACTTAACTTAGACTAAGCACACTTAGGGCATCATTAACCGTCTAATCAAGATTTAGTGAGCTAAACTCACCGGATTAGCGAGCCGAGCACGCCAAAACGACGGGGCCGACGCGAGGATCGACTTTCCTCAAGGCGGGCCGAGCAACCGGGGCCGGGAAGGCGGCCAAAAAGGGCCAAAACCAGGCTGCCATACCCATTTCTGCAGCTGCTGTCTTGGCGCCGATGGAGGGGAATCGGTGGCTTGATCGGGTCGGAAAGGGGCGGAGAGAGGCGGCGGTAGCTCGGGTGGCGACCGGTGGTGGCTCACGGCGGCGGAGGGAGCTCCGGCGAGGGCTGGCAGCTCGGGACGAGCTGCTGGAACGCAGCTGCGCGGGCTGCGCGCGAGCCGGCCGACGAGCGGCGCACGGGCGGCGCGGGGCAGGCGTGCGGCGGCGACGGTGGCGTGCGAACGGCGGCGACCGGGCGGGCGTGCGGCGGCGTCGGGGCTGCTGGTTCCTTCCTCCATTTTTCTGGTTTTCGCACAGCAACCACGGAGGAGAAACCCACGGGAGGGAGAGAGGAAGAAGAGAGGAAGGAGAGAGAGAGAGAGAGAGATCATTTTTCTTTTCTTTTTCTTTAATCCCTCAAACATGGCCCACCATGACCTCACATGAGGTCATCTTCCACTCACACCAAGCTTCCACAACAATCCTCCAATGGGTCCAAATTTCATTTTCCGTCGGGGCCTAAAATTTTGTACGTTAATTTCTTCCATTCCCTTTAATTCTCTTCCAATTGAGTCCAATTGAAGTCCATAAAATTAATCCAATGTCACCACACTTCAATTCACATCTTCACTTATCCGTAGAACCAACTTAAGTCCCAAAAGCATGACCAAAGGCGGGCCTTCCAATTTCTCGAGCCAAATTAACCATACTTTGATTATTTTGCCGAAAAACTCGGTTTGCACGAAAAATCCTTCGAAGATGAATCAATGCTCCTAAAATAATTTGTGGCATGCCATGACTTCCAATTTCTGAATTCGATCTCAATTTCACGGTTAATTTCACTCTGGCATGATATTAGCGCGTCCTGATCTACCGGGTAGCTTTTAGAAATTTTCATGCATTTGACCTGTGGTTGATCAATTCAAGCCACAATGTAAATCTTTGATACATTGGCGACTCTCGGTTGTCGGGAAAATCTCAAGGTTTCAAACACGGACACAGGGTACCCAAACGACAGAAAAGCCGGCCCAGTGCCGATCGACAAAAATTGTGCGATCTGGTGGAATCACCCACACTCGATCGCATGCCTCTATCGAGTCGACCTACTTCCGGTCTCTAATCGATCTTTAACTGTGCCGTAATGACCCTTGTAGATCAACTCGGTCGAAAAGTCGTTTCCTAGTCAAATTCTCGAGTCCGATGCATTATAATTTCTTAATGGCTTCACCCGATAGACTAGTTATCCCATGAGTGATCAGTTCAGGGGAAAGAACTATATGCGTGCAGATGAAATGCCCGTTTCAATTTATTGAAAATAGAATTGGAAATTCGGGATGTCACACGAACTTCCACTAGGGCAACCCCTTTTTCCCTGGTTTACGGCATGGAAGCGGTTTTGCCCATAGAAGTAGAAATCTCATCCCTACGAATTTTATCCCGGGTAGGGTTGTCTGAGGAAGAGTGGACACGACAAAGGCTCGAGCAACTAAATATGATTGATGAAAAACGACTAAAAGCCCTCTGTCATGGTCAGTGTTATCAACAGAAGGTAGCCCGATCGTTCAATCAAAAAGTGTGACCTAGGAACTTTGAGGTAAATGAGCTAGTCTTGAGGAAGACACTGCCAATCTTCCCAGAGCCCGGTGGCAAGTTTGCCCCAAATTACAAGGGTCCTTATGTGATAAAGAAGATACTCCCCGGAGGAGCCTTGATCCTGACTGAAATGGATGGGCGGAAATTCTCCAAGCCGGTTAATTCTGATGCTGTAAAAAAGTACTACCCTTGAAAGATGTTCATTGCCTAGCATTGCCAAGCATTTCTCTATCAAAATGAAAATGCCTATGCGCCTTTTATGAGTGATTTATTTACACCATCATAAAAATGTGTTTGGTTGATTCAGCAAAGAAGAATGAATGGTAATCACTAGCATTTAAGGGAGTGTTGAGAATCAGGCAGCAAACTTGATGGGATAATCGATACTACCCAAGCAAGCGCATAGGAGTGACCCATGTCAAATTCACTTAACTTGGTGTAAAAGACGTGTTGTTCAAGAACCAGTCCGATCAAATAAAAGAAGCCATCTATCCCAAACGATGACCTTGAAACTGGGAAACCTCACTTCTTGTTCCTGACGCATGTTCTCTCAGGAAATAATTAATAAAAGCTAGAGGTTTTGATTGTCCATCTCAGATTCCATAGAAGCTTGAAATACATGACTTTATCCACATGCCGCTATAATCAACGACCAACAATCAGGCATACGTGGCCACAAATAAGAAATGCCAAACAAAAGAAGCATTGAACTGTAAAGAGGCCGTCATAAACGTTCAAATATTCTTGGAGGCCAGCACGTATAAATTATGGGGAAAAACTAATTTGGTATCATTCCCCAGCACTCACTCTCTGAACTCATTTTCTTTGCCATATTGACAGGAGGCGTTTGGATTCAAGAACCAGGCTTAATGGTTAAATAGTGGCAAATCAAGTCATCCAGCTCAATTTACATAACCAAAGGCAAAAGCAGAAATGCCCGTTCAGAGTCCTAACCCTTAGCTGATCATTCGTGTATCATCTCTTTATGGAGACAATCCATCGACACCCCGTTGTGAATAACTCTTTTGATATTTAAAATTCAGCACATTTGTAAATACAATTTCACTAAGTAAAACACCCCTAAAGTTGTCAATAGGGTCTCTCGAGTAAAAAATCATTCATTTGTTTTGAGAGTACAAACTCTCTCATACCTTAAAAAAAATGCTGCATGCCTTTCTCCAAATGGATTTTTGCATGATGATTTTGTCTGTCTAAATCACTAATTCTATTGAGGATTACTATAATAGACAGCTAAGTGAAGAATACGAGATTAGTTGAGCATGCTGGATGAGGTACGTCAGAATGATGATAGGCAAGCCATATCCTACACACAGTCCCCCATCTATACATTTGTGAGATGAGTACAGAAAATTCCATGACTGCAGGGTAAAGAGTTCTCTCGCGAACAGTACAATAACCAAAATAGTGAGAGGCATTTCATTGCTCACCCCCCTTCGAGCCCCATACACTGGTGAAGCCTCTCTCATAAAAAATCACCCCACACTGGAGCATGTCAAAGACAAGGCAGATCAGTATCACAAGGTGAGAAGAGGGATAGAAATTTTCTTGTTCGCACTTGCATCAATCTTCGAGTGTCTTTATTGCATATGAACACTCGCGTTAATTTAAGTGCCTTAGAATGACGAAGAGCAATTCCTTTTCTATACATTTGTATACTTGTGTAATCCAAGTGAGTTTGTAATTTTACCCTCACATTGAGACAAAGCAAAAATTGTTGCCATAGCCTAGAGTGCTGGCTGAAGATAAAGATTCAAAGTCTAAATAATAATGCTTCGATTGAACTTGCCTGGATCAGTTCCTCAAGCAACAAAAATGAAAAAGCAATGGCATAAAAAAGCAGTGTACCTGGTAAAAGCAAGGTCAATGCCCATTAATGAGGAACTGGAATAAAAACAGGGGCATAGAAAAGCAGTGTGCCTGGTAAAAGCAAGGCCAATGCCCCTCAGTAAAAAATACAGCCAAGAAAAAGTTGTGGTTGTAAAATCTCCAATTGATCATGAGAAGAAAGACCAGTGATGAATGCCAAGACAGTCACCAACTCTCACCCTTCTATATGTAAGCCGAGTCTACGTTATATTCCCATTGTAAAAAGTCTCTTCAGACTAGGGGCACTTCAATTAACATAGGATTTCATATGTGCGTAAGTATCGCTCGGAGAAGTACGAGCAAGATTACTCTATCTCTTTTCGCAGAGCTCCTGATTTGTAGACCCAGAGATGATCGTGCAACATTTTCGTCCATTGACTTCAACCTTGATGATCCCCTTTGATGAGCTGCTAACCAAGTCTTCATCACAATTTCAACAAAGACCTCTCACATTGGTAAAGTCGTACCACTTGCGAGATTACTCGGACCCCTGCTGACATGATGACAGTGAGAAGTGTGATCCTTATAAATCCCGCATCAATGGTCAGGATAAAACAGCATTTCCATGAGAGTGAGTGAAAAGTCTTTTCAGACTGAAAGTCCCTCATCTAGCATGCTCAAGATATCTACATTCTAAATGAGGGTTGTCTTCCCCAGTGGAATTCGGATGATACAAAACTGACGAAATTGTCATGCATAAATCACATTTTGAATTTATGAATTTACAGCTATTACAATCATCGTGTACATGTCTGCATATTGTGTAAGTAGCGAACATACTCTCAGTGATTTGTGATATTGCCAAGTAAACATATCCCTATCCCCATTTGTCTTAAAGTACCTACCATTGTCTAGGTACTCTCTTCTTGTCACTCGACCTATTCGAGTCATCCCTTGAGTTTGGGTGCTTGCATCGATCTAAGTATCCTCTTGTCTTTGAGTACTGATCATCGTTTGGATACTCCTTTTCTGCGACACTCGACCTGTTCGAGTTGTCCTCAAAATTATGCTATTGAATACTAGCAGCTACTCAAGCATTTCACCACATTATGCGCCTGCAATCACCCAGAAGGTGAGAGACCTTCGCGAATTTGCGAGGTACGTCGTCGATATTCCCCATACCAGAGGGTGAGAAACCTTCACGAATATCTCAGGTATGTCATCGATATTCCAAATTGCCAGGAGGTGGGAGACCTTCACGAATATCCAAGGTACGTCCTCGATATTCCCCATACCAGAAGGTGAGAGACCTTCAGAAATATCCCAGGTACGTCCTCGATATTCCTTAATTGCCAGGAGGTGGGAGACCTTCACGAATATGCGGGGCATGTCCTCAATATTCCCATTACCAAGAGGTATGTCCTCGATATTCCTCATACCAGAGGGTGAGAGACATTCACGAATATCCCAGGTACGTCCTCGATATTCCAAATTGCCAGGAGGTGGGAGACCTTCACGAATATCCAAGGTACGTCCTCAATATTCCCCATACCAGAAGGTGAGAGACCTTCACAAATATCCCAGGTACGTCCTCGATATTCCTTAATTGCCAGAAGGTGGGAGACCTTCACGAATATGCGGGGTATGTCCTCAATATTCCCATTACCAAGAGGTACGTCCTCAATATTCTCAATTATCAAAAAGTGAGAGACCTCCACAAATATGCAAGACCCGTCATCGATATATCTTCAACGCCTGCAAAGGCCCAAATATCCTCCAGGTTTGTACTTGTGAATATCCAGGTACTCTTTCAATGCCTGTGAATGTCCAAGTATCTTCAACAAATTGATGCCCTGCGAAAGGTCGGTGCATCCCCCGAGAAAGGTCGGGTTCCAACAAGAGAAAGGTCGGGTTCCAACAGGTGTCTTTGACAGAGGTCAAACATCCCCCCGAGAAATGTCGGGTTCCAACAGGTGTCTTTGACAAAGATCAAGCACCTCACAAAATAGATGCCCTGCGAAAGGTCGGCGCATCCCCCGAGAAAGGTCGGGTTCCAACAGGTGTCCCCGACAAAGATCAGGCACCCCACAAATCGATGCCCTGAGAAAGGTCGGTGCATCCCCCGAGAAAGGTCGGGTTCCAACAGGTGTCTTTGACAGAGGTCAGACACCCCCACAAATGGATGCCCTGAGAAAGGTCGGCGCATCTCCCGTCATGGCAACTAAAGAAAAGTTCGAACCCGAGACGAACCACTTACTGCTCTGACAGGCGACCGAAGAAAGGTTCGGGTCTTAGAAAAGCAATTTCCCGTCAAAACAACCGAAGAAAGGTTCAAGTCCAAGACAAACTACTGATTGCTCTAACAGGCGATCGAAGAATGGTTCGGGTCCTAGAGAAGCAACTCTCTCATATCACCAGGTAAGATGACACATTGATACTTGCCAAAACTTGGGGTTCACACCCTATCTCACTCACTCCCGGTAAGTAATTATAAGTATCTTCTTATCTGTCTAGTATATGTAAAGTTATATTGCTCTTTTTCGGCATAAAATAATAGGCCCTAAATAAAATCTACTACGCATGCATGGATAAAATTTAGGCATCAGTTTGTCTTTGAATGCAATCTCTGCGAGCTCACCTTCAAAGAGGGGCAGCTGTTAACGCCTAAATTTCCATTAATTAGGTTTTATTTTAGTTTTTTTTTATCTCTTTTCGGATAACAATAAAAAGCAAAAAAACAAAAAAACAAAACAAAACAAAAGTAAACATAAAGCAAAAACAGACCATCCCTCCTCCGCATGGGCCCTTGCGGCCCATTCTCCTCCAACCCGGCCCCCTTTGGGTCATCTTCTTCCTCCACCGCCTCTGCGGCACACGTGCAGAGAGCGCGGCAATGGATGGGCGGACGGGCAGCGATGGCGCACGTGGAGCAGGGAGGAGCAAGCGTCGACGGGACGTGACCAGAGGAGGAGCAGATGGCGGATGGGACGGCGATCTAACCAGTGGGTCAACCCTCGTTGACCGGCCGCCCCCTCGCCTATAAATAGAGGGGGGCCACCGTCGACGAAAGACGGGGGGCGGGTCACGGAGAAACTGACTGCCGGCGAGAGTGAGAGAGATCAAAAGCTAGCGAGCGTCGCAAGCTTCCCTCGAGAGACTTCGGGGGAGGCCCGAGCGCTCGCAAGCCTAGATCTGAGGAAGAGGGAGCAGTTGAGACCAGAGGGAGGAAGGGAGAAGGATCGAGGTCGCAACCCTTGGACACCTTACTGAGAGACTTCAGGGGGGCTGAGAGCTCGCGGCTTCGGATCTGGGTTTCACCGGAGAGAGAGAGAGAGAGAGACGCAGGAGGGGAGAGGATTCGCGTGGGGGTCTCGCCGTCTTCGCCTTTGCCGTGCCATTGCCGAGCAGGTATCATGCCGTTGCCGTTGCCCTCGCCATCTCCCTCTCCGAAAGTCCAGTCATCGCCGTTGTTGTCCCCGTCTTCGCCATCGTCGCCGCTGCACCTCTTCGACGTCGGAATTTGCGGAAACCCTAGGGTTCCCGATTTTTCGGGTCGCGACCCCGGGTTATCGGGTCGGACTCGGATCGGGAACCGGGTAGGGATTCCGCGAATTCCGGGGGGCGGCGGAAGTCGGATCACAAGTCGGAGCCGGGTCGGGTAGGGTTCCGAGAGAACCGGGTCGTGACCGGATCTGGGTCGGGGGAACCGGGTAGGGTTTCGTCGGTTCCCCCCAAAACAACGTCGTTTCGTAAAGCAAAAAAAAAATAATAAAAAATAAAAAGTCCAAAAAAACCCGAGTCGGGCCCGCAACGCGGCCCGTGTGCGATCGGCCTTTTTTTTTTTAAATGACATTTTAATAACTTATTTTCCAAAAAAAATCAAAATCAAAATCAAAAAATATAATATATTTTCGAAAAAATATTAAAAAATATTTTCTTTTCCTAAATAACCAGAAAATATTAAAAATATTTTATTTTCTAGAAAAATCAAAAAAAATACTTTATTTTCCAAAAATATTTTTAAAATATTTTATTTTCCGAAAAAAAAAAAAAATCAAAAATATTTCATATTTTCCAAAAAATGCAAAAAATTCAGAAAAAGCCAAAAAGACTTGTATTTTTCCAAAAAATACCCAAAATCCAAAAAAAAAAATCCCTTTTATGTCCAAAAAATTGGAAAAAAAGGTTCAAAAAATGTTTTCCTCCCAAAAATGCATGGAAAATCCCTAAAACATCTAAAAAGCCTAAGGGTTTAAACAATGTTAGGTACCGAAAGGACATTAGTGATTAACTAGTGTAATCAAGTCCCCGATCCTAATTTCTCTGGTTGCGCAGGAGCGAATATTTCTCCAAATATTTCGCATGGGTTTCTAATCAACCCACCCCAAATTGATTAGTGGCAACTCCGTTTTAAAAATTAACTTACAGGTTAAAAACTTAGACTATTAAAGTCGTGAATTGGTGGACTTGGGAGAGTACAGGCTTAATTAACCTAGCCGAGCCATTAGCCTCCGCTAGGCGCCCGCCCCGATCAGGCGTCGGAAAAAAAGAGGTCGCGACAATGGGTCAATTGGAATATATTTACTACTCCATACCACATCAATTTTCTAATATAGGATTTTTGCTCCCCCTTACGTGTGAACTCTAGTGTTGAGTATGCTCCTCCTTAATTAGGTATCCTTCTGAATTAACTTACTCAACTTGAATCTCCAAGTAATTCCAATGCACCCACAACAAAGCACAAGAACCATCTCAACTGCTAACTTGGGATTGCATCACCTCATGTCGCCAAACCAACTATCCATAGTCTCTATCTCGTGTCGCTAAACCAACTATCTATGGTCTCTTCTCACTATTCCAACTGCAATGGCAATTTCCACTATCTTGAGATATTCACCAAACACTGGAGTAGATTAAGAGCCCACCAATTGACCATTAGCTCTAATGCCATTTGTTAAAAGCGTGCAACATAAGCTTGATACCTTCAACTGGAGAAATTGTCTAGAGGGAGGTCAAGTCCAAGCTCGTTAACATATCCAATTAGATTCACCTTCACTCAAAAACTTAAGTTTTTGAGTTATGGGCTAACTAAGATATATCAACTGTTTTATATCACATCAATTCTCCAATGTGAGACTTCTCTCTAACACAACTCACACTTGCATCCCAACAAACTTACTAGTGGAATCCACCTAATAGGTTGTTAGCACAAGAGTGTGGACATGACGTAGGTTTAATTTAAACCGAATCACTATAAAATTCATATGCAAAGTCTTCTATCTCTCTGCTCATATACACTTATTATTGAATAGAAGCTCTTGCATTGTTTAATATTATCTTAATGCATGTATCAACACTCTATTTCTCACATTCACACCATTATTCACTTGACCTTTAAATTTTTTTATGTATTTATCAAGTTTGTTTTTAAATCACATATTCACCATATTACTAGTCATCTCATGATCCGCAATTATGGCAGAAACTTGGTGAAGAAATTTCTGGTAACATCAGAGTGCTATGGTTTTACTAGCTAAAACCTATGCATTGCAGATGGAATCAAAAGCATTAAGAGTGTTCTATTAATTGTTTGAAAACTCATTATATTCTATTTGTTAGATTAATCTTCGTCAAATTTCACCACTCACTAAGAGTATCCTAATTGAATGTAGGACATTGCTTCGGAGATTTAGACGATTAGGATCTTTGGTATGCAATAGTGAGAGATTGCTGCTGAAATGATTTGCTACCATGTTTAACCATGTGTGAAGAAATTTTAGTTCAATTAAACCTGATCTTGTTACAAGGGGATGCATGTTTGCTCTTGACTGAGATTGGAAGTGTGTCATTATAATGAATATTTTTGTCCTTCATGTTCGACTTTTTGGCTGCCTTTGGTAATCCGGATTTAAACAAGACAAGACAACAAAGTATATTATTTGATGTTTGGTCACATTATTTAGACCGGACAAATTTGGATATATCCAAATAAAATGTCTAATAAGATATCTGGAACAGGTATGTGGTAAACCCAGATTAGATAAATAAAATTAAAAATAACTTAACAAATCTTGTTATCTTTCAATAATGGAGTGATGCATCTAGATATTACTTCACCAACCACCATACAATCATCATTGCCTCTAACCATCATTGATCATCATCGTCGGCTTCATTGCCTCTAACCATCATTGATCATCATCGTCGACCAGCCGATTGTGGTTCGACAATCGAGGGTGAAAGGAGTTTAAAGATGATGGCCGTCGCTTCAAATCACAAGGGCCTTACAAGCTGCTAGATTCAAAGTTCCTGACTAATGACTTTGTATTAGTTGCTCACCAACGAGTTTCTAGCTGAAGCTGCTCTTTACTGAAGGGAGAGAAAGTTTTGCTGTTGGGGTTGTGCTCCGCTCTTGGGTGGTCCAATTTGGTTTTTGCAAATTGTTTTTCAATAATGTTGTTGCTTCTATAAGACGATCGGATGGGACTAACTTCATTGTATGGAATTCTATTGAAGGTTTCCCAAAATAGAGACTACTTTTAAGTAGATGAAGAGATCATCAGAGAGGTGTCTGCGCCTAGATTACACAAATAAAAGGTACCACACTTCTGCTTATTTTTCGAATTCTTTGCGGGCACTCTTATTTTGGAGTCAATCTGCATCAGGTGATGTCCATTTGCAAGTCCTCGAGTGAGCAATTCAACGATGACCCGAGCGAAAGACTAGGTTTCCAACTAAAAAGCAACCTGGATCGATCCCTTCAAACTCTACCACTTTGTCTCTGTGGTGTAGATAGGGGGTCACAGCCCTCGCCCAAGACTTTCAGAGACAATGAGGTTTTCATAGACCAAAGCGGCCATAAAGAAGCCGATTAAGAGGAAGATGAATGGGACAGTAGACTTGGGGCACCATGAGGAGTATCAAAAGTAGCGAGTGTGGGCCAAAGTAGCTAGACACGAAAGAGGATTTTTAAAGGTTTTCAATTCAATCTTAGTTTACACCTAACATATTATGAGATTTTCTATAATCCGAATGATTTCTAATGCCACTTTAGGTGCGTTTAAGAACATTTTCCTAAAGCCTCTTAACCAAATGCAAATATGATTTGGCACTTATTTTTTAGAGCTTTGGGGAGATGACATTGCATTTCCAAGGGCCTCTAATGACTTTTAGCTCAAGGTAGGTTTGAATGTGTTTTGAGCATATTCGAAATGCATATATAATTCGTTCTTTCTTTCTTCTTTTCTTTGCTTTTTCTTTTCTTTTATTTCCTTCTGTGCTCCTCCTTCTTCAACAAGATTTGGCGCCTACTTCTTCCTTGGTTACACTATTGAATTTGCAGAAGCTATTGTTGCTCGACTCCACAAGCCATTGCCATTGCTTGTCGAGCTCGTGGCCAACAGCCGTGGTTGAGCCTCCATATCTTGGCAAGCTCAGCCACCATCCTTCGTGGACATCAAGCTTCTGGTCGCTGTGATCTTAGGGAACTCGACAATAGTGTATATGAAGAAGAAATGGAGGCAAGGATGAGCTTGTCGCGCACATGAGCACACTTGCCGACCCCACACAATTTGACCATTTTCTACGACCAAACCGAAACCCATCATTCTATTATTCTTTTAGCTAATTCAAATTTAGCCACCCCCGCAAACTAGAAAAAGAACAAGAATGTGATATTCTAAAGTAATGGATATAAGGATACATGGCGGGAGAGCAATCAGGATTTTTAGACGAGAGAGATGAAAAATGAAAGAGATAAAGATAAGTGTATTGAAAATTATAAAACTTGTCACAAATATACAATTGAATCATAAAACTTACAAAAAATATAATTAAGTCCAAAAACTAGTCCAATTTATCAATCGAGTCTTTATGTTGAATCCATCCAATTTAGTTAATGAAAAATGTTAACGTGACCGAAACAACATTGTTTGGGTCCACATCTAATTTTTAATATAAATTTTATATAATTTTAATTATAAATATGCTAAATTAAAATAATTAAAAAAGAGGTGTGAGGAACAAGTAGCAAAGCTTTGCACAACCCTCACCACCGTTGGCCCACCATCACCTAGAAGGGCTAGGGATGGTGGAGTATGGTCGGTGGGAGTTGTCGGCCTCGACCAATGGTCGACGAACCTCGTCAATCACAGGCGAGGGTTGCCATTAGGGGGTGGATCGACTACAAGTGGTGACCCTTGCCTAATCTGACCTTGCTTAGTTTGGTGAGGATAGAACCTCACCTATGATTAGCAAGGGTCATTGGCCACTAGTCGAGGCCCGTGACCTCTACCAACCATACCCCACCGTCTCCTGCCCTTCTCAATAATGTTGGGGTAGTGGTGGTGAGGGTTGTGCAAATCCTTCCTCACACATTTATTTATTTCACATGTTTTTTTATTTAAATTATATAAAATGTACATTAAAAATTATATTTGGACCAAAACAATGCCATTTTAGCCACGTATGATAAGAAAAATATTTTAAAAAGCAACATTAGCAAGTTCCATTAGTCAAGTTGAATGGAGGTAGCGAAATTACTTAATTTTACTAATTTGACAAGTTGTAGTTTTTGTAAATTTTAGAACTCAATTGTACTTTTCTGATAAGTTGTAGGACTTTCAGTACACTTATTACAAAAGAAAAAGCAAATGAGAGAGTGCATCAAAAAAAGGAGATGGACCAATCCTTGTAAGTTGTAGGACTTTCAGTACACTTATTACAAAAGAAAAAGCAAATGAGAGAGTGCATCAAAAAAAGGAGATGGACCAATCCTTGTACGGTTGATTTTGAGATTATCCCATTTCAATTTTGGTCTCTGGCGCTTCCAATTCCAACCGTTAACAAATCGAACATTGAATGCGCTTAAGTATCAAAATCATTCCGCATTTCCATGATGGAGGTAGCATGCCGCCGAAGGTCTAGACAGTAGTGGGTCGCAACAGACGGGCAATAGAGAAGCTTTGGCCAAGTGCTTACGAGGTTAAGGACGATGAACATTAAGCGCGAGATTGAAGATGATGAATAGTAAACGTGAAAAAGAAGGAAAGAAAAGATTAGAGGACAAAAAACAAAAAAATTCTCGAAATCAAATGAAGCAGTCTAGTCAGCCCACGATGCTTGGACCACCGTGTTGGGAATTTCATGCCACACTTGGCCAAGACGACTTAATTTTGTTTTTACTCAAAGATTTATGATTATACTTATTCACTTGAAAGGTTTAACACTGATATAATTCCATACAATAAGTTCATAACTAAAAATGTAATTTTCACATAAGTTCACTACAATTAAATAGACCTAATACATCAAAGAAAATGACATAAGTAGTGTCATAACTTTCATATGATAATCGCTCTAGTGTCATACTTGTTTAAGAAAAGTCCACCCAATTTATAGATGATCACTTGCGTGGAAATCCCACATGGATTGATTTAATATTAAATCATCTAATGTGGATTGTTGGATAGATCATAACAGCGAAATTGTTCTAATAGGACGCCGTTTTAAGTCCTTTCTTGCCTCCAAGACCACCATTACTTCCTTCACAACAAACGTCGACATCTAACCTTCCAACGAAGCTCATGTTTAGTTTTCTCACCGTCTTGGTTACCATTGGACGATACAGGTGCCTCACTATGAGCAACCCGGTCCAAATGAAATTGGAATTTGAAGCTATAGTTTTTTGGGAAGTAAACTAAACCTAATTTCTCAATTTGGCGAAAGATTTGGGGTTTAAGGTTTAGTTTTTGAAACAAATTGAACCTATTTTCTCAATTTGGGGCAAATTTCTATTGCCAAAAGATGTCATTTAATATATATCTTGAGTGTTCAGATATCCGGCAAGACACGTGATTTATTCTAAAATAGGGCCACACATGATTTTCGACAACAAAAATGGCCGATATCGATTATTAGAAGTTACTGCACTTAAATGGTCATCTGAAAAATTATAGCACCATTTGTGAGCAACAAAAGAAAGTTGTGGTAGGCTAGTATCCTCTTTCCTGATACATGTAGGCAATAACTCTTTGGATAAACGTTCAAGGACTAATTAAGTAATGTAATCAGAACAGATCAATTCAAGACATTATAAGGTTTGAGCCTAAATGGACTCCCGCTATGCTCAACTCTTGCCCAACCTACTATCATATTCCATGTTTGGTTCTCCATATGAAATGGTTAATCAAGATGCTTGGTCTCAACGTGACTTGATATATCAGATCCTTATCGTGCTGAATATGTGTAATACATGATATGAAGTTCATTCATATAAGATGAGAAAGATATCCATATTGATGTGAGAAGGAGATATAACACTCTTATTTTGGCCATTCTTACTTTGTAAATCGGTTTCAAACCACTCTCCTTATAGTAGGGGTGATTGGTTCCCACTCCAATCCGATTCCAAGATGAAACTGGGAATTGGATCAAGAGTCCAAGTACCCAAAATTGGGAACCAGAGACCAGACCAATTGGACCTAGGATTGGAATCCAAACTAAACCATAGCTTTGGTCCAAGAAACGTATCCCTTTTTTTTCTACTACTTGATGCATATGTTATGAAGAAATAATTAAAAAAAAATAGTCACTTATATTTTTTAAGAAATTTTTTAAAAAAAGTATATATAGTTGATTCGATCCAGTTCTCGACCACTCCGCCCAAACATTGATTCTACTTTTAGGAATTGGGACCGGACCGACACTCCAAGGAACTGGATCCAACTGGCCAATTCGGTTTGGTCCAAGCAATTTTAGGTTCGGATGGTTCATTGCACACCACTACCGCATAGATATTATAAATTTTGCTGCTTCAAAATTTGGCTAACCATAGGGAATTAATTTGCTAATTGTACATAAATCACAAATTGCAAAAAAAAAAAAAAAAAAGGCTTAACAGCTTATTTCAAAAAGACACAATTAGCATTTATAAATTGTTGTAGGGCTCGTGACCCCAATAGTCCGTGAAATTGTACTTATTAGTCAGTATAATCATTCTTTTTATTTTTCAATCTGAACTTTTAAAAAGTGATTCAAAGTAGTCCCTTCGTTAAAATCATTGATGAAATTTGCCATTTATGAGATCATTTTTTTTGTTCAATTTGGTCCATATACTTTGTTTAATTGCTTTTTTTTTTAATTCTCTCTTACAAAAGCATGATGTCAAATTTCAACAGAGTGTTTATTAGATAATTTCATAACATTTAAATACAAACGTAACGAATTAAACCACCGGGGTTTACTCCAGTGGCCACCCTTCCAAGTTGGAAGGGAGAGGTGAGAGGTTCGAATCCCCACATTCTCAAAGGGATTGGGGTGGGGACGCTGTAATTTCAAGAGTAGCTTTCGACTTCCACGCCCTGCAATGAGGCAGGGCAAAAGTCTAAGAGTAAGTGTTAGAATAATAATAGAGTTGGACCAACAAAAAAAAAAAACGTAATGAATTAATAAAAGGTATTACACAAAACAAAACATTCAAGGAAACGGTTACTTGTGGTTAAATGTTGTAAGTATTTCTAAATGCAATTAAACATATCATGTTAACACAAGGAATAAATTAAATTGCTTGACTAAATGAATTCTTTTTCTTATTATTATTATTTATTTTTTTTGTCTTACTTAACCAAATGAATTCAAGCGCATTATAAACGGGTAAAAGGGTTAAATCACACCTGGCATATTTATTATTCATCACAGTGAAACTTATACGAACATATTAAGACGTCTAGTATATATGTCTTGTCAAGAGGTGTTTCGAATATTGCTAGTTTTAGATAAGGGCCAACGACGTTTGTCTTAAAAAAAATTTATGACCATAGTCATGCTTAAGCGGACTTTGTTAGAGAGAAAAAAAAAATCAAAATATAGTAGTTTAGCAACAAGACTGAATAAACGAACAAAAGTTGAAGGACAAAAGTAAACGGAAAAAAAAAAAAAGATAAGTTAGTAACATCAATTGAAATGTTGGCAAATTACATTAAATTTTCAATGAAATGACTACATTGAACAAAATTTAAAAAGCTAAGGAACAATATTGAAAAAAAAAAAAAGGTTTAGGACTACCATTGAACAATAAGGAAAATTATAAAGACTATTGGTGTCACTACCCCTTATTTATATCCCCTAATTGTCAAGTCATATCTTTTTAAGTACATTAAAATGAAAATGGTCTTGTTAATAAGTGTGCTTGAGACACTAATTAACCGTACCTAATAAAGAAATATTTTCATTTTCAATTCACAGCTACTTATAATATGAGAAAAATAATGCATTAAAGTTGACAACTTTTTTTTACCGACGTGCCTAGCAAGTGCTCCTCTTAGCAAAATTCGAAAAGCTTGAAAACAAAAGAAAAACAAAAGTCTCCTTTCGAGAACACGTTTCAAAGAATAATACTCCTTCTTTAGTGAAGTCAAGTCAATCTACGACTTTGATATTCAAGAGATTCTTAAAGACGCCACGTCACAATAATGATCAATTGTTCAATACACACAAAATGGAAAGTTAAAATTTAATTCTTTCTCATACATCGTATGAGTTCAAAAGTTATTTCACCAAGTTTAAAATGAGATTAGCTGGGTTTTTCATTGGCTTAGACTACTCTCTTAAAAGAAAAAAAAAGAAAAAAACTGTTCTGCCGGTGATTTATTTTTGGAAAAATATTGAAGCGGAAAGCCTATAATGCCACGAAAGAAGAAAATTGTTATGGGATCAATAAAAATTACGTGGATGCAACAAGAATCTGAAGAAGGGGGAGAGGAAAGAACGAAGAAGAGGGGAGAGAATATAACCAAAGCGTGCAGACTCTGCAAAGGAAAGAGAGAGAGAGAGAGAGAGCGCAGGCCACCGTGCAATCTGCATGAGAGAGAAATATGACTATTTTAGGTGCAGAAATTTCATCCTGGCGAGCCGGCCCACAGCACCACGTCGGTCTACGTGGCGCTCCATGATGGGTCCGGGACCATGCTGACGGCTGCCCCGGGACTAGTCATTTCGTCTTCATCTCAGCTCACAGCCCAGGAAAGACCAAATCGACTTGACTTTTTGCACAGGCCACATCGCCTGCAGCCATTTTCGCATCCTATTTCTTGGAAAATCAATTTATGTCACCAACTTATCAAACTCTCTCTCTCTCTCTCTCAACCACGCCATTCACTGCTAGTTTTATTGCGCCAGACCTTCAAACAATTAATTAATAATAGTTCGATTTCTATATATTATTATCGATTTCCTTTCATATAAAATTTCATGGTTATCATTTTGAGATTGATATAACCAAAAGTCTAGGTTCGAATTCTTTATCTTGCATGTTTTCTATTCTAAAATTGTTAGAACAGCTGCAAATTCTTTTTCACCTTGCTACTCTCTCCCATACACGCATTTTATTTCTACAATACGGAAGAAGTGCTAGTGAGTATGGAGACTATCCCACCATTCATTCCATCTCCCGATTTCCCCTTCACTTTCGTCTCTCCCTTCGGCTAATATACACGGCCCAGCTCGGTGGATGGAGGAGCAGCGGTACGATGATTGGAGATGGCGGCACAAGCACGGCAATGGTGGCCGGAGCTCCCTGTGCATATTGAGGTCGGGTTTAGACCGCCTAGTTGGGTCGAGGAGAGAGACAGAAGGGAGAAGAGGGGGGTATCTTTAAATTCGGTGCTTGATGGGACACCCCTATGTGCCTGCTTCAAGATTCTACCAATTTAAAATGACGGGACTGATGAATTTAGTAGAGACAGTAACAAGCACAATTATCTTCTAGTATAGAAGCAATATTCTGGATCGCTGAAAAGTTGGACCCATTCCACAGCATCCTGATCGCGAATGACGGCTCAGGGATGAGGAGATTCCTTTGAAAGTTTGCCTGCATTGGAATCGAGACCAAGAGAGTTCGCATCTCAGAAGGATCAGGGGGTGTGCCCTACATGAGAACTGACCATCGACTCTTCGCTCTAGTCCAGGGAAGACCAATTCAACACTGAATTTTCGGTACGTGTCCGACACGCTGCCATACATTTCCGTGCAACCCTTTTTCAGCCCTATCTTCCTGGAAAATCATTTCCTTTGCACCTACGTAAACCAATCTCTCCCTTAATGGGGGAATTGTGGAATGGGTCGTCCCTTTTTATGACAAACACACAACAATTATTTGCAAAGCAATAGAGTTCGACACTTGTTCTAGTTTATGAGGAGGAGTTATTCAGGTTTTCGTCATGGGTTTTCTTCAAAGCTCGGGTAACAGAAGTAGGAGACACGTTCCGTCCATTTCGAGGTTGTTCCTCTTGCTCTCGCTGCTCCTCGTCCCGACCTACTCTGGTGTAGCCACCAAAGCCGTAGATGAGAGGAACGTGTTCAAAGTGGGCGTGATTCTTGATTTGGACTCACATCTCGGCAACCAAATGCGTATGGCAATCGAGATAGCATGCCAAGACGTGAACAGCACCTCGTCATCAGGAATTCATTACATAAAGCCGCATTACATAAACTCCCACGCAAAATCCCTTTGTGCAATTTCAGCCGGTTAGTCAATCCTTGCCCTTCCTCAGTTTGGTAACTGCAGCCTGCAATAATTTATACTTTGTTTGTTGGAAACATGTTAGTTGCCACGAGCAGTGACAGGAAAAAACCACCCCAAGTCTGATTTGAGATTACGTACCTGTTGTTACTTTTTTCTCCACTGCATGTGCTGAATGTTTACGATAAGTTGTTCAGTTTAGTAATATTGCTACACAATGAGACCCTTACAGAATGAAGCTGTGTATTTAAGACACACCATGATTATTTCAAATCATTCACCGAAAGAGTTATGGATGAACTTCTCGATTCTTTTACCATTTCTTGCAGAAAAGCTAGTAACCATTTCTTCATTGACCAAATTGTACTTGATATACACAAGGGATCTATAAGCTTTTGCATGAACGTTTGCTATAACTACAGTAAATTGATGTTCTTCCTCGTAGACATGTATCTCACGTAATGTCCATGGAGATGAAATTATCTCTTGCAAGAACCCACTTAATAGGGGTAAATAAGTGATATGAGCAGAAGAAATTGGCAAAGAAAATTGCCTTGAATCCCGAAATTTAGTATAATGATTTCCCCTTTTTTCCCGTTTTAACAGCTGAAAAGCTGATCAAAAGGAAGCATGTACAAGTAATTATTGGCTTGGAGACGTGGGAGGGAGCAACTTTAGTAGCCGAAATCGCTAATCAATCTCAGATACCAGTCATATCCCTTGCCAGAGACCATGTAGCACCGACATTGATGGCACAAACTCTATGGCCTTCACTGTTTCGAATGAGTACCGATGAATCCGACCAAATTAAATGCATCGTAGATGTAGTTGGTTCTTATAACAGGCAAAGAGTATCAATAATATATGAGGCCGGGGCGTATGATACTATGTACTCCAAGCTGTTAAATTCTTTGTCAGAGGAGCTTGGAAAAATCGGCTCGACAATAGAGGACCAGCTGATTCTTCAATCATTCTCATCTCCAACCGGAGCAGAAGTGTCTTTTGAAGAAAATTTAATGAAGCTGAATGGAAAGGCATCTCCAATCTTTATTGTTCTAGGATTGTCATCACCTGGAAGCGCTCGTTTTCTCAAAGAAGCGAAGAAGATGGGACTCTTCTATGGAGATTCAATTTGGATATTTGCTGAAAAACCATTCACCAATCTCCTGACTTCAGTAGATGATTTAGCAATCTCCTCCACTGTCAAAGATGCAATAGGAATAATCACCTACCGTCCCAAAAACCAGGCATATAGAGGATTCAGATCTAAATTCTTGAATATGTTTCGTCACCAGTATGGACAGAAGTTCAATTTTGAGCCAGCAATCGATGCTGTTCGAGCATACGATTGCATTATGACAGTTAAAAATGCCATAGATGCAGGACCAAGCCATGATATAATGCCTGAGATTTTGCTTAATAGAATATCGCACACCAGATTCACGGGTTTGAGCGGGCCAATACAATTTGAGAATGGTCAGTTGGCACATCGACCCAAACTTCAACTTGTGAGTGTTAATGGAAAAGAATATAGAGAGCTTAAGCCTTGGTCCCCCAATTTCAGTTTCTCGAGGAGTTTTGTGGCAAAACAAGGTTCGAGAAGGAATGCATACACAATTGCAGACATATCGAAGACCCAAGAAGAACAGACTTCTGTTGAGAACAAGCCCATGGTGATTGGAGTTCCCCGTAAAACTCCCTTTGATAAGTTTGTGAAGGAGGAAATGGACGACACAACCGGGAAAGCAAAGTACGTTGGCTTTTGCATAGATGTTTTTGAGAAGGCTGTTTCTCATTTTCCTGATGGTTTAGACTATGAGTTTTCTCCTCATGATGGAACATACGAGGAGTTGGTTAACAAAGTTCGAAATAAGGTATGGTACCGCATCATCTCTATTCTTGCATGATTGTTGCATGATCTTATTGTAGAATATCAACTGTTACTATCTCTGATGCACAAACCATCAGAACCTGAATAAATTAACCCAAGCAACATGTTCATTTCACGCAGATATCAATTTTCACTCACAAGATTGGATCACTTTGCATTAATAGACCGTCAAAGCCCCACATCCTGTTAATACCAATGTTCTGATTTGATAGTGCAATTTTGGTATCAAATCCTAAAGTGGCTCTCTTTGATGTTGTTTCATGGCATAAAATTAATGGAAGACCTACGCCGCTGCAGTCGGTGACATAACCATTCTGGCCAGTCGCTCACAGTTTGTTGAGTTCACACAACCGTTTATGGCATCAGAACTTTCAATGATAGTCCCAGCAAAACTGGACACGAACAGGGCATTGATCTTCATGGAGCCTTTCACTCCAACGATGTGGATTGCCTCTGGAGGCATCCTTATATACACAATGTTGGTAGTTTGGTTCTTGGAGCATCCGATCAATCCGGAATTTAGAGGCCCTTGGACTAATCAGCTCTCAATTGCTCTTTGGTTCACTTTCTCCTCTCTCTTCTTTGCTCATAGTAAGTAGCCTCTCTCTGTTGATTATAGTCCGTGTACAAGCTTTCGGGCCCAAACCTTCAACGAAAAACACATTTATTGCCGACTTTTGCAGGGGAGAGTGTCTACCGCAACTTCACTCGTATCGTGCTGGTGATTTGGTTCTTTGTAGCATTGATCTTGACGCAGAGTTATACGGCCAGCCTCACCTCTATGCTCACTCTCCAGAAGCTCAAACCAACTGTGACCACCATGGAATGGCTGAGAATTTCTAAAGCAAAAGTGGGTTGTGACCCTGACGCTTTCGTTTGTAAATATCTGACTGACACGCGGAACTTCTCGAAGGATGTCATCGTCCCCATAAGCAATACTACCAGCTACGGAGACGAATTCAGAAGTGGCAAGATCTCCGCTCTTTTTCTGGAGTACCCATATGAGAGAGCTTTCTTCACCGAGTATTGCTATGGATATGTTGCCATTCATGAAAACTACAGATTTGGCGGTTTTGGCTTTGTAAGTATGATCCTGAGTTTGCGTGTTGTATCTCTTAAGGCTAGGTCAAAAGGAAAAAAGGGGAAGCTTGAATATCACTACTTCTCTTGGGGTTAGTGTAGCCAAAAAGAGAAGAAAGAAGGGAATTGTGGAAACGTAAATTAGATATTAGTGGTTATGGAATTACTCTTCCTTGTTACTTAAAATCTCCTTTCCCGTTCATGTGCAGGTGTTCCAAAAAGACTCTCCACACGCTGCAAACTTCTCTGAGGCCATTTTGAAGCTTTCAGAGAGCGGTGAGATGCAAAGATTGGAGAACAAGTGGTTCCGTCCTGAGTGTACCATGAGGAACTTCACCAGCGACACACCGAGGTTGGGCCTTGACAGCTTCTGGGCTCTCTTCGTTGTCACCATCGCCACTTCCACGGGTTGTTTCCTTTTTGCGTGCCTCTGCACGAGAAGGAACCGTCAGGATCGTGAACAAGGAAGCACTGGCGATGAAATGAGCGTGACGGAGATGAGTATTTTGTAGTGTAAATCGATATACGCTGGCCTAGTTTTAAGCTCGTGGATATTCTTGAATCTTGGTCGATTCGAAAGCTGAATCTTATGTTGAAATAAAATAAAATTGATTATTGGACGATGGTTGCTGGTTGAGAAACCTGCAAGCATTGAAGAAGAGCCATAAAAGCTTTACAGTTGGCTGCATGGACTTCCAAAATGAAAGTTATTGGAGACTTCTGTTACTTTATTGTACGTTTTGATTGTGCTTATGATGACCGTGTATAGGCTTATTTTGTTTTCTTCATTAAACTCCCATCACACATTTGTGGGTTGCTATGTCTTGAATGCAATCATTGGCATTTGTAAACTTCAATTCCGGTATAAAGAGATGATGTCGTGAGTTGTAAATCAAGCCATAAATCATAGTCCACAAGACATAAAGAAGAGAAAGCATTCTCAATAAAAAGTTCTCCCTCTAATTTCTAGTGTTCTTATTCCAAGTTTGCAAAGTTTATTATCGTTGTTTTGGTTTTAACATCTTCTTGCACATGAAAACTAGGAAACACATGTTTGAAGAAGAAAAGGGTTTCTGTAAATCTGCCAATTGCTCATTCTTTGCGGTTTGGCTTTGAACTCTTTTCTCTCTCTTTCAAAAACTATACTGTGTGTGGGAAATGTAGGATCGATTACAGCAGCTAAGGGTGAAATTGACGCAAACGAGTGTTGTTGGTCCTCGCTTTCAGGCTTAAGTTACTGCACATAGAACAAAAAATCATGTTCAGATTAGGCTTTTGATTCTTTAGGCTCTACTGCATAAGCAATCAAAGATAAGACTCCAAAATAACCAACTAGAAGATTGACAAAAACTTCATAACATTGTAAGCTGATAGCAATTCGAAATAAGTAAGGTACCAATAGTACTTGGCACGATTAGAGAGTTTTAAAATAGCATAGTTCTAATGTTTTTGTGCCCATAGATGCAGACCTTTTTTTTATCGTGCCGGTAAATTTTAATTAGCATTGGTGAGTGTCGAGAAGCTATTGATAAAAGAATGAATAGTGATATTTTCTCTAAGTAATTTGTTGGTAACTTATCAACAATTTTATAAGATTTTGATAACTTTTTTAGTTTGTGTGAACATTAGCAAACTACAAATTTTTATTTGTTGAACTTTTCAATAGTTCAAATTCACCAAGGTGAATTTGCCAATCTAGTGATTCACTAACTATTGTTAGATTAAATTTCCATTTTAAATAAACATTTTTCTATTGGTACAATTCTTATTTGCCTTGTTTAACAATCCCATCATAAGCAAGCATGACTCACCAAATTTTCTCTAATTAAAGTATCACATAACATTAGATTTTTAATTATCATTGAAGTTATTTATCGACGACATATCATCGCCATGACCTTAAAGGTCTCTTTGTGACCCTCCGATCTAGTGTCCCATCATATGAATTCAATAGGAGACATTCTAAGATCAAGAGGAGCGATTTGATCATAATTTCATCAACATGAGACTTTTCCTCTTCCGCCTGATTTGTGTCGATGGTGTCGTCCATCTTTCACATCAGGGTATCAAACATCTCAGTAGTTATCAGGGCCTACACTTACTTGGC
This sequence comes from Eucalyptus pauciflora, assembly GCA_007663325.1. Classification (NCBI taxonomy): domain Eukaryota; kingdom Viridiplantae; phylum Streptophyta; class Magnoliopsida; order Myrtales; family Myrtaceae; genus Eucalyptus; species Eucalyptus pauciflora. The sequence goes on along the minus strand of VMYD01000333.1, from coordinate 808,350 downwards.
AGTGTCTTAATTTTTCTCTTTTCACAGCCAAATCGACTTCCGATATCCATTTTTTTAAATATGTCTTAACTTTGTTCCGACGAACGAAATTCGACTTTTAAATATTTTTGGCAATATTTATCACGTTGGATATTTTCACTGGTTATATTTCGTATTGGAGTCCGAATTGGCGTTGGACTTTTCAACGTGAGAAGAAGACTATAACAAGGAAAGTGTGATCTGACTTTGACCAAGATCTTTTGCATGGTTCACATATAAATATTCCGGTTTTGTCAGATGGCGTAGTTAAGCAGCGTGGTCTCCTCGCGTTGTAAACGTAAAGAACAGATCTTGAAGCACCGTTTGTTGAGTGCTTGGGACTGGGACCGTCATTGTAACCGTGAAACCTTGTGACAAGATTTGCGAATGTTTTCATAAGATTGAGAGAATATTTCACGAAATTTTTCAGGCTAAACACAGAGTATTTAAATGACTCGAGTGTGATTGTAATATAACTCATTGCTGCTCTTCCCGTGGACATAATTTAGCATGATAGAATCATGTAAATTTGATATCCAATCTATTTTCTCTATTCTGTCTTTTTTATTGCTCGTTTTTCGCTAGGGGTGTGCAAAAGAACCGAGATCTGCCCGAACCACCCGGAACCGGTGGTGTGACAGCTTGAATTTTCTAAGTCGTTTTCGATTAAATAAATCGGGCTTTTCGTCGACGTGTCTATAGTGATATTCTCTGAGTTGGCCACTCATGAGATAACCGGTCTATCTGGGGAAGCAATTAAGGGATCTAAATGCAATAGACTTGAGAATTCGACTAGGAATCGACTGCTCAACCGTGTCCATCTGCCGAGATCATTACGGCACTGTCAGAGACCGGAGATAGGTCGATTTGACTGAGATATGTGATCAGAGTGTGGGTGATTCCACCTGATTGCAAAATATTCGTCGATCGACACTAGACCGATTTTTCTATCGTTTTGGTACCCAGTGTCCGTATTCGAAACATCGAGATTTTCACGACAACCGAGAGTCGCCAATGTGTCGAAAATGTACTATGGGACTCGAGATAAATCGATCACGGGTCAATTGCACCAAAAATTCCTAAAACTGACCCGGTAGATTAGGTCACGCTAAAAGCGCGCCGGATTGAAATTAACCGCTTATTTGAACCCGATTTCAGAAATTGAAAGTTCAGTAATGTCACGAGCTATATTAGGGACGTCAACTCATCCTCCGAAAATTTTTCGGAGATTTCGAAATTTTACGGAAATTCGATTCGGACGCCACGGAATATTATCGGAAATTCGTACAGCCGAATTGAAGAGATTTTCAACTTGCAAGCCAAGCTATATGGTAATGGGGACCTATAGAAAATTATTTGAGATTTTTCTGCCGTGAAATTGGACCTCAATTTGGGAATTTGAGTGATGAAATTGAAGACAAAGAAATGGGAATTCGAAATCATGAGAAGGCAACATTATTTTGGGCTTCAATTTGGTTTATTTGTGAATATTAAGGTTGGAAAGTATTAGGAGACATAGCATTAAATGGAAGGGTTAAGCATGAAGACTTTCATGGCTAAGTCATGATGATTTTTGGTAATTCTTGTAGATATTTCTTCCTTTGCTCCTGCCGATCGTTCCATTCTGCCGTCTTCTTCCGCACGCTCGAGCATTTCTATTTTTTTTTTCTTTCTTTCATTTTGATCGTCGAAGCTTCAGTGTCCACCGAAATCACCCAACAAATGGCCGCCCCTCTCCACTAATATCTGTTTCCTCTGGTCAAACTTTCAAGTTCACCAAAGGCTTTTGTTGACCCAACTTCCTTGCCCACGATCCCACCGTCTCGGCCAGCTCGCTCGCGCCAGTCAACCTCATCCTCCACCGCTCCATCTTGACTCTGCTTCTCCGTCGAATCAACCTCACCGATCCACGCGGCTTCAATCCGAGCTGCCGTTCCAGTCAACCGCCTGCTGCAACCGAAGGCATCCCCTCTCTCACGCCTCTCGACGCCAGCGAACTCCACCAACGTCCACGAAGTAGCTCCCTTCGTCCGCATCTTCACCGGCCCACGCGTCCCCAACATCTCCTTCGCCCGCAGGCTCGGCCATAATTTGGCCGAGATTTGGCCCAGCTGCACGCCCATTTTCATTGCAGCTCCAATCCAACCTATCTTCAGCCCAGCAACTTCTTTGAAGCCCACTTGAAGTCAGGCCTAGATCTACAGCAGCGAAGCCCAGCAGGTTTTTATTTTCAGCAACGCAAGCCCGCAAGACCAGCCCAAGTTGTAAACAAATCTCAGTTGGGCTGAGATTTGTTGGGCCCGTTTTAGGTCCGGCCCGAGAGTTCGCTGACACCGCCGAAAATTAGATTTCGGCCTCCGTCGCGTCGTCGTCGCGGTGAACCGGTTTTCGCGATACACCGGTGAGTTTATACTCTAAACTCTTCTTAGTAGGCATTGATGCTAAGGGGTGTTTAGATTTATTTAATTAGGATTTAGGTGGTTAGTTAGATTAAATTAGTGATTTAATTATTTAATTGAGCATGTTAGGTGGTTAGCATGGTTTAGCTAAGGCCTAATTAAGCTGTATTATTTATCTAGAAGGGTTCGGGAATTTTCCGGATCCATATTGGTATTTTAATTTAATAATTTTGGCCTAGGTTAGTATTTTTAGAAATTAAATTGAATTAATTAATTAATTTTCGAAATTAATTAATTATTAATTATTTTTCTGGAAATTAGGCCGGGATGGCCGGTGACCAGAATTTCGTGCTGATTGCAATGGTGTGGTTAGTTTCTGCAATTGAGTGTTAAATTATGCAAATTGAGTGATGATTGGATTTTTGGTATTTAATTCCAAAAATTGTGAATTTCCAATATTTACTCAGAAAATTCCGGGTGTCGGATTTTAACACCGAAAATGGTTTTATGTACTATATAAAATAGTGGGATTTTAAAAAAGAAAGAATATCAATTTTTCTAGGTCGAGTTGACCGTGTACCCACACACGACTATTTTCATGCGGATTTCTAATACGAAGAAAAAGGCCAGGTTCACCATTTTAATTGAAGCATTTGAGTGCAATGCACGGTGCCTTGGGCCATATTTGAGTGATCGTGTGATGACAATGAGAAATCGTCCCGGGCTGTTGAGCTGGACGTTATCCCTAATTGGGATACCCCTTGATAAAGGGAAGCCGGTCGCAGTAGATTCTGGACCCTATGGTCCTTCGGGAAAGCCGTCGGTGAGACAATGCCTGGCAATGCCAGAAGACCGCCGAACAGAGAGTAGGCCATGCTATATGCCGAGATCAAAACTAGGAACACATGATGATTTGAGTATTGTGTTCCAATTAATTGAGCTTGAGTGATGCTCTAATTTGTGATATGAACTGTGCTGACCTGCAGGGTGGAACTGAGACGAGGTAAGTCTTATTAATTGTGTGATTGCGTGCTTAGGATGCTTCTTAGCGTCTTTCCCTCCTAGCTGCAATTTAGAGCTTAGACTTGCGGAGACATTGTCTCACTAGTTATTGTATAACCACTTTCAGGGTCATCGAGTGAAGGACTTGGAGCAGAGAGGAGGTGACTTGAAGCATAGGTCGGATAGGACCGCTTCTTTTTGGAAAACAATCTTTTGTAGTCTTTTGACCATAAACTCTTGTACTTGACTCAGCATATGTTTATAAAGGCATGTTTGTTTGTGAAATGATTGTTCTACTTTTCTATCCCGAGATGGTTACTGTCAGGGGATTCTTTTTCGCTTCCGCATGTGCAATAAAGTAAAAGGGTCGGCGACAAGTCCTGGGAAGTCGCAAAACTTTATCGACCAGAGAGGGATGGGTATGCGCTCGGGGTTCGGGGCGTGACAGGTGGTTCTTGAGGGAACCTATCCGGTTCCCGGTTCCATGGGCGGATCCGCCTTTCCGCCCACCTAGACAGGACCGATTAATTTTTAATATTAAAAAAAATGGAGTAGTTTTGCGAAGCGAATTCCTTGCTCCGTTGTGGTATTTCTCTTCCGTGTTCCAGGGATTTTCGGCTCTGGATTTCGTCCTTTCTTTCTGCCTTTTCCTTCTTTGAGGTTGAAATTAAGCCGAGTCTGTACTTGGATACTTGCTTTTGTCGAACCGATCGACACGAAAACAGAGAATTAGACGCAAACCACCTGGTCCGGAGCGGAAATTCTTGATTTATTCTATTTGATTTTTGCATGTAGCGATGAATTTTGGATTGCGAGGGTTCTGGTGCTGGGTCTGATATGCTGTAACTCGTTGGTCTCAAAAGCTTATCGGTTGTAGCGTAACTGAGAGACTGAAGTCAATTCTGAAACTTAGGTTTTGTGTTTTTTGGTTGCCCAGCGAAAGTATGTACTACTTCGTAAGTCAAGCAACTAATAAAGTCTTAAGCTTTTTGCCTCACGACTTGATCAGACCAAAATGAACATGTTTTCTCTTTCATGCTGTGTAGTTGAGAATTGAGATCAATTATGTCCTCTCTTTTGATGTTGGGTTTTCCTTAGCTTAAGATTTTCATCTCGTGGTCAGTGAGACCGGTTCCATGGATCCACTCGGGAACAGGACCGGACTGGCGGTCCAATTCCCAGGTGGATCCATGCAACAAACGGGTGGATCCCGGTTCCAATATTTCAGAACCAGTCCTTAGCGGGCGATTCCCGGTTCTAGGTCGGGAACCGCCCGCCCGGACCATGCACACCCCTACTTTTCGCTACACTCTTTCTCCCTTGAAGATCCAAATTGGCCATGTGGCGCAACTTCGATTGGTTGCGCATATTCATACTTCTCCTAGTCCTATCTATGGATTCTCACTGGCTTTTCACTCGACACTCTAGGATTAAAGGGAGACGGCGCTAACTGATCGCGAGGTAGATTGGTCACATATATTCATACTTCTCCCCGTACTAGCCATAAATTCTCACGAGCTTTTCACTCATCACTTTGAGATTAAAGAGACGTTCTTTGGCTTTTCGAACGTTCCTACGCATCAAATTTGGATTGAGCCACAACTCAATCTTCCTCAAGTGAATTCCTCGTTTGACCAGCTCGTGGCTCCACACACTCTACACATCACGGATAAGAAAATCCCTTTAGGGATGGATTTTCGGGATCTTCGGACGCTCAAGTCAATATGAGGTTTAGAGAATGTTATTGGGACGGTAACGAGTAATGTGGGGCAAAAGTCTCTTAGCTCAAATGGTTGATTCTGGGCATATTTATCCTTTACTTAGATAGCCCGGGGCTTCCGTATTATTAGAAATGTGATATTGCGGGACGATATTTCCCCAGCATGGGTCTGGTCTCCGCTTTCACCCCTTTAGGATTCTCCCTCTCATTTTTTTTTAAAAATTAATATCACGAAAAATCCCAAACCAATAGACTTATAATAAATTTATCCCAAACTAATTTTTTACAACCAAAGATCCCAACATCCTTTAGTTTCTATTAAATTGGATTAATACCATGAAAATTACAAACTAGTACACATGTGACAAATAAATAGTAAAACCCGAAACCGGTATACTCATCAACTAGCTCGTATCATCCGACTTATAAATTTAAATGAAAGCTTATTGAGAATAAGTTGGTCATAGGTGTATCAGTTTATGATTTTTATTGCTCAAATAATTAGCTTATGGTAAATTTATCACATGTATATTAGTTTTGGGTTTTCGTAATGATAACTTTTTCTTTTCTTTTGTTTTAGACCCCCATTACTTTTTTGGCCTTCTTCACTTCGAGGCTTTAACTGAATCACATGTATGGGCTCATTTTCAACTATTGTTGTATTTTGTGCAAAATTGGCGCTATGAGAAGAACGGATCAAAGTCATTTTAAAGCTTCTCTCTGCTACCTCCATAAGATACTTGTCTTTATTATTGTTACATAAGATGAGTGGATTTGTTTTCTGCCGTAGTTTGTTCTTTTCCCGGGGTGCAAAGATCAAAACAATAATATTTTATCATTTCGAGTCGACAACCCCTCACTTTGACTTTCTAAGCTGCGTCTTCAAGAGACGTACAAATCCATTTTCCGTTGATCAACAAAGCAGACATGTGAAATGGCCAAACTAGCATTTTGTAGTTTCTAGGGTTTTGTATTGTCCAAAAATGACAAATACACGTAAATAGATTATCTAAGCCATGTGACTGGATGCTGGTTTTCCGATATTACCTATGAAAAGTATTCCTTCCGACTCTTTCGCTGTAATGATTCATGAGAAAACAAGACAATGAATGTGACAAAAGAAGAGCATCATCTAGTGTGGTCGTGTTAAAGATCAAGTGCATTACGAGATCGAGACACATGTCCGTTTCTAATTTTCTATTAAACTATTTTCTAAGACCAAGTGAGCCCTAAGAGTTTTTTTATTGCATCGATATGATTTTAGTGGATCTTATATTCTACTTTTCCCAACTCCAGTGACAATTTGAATTTTGGACTTTTACTATACGGAAGGCTGTGAAAAAAAAAAATCATTTGCACCATATGTTCGTCATATTTTCCCCCTAAAAAAATGCCAAAACCAAAATTAAATTGGTGAAGTAAAATGTTATAGACATTGAGATATCACGATACCTGCAAAAGAAACATCATATACGTTGTGCATACGTTAAGGCATGTCTCTTATCATCAAGTAGGACTATGAAAACAATTGGTAGTCGAAAAGAATATGCAAGCATGGACAATCACTTAGATTCAATTTAGTAGATCGACTCACCCTCGATATGAAGGCCTTTGTCAGTAAGTTTCCCCACCGATTCCATTTCCATTTTGATGGGATTTTCAATCTCATCTTAGATACAGAAGATAAAAGATGGGATTTTCACAATTTTAAAAAGCTTTGTAAATCTCACATTATGTTATCACATCTCAATTCATATTCGGACAGCCAAACTCAACATGAATTTACAACTTTTCTTTATTTTATTTTTTGTGAAAGGTAATTAATATATTGAAAAAGATCGAGCAAACAAAAAGAACACGGCATCAAAACCCACAATCAAAACAACGGATCATAATAAGTGGAGGAATGCCGGAAAAAAGCCACAGCCGTAGTAACCCACTACCAAATTAGAAAGGAAAAGCACGGCATGAACAATCGGCAAACAGATACAAAACGCCCTCAGGTGGGGAAGGAACCACCCTCAGGATTTAATGAGAATCGCTGCACCAATTGCTTTAATCAAGCCGCACTAGCTGAAAAGGAGGGAATTAACACTCCCCTGAAAAGATGATCGGGTCAATGCCCTAGCTCCGCTGCAACCTTTTGTTCCTGATGTTATTTTCAACATTCCTAACAGAACAAATGTTATCATAAATGGTTGCTGATATAAATGTATGTAAGTGGAATTCCACTTCTCTGAGTACCTAACTTTTTAAAGAAACTCAATTTTTTTTCATACATAAGAGAACAAATGTCATCATAAGATATGAAGGGTGGTCCTCCTCCTCAGCTTTTAACTGCACTCCACGCATCAGAAAGGCTCACTTTACACTGAAGACAGACCTGAGAAGCGCAGTGGGGGAAGGCAATGGAGTCAAATGGCCTGAACCCTTTCAAGACTAAGTGAAGAGAATCTCGCCATGTGTGTGATGTCCTTCCCTTTGCACATGCCCTGCATTTAAGAAGCTTCACGCTTGTATGGCGTCTTTCCGGTATTCAATTGCGCCCACCAATCAGCTTTTGCAGCCTTCTATTTTAGAAACACCACCAAACATTTTCCAGATAGCCAACCAAATTGTCAAAACCACCATCTTAGCTCTCAATCGTTGGATGACACTGCTCGACAAAAAAAAAAAAATCGACTAGTCCACAAATCTCATTGCTGAACGACAATCGTGTATAGTATGTTCTTGTTCATCTATGTTGGGATCGACTGATCCCCGAAAAACCGGATTCGACACTAAATCGAATCCCTAAACGAATGCGGAAGACAAGCCCGGGAAAAGTCACGTATCACCGATCGTAAAACACACCACGGATTCGAGCATACCTTATTAGCCACATATTAGACACCATCGCCGTAAAGAGGAAGAGAATTCAGTCTTGTTCGATCCGATGTCGACAATTCGCCGTGAAGGGAAGATGGCGTCGCTTCTTGGCTTTTCTTGGAGAGAGAGAACTTTTTGAAGAGAAGGAGAACGTACGTACTTATGTCAAGAGGTGTCTTCTCCTTCTCTCTCATCCCTTTTATATGTTTCTCCTTCCACGGGCCTTATTCTCGTGGGCGGGGCTTTTAGGCCCATTGTGGACGGACGGGCCTTAAGCCCATCTACTCTAAAACCATCATCTCCCACTCGCACATGGTGGACTAAAACCAACATGGGCGGATAGGCCCAACTTAGGCCCATCAACTGAAAATCCCTCTTTTCCTCTTTCAACATTCATACCGGTGAATAATCCGTGCGACCAGCATACTTTGAGAGCTCCTTGCTATACATCTGTTAGGAATATATAGCAGCTCATAATGGGCGTCACATTCCGAGTAAATTTAGTATGCAGTACCCTAGATCGATCGATCACATTTATATCTCTCTTGATCTCTTTTGAATAATGATAGTCATAATTGGTCGACCAGTGAATACAAAACCACAATGTGATTTTCCAAATCCAATCTTCCTCTTTCCTTCAAACTCTCAATTTCAGTTCAACTTGCTTTTCTAGAAATGTCCCATTAGATCGAATCAACTCATGACTATTGGCAACATTCTAAGATAGCAAACACTAAGTAGAAATCTTGAGAATAAGTAAGAGTCATGAGGGCACTAAAATTGAGGAACTCTATTCCTCAAGAGTCTCACACGTCATAAAAGTTGAGATCATAACTTTTGCCACTCTTATAGGTCGTCTCATGCATACGTAGTATGAAATACGTATTACGGTATTAACTCCTTTCCCATGGAGCGTATGTCTACACCATCAATACCGTACAGATGATAGTTCAGACATACCCAATGTCTAACTTGAGTTCACGTATTTACTCATTCACAAAATTCATCAGAACTCACATCTGGCATCTTAGACAGATAAAGTAAAATGTATGGGTTATTTTACTTTCGGACATCTTAAGTGCTATGTCCTCATCTTAACACTCAGTTAAGGCGACATACGTATTTTAAGCTTGAGCTCTCGATTATCACCTAGATAATAAACTTAAAAAAAAGTCTCATCTCTATCTATCACATAGTAAATAGAGACAATTACCCGTGTGAGTGGGCTAATCTCTTATCTGTCCGACATACTTTCTCAACATAATATAATGCACTAAGCATTAAGATGCATAAAGATCAAACAAAAGATTCATAGGCATTAATAATGAAACAACACTAGTTCATACATGTGAACAACTCAGGGAAATTACAATACAGTACATCAGACTCTACGTAATCCTAGAGATTTTACATGACCACAAAATACGTCTCTAGGTATTGGCTTTGTCATAGGATCTGCTACCATTCTATGCATAGATATGTACTGCAAGTTCACATCCTTCCGTGCAACCATATCTTTGACAAAGTTATACTTGGTATCTATATGTTTCGTCTTGCCATGATATTTTGGATCTTTAGTGTACGCTATAGCTGCTTGGCTATCACAGTTAACCAATAACGGATTTGCAGCTTTCTCAATAACACCTAAGTGATCCAAAAAAAATCTCTTAAGCCAAACTCCTTCTTATATTACTACTAATAATGACACGAACTCAGCTTCCATCGTGGACAAGACTATACACGTTTGTTTCTTACTGCTCCAACATATGGTGCCATTATTTAATAAGAAAACAAACCTAGAGGCATATTTCCTTTTGTCTAAACCTCATCCCTAATCATTTTCAGAATAGCTTTCGAGTCACAGATCCTTTCCTTGATAACTCATCGTATAATCAGCAGTTTCCTTTAGATACCTCAGTATTCTCTTAACGGCTTTCCAATGTGCTGGACCTGGATTGGATTGGTATCTACTCACCATTCCAACTGCAAAACATATGTCGGGTCTTGTACACATCATAGCGTACTTCAAACTCCCAACTGCACTAGCATAAGGAACATGCTTCATTTGTTCCTTTTCTTGTGGAATCCTCGGACACAGCCTATGGCTTAATCCTTCACCTTTCGCAATAGGAGTGTCTATGGGTTTACAATCTTGCATACGAAATCATTCAAGAACTTTATTTATATATGATTCTTGCGAAAAGGACAACGATCTCTTCGAACAATCTCTTGAAATCTTAACTCCAAGAAAGTATGCAGCCTCACCCATATCCTTCATCTCAAAGTTGGAAGACAACCAACTCTTGACAGTATGAACAAACTCCATATTGTTTCCGGCAATTAGTATATCATCAACATATAATGATATGATCACAAATTGATCATTGGATCTTTTGATATATACACAATGATCCTCATCAATCATTGAAAACGTATATACCATTGTCTCGATGACTGCTTAAGGCCGTATATCGATCTCAAAAGTCGACATACATTTTCTTCTTGGCCTTTCACTATGAAACCAGTAGGTTGTTCCATGTATAATTCTTCCTCTAATTCTCCATTGAGGAAAACAGTCTTTACATCCATCTGATGTAACTCAAGATCCATACTAGATATTATTGCCAAAATAATGCGAATGGAGGTAAATCTCACTACAGGAGAAAACGTATCTTCATAATCAATTCAATCATGTTGATTATATCCCTTCGCAACAAGGCGAGCCTTATGCCTTTCTATCGAGCCATCAGCCTTTCGCTTTATTTTGAGAACCCACTTGTTCCCAATAGCTCTGCGTCTTTTTGGAAGATCACCAGTTCCCAGACTTTGTTTGATTTCATTGACTCCATTTCCTCTTCCATTGCATGAATCCATTTTTCCTTACTAAGGCAATTCATAGCCTCATTAATATTTCTAGGCTCATCCTCATCTTGTGGAGCAACCATAAAAGTTTCCCCTTCAATGTCAAAACGTCGACGGGGAATACTTTGGCGACTTGTTCGCCGTATGGGAGTTTGTACACTTTGCACATCATTCCCCATTATGCTCCCACTTGGATTAGATAATGATGATGTCGTCTCATTATGTGGTTGCAATTGAGAATGAGTTGAATTCAATTCATCACTTATCATGTTACTCCCACTTGGACGAACTCCACTAAGATCATTATCTTGATCCGAGGTTTCGAATAGAGAGTTGTCTCCCCCTATTTCGTCCTTCTTAGGAAATTCATCCTCTAAGAATGTGACATCCCGTGATTCAAATTCAGTTATACTCCCACTTTCCCGCTCACCTATGAACACATACCCTTTTGAGTGTTCTAAGTATCTTATGAGAATACTCTTCTTTCCTCTGGGACCCAATTTCCCAAACTTGTGAAAGGACTCATGTGTATGGGCATCACAACCCCATGGCTTAAGATAACTTAAGTCCGGTTTTCTACATGTCCATAACTCATATGGAGTGGAAGTAACTGATTTGGAAGGCACTCGGTTAAGTATATAGGCAGCAGTTAACAACGCATCACTCCAAAAAGTGATAGGTAAGTTAGCATGCGCCATCATGGACCTAACCATTTCCAGTAGGGTTCTATTTCTTCTCTCCGCAACACCATTTTGTTGAGGAGTATATGGAATAGATAACTGTCTTTCTATTCCTTTTTCATCACATAATTTTCTGAACTCATCAGATAAATATTATCGACCTCGATCGGATCTCAATGCATTTATTTTCTTGTCTAATTGATTCTTTACCATGTTCAAAAACCTTTTGAAACAACTTAATGCTTCAGATTTGTGAGAAATCAAATAGACATATCTGAATCGAGTATAATCATCTATAAAAGTGATGAAATAAACAGCCCCATGCCTTCCTTTCACATTCATTGGACCACAGACATCATAATGGATTAAATGCAGAGGAAATTCAGCTCTTTTACATTTTCCAAATGGTTTCCTTGTCGTTTTCCCTTCTAGGCAATGCTTACAGATGGGCAAATCGACTTTTTCAATGTTGCCCAACAAGCCCTCTTTGGCTAGTCTATTTATACGTTGTTGGCCAATGTGACCAAGTTTAGCATGCCATACATTCACATCATGATCATATGAATTAAGAGACGTGAGAAGGGAATAACACACATTTGCATTAACATATTCAATATCTAATACAATGAAACCATCCAGAAAATAACCACAACCATAGTAATTTGTATTTCAAACAAATCCACACCTCTATTATAGAAGTTCATATTAAAACCTAATTTAACCAACACTAAAACAGACATTAAATTCCGACGAATCTCCGGAGCATACAACACATCATGTAGGAACAAAGTGTGTCCTTCACGCATATTCAGTTGGCATGTGCCAATTCCTTTCACTTCAGCTCTAGAGTTGTTTCCCACATAAATCCACTTAGTTCCAGTTGGTACTCGTCGGAATTCCACGAAGGATCCTCTATCCTTCGCTACATGGTCTGTCGCTCCTTCTTTGGCTCACGACAGTCGCGAGCATAGTGACCCTTTTTGTCACAGTTGTAGCATTTCACCTTGGCTAGCTTTTTCATGCGAGGACGTTTTCCTCTTTCATGTTGGTTAAACTTGGGTTTCTTCCCTGAAGGACCTGCTTCCTTGCCTTTCCCTTTATTAAACCAGTTAGGGCGCTTGCGCTTGGAGCTCGAAGCTCCATTTGAGCTAGAACCAGCATGATAGAGTTCAGCATTCGGCTTAGCCGCCAACATGCGGTCCTCTTCCAGCTCAAGATGACGCATTGCATCCTCGAAGGTTTTAATATTTTCATTATGAGTTAGGTGCACCTTCATATGCTCCCAACTCTGAGGTAAGGAACGAATCACTGCTTGCACTTGCTGCTCATCTGTCAGGACATGGCCAGCATCTTTCAGCTCATTTATCATGTTTGACATCTTTCTAAGATGTTGCTTCATGGTCTGACCATGAGGCTTCTTATAAGAGTCAAACCTAATAGTAAGCTGCCTCAGTCTGGTCACCGAATTATGACCAAATCTTGCCGCCAATGCTTCCCACATATCTTTGGCATTGTCAAAACGCCTAAACTCTCGCATGACGTCATTTTCCATGCTGCTCAGCAACGTGATGCGAGCAAGAGAGTTCTTTCTTTTCCACGCAGCAAATGCTTCCTTGTCTCTCTTATGCTGTGCAGTGCTTCCTTCTTCAGGTTCTACCATGGTCAGGTTAAGAGCCTCAAGTGCTTCTTGCTCTTCCAGCACATACTGGATTTTTATTTGCCAAATTTCATAGTTGTCACCATTGAGCTTTTCACCTTTGTTCAGCTCGGCAACTATGCTCTTGGTGGCTGAAGCCATTGATCTGAACACATCAGACATATATGCACGAGTTATTAATGCCTATCATTTATGCATCCCTTTCGCACAGACCCATCATATTAATGAATAATTTCAAGTAAGGTTTCAGAATCAAAAGGTCACTACGTTTCCAATCATCCTCCAAAAATCCTAACTTAAAACTATCATTAATATGATTGTCATATGCAAAATCAATTCTATGAAGCTACAAAAACTTCTTTAACTACCCACAGCTAACTACCCACAGCAACCAGCAATCACAAAAAGCAACAGATAATTGACATATCATATACAATATATATGATAATGCTTTCACACAATATTGCTAACATATAGGTTGCTACCTCAACAACAATCAGGTAGTTAACATTACATAAGGTGTCCACAAAGAACACTAAATAGAGATCATCTAATACATTTAAAACCAAGCCAGCACACGAACAGGGAAAGATCCTCTTTTGTTCAAATTCTGGATCTTTTCCCTTGTAACAATACAGTAATATTCTTTTACAAAATCCATGACAATTTTCTTATATGAAGCAGCTCCGTTAACATCCCATATGCAATTCAACACATCTTGCCATTCAGGTGGAAGAGTGTTCATGAAAAATCGCACCATCTCTGACTGTGGCATGGGACGACCATTCCATATGACCTGTTGTATCTTTCCGTTGACTTCAAAAACATGATCAATTAAGTCACCATTCTCCCATCGATAATCAGTCAGCTCAGCTATCATCTTAGAAAGCCTTTCCTTTTGTTTATCAGTAATTACGCGAATAGGCGTACGTAACTGAAGAGGAGGCATTGTTCCTGCAACAAATGTAGAACAAATAAGGGATTACATATAATCCACATTGACTCAATTGGAAAAAAAAAAAAACAAATTCCTTATTTTTTTTTTGGTCAACGGTCAACGGAAGTCAACGGTCAACGGTCAGGTCGTCGGACGTCGGACCGGACGGACCGGTCGGACCGGTCGCGCCGGTCGGACCAGTCGGACCGACCGACCGCACGTGCCGCGCGCATGCGTGGGATGACGTCACGCAGACGTCATCCGGGATGGGGCGATCACGAGCGAGCCTCGTCGGTCGGGTCACCGTGAGTGACCGCCCGGCCAACCGGCGTCGATGATGACGTCACCCTAGCGGTTACCGACCGTTGGGTGACGTCATGCTGACGCCAGCACGCATCGGTCCGTGGACCGGCACGTGCCGGTTCGCCGACCGGCGGCGCGCACGTGCCAGTTCGCCAACCGGCGCGTGTGCCGCACACGCTGGACGAACCAGCGCGTCTGGGCGCGTGCAGCGTCCCCCAGCGGCATGCGACATGTCGCCGGACTCGTCTCGACGTCGCCTTCCTTCCTATGCCATCAGATTTTGATTTCGACTTACGAAAAACCGAAAAATGGGCGAACAACGCTCGGGTGTTGGGATTTCTCGCCCCGATCCGTACGACCTAATTGCTTTTTGCGAAAAATCAATCATAAACATCACACAGGTCGGGAAAAATGTGAACCGATGCTCTGATACCAATGTTAGGATCGACTGATCCCCGAAAAACTGGATTCGACACTAAATCGAATCCTTAAACGAATGCGGAAGACAAGCCAGGGAAAAGTCACGTATCACCGATCGTAAAGCACACCACGGATTCGAGCGTACCTTGTTAGCCACAGATTAGACACCGACACCGTAAAGAGGAAGAGAATTCAGTCATGTTCGATCCAATGTCGACAATTCGCCGTGAAGGGAAGATGGCGTCGCTTCTTGGCTTTTCTTGGAGAGAGAGAACTTTTTGAAGAGAAGGAGAACGTACGTACTTATGTCAAGAGGTGTCTTCTCCTTCTCTCTCATCCCTTTTATATGTTTCTCCTTCCACGGGCCTTATTCCCGTGGGCCGGGCTTTTAGGCCCATCGTGGACGGACGGGCCTTAAGCCCATCTACTCTAAAACCATCAATCTAAAAATTCCCTTCGGTGATTTTCTTCTTCACCGAGGACTGAGTATGAATCAATGTGCTATCTTTTGGGGTCATCCTCGCAGGTTTTACAAGAATGGACCGTCAGGCTTTAGCAATGTGTGGGCTAGGGAGACTTATACGAAAGGAGTCTTGAACATCCTATCACTTGGAAGAAGAATGCTCTCCTTTATTAATTGCACGAGATTACAAATGCGGCGAAGTTCTAAATACAGCAAAGAATGTTGTGAATCCTCATCATGATGATACAATAATTGGCTGAATGATTGGACACGCTTCTTGCAAATGCGATAGTTATTTTCTTGTTAGAATTATGTCTTCCTCCTAAAAAACACTTTAGATACAACGTCAGGTGCCTTTTTATAAGGAACCAGATGCACTTGAATCGAATGATTTTGCATTCTTTGCCCTTGAGCGTTCGGATTACCATATACGCAATGCAAAAAACAAATTGACAACGTGTTAGCATCACCATGTGCTATATGATCAAGCATTAAGCATTACATCATAGACTTTTTCCTCTTGCTGTCATCCATCCCTCATGATTTTTCGTTTATATTATTGATTTGTGTACAAGCTCTTTTACTTTTTGTCTGTGCTTCACGGGTCTTGATTCTCCTCTCTCTCTCTCTCTCTCTCTCTCTCTCTCATGGGTATTCTGTCCCACGAGGCAACAACCCTTCACACTCCACCTTTGTCAACAACTTCAATGTCCTTCCGACACTTTTCTCACTAATTTGTCCTCAAGCTACGCTCGGCAACAAACATGCCCCATCTCACTTCTCATTCTTCCCCTCTAACTTGCTCATCGACCCTTTTCATCGCCCTCATCTTCATATGCAGCCAGCCGAACCGATCCACCGCAGCTGCCGCCGCCAATGCCACCGGCCACCATCGCCAGATGTCGTTCGACTACTATGCAAAGACGTGCCCCCAGGTCGAGCAACTCATCGGGTCGGTCACGAGCCAGCAGTTCAAGCAAGTGCCGGTCTCCGGGCCGGCCACCATCCGGCTCTTCTTCCATGACTGCTTCGTTGAGGTAAAATCTCTCTCTCTCTCTCTCTCTCCCATTCAGATTCTCGTTCCATCCGCGTAATTTTTATTGATCCCGTAACAATTCTCTTCTTTCATGGCATTATAGGCTTTGCGCTTCAATATTTTTTCCAAAAATAAATGACCAGCAGAACAGTTTTTTTTTTTCTTTTTTTCTTTTAAGAGAGCAGTCTAAGCCAATGAAAAACCCAGCTAATCGCATTTTAAACTTGGTGAATCATCAACTAGCGAGATTATTATCGGTAAACGCCGTTCATTTGTTAATCGATTGAGTAGGGCGATAATCCTAGCGTAGAAACTACTAACTCTGCATGAGTTATGACCGATGTGGAAGGGATGCGACGGGTCGATATTCATATCGAGCAAGCCCGGAAGCAAGGAGCTGGCCGAGAAGGACGCGATTGACAACAAAGATTTGAGGGCGGAGGGATTCGAGACAATCGCGAAAGCCAAGTCCTTGGTGGAAAGTAAATGCACCGGCGTCATTTATTGTGGTGACATTCTTGCCATCGCTGCCAGAGACTTTGTCCACCTGGTACTTCCATCAACCTCTCGTCCTTAGTTTTTTATTAATTTATTTATTCGTTTAATGGAGGGATTAACGGTGTGAAAATGTGATGATTTAGTCCAATCTAAAAGGACAATCAACTTCTCCATAATACTTTTATTTTTAAATATTAATTTATTACATTAAAATGAAAATGGTCCTGTTAATAAGTGTGCTTGAGGCACTAATTAACCGTACCTAATAAAGAAATATTTTCATTTTCAGTTCACCGCTATTTATAATATGAGAAAATAATGCATTAAAGTTGACAACTTCTTTTTACCGATGTGTCTAACAAGTGCTCCTCTTAGCAAAATTCGAAAAGCTTGAAAACAAAAGGAAAACAAAAGTTTCAAAGAATAATACTCCTTTTGTCACGCCCCAATCCTCGGGCACGCGCCCATCCTTCACCTTGATCGATTTAAAAAATTTGCAATATCTCAGAACATATCGCCGACCCTTTCATTTTCATATGCACATGCAAAAGCAATTAAAAATCTCCAGACAATAAAACATTGGGATAGAACAGTAAGACTAAATTTCAAACCTTCACTTGTTATATACATTGCAAATCAGTGCACATATATATACAAAGTGAACAATTAAGTTCAATTCACATTAAGCCAATTTAAAACAAGGTCTACAAGTAGAAGTGGGGTTCTACAAGTTACGGGTCCTGTCCTCCTCTTCATCATCCTCCACACTCCAATTGGAGCCTTCAGCAGACTGTACCGGACTTTCGAGATCTTCAAAATCCAAGTCTGATGCGGGAGCATCCAACGTAGGTCCATCGACCAACTCAGAACCATCAATGCTTATCCAAGGCAATAAAGAAATTGGGCATTATGTGCTTCGATGGATCATTTTGAATGAATAATGTTAATTACTTATCGATATTTTGTGGTACGTCGATAACTAGCAATGGGAGGCCATTTTAGACGTCTTGCATGACCAATTGATGAAGTTTCAGGAGAATTTGTTTTTGGTCAAGGGATGAGCTCGAATTTTGGGAAGGCTAAAGGTTTACGAATGCGGTCGAAGAATGCGGAAGGCCAACGGTTCAAGAATACGGAAAGCTAAAAGTTCAAGAATGCAAGTTCCCGTACTACTAATTGCATTTCATAAGTTCCTAGGTGTATTTATTGTTATGCAGTTCAAGAGTCGAAGGTTTAAGTTCCTAGGTCATTAAAGTCTGTTTTTAATATTTCCTAATGCTAAAATCCTCCTATAAACAGGGGAAAACTATCCAATGTATGGGAGATAATAATTTTATGAATGAAATGGTGAGCTTTCCTATGCTTGAGTGAACTCCTTCGGAGAGTGGATAACTCCTTTCGGTTTCTTTATCCTTGGAGCGTAGATCACTCCTTGGTGGTGAGACAAGAAGCCCTTTTATCCTTGGCTGGTGGAATCTTTAGGCCTTGGTGGTGGGCTTCTCCTATCCCGAAGTCCTTTATCCTTGGTTGGTGGAAGCTTTAGGCCTTGGTGGTGAACTTCGTAGATCTCGATCCTCATCCTCGGTTGGTGGCGTGGCCTTTATACCTTGGAAGGATATCGTTCTATCTTTGCTTATTCCTTTTTGTTTCTTTACCATATACACTACTCCATACACTTAACCACAAAAATCCCTTCTGAAAAATTTCATTTCCGGAATCACTCACCCCATCACGCATCAAAGTCTACTGCACCTAGGGACCTGAAATGGTTATTCAATAACCAATGAGACAACGTCTCAGCAAATTCTACCCCCTAAGACCTGATTAGTAAACTAATATATCTTAGAGCTGCCTATGCACAACATGAGTCAGAGGACTTACCTTGGCCTCAGATTCCACCTGCATATTAGCACAGACTAAATAGGCACCCAAGCAATCACAACACTGATCGAAGCATCGATCAAATCGACATAGTCGATTACATGTCAACAAAACCACTCATCGGTCATTTCCATTCAATCAATCAATTCACAACATCATATCAAAGCAAATGATCAATCGACTTAGTCGATTACATGTCAATCAGATCATACATTCCCCACGATGTATATCTAGTCGCCGAGCACACATGCATTCTCTAAGGCAGTAGTTTACCAAAGTGATGCATCAAATCACCGAGCCCACGTGTCTTTCCCAAGATGCCTCACTTAAATTCATGGGCCCACTTGCATTCTCTAAGGCACTAGTTCGCTAAAGTGATGCATCAATTCACCTAGCCCACATGCCCTTTTTACGATGCCCGGGCCCACGTGCATTTTCTAAGGCACTAGTTCGCCAAAGTGATGCATCAATTCACCGAGCCCACGTGCCCTTTTAGATGCCACTCTCAAGATTCAATAGCTTTATGGTCCCACCCGACCTTTCCAAGATTCAATGGCTTTACGGTCCCACCCGTTCCAAAATTCAATGTTTCCCACTCGACCCTTTTCAAAATTCAATGGCTTTACGATCCCACTCAACCCTTTTCAAAATTCAATGGCTTTACGATTCCACTCGACCCTTTCAACTGCGGCCAACGATATTGCACATTGTAATTAAATTCCTCAATTTCATAATATCTTGGCCTAATTTGATGGTATCAAAGATACTCGATGAAAAATCGTGTGTGGGTACACGATCGACCTTAGCCAAAATATAATAATTTCATTTCTATAAATCTCACTATTTTCTGTAGTCTACCAAAACATTTTTGGCATTGCTAACCGATGCCCAGTTATTTTTCAATTAATAACCAAAGATTATTCAATTTAGGAATAAATCCCAAAATCACTCATAAATCAATTTAGCACAAAATAAAGCTCAATTAAATAAACGGACTGCACCACGATCATCAGCATAAAATTCCTATCACCAACCATCTGGGTTGAATTTCCGGAAAAATAATTAATTAAATAATTAATTTCGCGAAAATTAAATAAATAAATATTAAAAATCCACTTTAGGCCCGTAATGCCTTATTGGAAGCCGAGACGAGCTCGGAAAATTACCGAGACTCGTTCAATAAATAACATGGCATGCCTACTTGCTAATGTCTATTTCTAACCACCTAACATGCATCATTAAGTCTCTAATTTAATTTATCTAAATTAATATAACCATCTAACATGCATCATTAAGTCTCTAATTTAATTTATCTAAATTAATCTAACCACCTAATTGCATTTAATTAAATCTAACCAATCCTAAGTATAATTAGCAAACTAAGAAAGCATTAGTGAGTAAAACTCACTTGCGAAAAGCGAAGACCAGATCACCGCAATGGCGACGCGATGGCGGCCGAATTCCAAAATTTCGGCGACATCGATGCACCCTCGGGCCGGGCCAAGAAACTTTGCAAGCCCGTAGAAATTCTGGGCTTGGGTCTGCTGAACTGGGCTTGACCTCACGGGCTTGGGCCGCTGACTTCTTGGGCCAACGTTGGGCTGAACTTCAAGACTGAAAGTGGGCTGTAACTTAAATGGACCAAGCTGAATATGGGCTGGAAATGGCTGCTGGAAACACTGAACTGGGCCGGGCTTCAAGTGGGCTTCAAATGGTCGCTGGACTTGAAGATGACAATCACGCGGGCTGCACTTTACATGCTGGGCCAAAACTCTGCCAAATCGTGGCCAAGTAGATTGATTCGTTGGGCTGCTCGCTGCAAAGAACGTGGGCCGGATGAACGGCAACAGCTTGGGCTTCGATCGACGTTGGCGCAGCAAGACCGAAGCAGAAATGGAACTGCAGGTCTTCGAGATTTGCTAGCAGCTGAAGATGGAGCGGGTTGAAGCTGCTGCAGGGAGGATTCGGTGGTCTTCGCCGGTTGCTTCGATCGTGAGGCAAGCGTGGACTAGGCTGGGAATTGAAGACACAAGCGATGGAGTCTTCGATGGGGGCTACGGTCAACGAAATAGGAGGGGATTGTTTGATTGTTGACCAAGGGGACAGCAAGTGGTGGACTGGGAAACAAGATGTGGTGGGTGGTGACGCTGAGAGGAGAGAGTTCGGTGGAAGAGATGAAGAGGAGAGAAGTCTTCGTGGCAACTGGGGCTTCTGTCGTGGGGATTTTGTTGATGAGATAAATGAGGAAAATGAAAAGCAAGACAGAGGGAGAAATGAAAAGCAAGTAAAGGTGGATGGAGAGGAGTCGGTCGAGCTTGTCCAACAAGCTAGAAGAGAGAGACCAAAAAGTCACAACCTTAGCCAATACCTTAAATACTTGGTCCCCCTTTTGTCCTCAAACTTATCTCAATGTCCCATATTTCTTTCTAGCTTGAAATTCCACAAATTGAACCAAATTGATGCCAAAAATCAGCCCTCAAGCCATAGCTCCGAATTTCTAAATTTTGGCTTCAATTTATCCACCGAATCTCCAAATCGAAGTCCAATTTCGATGAAGATAAATCCCGTAGAATTTTCTATAAGTACCCAACACCCAAGGGCTCGGCTTGAAAGTCCAAACTTGCTTAAATTTGGTCTATACGAATTTTTGTTAATTTTCCGCGACGTCCAAATGATTTTCCGTAAAAATCCCAAACTCGACGGAATTTCTCCGAAAGACAAGACGACGCCCTATAAATGAATCGTGACATGCTCGGACGTCCCATTCCCGAAACCGAATTCAATTTCGTGGTTAAAATCGACCGAACGTGATTTTAGTCCGATCCGGCCTACCGGGTAGCTTTTAGGGATTTTACCGTTGTTATATCCCTTAACGGCTTCACTCAATAGCTTTTATGGATTTTACCGGATAGCTTTTAGGGATTTTTCTAGCGCAGCTTTCCTTCGCGCATTAATCTGCCGTGGTGGCCGAGATTTGGGATCCCATTTCTGCAACCACGTGCAGAGCAGCGTTGACGCCCTCCGCTAAGCCATCGGTTGCCGTCCCATCCCTCTCGGTCCCCTCTCTCTCTCTCTCTCCCATTCAGATTCTCGTTCCATCCACGTAATTTTTATTGATCCCGTAACAATTCTCTTCTTTCGTGGCATTATAGGCTTTGCACTTCAATATTTTTCCAAAAATAAATGACCGACACAACAGTTTTTCTTTTTTCTTTTAAGAGAGCTATCTAAGCCAATGAAAAACCCAGCTAATCGCATTTTAAACTTGGTAAAATAAATTTTGAACTCATACGATGTATGAGAAAGAATTAAATTTTAACTTTCCATTTTGTGTGTATTGAAAAATTGATCATTATTGTGATGTGGCGTCTTTAAGAATCTCTCGAATATCAAAGTCGTAGATTGACTCACCATTTGACTTCACCAAAAAAGGTGTGACATCCTGAATTTTCGACTCGTCCCGAATATATAAAATTGGCATCTCGTCGACGCGTCAATGGTCTTTTTTCTCTGAGTTGATCACTCATAACGGAGCAGAGAGCGAATGAGCATCAGAGCAGCGAGCGAGTGCCGGAGCAGAGACCGGGCGAGTGTCGAGTGACGGCGCGGAGCAGCCGCTTGACGAATGCCAGAGCAGCAACGACAAGTAGCAAATGAGAGCAAAAGCGGAGATTCAAAATTTGAAAGCCTTGGCTCGCCGCTTGAGAGGGGAATGACTTTCCTTAGAAGGAAAGAACGAAGAAGAGGGGAGAGAAAATAACCAATGCGTGCAGACTCTGCAGAGGAAAGAGAGAGAGAGCGCAGGCCACCATGGAGGCTGCATGAGAGAGATATGTAACTATTTTAGGTGCAGAAACTCCATCCTGGCGAGCCGGCCCCACAGCGCCACGTGGACCGACGTGGCGCTCCATGATTGGTCCGGGACCATGCTGACGGTTGCTCCGGGATCAGTCATTTCATCTTCATCTTAGCCCACAGCCCACGAAAGACCAAATCGACTTGGCTTTTTGCACAGGCCACATCGCCTGCAGCCATTTTCGCATCCTATTTCTTGGAAAATCACTTTATGTCACCAACTTATTAAACTCTCTCTCTCTCACAGCCACTCGTTTTGTTGCGCCAGACCTTCAAACAATTGATTAATAATAGTTCGCCAGACCTTCAAACAATTAATTAATAATAGTTCGATTTTTATATATTATTATCGATTCCCTGTCAGATAAAGTTTCATGATTATCATTTAAGACTGATATAACCAAAAGTTCTGGTTCAAATGCTTTATCTTGCATGTTTTCTATTCTAAAATTATTAGAACAGCTGCAAATTCTTTTTCACCTTGCTACTCTCTCCCCTACACGCATTTTATTTCTACAATACGGAAGAAGTGCTAGTGAGTATGGAGACTATCCCACCATTCATTCCATCTTCCGATTTACCCTTCACTCTCGTCTCTCCCTTTGGCTGATATACACGGCCCAGCTCGGTGGATGGAGGAGCAGCGGTACGATGATTGGAGATTGCGGAACAAGCATGGCAATGGTGGCCGGAGCTCCCTGTGCATATCGAGGTCGGGTTTAGACTGCCTAGTTGGGACGAGGAGAAAGACAGAAGGAAGAAGATGGGGTATCTTTAAATTCGGTGCTTGCTGGACACCCCTATGTGCCCGCTTCAAGATTCTATCAATTTAAATTGACGGGACTGATGAATTTAATAGATAGTGACGAGCATAATTCTCTTCTAGTATAGAAGAAAATTCCGCATCGCCGAAAAGTCGGACCCATTCCACAGCATCCTGAACGTTAATGACGGCTCAGGGATGAGAAGACTGATATCCTTTGAAAGTTTGGCTACATTGGAATCCTAATGCCATTAAAACACGCAATGATTTGGTCTCCATTGTCAAAGTCCACGAGAGTTCGGATCTCAGAAGGTTCAGGGAGGGCTCCCCCCATGAGAACTGACCATTGACACTTCGCTTCAGTCCAAGAAACACTTTGCGGGAAGAAATTAAAAATACCACTTTAGTCCTGGAAAGACCAATTCAACACTGACTTTTCGGTACATGCCCCACACGCTGCCAAAACATTTGCATGCAATCATTTTTTCATAGCTTCCTGGAAAATCACTTCCTTTGCACCTACGCGTACCACTCTCTCCCTTAATGGAGGAAATGTGAAATGGGTCGCCCCTTTTATGACAAACACACAACAATTATTTGCAAAGCAATACAGTTCGACACTTGTTCTAGTTTATGAGGAGGAGTTATTCAGGTTTTCGTCATGAGTTTTCTTCAAAGCTCGGGTAACAGAAGTAGGAGACACGTTCCGTCCATTTCGAGGTTGTTCCTCTTGCTCTCGCTGCTCCTCGTCCCGACCTACTCTGGTGTAGCCACCAAAGCCGTAGACGAGAGGAACGTGTTCAAAGTGGGCGTGATTCTTGATTTGGACTCACATCTCGGCGACCAAATGCGTATGGCAATCGAGATAGCATGCCAGGACGTGAACAGCATCTCGTCATCAGGAATTCATTACATAAAGCCGCATTACATAAACTCCCACGCGAAGTCCCTTCATGCAATTTCAGCCGGTTAGTCAATCCTTGCCCTTCCTCAGTTTGGTAACTGCAGCCTGCAATAATTTCGACTTTTTTTGTTGGAAACATGTCAGTTGCCACGAGCAGTGACAGGAAAAAACCACCCCAAGTCTGCTTTGAGATTATGTACCTGCTGTTACTTTTTTCTCCACTGCATGTGCTGAATGTTTACGATAAGTTGTTCAGTTTAGTAATATTGCTACACAATGAGACCCTTACAGAATAAAGTTGTGTATTTAAGACACCCCATGATTATGTCAAATCATTCACCAAAAAATTTATGGATGAACTTCTTGATTCTTTTACCATTTATTGCAGAAAAGCTAGTAACCATTTCTTTATTGACCAAATTGTACTTGATATACACAAGGATCTATAAGCTTTTGCGCGATTTGTTATAACTACAGTAAATTGATATTCTTCCTCACAGACATGTATCTCACGTAATGTCCGTTGAGATGAAATAATCTCTTCCAAGAACCCAATTAGTAGGGTTAAATAAGTGATATGAACAGAAGAAAATGGCAAAGAAAAATGCCTTAAATCCGAAGATTAAGTATAACGATTTCCCCCTTTTTTTTCCGTTTTAACAGCTAAAAAGCTGATCAAAAGGAAGAATGTGCAAGTTATTATTGGCTTGGAGACATGGGAGGGAGCAACTTTAGTAGCCGAAATCGCTAATCAATCTCAGATACCAGTCATATCCCTTGCCAGAGACCATGTAGCACCGACATTGATGGCACAAACTCTATGGCCTTCACTGTTTCGAATGAGTACGGATGAAACCGACCAAATTAAATGCATCGTAGATGTAGTTGGTTCTTATAACAGGCAAAGAGTATCAATAATATATGAGGCCGGGGCGTACGATACTATGTACTCCAAGCTGTTAAATTCTTTGTCAGAGGAGCTTGGAAAAATCGGCTCGACAATAGAGGACCAGCTGATTCTTCAAGCATTCTCATCTCCAACCGGAGCAGAAGTGTCTTTTGAAGAAAATTTAATGAAGCTGAAGGGAAAGGCATCTCCAATCTTTATTGTTCTAGGATTGTCGTCACCTGGAAGCACTCGTTTTCTCAAAGAAGCGAAGAAGATGGGACTCTTCTACGGAGATTCAATTTGGATATTTGCTGAAAAACCATTCACCAATCTCCTAACTTCAGTAGATCATTCAGCAATCTCCTCCCCTGATGAAGATGCTATAGGAATAATCACCTACCGTCCCAAAAACCAGGCATATAGAGGATTCAGATCTAAATTCTTGAATATGTTTCGTCACAAGTATGGAGAGAAGTTCAATTTTGAGCCAGCAATAGATGCTGTTCGAGCATACGATTGCATTATGACGGTTAAAAATGCCATAGATGCAGGGCCAATCCATGATATAATGCCTGAGATTTTGCTTAATAGAATATCGCACACCAGACTCATGGGTTTGAGCGGGCCAATACAATTTGAGAATGGTCAGTTGGCATATCGACCCAAACTTCAACTTGTGAGTGTTAATGGAAAAGAATATAGAGAGCTTAAGCTTTGGTCTCCCAATTTCGGTTTCTCGAGGAGTTTTGTGGCAAAACAAGGTTCGAGAAGGAATGCATATGCAATTGCAGACATATCCAAGACCCAAGAAGAACAGACTTCTGTTGAGAACAAGCCCATGGTGATCGGAGTTCCCAGTAAAACTCCCTTTGACAAGTTTGTGAAGGAGGAAAGGGACGACACAACCGGGAAAGCAAAGTACATTGGCTTTTGCATAGATGTTTTTGAGAAGGCTGTTTCTCATTTTCCTTATCGTTTAGATTATGAGTTTTATCGTCATGATGGAACATACGAGGAGTTGGTTAACAAAGTTCGTGATAAGGTATGGTACCGCATCATTTCTGTTCTTGCATGATTGTTGCATGATCTTATTGTAGAATATCAACTGTTACTTTCTCTGATGCACAAACCGTCAGAGCCTGAATAAATTAACCCAAGCAACAAGTTCATTTCGCACAGATATCAATTTTCACTCACAAGATTGGATCACTTTGCATTAATGGACCGTCAAAGCCCCACATCCTGTTAATACCAATGTTCTGATTTGATAGTGCAATTTTGGTATCAATTCCTAAAGTGGCTCGCTTCGATGTTGTTTCATGGCATAAAATTAATGGAAGACCTACGACGCTGCAGTCGGTGACATAACCATTCTGGCCAATCGCTCACAGTTTGTTGAGTTCACACAACCGTTTATGGCATCAGAACTTTCAATGATAGTCCCAGCAAAACTGGACACGGACAGGGCATTGATCTTCATGGAACCTTTCACTCCAACGATGTGGATTGCCTCTGGAGGCATCCTTATATACACAATGTTGGTAGTTTGGTTCTTGGAGCATCCGATCAATCCGGAATTTAGAGGCCCTTGGACTAATCAGCTCTCAACTGCTATTTGGTTCACTTTCTCCTCTCTCTTCTTTGCTCATAGTAAGTAGCCTCTCTCTGTTGATTATAGTCCGTGTACAAGCTTTCGGGCCCAAACCTTCAACGAAAAACACATTTATTGCCGACTTTTGCAGGGGAGAGTGTCTACCGCAACTTCACTCGGATCGTGCTGGTGATTTGGTTCTTTGTAGCATTGATCTTGACGCAGAGTTATACGGCCGGCCTCACCTCTATGCTCACTCTCCAGAAGCTCAAACCAACTGTGACCACCATGGAATGGCTGAGAATTTCTAAAGCAAAAGTGGGTTGTGACCCTGACACTTTCGTTTGTAAATATCTGACTGACACGCGGAACTTCTCGAAGGATGTCATCGTCCCCATAAGCAATACTACCAGCTACGGAGACGAATTCAGAAGTGGCAACATCTCCGCTCTTTTTCTGGAGTACCCATATGAGAGAGCTTTCTTCACCGAGTATTGCTATGGATATGTTGCCATTCATGAAAACTACGGATTTGGCGGTTTTGGCTTTGTAAGTATGATCCTGAGTTTGCGTGTTGTATCTCTTAAGGAAAGGTCAAAAGGAAAAAAGGGGAAGCTTGAATATCACTACTTCTCTTGGGGTTAGTGTGACCAAAAAGAGAAGAGAGAAGGGGATTGTGGAAACATGAATTAGATATTAGTGGTTATGGAGTTGCTCTTCCTGGTTACTTAAAATCTCCTTTCCCGTTCATGTGCAGGTGTTCCCAAAAGACTCTCCACACACTGCAAACTTCTCTGAGGCCATTTTGAAGCTTTCAGAGAGCGGTGAGATGAAAAGATTGGAGAACAAGTGGTTCCGTCCTGAGTGTACCATGAGGAACTTCACCAGCGACACACCGAGGTTGGGCCTTGACAGCTTCTGGGCTCTCTTCGTTGTCACCATCGCCACTTCCACGGGTTGTTTCCTTTTTGCGTGCCTCTGCACGAGGAGGAACCGTCAGGATCGTGAACAAGGAAGCACTGGCGATGAAATGAGCGTGACGGAGATGAGTATTTTGTAGTGTAAATCGATGTACAGTGAAGCATTGAAGAAGAGCCATAAAAGCTTTACAGTTGGCTGCATGGACTTCCAAAATGAAAGTTATTGGAGACTTCTGTTACTTTATTGTACGTTTTGATTGTGCTTATGATGACCGTGTATAGGCTTATTTTGTTTTCTTCATTAAACTCCCATCACACATTTGTGGGTTGCTATGTCTTGAATGCAATCATTGGCATTTGTAAACTTCAATTCCGGTATAAAGGGATTATGTCGTGAGTTGTAAATCAAGCCACAAATCATGGTCCACGAGACACAAAGAAGAGAAAGCATTCTCAATAAAAAGTTCTCCCTCCAATTTCTAGTGTTCTTATTCCAAGTTTGCAAAGTTTATTATCGTTGTTTTGGTTTCAACATCTTCTTGCACATGGAAACTAGGAAACACATGTTTGAAGAAGAAAAGGGTTTATGTAAATCTGCCAATTGCTCATTCTTTGCGGTTTGGCTTTGAACTCTGTTCGTTCTCTTTCAAAAACTATACTGTGTGTGGGAAATGTAGGATCGATTACAGCAGCTAAGGGTGAAATTGACGCAAACGAGTGCTGTTGGTCCTCGCTTTCAGGCTTAAGTTACTGCACATAGAACAAAAAATCATGTCCAGATTAGGCTTTTGATTCTTTAGGCTCTACTACATAAGCAATCAAAGATAAGACTCCAAAATAACCAACCAGAAGATTGACAAAAACTTCATAACATTGTAAGCTGATAGCAATTCGAAATAAGTAAGGTACTCGTAGTACTTGGCACGATTAGAGAGTTTTAAAATAGCATAGTTCTAATGTTTTTGTGCCCACAGATGTAGACCTTTTTTTTATCGTGCCGGTAAATTTTAATTAGCATTGGTGAGTGTCAAGAAGCTATTGATAAAAGAATGAATAGTGATATTTTCTCTAAGTAATTTGTTGGTAACTTATCAACACTTTTATAAGATTTTGATAACTTTTTTAGTTTGTGTGAAAATTAGCAAACCACAAATTTTTATTTGTTGAACTTTTCAATAGTTCAAATTCACCAAGGTGAATTTGCCAATCTAGTGATTCACTAACTATTGTTAGATTAAATTTCCATTTTAAATAAACATTTTTCTATTGGTACAATTCTTATTTGCCTTGTTTAACAATCCCATCCTAAGCAAGCATGACTCACCAAATTTTCTCTAATTAAAGTATCACATAACATTAGATTTTTAATTATCATTGAAGTTATTTATCGACGACATATCATCACCATGACCTTAAAGGTCTCTTTGTGACCCCCCGATCTAGTGTCCCATCATATGATTCAATAGGAGACATTCTAAGATCGAGAGGAGCGATTTGATAATAATTTCCATCAACATGAGACTTTTCCTCTTCCGCCTGATTTGTGTTGATGGTGTTGTCCATCTTTCGCATTAGGACATCAAACATCTCACGAGTTATCAGGGCCTACACTTGCTTGGTAGTGTCTTCATTTCTCTCTTTTCACCGCCGAATCCTCTTTGTCAAAATATGTCTTAAATCTGTGCCCACGAACGAAATTCGACTTTTAAATATTTTTGACAATATTAATCACGTTGGACATTTTCACTCGGTTGAAGGTCTTTTGGAGGAGGGATAAAATTCTGAATGATTTGTTTTTATATTCTTTCTTGGTTATATTTCCTATTGGAGTCCGAATTGGCGTTGGACTTTTCAACGTGAGAAGAAGACTCCAACAAGGAAAGTGTGATCTGACTGTGACCAAGATCTTTTGCATGGTTCACATATAAATATTCCGGTTTTGTCAGATGGCGTAGTTAAGCAGCGTGGTTTCCTCGCGTTGTCGACGTAAAGAACAGATCTTTAAGCACCGTTTGTTGAGTGCTTGGGACTGGGACCGTCTTTGTAACCGTGAAACCTTGTGACAAGATTTGTGAATGTTTTCATAAGATTAAGAGATTATTTCACGAAAAATTTCGGGCTAAACACAGAGTATTTAAGTGACTCAAGTGTGGTTATAATATAATTTATTGCTGCTCTTCCCGTGGACATAATTTAGCATGATAGAATCATATAAATTTGATATCCGATCTATTTTCTCTGTTCTGTCTTTTCTATTGCTCGCTTTTCGCTACACTCTTTCTCCCTTGGAAGATCCAAATTGGCCATGTGGCGTGAGGTCGATTGATCACGCATATTCATACTTCTCCTAGTCCTATCTATGTAATCTCACTTGCTTTTCACTCGACACTCTGGGATTAAAGGGAGACGGCGCTAATTGATCGCGAGGTAGACTGGTCACATATATTCATACTTCTCCCCGTACTAGCCATAAATTCTCACGAGCTTTTCACTCATCACTTTGAGATTAAAGAGACGTTCTTTGGCTTTTCGAACGTTCCTACGCATCGAATTCAGATTGAGCCGCAACTCAACCTTCCTCAAGTGAATTCCTCGTTCGACCAGCTCGTGGCTCCACACACTCTCCACATCACGGATAAGAAAATCCCTTTAGGGATGGAATTTCGGGATCTTCCGACGCTCAGGTCAATATGAGGTTTAGAGAATGTTATTGGGACGGTAACGGGTAATGTGGGGGCAAAAGTCTCTTACCTCAGATGGTTAATTCTGGGCATGTTTATACTTAGATAGCCCGGGGCTTCCGTATTATCGGAAATGTGATATTGTGGGACGATATTTCCCGAGCATGGGTCTGGACTCCACTTTCACCCTTTAGAATTCTCCTTCTCATTTTTTTATAGGTTAATATCACGAATCCCAAACCAATATACTTATAATAAATTTATCCCAAATTAATTTTTTACAACCAAAGATCCCAACATCCTTTAGTTTCTATTAAATTAGATTAATACCATGAAAAATCACAAACAAGTACACGTGTGACAAATAAAATGTAAAATCCGAAACCAGTACACTCGTCAATTAGCTCGTATCATCCGACTTATAAATTTAACGGTAAAATTTAACGAAAGCTAAATGAGGATAAATTGGTCATAACTGTATTGGTTTATGATTTTTATTACTCAAAAGATTTGTTTATGGAAAATTTATCACATGTAAATTAGTTTTGAGTTTTCATGTTGATAACCTTTTCTTTTCTTTCAGACCCCATTATTTTGTTGACCTTCTTCACTTCGAGGCTTTTAATGAATCACATGTATGGGCTCATTTTCAACTATTGTTGTATTTTGTGCAAAATTGGTGCTATGAAAAGAACAGATCAAAGTCATTTTAAAGCTTCTCTCTGCAACGTCCATAAGATACTTGTCTTTATTATTGTTGCATAAGATGAGTGGATTTGTTTTCTGCCGTAGTTTGTTCTTTTCCCGGGGCGTAAAGATCAAAGCAATAATATTTTATCATTTCGAGTCGACAACCCCTCACTTTGACTTTCTAAGCTGTGTCTTCAAGAGACGTACAAATCCATTTTCCGTTGATCGACAAAGCAGGCATGTGAAATGGCTAAACCAGCAGTTTGTAGTTTCTAGGGTTTTGTATTGTCCAAAAATGACAAATACACTTAAATAGATTATCTAAGCCATGTGACTGGACGCTGGTTTTCCGATATAACCTATGAAAAGTATTCCTTCCGACTCTTTCGCTGTAATGATTCATGAGAAAACAAGACAATGAATGTGACAAAAGAAGAGGATCATCTAGTGTGGTCGTGTTAAAGATCATGTGCATTACGAGATCGTGACCCATGTCCGTTTCTAATTTTCTATTAGACTATTTTATAAGACCAAGTGAGCCCTAAGGGTTTTTTTTTATTGCATCGATATGATTTTAGTGGATCTTTTATTCTACTTTTCCCAACTCCAGTGACACTTTGAATTTTACTATACAGAAGGATGTGGAAAAAAAATCATTTGCACCATATGTTCGTCATATTTTCCCCCTAAAAAAAATGCCAAAACCAAAATTAAATTTGTGAAGTAAAATGTTATAGACATTGAGATATCACGATACCAAGAAACATCATATACATTGTGCATACCTTAAGGCATGTCTCTTATCATCAAGTAGGACAATGAAAACAACTGGTAGTCCAAAGGAATATGTAGGCATGGACAATCACTTAGATTCAATTTAGTAGATGACTCACCCTCGATATGAAGGCCTTCGTCAGTAAGTTTCCCCACTAATTCCATTTCCATTTTGATGGGATTTTCAATTTTATCTTAGATGCAGAAGATAAAAAGATGGGATTTTCACAATTTTAAAAAGATTTGTAAATCTCACATTATTTTACCATATCTCAATCCATATTCGGACAGCCAAACTCGGCGTGAATTTACAACTTTTCTTTGAGCTTAATGGTTGCTAATATAAATGTACGTAAGTGAAATTCCACTTCTCTGAGTACCTAACTTTTTAAAGAAACTCAATTTTTTTCATACATAAGAGAACAAATGTCATCATAAGATATGAAGGGTGGTCCTCCTCCTCAGCTTTTAACTGCACTCCACTCATCAGAAAGGCTCACTTTACACTGAAGACAGACCAGAGAAGCGCAGTGGGGGAAGGCAATGGAGTCAAATGGCCTGAACCTTTTCAAGACTAAGTGAAGAGAATCTCGCCATGCGTGTGATGTCTTTCCCTTTGCACATGCCCTGCATTTAAGAAGCTTCACGCTTGTATGGCGTCTTTCTGGTATTCAATTGCGCCCACGAATCAGCTTTTGCAGCCTTCTATTTTAGAAACACCGCCAAACATTTTCCAGATAGCCAACCAAATTGTCAAAACCACCATCTTATACAACTTTGCACTGTACATGGTTAGCTCTCCATCGTTGGATGACACTGCTCGACAAAAAAAAAAAAAGAAATCGACTAGTCTACAAATCTCAATATGTTCTTGTTCATTTAAAAAATTCCCTTCGGTAATTTTCTTCTTCACCGAGGCCTGAGTACGAATCAATGTGCTATCTTTTGGGGTCATCCTCGCAGGTTTTACGAGAATGGACCTTCAAGCTTTAGCTATGTGTGGGCTAGGGAGACTTATACGAAAGGAGTCTTGAACATCCCATCACTTGGAAGAAGAATGCTCTCCTTTATCAATTGCACGAGATTATAAATGCGGCGAAGTTCTAACAGCAAAGAATCTTGTGAATCCTCAATCATGATGGTATGATAATTGGCTGAATGATTAGACACGCTTCATGCAATTGCGATAGTTATTTTCTTGTTGGAATTATGTCTTCCTCCTAAAAAAAAACTTTAGATGCAACGTTAGGTACCTTTTTTTTCGGAACCCGATGCACTTGAATCGAATGATTTTGCATTCTTTGGCCTTGAGCGTTCGGACTGCCATATACGCAATGCAAAAAACAAATTGACAACGTGTTAGCATCACCATGCGCTCTATGATCAAGCATTAAGCATTACATCATAGACTTTTTCCTCTTGCTGTCATCCATCCCTCATGATTTCCATTTACATTATTGATTTGTGTACAAGCTCTTTTACTTTTTGTCCGTGCTTCACGGGTCTTGATTCTCCTCTCTCTCTCTCTCTCTCTCTCTCTCTCTCTCTCTTTCTCGCTCATGGGTATTCTGTCCCACGAGGCAACAACCCTTCACCTTTGTCAACAACTTCAATGTCCTTCCGACACTTTTCTCACTGATTTGTCCTCAAGCTGCGCTCGGCAACAAACATGCCCCATCTCACTTCTCATTCTTCCCCTCTAACTTGCTCATCGACCCTTTTCATCGCCCTCATCCTCATATGCAGCCAGCCGAACCGATCCACCGCAGCTGCCGCCGCCAATGCCACAGGCCGCCATCGCCAGATGTCGTTCGACTACTACGCCAAGACGTGCCCCCAGGTCGAGCAACTCATCGGGTCGGTCACGAGCCAGCAGTTCAAGGAAGTGCCGGTCTCCGGGCCGGCCACCATCCAGCTCTTCTTCCATGACTGCTTCGTTGAGGTAAAATCTCTCTCTCTCTCTCTCTCTCTCTCTCTCTCTCTCTCTCTCTCTCTGCACTTACTTTCACGTGCATGCAATAGCAGCAGAGGAAGTCAATATTCAGGCAGATGCTACTAGCAGTTGAGCAACTCCCCACATTTTGAGCATCTTTTGTTATCTATGGTGACCGAATCCTTGCATATTCTTGTTTCTACACGAATGAGTCCGTGCACAACATCACTAATAAGAAATTACAGTTTTCATCGGCTAAACTTACCAAAAATTCAATTCATAGCAAGCGAGAGAAATTACCATGAAAAACTCGGAGAATCATCAACTAGCGAGAAAATTACTGTCGGCAAACGCGGTTCATTTGTTAATCAATCTAGTAGGGCAATGATCCTAGTGTAGAAACTACTGATTTTGCATGAGTTATGACCAATGTGGAAGGGATGCGATGGATCGATACTGATATCGAGCAAGCCCGGAAGCAAGGAGCTGGCCGAGAAGGACGCGATTGACAACAAAGATTTGAGGGCGGAGGGATTCGAGACAATCGCGAAAGCCAAGTCCTTGGTGGAAAATAAATGCCCCGGCGTCGTTTCTTGTGCTGACATTCTTGCCATCGCTGCCAGAGACTTTGTCCACCTGGTACTTCCCTAAACATCTCGTCCTTAGTTATTTATTTATTTATTTATTCGTTTAATGGAGAAATTAACGGTGTGAAAATGTGATGATTTATTTCTCCATAATAATTTTAATTTTAAATATTAATTTATTAAAATTAGACATAACTTAGGGTTTGAGAAAAATATAGTTGGCAATATTTGTTGATAACGCAAAGCGCAAGGTTCATGATAGAACGTAGTCAAAGTGATATTCAATTAATATGAACCTAACTTTTGTCGTTATTAACGTAAAACTAGCTTTAACAGCCAAGACTTTGGTAATAGGTTGTCGTCTTATTAACTTGGCTTTTCTGGCCAAGTTGGACTGATCCAAAAGTTTATCAGCAAGGCATCATTATAAAGACAAAAGGTTTTTTTTTTTTTTTTTTTTTAAAGCATCATGAGGACAAAACCAATCAATTTAATGGCTTTTTGACAAGACCCATCAGAATCTTCTTTTTTTCCGATTTCTTTTTTATAATAATTCAACTTTCATATAGAAGATTAATAGTTAGAGACGATGAGCATTTAGTATAATTAATGTGTGCTTAGAAGATGATTTTTTATGGTGCTTGGATTACAGTCCGGCGGTCCGTATTACCAAGTGAAGAAAGGGAGGTGGGACGGCATGATCTCAAAGGCCGCGAGAGTGCCACCTAATATCCCTCGGGCAAACTCGACCGTCGATCAGCTCCTCAAGCTCTTCAACTCCAAGGGCCTAACCCTGGAGGACATGGTGGTCCTCTCCGGCGCGCACACGATCGGGTTCGCGCACTGCGAGCAGTTCTCGAGCCGCCTCTACAACTACAGGGGCACGAAGCAGCCCGACCCGGTGATCGACCCGAGGCTCCTGAAGGCCCTGAGGATGTCGTGCCCGCAATTCGGGGGGAACAAGGACGTCGTCGCGCCGTTCGACGTGACCACGCCGTTTCTGTTCGACCACACGTATTACGCGAATCTCGAGGCCAAGCTGGGACTGCTGGCCTCGGACCAGGCCTTGTTCTCGGACCCGAGGACGAGGCCCGTGGTGCAGGATCTGGCGAGGGATAAGCAGAAGTTCTTCCAAGCTTTTGGGGCTGCAATGGAGAAGATGGGGATGATCGGGGTCAAGAGGGGGAGGAAGCATGGGGAGAGGAGGAGAGATTGTGGCTTCCATGGGTGAATGTCCATGCTTTTTCTTTCTTTGTTTTCGAATTTCATATTGTTTTTGTATTGGATTTGTGGAGTTTGATTGCTTGGTGGTGTTGTAGAGTTGTAGGTGAGGCCTTGTGAATGGATGAGAGCTGTCAAGAAATTAGGAGAGTCCGTGCATACTTTTGGGCACGTTCACTCGTTGATTGTTGACTTTGGATTTGTTCATGCAATTAATTGGGATTCACTTCATTTAAGATGATTCAATTGTTAATTTCCTCGCATTATTCAATTTTGGACTTCAGACTACACAAATTTAATCTGGACATTCACTTTTCATTTAGGTGAATTTTAGCCTAATTTCTATTTATATTAAAGGTACATTATGGATAGAATTAATTCAGTGAATATGATAAATAAATAAAGACAGGATATCTTTATATACACTCTGTACAAGATGTTGAAAAATAGGATAGAATGCAAAACACCTAGAAAAACAAGATTGAGTCGACTACCGTTAAATAATTAGGATTTTCTAGTGCATAAATAGGCACAATTTGACGACTAATGTGTTAAAATATTTAATCTTTAAAAGACCATAAAGTGAAATTTGTTTGTAGATAGTAAGGCCATGTTTGATAACCTTCCAAATAGTAATTGATTCTAATTTTTTGTTCCTGGGAGCAGTTTTGGAACAGAATCGTGTTTGGTAAAAATTTTGTTCCCGGAAACAAATAGATTTGGAGTAGAATCAAGAATAATTAAAAAAAAAAATTGATTATTAATCCGAGAACAAATTTAAGAATCAAAACCAACTCTTCTTCTTCCATTTTCTCCTCTTCTTCTTCTCTTTTCTTCTTCTTCATTAACTGCCATCCCGCCGCCGCCGGTCACCGGCAACTGGTCCAACGAGCTCGTCGGAGGCTTGCCAGACTAGGGCGAGGTCCAGCGAGCTCGCTAGGCCAGGGCAAGGTCCGGTGAGCTCGCTAAGCTAGGGCAAGGTCTGACGAGCTCACCAAAGGCAAGCCTAGCCTCCGGCGAGGCTCGTTTAGCCCCACCGGTCACCAAGCGGGCCTCGCCCAGCCCCAGCGAGGCTTGGCCAGCCCCATCGATGGCCAGGCAAGCCTCGCCTAGCTACTGGCGAGGCTCAGCCGATAAGGGTTGGCCTCATCAAGGGCTAGTGACGCTCCGATGAGGTCGTCGGCCACAAGAAGAAGAATAATAAGAGAAAAAGGAAAAAAAGTAAAGTAAAAAAGAAAAGAAAAAGTAAAAAAATTATTTTAAAATTAAAAGAAAATTGATTTGAAACAGAATTAATGAATACGATACCAAATACAATTCTATACAAAACGGCTTAAAATGCTTAGAAATTGTTCCTAGAAACAAAATAAAAAAGAATTATTTCTGATTAGAATCTGTTATCGGAAACAGAATCGTTACCAAACGCACCTTAGGAGATTACTAATGCGATCCATGAAAAGATTTGATTGCAAAAATCAATATTTTCCAGAAAAATGGGATAATAATATATTGAAAGAAATAGAAAATTTAGAACTGCAAATGACCAATATCATCATATAGAATATTTAAAAGGAAAAAAAAAAAAAAAAAAAAAAATATACCGTAAATGTGAAGCAATGTACTCTCTCCCCACCCTCAGCCTCTGCTCCGGTTGCGTCCGCTTTGCTCAGCCGCCGCGCTCCGCAGCCACGAAACGGCGGCGCCTCCAGATCAGAGCCATGAGAGCCGTCGTCCAGAGGGTCGCCTCCGCCAGCGTCGAGGTCTCTCTCTTTCTCTCTCTCTCTCTCTCTCTCTCTCTCTCTCTCTCTAAACGCTTCATGGGCTCACGTGAGCTGCTTCGTCGCAGGTCGAGGGCCGCACGGTGTCGGAGATTGGTCCTGGCCTCCTCGTTCTCGTCGGGATCCACGAGTCCGACACCGACTCCGATGCCGATTACATGTACGTACGGAACACCTGTCTCCTTCCAAAACCCGTCCTCTTCTACTTCGCTGATCGTCATTTCTCTTTGCCCTGTTGGTGGTTGAGTTCGAGAGACGACAATTTGAGGTCTTTTTTGGTGTTTTCCGAAATGGGTTTTGCAGATGTCGGAAGGTCTTGAACATGAGATTGTTCACGAACGAGAGTACGGGGAGAGGGTGGGACCAAAATGTAGTTTCTTCACTCATCTTGCTCTTGCGTGCACTATAGAGGAATGAATGTGGCTGTGCTTGCTTCTAATTTTGGTGCTTCATCTGCTGTTGCATTGCAGGTGATGCAGAAGAATTATGGGGTTCTTTTAGGTGAGCAATTTGCGGATTTAATGGTTTTCTGTTTAACTTATATCGTACCTCGTTGCAGATGAATTCTGAGGTTTTAGGGGTTTTCTGCAACTGATGTAGAATTAGCAAGTAATCTCATGTTGGGTAATTGGATGGTACAGTTAGTCAATTTACATTGTATGGAATCTTGAAGGGTAACAAGCCAGACTTTCATGTCGCGATGCCCCCTCAGAAGGCGAAGCCCTTCTACGAGTCTCTGGTCGAGAGATTTCGGAAGGCTTACAGCCCCGATGCCGTTAAAGGTAAATCCTTTTCGATTCTTTAGTTGTCTTGTTTAGCTTGGATGTACGGTTTCGTAATTTGGATCAATGAAAAACATGAAAGTAGATAGAAACCAGTAAATGTATCTCTCGGTGTCATCAGGAAAACAGTTAGAGCTAGCAGTTGTCAATGTTAATATCCTCTGCATTAGATAGCAAATTTGTATGCCTATGAGTCTACAGCAATGTTTCACCGTGGAAGTGATTCATGGTCGTTGCTCTAGTTTTCTTGTATCTTTTCTTGGACTATGGTATCACCATCAGATGTATGAAAGATAATTCGAGGCTCTTCTTACATTTATTTTGCCTGACTGGAGCAGCCCCATTTAGCTATTGTATCCGCTCCAGAGAACTTTCAGGGTGTTTTCATATAAGTTGCAATCACAGATATAAAGGGAGACATTTGCTGGCTAATTTTTGGCTATTGTACCTTTTGGCTTGTCAAATCTGCTCATATTTAAGATCAAAGATAGTTAATCAATATTTCAGTGGACCTTTGCTACATGTCGTGATGGGACACATCATCGAGGGCTATAATGTAACTGTTGTTCTTGTTCCTGTTCACTCTGGATGCAATGTCTATTCACTTGCTGCTGGATATCGTATATATTCGGCCATATCTTTTTCCCCTTCACGTGCTGATTTATCAACACCATGTCTCATTGACTTGAACAGACGGCATATTTGGGGCAATGATGAAGGTACCTTTGCAGGCATTCCTCTTCCTTCTTTGGCTTCTCATTCCAATAGTTGTTTATTTTCTGACTATGCTTCTTCTTAAGTATTGTTTCTCCTGATGGTTTGAAGGTCAATCTAGTTAACGATGGACCGGTGACCATGCAGCTCGATTCATTACAATCAACCAGGTGAATGCGTAGTAATCATTGGTGATCCAAGCGACGTTAAGTGCATTCTCCTTTAAAGTATCATCAGCTGTTAAAAGCTGACAAGAAATTGTCAATCTTTTTCAGAAATGCAGAGACTGCAGCAGAAGAGCCAGGAAAGTCAGGAAAGTAGTTAACGTCACATGATACTGACGCATTGATCTGCGGTAACAGTATGATTGATTGGCTCGCGAAAAATATTACCTCATTCAAGTTACTGGGGCTTTGCCTGCAATTACGTGAATACTCTGTATTTTCTGGTAGAATAGCACTCGATAATGGAATTGCCTAGCCGGGTTAACTTCTCTACTCTGTAGCTTTGTCGACTCAAAAGTTTAAGATGCGTGCCCAGGCATTAAAGTGACGCCTTTCTGTTTTGGAAAAGGACTAAAGATGTATGCTACGTAGGGCATGAAGGGATTTGGGTCCTCTGTGCTCAGGGTCCTGGCTGTTGGACCCAGGTGCCGCCGAACCTGATTGCGATTGCGTACCCCTCAATATGTAATTTATATTTCGTGTAGTATACTTGTTTGTAGAATCTAAAGGTTCAAGAAGGTACAGAGACCCAGGCATCGAAGTGATACTTTTCATTTCTTGAAACAGGACTTACAAGATTTATAGTTGGTAGGACGTGCACACTCGTAAATCATAACGAGGTACAGTATCTAGCGTCCTGGTTGTGTGACCATGGGTACCCCATGGCCAGACCAGGGTCTTGGCTGCTAGACCGCAGTGACTCTAGGCTGGACCCTCATCACTAGTTGCCGGACTGGGGACTTGCCTGTGGACCTGCAAACCTGAGGTTGATCCCCTTTTAAAAGCATACCATGAGATTTCTCAGCTATATATGCCAGTGAACGGACTCATGTTGTGACTTGTTTACCGTAAAGAAATTTATTCGATGAGTATGTTTTTCATAGGAAAGCAATTATATGGAAACAAGAAAGCAATATCACGGAGATTGTGTTTCAATTTTATACACCTATTTCAGGATTTTTAGATTTTTAGAACATGTAATGGAAGGACTAAATTAGGGGGAAAAAGAAAAATTAATAAGCTTGAGTGAGGGTACGAAAATTTAGTTTGAGGACCATATTCCGATTCTTGCTAGTTAAGAGACCAATTTGTTATCTTATCCTTAAACCTGTCAACACTGAAAAAATGTATTTAGACGCTAAAACCATCAGATTATGCATCTCTAAACTGAAACAAAGGGGCAATTCAAAGGGAAAATATGGATCGGTTTCTTTGTAACCTGCACGTGCAATAAATATAGCTGTATATGGTAATCATAATCCCGACTACCAAAAGAAATAAAAGAAAAAGAGACTGTTCGGGCTTTGGTTAGAAGGCAACATGCCAACATGAGAGGTAAGGAGTCGAAAACACAGTAAAAAAGGCAAAATCACCTGTTGAAGGAATTCTTCAGAAAGTCCGAGGGGTGATACAGGGCAATTCTGTTCATTGCTACGACTTGATTGACAGGATGGTTGTGGCTACAAACAAGGCTTCTTTCCCAACTGGTAAGATGTCCATCTTCCTGTCCATGAAAGTTGTGTAGTTGATAATGAGGATGACTGTAGCATTTAGAGAGCGAAAACCGTGGTGCTATTGTCTCTGACTTTGCTCTGTTCATTTATCGTGAGATGCATGCAGATGAAAATTGAAATGGAAACTATCTTAGCTACGTTAGTGAACCCAAGAAGCATAAACCTATGGCAAACAGCACTCGGTGAATTTTAGAGGAACCGTGGATTCAGTACACTTTAAAGTACCATAGAAAATAATAATACTCAAATACAATAAAGCATGCACATTGGGATTTATACGACTAAACCTAAGGAGATGCTTACTCATCCACTTTTTTTAAACCATCAAAAGCAGAGATCATATGCTTGCATATTTCCATCAAGGAGTGGTCTACGACGTCTCCGTTGGACTTCAAAGCACCTTCAGCGGAATGAGATTTGCAAGAAAGAGCCAAGTGGGCCTGAAGGTTATCCATGAAAAGAAAGAAAAATAAACAATGTAATGCAGACCTCAAGACATCTGTAGTGCATATTTAAATCATATCCTTCACCTCAAAAGCATGAGCTAGGAGTAATTGGACTGTTTCTGCACCAATCTTCTTCATAAGGCTTCTCAAGCTACTCCCATTTGAGAGGCACTTCAAAACTCCACCAAATGTTGGATCATCAGTAGAATCACTTGATCTCCGAGTGCGAACGGAAGGCTGATGTTCAGGGGAAAGAAAAGGGGCATGCAGCTATCAGGGATTACAAGAGTAATTCATCCCTTAATATGTCCATGTATAAAGCATGTCTAAATGAAAACTTCCATTAAGGAAAGATAGAAACACTTCATCAAACAATTCGCAGCAATCCTATGGTCTAAATTAAACCTTGGCAGTGTACTTGGAGAGATACTGCAAGATAAGCTCCAGCTTCCATTTTGGTTGATTAAAAACCTGAAATCAATTCATGAAATTAAACTCAATCTTCTAACAACCACTAAATTTAAAATGTCACTGTATAGATACATGAATCTTAGTAGTATCAGAACATAAATTACTGGGAAATTTAGATAAACCATCCTCAAGTTTCTTGTAACCATACTTTGCATCCTCTAGTTTCGAGATCAATATCCGCACCTTACTTTTAAGACCCTCCCCTCTGCATTTCAAAAGTTTCAAACAAAACTACTCTACACCTCACATTTGCTTATGGTGCTAGAATCCAAGGTGCCAAGTATTAGGCTCTTTCAAAACTCTAGTGTGCAAAGAGTAAATTTTGAAACTGGAGGGTGCAACATGAAGATTTAAAATTCGAAAGTTCATAAATGTGTTTTCAATTGTCCCTAGAATTTATCATGAATGTGAGTCAATATACAGCCAATAAGGAAGAAATAGAACAATGTTTGTCTTGCTGCAAGATTTATGACTTTTCCTTTTACTAGGAAATGAGAAATTTCAGGATTTTTTTTATTTTATTTTCAAAGGGTCTTGCTAACAAGTGCCCCCCGAACACACTAATTAAACATGCTTATTAAGGAAATATTTGATTTTCAAAACATTGATTGTGCATATCACAAGGATAGCCCTGCATTGCAAAGTGCAATATGTCTATATTTGGTTGCTTAACAAGTACCCCTTTTAAATCCTTCTTCAGAAAGTTTGAGAGCAGCCCCCCACCCCCAAAAAATATATATTTATATAAATAATAAATAAATAATATGTCCATCCACTCGTGAGAGGTAGAGACAGTCCTATACTTGATACCTGAAGATATGGAGACAGGATCTCATAATTGTATGTCAGTTCATCTAGTATTATCTCCAGCAATGGAGTTCTGCACTGAATCCAATGATTAGTGCATATTCAACAGGTAGAGGGAATCACTAACCAAGTGGGTTTATAAGGTGACAAAAACTGGGAAACATGTACCTAAAACCGTCAGCTCTTGTAGTACAGCCTTGCTTATCTGCTTGGTTTTTTAACACATCAAGCTCCATAATCTAAAAGAATGCAAGTCAGCATCTCAAGTAGAAAGCATTGCTCTAAGTAACCATATAGTAAAGACAAATTTACCATTGTCATAAGTTTCTGCATACTCGTGCAAGTATTGTCCACAACTTCAAGTGAAGCAATAACCAATGAAGTGTCACAAACTTTGGATGACTTGGCCTCTGAAAACTCGGGAAGTGTAAGATCATTTTCAAATCCAGTGCAGAGTTGCCGCAATCCACACAAAACAGATGGGCAATCCTTCATCAAGTTCTTGTAGCTAAATTTTCTTGAGCACTACACAGATAACGATGTATAATAACTTTGACCATCCTTGTACAAGATTTTACAAGATAACATCCCTTCCCCTACCGATACTGCATTGTTGAACAGAGTTTTTTTTTTTGGTTCTCTCTATAACAAATTAAAATGTGCGCAAATGTAGACATTGCTATTGCCATAAGAACTAGTAATTTAGCAGATAAAAAGAATACCAAAAGCATGCTCAGCAAAGACTCCCTTA
Organism: Eucalyptus pauciflora; assembly: GCA_007663325.1. Classification (NCBI taxonomy): domain Eukaryota; kingdom Viridiplantae; phylum Streptophyta; class Magnoliopsida; order Myrtales; family Myrtaceae; genus Eucalyptus; species Eucalyptus pauciflora. The sequence goes on along the minus strand of VMYD01000333.1, from coordinate 765,311 downwards.
TGATGCTCCAATCCTTGGTTTCTGCAATACCGTATAGTTTCTTGAGCCTTGATTGTGGGGCACAAATGCAAAAATTAATGGCATTAGGATGAGACATGATGGCTTACCTTCATAAAAATTGCTGCGAGATGAAAAATCTCCTTCAAGAAAATTGATGAGATATTGGAGCAGTAACATATTTCTCAGAGACTGCAGTCAATTAAGACGAGGAAAACCAATATTTAAAGATGTCATTCAAGCGATCATGAACCCGTTATCGCATTAGATATATGCAACATGCAAGGATAATTTTTTATGCAGAAAACACACTCGGAGTATAGCCATAGAGACAAAAATAAATGAATGTCTGGCTTAAACAGCAAAGAGGATTGAGAAGTTAGGATAGTGGAACAGATATAAGTAGTTAAGATCAAATCACAGTGCAGTATGACTGTTACCAAATAAATTCTAGAATAGGAGACATTAACCAGAAAGAGTGTAGCGTGTCATTAAAGACCATGTTGGACTAATTACCTTCATTTTTCCTTTTTAACCAGAATTTCTTAATAGTAACTGCCATAATTTTCCAACGATAGAAGAGGAAAGAAGTTCTTGATCATTTCTAAATTTATCTTTAGCTCAAGTTACTGCTTCAGCTTTTAATTTTACACGCAAAAGTTCCACCAGAAAGAGGGTTTTAGGAAGTAAATCCCAAAGAGTTAACCATAAATAGATACATGATGTAAAATAGATCAAGCTTTTCCTTTTTGTTCCTTTTGGTTTCCAGTTTCATCGAACTAAGTCAATTTAATATGACCACCGGATGGATATACTTCACAGCTCATACTCTTCCCAACACGGAATGATCAGTTGACATATCAGTAAATGGAACTTTGTAAGCATCCTTTACCAACATGGCATACCATCTATTCACCAAAGCAAGAAAGTTCTGCTTAGTCGACATAGCACTGAAAAAGAAATAGATAAGCAGACCTCAATATCAACCACTTGATGATTTGTCCCATCCACCAGTGTAAATAGGCTTTGTATCAGAAGATCAAAATCCTGCAGTGATGGATCAAAGAGCTTTGACTAACTACGGCAAGGTTTATGGACCACTTAAGAAAAAACTTTGAACGATATCAGGAAGGTTAACCGAAAACAAGCTCAATCACCACCAAGAATCTTGATAAAAGAACTCACATTTTGCTAATATGAAAGTACAATAGAACTTTCTATCATCACATAAAGTATCATAAAAAAAAAAAATTCTTCTTAGTTTTACCTAGGATTTAGAAATATAAAAAGAAAAACAGAAGGAAAGATTACCATTATGTCCAATTAACCAGAACCTTGTTATTATGAGAAATAGGAACATAATCATAGATCTGTAGCTGGCTAGCAGTTATAAATTATCACGTTCAAATGCATGCTTACATGATTCAAGGTCCAGATATATCTACCATTAAATGAATTTCAGTTCACAAGCGGGTTTCATGACTAATCACTATTAGCGCCTCAAACCTACAGAAAGTGTTGAACAACAAAACAAGAGGATTGTTACTACCGCAAGCGAAGACATTGCATAACTTTCAAATCAATCAATTCAAGAGAAATGAAAAGAGAACGGATTAGCCAGCATACACAAATTCAATCAATTCAAAGTACTGTAAAATGAATGTCACGAAGTATGTAATAAATTTAACTCACAGAGGGGTCGACTGGTCCACAAGGGTTATCATTAACTGCTGCTCTCCCACTAGTAGAGCTGTCTGAACCGAGAGACAAGGGAGACCAAGCCTGTTATAGAGGTGTTTGCCTTAGCAATTGAGAGGGAGGGGGAGAACAAGAGCGAGAGCAAGAGAGAGAGTAATAATACCTCCTTTAGCACTTCAAGCTCAGGTTGAGCAGCCGAAGATGATTCGGACGTACCTCCAGCAGACGAGCACACGCGAGGATAGCGCTTCAAACAGAGCAAAATCAGAACTTTGTTCATACCGAAACGAGCACATCAATAGAGAGAGCAGCCCATTTACCTTTTCCAACTCATTAAGAAGCTGGAAACTCGCCATGATAGATTGCAGCGATTCTCCCGTCCTGAGAATCCGAAAGATAGCCTCCAACATTTTGCTGTCACCACCAAACGAAAAGAAACTCACGATCAACTTAAATGGCAGCAAAAATTCAAAAGCATTAAATCGTCCTAAAACCTCTGGCGCTCATGACACCAGACATAATCAATAGGTGATCGCACCGAGAGAGATCAATGGGGGATTACTTGGTCGGAGGAGTTCCATTTTCTGCAACGACCGAGGCGCCGCGAACCGCTTCGAGGAAAGCAATGCCTGAAAAAATTTCCCAATTCCCACAGACAACGAAACGATCACAGTCATCAACACTGAAGCTCGCACGCGAAGCCGAAACAAAGCGTTTCGCCGATTTTCAAAACACGCCGGCGGAATCGGAATCGTCAATCCAGCGATAAGAAAGGCACGAAGTTTCGGGGTGTGGGAGAAGGGGGACACGTACGGTCGTCGTGAGAGTAGCGAGTGTCCTTGGACTCGAAGGCGTCGAGGATCGCCAGGGTGTTCTCTTCGATGCCCGCTCTCGCTCTGACGCTCCTCTTGACGCCGCCACCACCGTCGGCGCCGCCGCCGCCGCCGCCGCCTCTCGCCATCGCCGTCGTTCGTCCTCCTCGAGGATTCCGGCCTTCTTTGCTTGCGGAGGAGACTTTCGAAACCCTAGAATCGGAGAGAGCAAGAGAGAGAGAGAGAGAGAGATGGGAATGGAAGCTGGTGAGTGGTGATGAGTTGAAGCTTTTTTATGGGTTTTTCCCGCCATCGTCGTGCAGCAGGGCGGAGGAAGAGGACGGATTCGGATCGACCCGATCCAACTAGCTTCGTGACCCGAATTTTACCTCCCCAAAAAAAAAAAAGGGAAAAAGAAAAGGAGGAAAATAAAAGGGAATTCCGTTGCCGGGACTTGAACCCGGGTCTCTCGGGTGAGAGCCGAGTATCCTAACCAACTAGACTACAACGGATTTTGCTTATTCTTGTCATAACACTTCTATATAAAGTCATATTACCAGGGGGAAGACCACCCCACGCCTTCATGAATGATTGAAAAGACATGCAGGAAAAGATGACCCCAGAAAAACTAGGAGGCTTTTCACCCGTCAATTTACTTTCTTTAAGGTCCCGGGCTTGCAATGAATTCAATTCTGAATAGGAATTTCTCTCTCCAAAATGGGCTGATCTTTTTTCTTTTTTCTTTTTTGTCGAGGGATAAAGTAGCTTCATTCAGCTAGGAAAAAACAGACGGCCTGAAGGGGCTTCGATACATAATAGGTCTAATAGAAATGGAGGAGGTAAAATACCTCGGTTTGGAATGAGGGCATTGCTGTCTTAGCCTTTAGCTGCGTCCGCAATAAAATTTGTCTCCCTTACAGCCACATATCTATAGTATGGAGAATGTTGGAATAAGTTCAGCACATTCACCAAAAAAAAAAAAAAAAGAAGGAGGAAAGGAAAAGCCCGAATCTCCCAAGGGGACGGGGTTGGATTTTGTACTGCAGTAACGAGAGTGCGACAGTCTGACTCAATCACTCTCTCTCATTTCTTTTCTGCAACAAATGCTTTGGAGTTAGAAGTAAAGCTTGCACCTCCGCTTGCAGGGCCGAAGATGCACGAACTGAGCTGGAAAAACCGTCGACAAGTCTACCGAGGTGATCTCAGCACCCCATTTTCCGGCCTGAAAGGCTCTATCTATGCTGATTTTCAGTTGACCAGGCTCCGGTGTGCACCAACGCACGTTCGATTTGGTATGTACGAGTTGTGGTTCGGAGGATTGCAGGCCCCAAAGACACGAGATCCTTGCCTTTACTAAACGTTGTTTTCACTAGCTTAGTCGGATCTACATATTAGTTGTTGAAGATGAAGTTATTGCAAACCTTCCACATTTGCCACATGAGAGAGGTGTTAACCTCCGGATCAGGTGAGTTCCCTCGATTACCTCTTAGGTCCACTAGCCAAGCGTCGAATCTTGATAGGCGCTATTGTTGGATTTTGAAATTAATCTGTGGGTGTGCCCAAGCACGGTTTTTCCTGGGGCATTTAAAAGACAAAAAAAAAAGGTGCTGAGTCGATTCTAACACCCCTTCTTTGCACAGAGCGCAAGTTGGCTCGGATAAGATTTTTTTAACATGTTTTCCTTCGTGGGTAGGGCATTGTGGCATAGTAATCACATGAAAATTCTGATTTTAGGGGCAATCTTGAAATCCCAGATTGTCTCCACAAACTGCGAGGTGTTTGATGGGCTTGGTTTTGTCTCTCGTTTAGTTTTGCTGACCTTATGCAATTATAGCCACTCTTCACTAAATATGTGCCTGCTAGTGTCCCCGTCCATAGGTTTGTATCAGTAGTAGTCTGAGGACTCACAGGAATTGCGAGGATTTCCTCAACCGTATGATCATCAAAATTGTTTTGTAATAGTTGGATATTCCATGTGTTCTGTTCAAAACTTACAAAATCCGTCACCTTCTCAGGTTCTCCTCTAGAAGCAGGACCTCCTAACACCCCTTTTCTTAGTCACTTGTCTTCTCTAACTCTTTTCTTTTAACCATCTCCCACTAACCACTGCATTTTATAAATAATTGAGTCCCTTCCCTAAAGAAGACTTTGCCATGCCCCCGATGATCTTGTGCCTTTTCCCGCATACCAAAAGTCCCTAGAAGGGAAGTATAGTAAGACACTACCAGTCTTTCGGTTGTTACCAAGATCGAATTCTAATAGGCTTGATAAGTTGTTGAGAGATGGTGAGATGTTTCCTGAAAGCTTATCGCTGCTTAGGTGCAACAACAAGAGGGTTTTGACTAGTCTAAAGACGTGGCGATCAACTAGAATAAAGCCATGGTCCCGAAGGTCTAGCACATTCAGAGATGAATGGTTTCCTATGCCTTTGATGGAATGGCATACTCAAATGGTTTCCTGAATGGTACCTGTTCTTCTAGTTTCTCAATGTGACTGCGTCGTGAGTGGATAGGGAGTGGCTTTTGCTTCGTGTGCTCGTGCATGTCTTGAGAGTGAAAAGTAAAAGCCATGTGAGTGCCTCCAGGTGGAATGTTGTGTACATTATGCTGGAATGTCTTCTGTCTTGTCCACTTGTACTTTCATCGAGCTGAAAAGAGTGCATTCTAGTAATTTTTCTCGAGTATCAAATCACTAATTGAATCCACATTTAGTCGTTTGGATTCATATTGGAATAGGATAGAATAAATAAGAATTTGAAATCCCCTGCACATCCTCGAATTATTAAAATATCCTATCATATATTTGGTGCAACCTAAAATTGGATTTAAAATCTTTTCAAAAAAATCTTTTAATAATCTTTGAAAATCCACAACTTAAGATGGGATTGTAAATCTCTGACAATCCTTCTCATTTGAAAATCTTTAAAATTTTTTGAAAATCCCATCTCTGATTATGCTTCTCCTGTACATCAAACTCTCAAACCTTCCGAACCACATCTCTAGGAAGTTGACCTCGGGAGCATGACATCTCTCAATCGACACGAGTTTACTTAATTTTGGGACAGCCTCATGAACAGCAGGAGGTACTTCATGTGGGTCGTATGGCCGAACTCCATTGTCAAAGAAAGTGGTTAAGGGAGGCGACAACAAAGAAGGGATGCATCGTGGGAGGGCCCCTAAGAAGAGGTTCCGCACCACGATGCCATTGCAACGTTCTTGATGTTGGAACTTGGCGCTCGAGAGAATGGTTGCTAAGAAGCTAATAGTGTGCCGGCCGTTCTTCGTCGACTAACAAGTGAACGTCCGGATTATGAGTCATGTGTGAAAAGCCGGGCTCGATGTGAAGGGCATATGTGACTGGGGGTGGAAAGGTCATCTTTGCAAACCCGGATCATCTTTAGGCCTCTTTTCACCATCACTCGTCAAAACACGATTATCGGCCAATGGTGATAACTGGCATGGTCAGAAGCAACGGCAATCTTGCAGAGGTCGAAAGTGACTAGATAATTTTGGTGGTGGTCCTTAGGCGGTTGGTGCCAATGAAGCAATATCTAATGTGTTACTTTATCACTCCGTTAAAAGATAAAATATGAATTTTTTAGTTGTTTTCTAAATTTATATCTAATTCGGGTTTATTCTACCCCTAGGCCAAATCTAGCATTGTATCCAGATGTATGCAAGCTTACTTAGTTCGGGGAATGTCGTCAAACACATGATAGGATAATTTGTTATCCTATCCGGACTCAAGTCTGGGCTACCAAATGCTATCATAAGAATTTATGTCCCTCATAACGTGGTGTTTCAATTAGCTTACACTTTGATAGGCTCTCGCGTGTAAAAAATGACAGTGTTTGTGACATATTCATACCAATGCACAAAAATTACATGAATTCTCATGTAAAAGGTTTATCATGTGGATAACGGACTACCCTCATGATAATCGAGATGGACTTGATCTATATGTTTCTAGATCATGCAGTAATTACTTGTTGTTAAGTGTTGTTCTTCTTCTTATCTTCTCTTTACACAATCCCAAGCCAATCCCTAAAGCTACACTTGGTAGTTAGGATAAAAGTCAAGATATGAAAATATTTATCTTATCATGAGTTTGGATCCAACTAAATATCCCACGGAGAGTAGGGTAAATGTGAATATGATTTCTTATATCCGTGTTATAAAAGTTATTTTTCTCGAATAATAAACTTATTAAATTATTGAAATTAAAATATTAATTAATTATAAAAAAATATTTAAATACTAACATAAAACAAATATTCAAAATTAAAAAAAAAGTAACAGCAAATTCCTTTTATATATATATATTTCCTCAATTCTATAATATTATATACATTTAGTATCTTATTACATATTTTTGGCATATTATTTAATCAATTTTTTATTAAGGAATGATGGAAGGAAATAAAAAAGAAAGAAAAAAAAAAGAGATTAAGTGATAATAATAATAAAAAAAAAAAGTGAATAAAAATGAAGTAGAATAACCTAGATTCAAAAGGAATAAATTCAAACTTGTTAAGGTTTGTTTTAGTTCTCCAAGAATGAGGGGCGATGAAATTTCTTAAACACCCTACTATCTATGTCTTCTTGTCCATGTCTTTTGTTCATGTTGAAATTTCACGACTCCTTTATAATTCTTTGGTTCACATCAAAGTGCTACAAAAATGGCGAGAGAGTCAAAGCTCCTTCTCCTCTATAACTCTTTGGTTCACGTCTATAAAAAGCAACAAGAGAGTCCAAACTATTTTTTCTTTGTAACTCCGTGGCTTATGCTGAAGTTTAAAAAAAAAAATGGCGAGAGAATCAAAACATTATACTTTTCGGAATCACAAAGTGTTTTATCTTTTACTAGATTTAGTATTTGATAGCTAATTTATCTCATCAATGTTGCCATGACCCGTTTACATTTATTGTCATAGTCGAACCTATGACTTTGGATTGATTCAAGATTATCTCTCATTGTGCATTTGTGATTTTTTTAATAGAGAATCATGAAAGATTATTTTCATGTCCATTTGTGCATTTTGAGGTTCATTGATATAAAAAAAAATCGTTTATTACCACATTCACCAAATAATAGATAATATTAGCAAAACCACTGAGTTTCATATCTTATCACGTCAAATCTTATCCTCTTAAGAAATTTAGATAATAAAACACAATTTAAATGTTTTAAACCCATCATCTGGAGGCTATTAGTCCAAGAGAGGAGCCCACCAGGCCATTGGGCCTAAGAATTGTCTCATTATCATTTAGCGCAATGAGTAATCGAAGTTAAAAGAACATACGCTGTAAGTTGGCACTAGTTGTTATTTCCAGCAAATGTCAAGTGTTGGAGATAAGTATCATTTCTCAGAAGACGCATTTCACATGTGAGCAAGGACCGGATCCTCTCAATTTGGCATTAGACGATATAGAAAATCAATCCTTCCGCACCAATTCTCATCCACAATTCAATACAGGCTTCTTAATCACTAAGCCAACCCCAGATTACAAGTCAAAAACTCGTCCGACTTGGAAGGATCTGATCTTATCCTATCGCTTAAGAAGAAATCGAACATGTAAAAAGTCCACAAACTTTTCGCAAGTCGTGACGTCGGCAATGACATGCTTATATTCAGATGATTGTTTCCGGCTCGATGGCCACACGTTTCCTTCCATCCCAATCCTTCATGCATTGAATATGTGTTGCCGCATATACGGATCGGGATGAGTTCTTGAGCAACAAGCAAGCGGACTTCATCCATTTTTCTCGGCGATTCCGTTGTCTAAGGTATCGTCCAAGCGTGTGCGCTTATCCTATGTACCAGGAAATCTATGTTCGATGTTGCTTAATTAAATCAAATCGAGGTGTTTGTTATTGTTAAAAATGTGGTGTCATTTTCACCTCTTCCCATGTCCATGGGGACAACAGTGGGCACTCTTGAAATTGCTATCGCGCAAAAATGGGACCTCTCTACCTTCATGGGCATTCTAGATATGCCACGCGTCACTCATTAAAGTTCAAATATATCGGAACTCAAAGATAGTATTTGCCTATTTACTACAACACGCGAATATTTAATTGATTAATGATTGACTTGTTACAATACAATGAGTGATGTTTGTTAAGAAAATTTCTTATGGATTTTAAAACTGACAAAATTATCCATTAGATATTAGTGAGTCTGATAACTGTCTTGAAGTATGAGGATTCAAGAAAGAAATCTTGGAATGGAGACATCTCGTTCTAGCTCAAATTCAAGTACATTTTGTGAAGTCCATTTTAGACGGAAGATACTCAAATTTAGGCTTCATTCGTTTCACGGAAAATAACTCCTAGGAAAACGTGTTTCAGATTTTCTAATGCTCATTTCATGGAAAATAAATTGGTGGGGGAAAACATTTTCCATGAAAGGAAAATAGTGTTCTAAGATAGAGGAAAATGATTTCTACTTTGGAAAAATGGAAAACATTTTTTACACCTTTTTTCACCTCACTCTCTTTCATTAAAAACCTTTTCCTTTTATTTTTTTCCTTCTATTTTTTAATTTTTATTAAAAATACATTTATTAATTATTTTTTTTTCTTTTCTTTCTATTTCCTTTTATTCTTCATTGGATGGTCACCGGCCACGGTCGCTAGCCACGGCAACGGCCAGCGATTAGCCGTAGGTGAGCTAGAACCTCACTACAGTCTAGCGAGGCTCGAGCTTGCCAAATTCCGGCGAGGTTGAGCCTTGCCAGCCTATGGCGAGATCGAGCTCGCCTAATACCAAGGAGCTTGAGCACTACCAGATCCGGCCACTTGAGTGAGGCTTGAACCTCACTTGAGGTCACCAAATCCAATGAAGAAGAAGAGGAAAAAAGGAAAAAAAAAAAATAAAAAAAAAATATAAAATTATAATAACAAAAAATTATTTACGTTAGTGCATTAAGGAAAAGATTTTCTTTACCGAATAGCAAATTATATTTTCTAGCTCATTTTCAAGTTTCAACCAAATACTGCAAAATAAAATAATTTTCTAGAAAAATAGCTTCTTGGAAAATATTTTCCAGAAACGCTATATTTTTCGTGAAATAAACAAAGCTCAAGACTTTATACTAAAGAGAGAGAGAGTTAGAAAATTACTCTCATTACTATTTTGACGAAGTTCATAATATAGCAAGTTTGAAATGAAGCATATTTAGAATGTGACAAGTTCAAAACAAGACCAATCTAGATGTATAATGACTAATGATCTGGTTTGGATTTTACACCTGAAAAGATTTGATTGACTCAATCTAATTGATTGGTAAATCAATCATATAGATAAGTTCTTTCTAAACAAAGAAGCTCTATTTATAGAAATCAAGACTTTGATTGTACGAGTAATCGAAATCAAGTGGAGATTATGTTTTTGTCACTCAACAGCCGTCCAATCTTCTCGATACTAATCCGTCCAACGAGTAGATTGGAAGACGATCCTTTAGAGATTTCCCAATTACTAGTTTGAAAGTATAGAAGTATATAAGGAGATCAAAGTGCAAAGAAGCAAGTAAGAGATAAAGTGTAAAATTTATAATTCTAAAATTTGATCACACTTCTACCATATCATTGTCTTTCGTGAGCTTCAACTTTGTAATTGTGAGAAAAGTACGGAAAGAGTGACCAAGTTAAATTGTGTGATCTATTACTGAGTATTAACATTCAAAGTTGTAATCTCTTGTTGATCACAAAGTAGAATCCAACTAATAGACTGTTAGCATGGGAGAACGAGTATATGTTTGATTTAAGCTGAACCACTATAAATCTTATGTGCAATTTCTCTCAACCATAAACTCTTCTAGTTTATTGTTCTAGTCTATTGCACACTCATAGGGTACTTCTAAAGTCTATTCTATTGCTTAACAAATTCTTAATCCTATTCCAAAATTTGTTCCCTATTCAGACTTTGATCTTGACTCGTTCTATTTCACATAAATTTGTCAATTTTATAGAATAAACTTTTCACCCTTTCTAGGTGATACTTGCTAACTACCTCAATGTTAACACAAGAATTGTGGGGTTAGCGGTGAATAAATGGGCCTTGCCCTATAGTTATCACTACCCAAACGGGTCTTCCCTTTAGTATTAGAAAAAAATGAACAATTACTCACAACCACGCTTTTCATTTTATAGTGTCAATAATCTATTGGTAACTTGAAATTAGATGGTAATTTATTTGGAATAAAGTATTAATCACTCAAATTAAGATTCGTAAGTTCAGATAAGAGTTAATAAATTTAAGATATTGATAAGAAAGATAAATAAAGGTCGTAAAAGAATAAATAAAAATCTGTTATTTGCATACCATAAAAAGAGTTTGTAATTTTGTAAAAACGGTTAGGTAAATCATGAACTTACTAAGAAATTTGGTAACTGACAACTTATTTTACCATAAATTTTTTGACACTTCCTAACTTCATCAGAGATTTACCAGTACGGAAGAAATTCCTTTTTATTAAACTGGATAGTGGAATTTTCCACTCATGCTATTTTTAATTTCTATTCCGGTATTACACCGACGGCTTAAACATATCTTCATGGTATTTTGAAGCATCCTTTCTTGACTGTTGAAATTAGGAAACCAAAGCTAGCTAGAATGTCTGTTCAATTAATTATTAAAGAAGATACATAATAAATATGTTGGAACCTTGACAAGAAACCGGACCTCAGGACAACAGCAATTAAAAGCCCCTGCGAAGAAAAGTATCATTTAAGAGACCACAAAACATGCTTCTCACTCATCTCTCTCTTTTTCAGAATTACACAATCACAAACCTAGTCGTAACCCATTGGCCAAAAAGAGAAGACAAAACCCAGCTTTCAACAATTAAGATTAGCTTCTCTCTTACTCAACCCCAGATTTCAAGTCCTTCCAATTCTCTCTTCCTTGTATTTTGAATCATGTTTAGCATATAAATATTATAAAATTCCACACAAAGATGATATCTGCACATACATTGAGCATCATAAATGGTTAGATAGACCACACAAGTCAAAGGAATGATCTGTGCTAATGAAGAAATTATAAACCTTCATTGTTGTTGTGTCCCAATACTCATAATCCCCATGAATTCAGCAGGTCAATAAATTGATGCACAAGCTTTTCCAGCTGGACCCTTCATTAGTCAACCCCAAGGATTGAACATATTTAAGCTGTCCATCTCATATTTCAAAAGCTCTACATTCCTCAATCCTAGATACCGATGCTTGCGATACAATTCCCGCCTTGAAAAATGGAGAAAAACCTCAACAGCACAGCATCCGAGCCAATCCTAGAAAACGTCTGGGCAAGCTTCATCGGTGCAAGTCCATCGGAGCCATCCAAAACGTGGGAGCAATTGCCCGGTCTCGACGAGAGAACTGGGTCGGTGGGGATGTTGCAAAGACTGCCTAGTTTAGGCAGGTGGGTGTCGATGGGGTCCGAAGCCTGGGAAGAGATCCTAAGTGAGATCATCCCTGGAATGGCTCAATCAGATGTTAAAGACAGGACAAGCGGCTCATGCTCCGAAGCTGAAGTGACCTCCCCACTGGCCAAGGCGGTGATTGCACGACACTACCGGGGAGTGAGGAGGCGGCCGTGGGGGAAGTACGCGGCTGAGATACGGGACTCATCGAGAAAGGGGGCCCGCGTTTGGCTCGGGACGTTCTACACGGCGGAGGAAGCTGCTCTGGCTTACGACAAGGCAGCACTAAGAATTAGAGGGCCTAAAGCATATCTAAACTTCCCGATCGAGCAAGTTGTTCAGGCTATACACAAGGATAGCCGGTACAGAATTCCAGGTGATTCGACCACAATTTCTCGAGGAACGGGCTGCAATCACGCGTTGCCAAGTCTTGAAGAGCAAATCGTCAACCCAGGAAAGAGAACGAGGGAGTGGGAGAGATTTGATGGGGCGATGATGAATGAGGGGCGTCCATTGAAGAGGGTGGAGAGCACGGAAGAGAGTCGCTGGATTGATGAATTTGACGTTGTGGAATTTGAAGATTTGGGGAATGATTTGTTGGATAGCTTACTCTCTTGTTTATAAACTGGTGGCCATGAAAAAAAGTAAAGAAAACAAAAAAAACCTATTAGGATGAAAGTACACGAGCAGATGGTGAATTTAGTCATCATTGAGACAGATTCTTTTGAAGTTGCACCATATTGTAGTTGGATCCTTGCATGGTCGAGACCTTTGTAAGATTTTGTCTTCTCTGTTGCTATATTTACTATAAATTTGTCCTTCTGATTCACTTGCATTACATTGCTAATTTAGATGATCAAAGCTAATCACTACTTTGAAAGGACTGATGGTGTGTTATAGTAAAAGATGACACTTAACTCTTTGGGAGATCGTAAAGCTCGGTTGGTAAACTACTTCAGCTCCGTATATGTGGATGCAATAGCTTCTGAGTGTACTGTTGCGACTATATAAATAATATCTACCTTTTCGACCAAAAAAAAAAAAAAAGAAAGGTTGATTGCATAACCTACAAGCCCCTGGAAAACCTGATCTGGACATCTTCTCGGAATTCTTTGGCTCGTCCTGCTGTTTTCTTCTCTGTCTTTGGTCTCCCTGGCATACTCCTAAACTTTGGTGGGATCACCGGGGATAGATAGCTCTTCGCCCATTGCACTAGTCCTGCAAACGCACATAAACCTTACCACTTGCAGTCTCTAAGGTGAACAAATATGTTTCTGGTTAACTCTCCGTCTTGTACCAGTTAGACAAATACTTTTGAGGTTCCTCTTGCTTGTAAAAATATTGTAAATTGCATGAGGACATGGTATACCATATATGTCCCGTGATCTGCAAGAGCAAGTTTGCTTTTCCCAAAAAAAAAAAAACTACTTCAGCTCCATTCGATTAATATCAAGTTCGAGTTATCACTCGATTAACTCGATCGCAACTTTGATAAGTACTGTACTGAAGCAGATTGAAACCCCAATAAAGTAGTTGAATCTATATGACATGTATCATCAGTTTCTAATCTCGAGCCTGGCTTCTAAGTTCAAGCTTAAATAGAATAGAATCTCGCTAACGCTCAACCTTGAAATTAGACAATTTTTGTCTGGACTCGAGTTCAAGTTTGATTGACAAAGCTCAGTCTGACTATCAATTTATAAGCAAGCAAGTCGATGGGATGGAATTTTCACTTGGACGGGCTTGGACAGATTTCTGTGCTGTGGGAATGATGTTGGGTAACGAAAATTCTGCCCAAATAAGTGCAGCAAAATTTTCATTTATTAAAAAGAAAGGTGCAAAATATAAATCCCACTCCCTTACCACAGAATTTATGATTTCTTGCACCAATTTAAACATGAATCATAGTGACAAATATGATTAAGTAAAATTGGGAAGCAATCTACGTAATTTGTGCGATTTGGCTATCAAGTTGTCTCTCAATCATTCCATTTCTCGTTATTAGCATTGTATGGCGGATGAAAAGGGCCATTTTTTCCTTGAGATCTTTTACTTATATTCATGGTATGAGAGTTAAAAGTTTCATGCATGTACTCTATATTTATCGATATGTACAAATTAAGTCTTTCCATCAAGAGTATCAATGTTCACTAACACCCTTGATGTTGGTATGTTATCGCTGACACGTATGATGGTTCAGCACAAGGGGCCGTGTTTCAACAGGTCAGAAACGCGAAGAAAGGATATTAAAAAAATGAGAGAGAGATGATGCGCCTGGGCAGCCATGGCCAGTCACCACACAAGGGGTTGACCGCCTTGCCAAACATAGTTGGGTCCGAGAAACCAACCTGCGAGTAGTGATGGTCGGGCGAATCCTCGCATGTCTGGAAAAAAGAATATGGCAAACTGCAGTACTCGGCCTGAATTTTAGAATTTCGTGAATCATCGAGTCTTTGAATGGAAGTAGAACCTAATGTCATTTAATTGACCGTGGTGGGTTTAAACCATTTGAACCCGGCCCTATACGAGTCTTATATGGATCTTGGTGGGCTTGCGCAAGACTCTCTATTCAACCCATATTATTATCAGCTTCAGCCCAAATTCTGCAAGGAGCATTTTAGGAAGTGCCCTCCGCAGCCCTTCGCTTCCTCTTCGACGACTTGCCATCCGCTCCTTCACTTTGGCCTCCCCACAGTCCGGGGTACTCTGTTCGTTTCCTCCATTTCTAGGGTTTTGAGTTTCACTTTTGTGTATGCGCTTGTTGTGTTTTTTTTGTGTAGCAGAAGTCTGATTGCTTCACTTGGAAAAATTGTCAAGAGAGAAGCTAGATCCTAACCTATCAACATATCTAGTTGGATCCACCTTCACTCAAAAACTTAAACCAATAAATTATGAAACAACTATGATATATTAACTACTAAATATCATATCAATTATTCGATAGAGAACTTCTTTAACACAACTTATTTATATATATATATATATATCTTAACATGTCAATTTTCCAACGAGCAGTTTGGCATCAATGGAATGTAATGTTTTGGATGAGGTATTTTCATCTTTTGTGAGTAAATATTGTTTCAAGTGACCATGTCGCTCACTTGTGCCGATGGTGGGTTCGTGATAAAAATTCTACATAAGAATGGACTTGTGTTTTGCAGAAGGATGTCAGCTTTTGCTTTGGGTGTCAAATGACTTAGCCTTTTTTTTTTTTAATTACTAATCCCATTTTTCTTCACTCTTTGGGTGTTTGCTCATCATGATGGTAGTTTTGTCTTTCAGTTGTGTTTACGTAATTGTTTACATTTACTGTTCGTTCCAAGACACCATGGAGATTCCATGGACGTACTAGCTTATCCACGATGAGTGATTCGTTGTTCTTTTTGAGTATACATTTGCTCACTAAATTTGCACGGGAAATGTTTGTTTTTATGTCTGCTAGAATTGAGTATGTTTTTTCTCGCATAGGAATCTCCGCGCTTGTGAGCTGAGAGGAAGAGCTCGTGATGGTTCTATGTGTGGAAGAAGAAGGTGAAGTTAAGAGAGTTGTAAATTCGTTCCACCTACTAGTTATCACTACACATTATGTGTTGAAAAAAAGATAATTAGGCCTTGGAATTTTGCGGAAATTATTGAGAAATGAATTAGATTTAGTTCAATCAGCGAAGCATGCATCCAGAAATAATTGTTGTGACAACAAATGCACACTTTTATAGTTCTTTATAGGTCTTTGATTTTTAGGTTCTTTTACGATTTTTTTTTTATATACTTGCATCTTCTTATTTTTTATTTTACTTTTAGTAAGTCGATATAAAATTTTAAGCAATACATTAAAGTGGGTTAAAAGGGTAGAAGATATGGATTTTCATAGGTTGTGTTAAAAAGGAATGCAATCTAATAATATAGATCGAATCGGATATGGGTCACTAAGGGTGCGTTTGTTTGTGTTTCTATTCAAAAATTGTTTCGGGGAACAGAAATAGAAAAAATTATTTTTATTCCGGGGAACAATTTTTTACCAGAAAAACACGTTTGTTCTGAGAATAAAAAAAGAACAGAAACACGTTTAGTAAATTTGTGTTCTTTTTTTTGTTTCTTTTAATTTTTTAATATTTTTATTTTAGTTTGCCTTTTTATTTTTTATTTTTCCTTTTGGCCAGTTGTCGGCCTCGGCCATGGTCTGCAATCGGCTGACGAGGACCGGCGGCCTCGCCCAGCCACGACGAGGCTTGTCGGCCCTCGGCGAGGCCGAGCCTCACCGTGGCTGGGCAAGGCTTGGCCTCACCAAGGGCCGGTGATGCTTAGCCTCGCCAGGGGCCGGCGATGCTTCGTCCCTTGACGACGTCGCCGGCCAAAGAAAAAAGAAGAAGAAAATAAATGAAAGAAAAAAAAATAGGAGATAAATGTTTCTTGGAATTGTTTCAGAAACAAGAAACAAGTTTTTTTTTTTTTTCCAATTTTGTTCCCGGGAACAAAAAAATAGATTTGGAATAAAAACGCAAACAAATACGTTTATGTTCTTTTTTTGTTCCCAGGAACAAAAAAAATAGAATTTTTGTTCATAAACAGAAAAAAAGAATACAAACAAACACACCCTAAATTCGTCTTGCATGATGTTGGAATATAATACGCGAAAACGACAGGATCTTACAAATTATGTTAACACGAAATTACCAGAGAAATAAACGAGAAAAATAAGAATACCAAAAATTTATGTGGTTCGGTTCGAGTCTCGGTACCTACATCCACAGGAAGAGCCAGCAGCAAATAATTTACTATAATAAGAGTATTAGAGTTTACAATCACTCACACGCTCAAGTGTTTCCCACACCTAGATTTAACCCCAAACCCAAAGTGTTTATAAATAAACAACTCAATTGAGTATAAACTCACGGCACAAAAATTACCACGTTCAAGTCATACCCCAAAAAGAAAAGAAATCTCCAGCGTCCTTTTCTTTTTTCTTTTTTTCCCGGCGTGGACGTGCGGTTTCTTTGATTGTCGAACGTGCGTCTCTACATAGGGTTTTCTTTTCCTTTTATACGTGTAAGTCAAATTCTTGACTTGGGCCCACCATCCACATGCAGGCTTTCTTTGTTTTGTTTAGCTTCAAAAGTTCAGCGAATCGCGTTTTGCAAACACTCAAACTCGAGACATAATTTAACACATGAAAATTGGCCAATTTAGATCAGACCATTTTTTTATCTTACCCGACTCACACATTTCACGTGCATTGGAAAAAAGGTAATGAGATCACTTGACAATATTGCAATATAATCGTAGGAGGTCAAACACTGAATTAATTATGTTCTGATTTCATTCATGCATTTCATCAAACAAGCAATATGCACTACGATCAAGAGCGTAGTCATAGGATCGCAGGCGATATATTGCTTAGGATAATTATCTCAAGGACAATTCAAACATAATTTATCAAAAACAGCTTCGATTCCAATCAATTTTCACACAAACTTAACAACGGATCACAGCCTCTGTCTTAGCTCATAAAGGAGTTGGGACATATTTGAATCTAATATTGAAGCCACGATTACGGGTCACGAACGGTGTTTGAACTAGCTATAGGATGTCCTTCTAAGTGTCTCCGGTGAATATAAATGCCCGCGAAGAACCTTCAACCGAGAAAGTAACGCTTCAAGCTACTTGGCTAAAAACAAGAGTCAAACAAAGCACAACTTGCGCAACCTTGAAACAAGAAGGACCAACGGCGACCAAAGGCGGGGGACTACGTTCAGAGGCAATGGCTTAATTCAAAAGCACGTGCAATGTTCACTAGTTACCGTAGATATAGGAGACCATGCAGTTATAAACTTAAAATTTCATGGATGAATTAGAGAAATTTAAACTTACTATATGTATAATTTCTATAGTGGGTTTATGTTGACGGTATTGATATGAAATGAAATAAGAATAACTTGATTTCATAAATCTCAACATAATTGGGTTAAAACAAAAAGATGTGATATTATATAGATGACAAATCTTATATTCATCCAATATGTAGAGAAGAATTTTTCCACGCAAATGGATTAGCAACTTTCCATTCGTAATCATTGTCAGAATCAGGAATGAAAATTTCTTATCAAATTCCCCATCCATCTTCTTCTTATGTATATTCTCTTAATTGAGAAAAATACTTGTCTCGTTCTTATATCTCTTTCATTTATACAATGAGAAAAACAATGGCTCTTTTATGCTCTCTAGCCAGTGCATTGAGCTATAGGGTAGTGTCCATTTTGGGTGCGAGTTTTTTCATTCTTCCTCACACGAACAAGAACTTTGATATTCCCGTGATTAAGCTGAAGCATCAATGCCTTCCTAAGTTGGAATTCCACTAGTATTCCGCTTATGTGTGAACATCTGAATTTTTGCCGACATAGTGAATGTGCATTTTTATTTTTATTTTTGTTAAAAAAAGAAGAAGATAGAAAATAGTAACAGGACCAAATAATAATAATAATAATAAAGATGAATGAATAAATAAGTAAATAAAAGAAGAGAGGCCCAGCTGGTGGGGCCCTAATCCTGTGGCCCAAGCCCATCACTGCATCATTCCAGTTGATCAGCTCGTTCGGCCCAATTCACTTACTGCTTTACCTCTCATTTTGGGTCCTCCTGTCATTTTTATTTTTGTAATTGCATTCGAAATGTTTGAATCGAGACGATGGGAAGGCCCGAGGACGAAATAGAATGTGATAGCTGGTGCATCTCGTGAAGAAAAAGGAAGGGCTAGGCAAACGAAAGAACAGTTTTAAGAAAATGCATCTGAATAATGAAATAGGAAGAGACAGAGGAATAATTAATTACCCTGGACCACAAAACAAGAATGAACTTATAACTAACTAACCGCAAAGGACAAACTGAATTTCCTTATAAACACGTGAAAGAACATAAGACACGAGAATCCAGCTGAACTAAACTTATAAATATAAGTGAAATTCAGATTCACATTTTCCACTCCTTCTCAAAAGAAATCACCCATCCCACCTAGTAAGAATTACTTCTATATATGACGAATAACACATCTCGAGCAAGACTAAAGTCATCTAAATTGAACTCACCGCTTTGGTTAGAGATTGGATCGATTAATCTCCAGGAGAATGGTTGATGCTTGTCAATGCTACGAAGTCTGCTTTTCTTTGTTTTTTTTTTTTTTTCTGTTTTAGACAAAAAATCGTTCAAGATAGTGTATGATATGCACTGAACTTGTGTTCTCTCCATGTTCGTGGCAACACTCCCCTTACATACGACATATTTACATGTGCTAGAACACCTAGATTCATCTGCTGTCTTCATGCAAGAAAGTACATGCGCATAATAATTGCAGGCCACGATCAAGACACCTCCATAACAACCCACCTCCATAACCACCCACCTCATAAACTCCTACACTCTGCTTCAAAGATGCGACCTTGCTCGCTTCGTCCTTGACTCTGCGCTGCCTCCAACCATTGTATCGTGGCAATCCATGATAAGAGCTTATTCGAGATTGAACCGACTCCAGGAGGCCGCCATGATAAGAGCTATCGAACTGACTGCAGGAGGCCCTAAAGATGTACCGTTCCATGGTGGAGAGAGGTTTGGAACTGGGCAGGTTACTTTCACTTTTGTTTTGAAAGCTTACGCTGGTGCTCTGGATTTGCAAGCGGCTGCTTTGATTCGCCGTGAAGCTTATCGCAGAAGGCCAGACAAAGATGTGTTTATATGCACTGGTCTAATAGATTTGTATCATAAGGCGGGGATTAGGAGAGTGTACGAGAAATATATGATAAATCGCCTGTGAGAGATGTGGTCGCCTGAAACTCAATGATCGCTGGACTATCACATAGCTTGGATCCTATTGAGGCTTTGGTGCTTTTTAAGACAATGCAAAATTGACAAGGGTGGTTCACCAGTTGATCAGCCTGTTAAATTTGTTTCCATCTATTTCAAGATTGGCAGATGTTGATTCATGTAGATGTATTGCATGCCTATGAGATCAGGATGGATTTTGACTCAGAAGTTTCTAAACAAATACTCAAACTGTGGGGATGTCAAGTCAGCTCGCCTAGTATGTGACCTTATTCGTACTCAAGATGTTTCATGGATTACTGGCATGGCAGGTTATGCTCATAATGGATTCAGACCTTATGTTGCTTCTCATTTTTTATATGTCCTAAAGGTGTTTGTGAGTAAGCATGTATGTATTTGTTCTGTTGTTTGGAAAATGATGTTGCAATGTTGATACACCAGATTGCTCATTCATTACTTTTTAGATGTCGTTACAGTGATTTTCCCTCTGGGAAGAAAATATGAAGCTTTCATTTGTTTTGGTCATTGAAGAATGAGATGCAACAGACAATATATCACAAAGAGTAAAAGCAAATAAACAATGAAAGAGTGGCAATTTCACCCCGTTGAGCTCAAACTGGCCGATTTCATCACAAACACTAGAAGACTAACAGCATTTGCTACAATTCTACAACAGAGATAGTACCTAAAGCCAAAAGGATCATAACAGCTCAAGATTTTTCGGAAAATCCAATCACTAATCAAGAGAAACTGGAGATGGTCACATGGTATTATGAAAACAAAATGTGGTGGAAGATTGATGGGCGAGCTCACTTGCGTGAGACAAGAAGAGTGCTTTTAGTTGCCGGGAACTTTTAGATGGGCTCTGTGTGATGTTGTTTGAGCTTGGAAAAGAGGATGCTGCACTTGGAAGAAAATAGGAAAGTTGGTGTCAGGTTCTAGAGTTTTAGAGATAAGAACAGGGGCCTTACTAATGGGCGAGCGTCTGAAAGAAGGCATCGTTAGCCAAGAAGGCATCACGATTATCCAGGGCAAAAATTTGGGAGATCCATCTAGGGAAGATTTAGGGTGTGTTTGTTTGTGTTTCTGTTCTTTTTTTTGTTCCAGGGAATAGAAATAGAAAAAACTATTTCTGTTCCAGGGAACAGTTTTTGAACAAAAATGCGCGTTTAGTAAACTTGTTTTTGAAATAAAAAAATAACAAAAACATGTTTGGTAAATTTATGTTCTTTTTTTGTTTCTTTTAATTTTTTAATGTTTATTTTTTCTTTTTTTCTTGCTTTGGCCAATCGCCGGCCTCGGCCATGGTCGGCCAGTTGCCGGTGACCGGCCGTCGAGGGCCGGCGGCCTCACCCAGCCACGGCGAGGCTCGCCAGCCCCCAGCGAGGCTCGCCAGCCCCCGGCGAGGCCGAGCCTTGCTGTGGTTGGGCGAGGCTCGGCCTCACCTTGGCCGGGCGAGCTCGGGCTCACCAAGATCCGGTGAGGCCGAGCTCACCCAGCCACCGGCGAGGCTCGGCCTCACCGGGCCACCGCTAGGTTGGCATCGCTTGTCGGTGGCCCGGCGAGGCCACCGACCCTCGCCGGCCCTCATCGGCCGGTCGCCGGCCATGGCCGAGGCCGGCGACCGGCCAAAGCAAGAAGAAGAAGAAAAGAAGAAAAAAAAAAAAGAAAATAGAAGAGGAGAGAGAGAAAAAATGTTTCTCGTTTTTGTTCCAGAAACAAGAAACAACTTTTTTTTGTTTCTTGTTTCTGTTTTTTTTTGTTCCCGGGAACAAAAACGCAAACAAATGCGTTTCTGTTCTTTTTTTGTTCTCGGGAACAAAAAAACAGAAAAATTGTTTATAAACAAAAAAAAAAAGAACACAAACAATCAGGCCCTTAGTTTCTGATATCAATTTGGGAAAAACACCAAACATTGGGAAAATCTTTTTTTTTTGTCATTATTAATTTTTCTCAAGGCAATCATGTTCCACATCAACTTTTTTTTTTATTATTATTAATGGTTGGATTGATTGAATTGGCATAATTGCAAAATATCTAGAGCTATATTGACCAAAAAAAAGAGAAAATTTAAGACTGAATTGATACAGTTTCAATGTTTTAGGATTATTTTGATAATTTTCCCTTTTGTGTTGAATGATGATTTGAGTGATTTGACATTAATGAAAGAGAAAATAAGATGAAAGAAGCAAAGCGAAATTTAGAAAAAGAAAAATATTGGCAAAAAGGATTACATACTACTAATCTCCCCATTTTTTATTCTTTCTTGAAATTTATTTGTTCTTTTTGCATGTTCGATTTGCTAGCAAAAATCACATGTCAACAAGTGAAAGTTTACGAAAATTTGTGTTGATTGGGAAATACTATCCCCAACTTGACATTACCTCAAAACCCGCTCCCTAGAAATCATGTTTCACCCCTTGCTAGAGTTCCCTAAGCTCAGCTTTCCCACTCCTGAGAAGAAATGTTTGGGGGAAAATGTACTATTACTTCATATCATGTTGGAAATGGAATGATACAAATAAGACCCTATTTACATATAAGTCCATCTAATTATAACCGTAGATCTCCTCTTAATCTAAAGGTGGAAATCCAATCTCCAAGCTACCAAATACCCCAATTTGTTACACAAATTCTAGAATACAAGTTTATATTACCCATAATACCCTTGATATTACCGACATTTAAGTCTCCTTTTGGTTGTGAATACTAGTACTTGAGCTCTTTTTATGGCAGAGTAGTGGGAAACCAATCTAGAAAATGTATTGGATGTTCATATATCAAGTTGGATTTTCAGTATATTAATTGGAAAAGACGTCTCTCATAAAATCTTTTTTCTTCTATGCATCGTGCTTTCACGTATCGTTGAGAATATATTTGGTTTTGGATGTGACAAAATTAGATTTCAGATATTGATATGAATGCATTCTTAGTCAAATTTCATGGCTATTTGGACTTCATTGGTAGATACCAAATGAGCGATGCTAATCTTCACGCTCTTGCATTTGTTTTCTGCATGTTATCGAAACCTTCAATATAAAGTGTTTTTTATTTTTATTTTTTGTCATGAAATCCCCAAACCTGTGTACTATATCTTTATTTCCCTTTTTTTTTTCTTAGTTGAAAATTTGAAAATGAATTATACTCAAAATTCATGTGGGCTGAGCAAAGGCCCCTAGAAATTAGGTCCGCCCCAAGTTAGCCCATGCCTACCCGGTAAACAGTCTTTGCATATCAAACAAAAATAAGTTCTCAGATCTAAACCCGACACTATATTAGTTACTTGAATTTATTTTAATCACGTGGACATAAAAAGAGCTTATGTTCTCCAATTCAATGACAAATTGGCTTGTACAATTTGGTGTTTCTTCATTCACCTAAATTTTTGTATGGAAAAACAGAGTATGTACCGCTAATAAAATGGAAAAACGAGAAGAGAACAAAGAGGGATGAAACAACTACAAAGAAAAATAGAGCAAAATAATTTAGGACTTTTATACATGCTTTAATGGATGATTTGAATTTCCATAAAAATTAGTCCATGTAGATTGAAACTGTTGTATGATAAGTGAAGTTCAAGTGTGTCATAAAGGTCTAAACTTTTGATAATGCCAAGTTTATCTACAATTGCAATTATTGCTTGAATAACAATTTGCAATCGATTGTGGGATGCGATATGATCAGAACAACCAGAAAAAAAAAAAAAAAACTATTTATAGGCAAAACAAGCTTATAGAAAAGTTCAAGGGCATGATCTTCATTTGCAGGTAAAATCTCGTGTTTTATTAAATTCTCCAACTGCATCAGACTTACAATGAGGCTGCCTTCGCCAGATTTGTTGAGGTGAGGTGTCGTCTAGGCAAGGGTTGGTCTCACCAAGCCTAGTCTTGGCCCAAATGATGCCCGACGAGATTGCCCTGGCTTTGGCGAGGGAATGACACCTGACGAGGTCTTCCTCAACCAAGTGGCGCCTGACAAGGCTGCTCTAGCCTGGGCGAGGGTTAGGCTTGGTAAGGCAACCCTTGCTGACCACCTAAGGAAAGAGGAGGAAAGAAAGAGAGGAAAAAAATAAAAATAAAAATAAAAAAGAAAGGAAAAAATTTAAAAAAATAAAAAAGGAAAAAATTAAAAAAAATTATTAAAATGTTATTTAACAATGTCCATGTCAATGCCGGCCGTGTCAATAGGTAGTCTAGCATCCAGTAAGCAATATCCGGCCAAAATTAACCACAATGACTCAATTGTATCTAAATCAAAAGATTTAGAACTAAATTAGCACAAATACAATAGATTTAAGGCATTTCCGACACTTTTTCCTATAATTTTTCTGTATCAGTTTTAAAATCTACATTTGACTAGGTGGTTTCATTTGGTTCGGCACTTCCTTTGTTTTGCATAACAAATTGGTATCAGAGACGATTGATTAGTAGTGCACTCTCTATACATTTGAATATCTCAAAAATAGAATCTCAAATGTGATCCCCAATTAAGGTGGTGGATGGTGTCTCTCGACTTCCTGCCAAGCTTGGAGTAGATGTCATCCTTGCCAATATCTGCCAAATTGGCCGACCCAAGGTGAAGGTTCTCGAGGCAAGATATGTTAGTGTAGAATGGTATCTAGATTAAGGGGAGTGGGCTTGCTATAAAAGGCTCACAAGTGAGGCAAAGATTTATTAAGCTACCCGTATGACGGTATTAAGTGAAAGGAGTCTCACATGGTGGATATGGTATGGAATAGAGCAATTAATATATCTTAATTGACACATAACTCATTGAATCAATTTTTTTTTTTTAATTGAAGTTTGGTTTAACCGAATGTGTAATGTGCACAAACATGAACTATCCTTCGGCAATCTCTCTAAATGAAGGTGTCGCACTTTAATTATGTCACCCGACATAATCAGACACAATACTCTAGTCACTAGTAGTGATGGATGTCTCAACGAGGTTGGAATCAAACGAAATGATTGAGCCCAAAACACGTGGTTGGATTGAAAACGTGCACACCATAAAAAACACATGGTTGGTACTTTGCAAATTATATGCTGTGATCGCGCAACTGCAAATAAAAAGATCTAATGTGATTTTCATGTCCAAGTGGATGTCCAAGGTTCTCATTGCAGTCGCATGTAGGGCCACAGGGGACTAACCTTTTCTGTGATCACGTTACCTTTGACTTTAGGACAAAAGTTAGAGTTAAAAAGATCTCTTTCAAATGATTTCAACACAAAAGCTAGAGGTACCAAAAAAGAGAAAGGAAAAAAAGAAAAAGAAAAAGGTGGCCAAGTAAAAAACAAGAAGATTAATAAATTTTTCTTCGAAAATCTTAAAGGAAGAGATCGTTAGCTATGTTAAGGTATCTCATATTACTTCTTTACTGTGTTTATATACTTTTTATATACATGTAATTATTTTTTATTTTAAAATTTTTTTATTAGGCTTTCTAAAAAGTTAAAAGAACAAGAGTTTCAACTGAACTTGGAAGGCATATTCAAGGAAAGCGAGATGATTGAAGAAAAATTCTCACTTCGACTTTTTAGCCGCCCCCTATGATTCTTTCTCTTGGTTCATGCAAGGCCACAAATTGGGAAGAGACCTGATAAATAGCCGACCAGATTTGTCAATTGCTAATTGTGACCGCATGAATTTTGATCATGACTGCACCAGTTTTAATTTTATCGTACAAATGTGAATTCAATTTTGTCAATGCAGTAATAAACCTTCATGCTAAAATCTAATATAATTTTTAATCAATTGATATTGGAAATTGCGTACGTTGCATCCAGTCATTGCTTACTATCCTATACAGCACACTAACGTGGGCAATTTTACTTGAAACAACATCTTTTCAAATGATAACAATTTGCATATGATTAGGTAATGCCTTCTTTCTTTCTTTATGTCTTTCTTTCTTTCTTTCTTTCTTTGGATATTCTTGAAAGATATCTTAATTTACCTACGAAATATCAGAATAAATCCTAGCTTTTACGTGCTTTTTGAGAGGAGAAGCACTTCATTACTTGACACGATTTTGATTTCTCTTCGGTGTAATTGAAATCATAGAGCATTTCGTTTTCCTTTCTTCTCTTATAAAGAGTCTATTCGAGATCCCAAACGCTGATCCGATCGATGATAAGAAAGAGAATGCTCGGCAAATTCAATAGTAGACTTCCCGATATGGTCATACCATTCCTTCTCCTTTCAAGGCCTAACGAAATAGCACCAACACTTGATTGTACGTATCAAACAAACAACGATCATGACACGAGCATCGTCCATAGTAAAGGAGGCAATTTCTTTCGCATCTAAAAAAATTTAGACCATAGTGTTTCTAATCATATCCATCAAATTAAATATGCAACAAAGTCGCTTAACTAAATGGTTCGTTTAGGCCTCTCATATGCCGATCTAACAATGGATCTTGTAGCCCGCTGGACCACCTCGGCTGGCAAGGCTCGAAGCAAAAGTGAATTGCTTTGGTTAGAAACGTTACATTTTTTTAGTATGATCCATTCAATGAGAATCGTCTAAATCCAGTCGGTTTTTATAGAAAATTTTAGACCCGGACTAAGACCCATCTAGACCAACAAATAAGATTTTGTGGCTCGTAGGCAGTTCGGAGCGAAGGTAGACGAGAAGAAAGGGCCGTCGGTCGACATAAATATACATTTTCTACTAATTAGTCCTACTTTAATTAAGTTACATCGCCCAAATTCAGGAGTACCGTGAGAGGTTTGTCTTTTGGCAATTATCATCGCTATCGTTGAAAATTCTTGTGGCTGATATTGGATTTTGACCATGGAAGGTGAGACCCACAGATCTAATCAAGACCTAATTGGATTTTGCATTCTATTTTAATTGCTTAAACAATTATTTGTTTATTTATTTATTTACTTTTGGAGCGAACCTCCCTCGAAGTTTCCCCTCCACGAAGGCAATTCTCGCACGAGGCGAAGAAAATCTCCCAAGTGATGTCGATTTGGGTCAATTCGCAAAGGTATATAATCTGCCATCTTTTAGTAAGAATTAACCAATTATGGTTTTTT
The DNA here is from genome assembly GCA_007663325.1 of Eucalyptus pauciflora. Lineage (NCBI taxonomy): Eukaryota > Viridiplantae > Streptophyta > Magnoliopsida > Myrtales > Myrtaceae > Eucalyptus > Eucalyptus pauciflora. The sequence goes on along the minus strand of VMYD01000333.1, from coordinate 738,525 downwards.
CAATGTGATTATTGCGACAATATCCCCAAGACGGAATTTATTGTGGGTGATACAATGAGGTCGAAGATGAAGTAACAGTCCTGGAGAAATGATTATTCTTTTTTTTTTTAAATTTCTTTTTACAAATTGAAGTTTCTAACAAACGGAGTTAATGTTAAAGGGCAAAAGATATATAGTAAATGCATCATTAAAGAAAAAAAATCGTTCATGAGAATATAATTCTCTATTAAGAGTCTTACAAGCTTGACCCCCAAGAATAGAAGTGTTACCATCATCTAGAACAAGACTGTTCTCTTCTGCTTCTTCTTCTTTTTTTCTTTTTTTCTTTTTGACTTTTCTCTTTGAATATCATAAAATAAAGGACTTTTCCTCTGAAAGCGCGATTTTGTACTCAAAGATAGAATAATATTCATATCATCCCCATTTTTCCTTTTTCTCAATCAAAGCAGCTTAATACATGACGATCAACTGTACAAATCGAAGTACATTCAAACGAAATTACTCAAAAAATGCAGAGCGTATATATAGCCCAATTAGAAGCTTACACCTGGACCTTGTACGTAGCCGAAGTACAATAACCTAAAAGACAACCTATGAATCAGTAAAACCAAAAACTCTAGCAAGGACAAAACGCATTGTCTTCGCGATGTCTATACCTTATTGTAGCACTTTGTAGTTTGTGCATTTTGCAAAGCTGTTGAATATAGTCCTTCTGATTGTTGTTGTGAAAGGGACCAATAAAGATATCATCATCTGGAGAGAGATGCCCGGATTCGCTCATCATTTAGACAGAATGGATCACACAATGGGCCACATTGAAACTCAAGACGAGCAAAAAAAATGTTGATGAAAAACTTATGTGACACCAAAAAGTAATCCAAATTGGCTGGAAAATACAACTTTTTTGACCCCTAGTACATGGCCCCAGGTTTCCCGCAAGAGTCGCGAGTGACCGGAGACGCTCAACCTCAGAACACGTCCAATACCTTCTCGAGGTGGTCAGTGGCCACGTCCCGGGATGCTCCTCCGGCGATGCCGACCTCTGAATCCGACCGATGCGTCTGGCCTCTCGCGTCCGAATCGGCCGACCCGGAGCTCCGGCTCCGGCTCGGCTCATACCTCTCCATCGGCATCGACGCGGCCACCACTTCCGGCGGGAAATTGAGCAGGGCCTTGGAGCCGCGCATCCGGAACGCCGCCCGGTCGTAGGCCAGCGCCGCCTCCTCGGCCGTCTCGAATGTCCCGAGCCAAACTCGGGCCCCGTGGCGTGCCGAGTCGCGAATCTCGGCCGCGAACTTCCCCCACGGGCGCCGCCGGACTCCTCTGTAGTGCTTCTTCGCGATGCCCCCGGACGGCTCGAGGGAACCGCCGCTCGAGGGGGACCCAGATTGGTGCGGATGCGGGAGGGACGAGTTGTTCTGGGACATGGCCTCGTTCAGTACATGGTAGATGACCATGTCTTGCGAATCATTCTCGTTGAGAGGCAGTTCTTCAGTCGGGAATGGCGGAACCATGGAAGACAGCAGAGAGGTTTTGTGAGTGTTTCTGTGAGTGTCTGTACGTTGCTGGGAACTTATCAGGGTGGGGTTTGATGGAAGAGGTGGGGAGAGTTTGTGTCCAAGTTGGTTTTAATGACTATAAATTCATCTGAGCAAAAAGGGTTTTGTCTTTCGGACAGATTGATTGGAAGAGGAAGGTGAGAGGAACCAGCGAGCTAGAGAGAGAGAGAGAGAGAGAGAGAGAGAGAGGAAGACGGAATGGATTTGGATTCTTAGCGGTTGGTAGGGTTTTCAGGAAGTCTTGCTTAATTTTTTTTGCTTTCTTTTCTTTTCTTCGTCTTGTTCCGAGGCATCTTAAGGACACTAATTATTTAGGTAGCTAGTAGCTTCAGTCTTGCCGGCGTAAAAAATAACTCCCACAAGCAATTTTATAAGCTATTGGTTTAAGAGAGCACGTAGTTATCATCGTCACATTAGTGATAACTAAAGTTGTTTAAATAAGATTTTCTTCGTGCCGGCAGTGTATAATTTTTTTTTATTGAATCATCGTACGATGGCATTATGTACACTTGCATAATTATATACGTAAATTGTAGTGGGTGAATCATATATTCTCCATACCTTAGCGAGAATATAAAAATTGACACGAAACTTTATAGGTGGTAGTTGTTAATCGATAATCGCATTGAGCACCAAACAGTTAGAGTCAAAATGGGGCGACTCGGTTCATATTTAATTCGTCACGTCTTTAAATACTTTCTACGTTATCAATACTTTGCACCACCCATTTTAGCATTATCAGGAGAAAAATTCATATAAATGAGAGATGGTTTTTACAACGTGGGCTCTTCTCTTTGCCAAACGAGCATCACAATCTTGACGCCACATGTGCAAAACTTGAAGGGAAAGAAAACAAGAGAATCGTCAATTGGGGCAATCTCGCAATTTCATGTTGTCGCCCCCCACCTTCGAGGTGGCTTCGTGCCATTAAAAAAAGTGACGTCATAGGGTTTGACCAAACGGAAGACAACCGATGTGACTTGTCTCGGTGCAGTGAACCTGCGAAGCACGGGAATCGGGAGCACAGACTATTCGCCCCTGGAGAGAAAGTGACGTCGCGAAACCCACATGGATTAAAAAAAAAAAAAAAAAAAACCCACATGGATTTTTCTCCCCTCGAAAATTGAGGTTTTTTTAATAAGATCACGTTAAGTGACAGAAAATTCGAACCGTTTCTTGTAAAATATGCTTTGTAAACGTCCTATGAGAGCTCGACATATGATTCTAATATTATTATCCCATGTGAAACAATGAAGATAGTTTGACTAGAGGGAAAATTCATAAAAAAATGTTAAACTTTTTTTTTACTCTTTATTATTTATTTATCTCATCAATGGAAAAAGAATACATTCCATTGCAATTCTATCCATAATGACCGTTAAAATATCAACGGGGTGGTGTGTAGATAACGTTATGCACAATTTCATATTGTCGTTACGTTGAAAGTACCTTTGGATTAATGATATAATTTTTAGAATATCAACCAGATGGAAATGAACTTGAGGTATTCACATTTCACGAGGCAAAATTTTGACTTTTTTTTTTAATGAATTAACCCTTGATTTTATACGTAGTGCTCTTGTTTTTTTACTCATAATTGGATGTGACTGTTTTGTCACATATTTTTCTTGCCTCGTGACGTACCAACAGTCGTCACGGGGGTTGAGCTGCCGTCCTATAGAAAATTCTTTCATCGACGTTGCCTTTATACCTTTGAATTTTCGACGGCTTGCCTCCGCAAGTTAATAATAATTCAGAAGAGGATTCTTCCGAAAGATTCAAACCCACGTGGTTTGACTTTCGAACAGAGCAGGGCGAAAAAGATGGCGGAATCCAGTGCGGTTTAAGGAGGCAATCTGTCGCGTTCACGATGTCGGAAAGGAAGCTGAGGTTTTCGAGCCATGAAAAGGTGGTTGAATTACCGACCAAAACAAAAAAGAAAAGAAAAGGTGGTTGAATTAATATCGCCCCCTTGAAAAGGACAGAAATTGCAATTTTAATCCCTTGCTCCTGGATATATGTCAATTTGGCCCCTCTGAATTAGCTCAAAATCACGTCAATTTAGCTCGACCTATGAATTGTCTCATTGTCATGTGCATTTGACATGATCAATAGAAAGAGCAGATGTAAGAATTTGTGGCTCTGGCTAAGTTATAATTCACAAATTACTTATTGAGTTGGGTAGGGAATAGCAGTATTAATTTAATTTTTTTTGGTCGAAGGAAAATTTCATTAATTTATCATAATCAAACATGAAAGGAATATAGAAAACTTCCAAGCAAAACAAATCCAACAAGAGATGTAAAACAAATCAAAATCCAGAAACACAAAAGAGTACATCATGTAGATATGAACATGCTCTCATCCCGAAGTACCATACATACACAACCAATCATCCAAATGGTCGGTGAGGGGCACATGTCAAGATCGCAAATTTGACTTATGGTGTGTACCTAAGTTTGGCATTCTCAATATCATTATCATATGGAGACAATAATTTGAACCATCGCAAATTGAACGTCTTAAATAAACTTTCAAATCTAGATTTAAATCAAGATATAAAAGCTCCTAAATTTATATCTACACCTAAATAAGGAAAGGAGAACTTTTGCCAAATCTCGGAGAAGTTAAAGAACCATGTCTGGGCTTCTTGTTGGCTGGATTGATGACAATTTTCTCATGAAATTTTCAGCTGCTGGTAAATTTATTCACCATGACAACCAGAAAAAAAAAAAATTACGAGCGAAAGAGGATGTCATATGAGGTAAACAAAGACTCGAATTAGATTGGAAGAGTATGACCAAAAAAAAAAATAGATTGGGAGAGAAAAAAAAAAGAAATCAAGGCTTAGAAAAGAAAAGCAGAGCTAAGTAGGCTTCAGCTTTAGAAAATTAAAGCTGAAAGCATGTACGTGAAGTTTCAACGAGGGAGGATTTTTTGGGAAAGAGAGGGTTGCCGACAGAGAGATTAGGGTTTTCAATTTTAATTAATTTAGGAGGTAAATTGAGCACCTGATTTAGGTAACAGGTCTATTCAATATTTATTATTCATTTTAGGGGACTAATTGACAATTTCCCAAAAATCGATTTTATGTTGGGTCACTACTACTTTATCAGTTCATCTTTCCTGAAACATCAACAAAAAAGAAAACTTGAGAATTTATCAGGTCGATTGCTTGTGTTAGAAAAGAAACAAAAGAACCCACACATCCACGGTTGGCAAGTAATATTTGTGCTCGGAATTAATTTGTTATAGTTATAAGACTGGAATACGCAATAAAGAATGGAAACTCCCATGGAACAAAGCCAGCAAAAATGTCAACTGGAAAAAAAAACAAACACAGAAACATAAAAAATATCATAAATTTTACCAAATAACATGTTAATTAGACACAAATGAAAAAAAAAAGAGAGGCTAAAATGGATGTCAAATATATTAAAATTGCTGAAGAAAATTCGAAATGGTGGGAATAAACAAATTCAAATTACGGAACACAATATACGAAGGTCATTAGGTCCAAAACGTAAACTAAATTAGAGAGAGAGAGAGAGAGAGAGATTAAAATTAAAACGAAAATATTCAATTTGGGAAATTATTTATTGAAAAGAATAACGTGGAAAAAGCATTTCGACGGGTCCAGAACACAGAACCTGAAGGGCCTATGCTCGATTCACTTATATCTTGGTCCCCCAAGCCCATTCCGCACACAAGCGTTTCGTTAGAGAGAGGCCAATTTTAAAATAAAAAAGTGCTCGAGCGAACATGGGTGTGCATAGGAACCGGACCGGATCGGACTGAATCGGCACCGATTGAGAGCGATTTCTAGTTCCAAGTGTGGAACCAAATTGCCTGGACTGCTGGACCTATATATATATATATATATAATTTATTTTTCATTTTCTTATAAAGAGTAAAGAAAACAAAATTGCCAAAATCCTAAACCGGATTGGTCCAACCCGGGAATCGAATGGGGACTAACCGGTCCAATTCTTAGTTCCAAGAACCTAGGAACTGGCCCTTCCAGTTCTCGATTCTAAGATGGACCTGTGTAACTTGAGAATCGATTACCTCTGCAAGTGAGTAAAAATAAATTTACCCTCTTTCTACAATAATGTGGTCAATCTAACTAAATGATAAATTAATATACTTTATTTTCAAAATTGGAATACGCAATATGCTTAATGACGCTTATAACCAATGATAATGTCCATCATAAAATTATTACCTTGACTTTTTCGGACATTTATTAATCTTATGCAATGAGATATTTAGGATTATCTATCAACAAGTTGAATCGTGCATATGCATGATATGTTATCGTTGTCTAATAATAGGGTCGGTCCTCAAGCATTGGTAAAAAGCTAATAGATCTTAGAAAAAAAAAATTGATCTATCAACTATATCTAATTCTTTTGAGTGTGAAATGATATAAATAAATTAAATTTGTTCACGTGACCCAAGCAATTCTATTATAAATTGTTTTCTTTAGCTCAACTTTTTAATTTCTGTAAAGTGATATAATATTTACTTTAATTGTAAGTAACAACATATTTCTTAATTATTTATCGCTCATGTCTTAAACCTATATTTTGGATACATAAAGATTTATATTTATATTTATATCATACAACGCATGAGATCCGGAATGTTCGGCTTAAAGCAACTACTTATTAAAGCTTACTCATCATCGTCGCCTCACTAAAGTACTAATCGGAGTAGAGCCAAAATACTCCTACGCCCAGCACAAATCGAGAATTTGTTCACTGAGCATGAAGGCTCATAACCGCATGAGAATAAGCCGTATACCCCTAGACGGACCACCGACGCTGGCCGTCGTCCACGTCCTCCGCCGGTGGTCCTTGTCTTCTTTGTCTTCTTTGTTGTGCTTTCCTTCTAGTGTAAAGCCTGTTCCTCCATGGAGGGATTTACTCATCGAGTTTGATCAAGATTTGCTGTATCCGGACTTTCCTCGATTAGAATGTCTAGATAAGGTCATGAACAAGTTCCAAAAGAGACCAAACTCTCAATATTTCTTTCAATCGGATCCACAATCATCCCTTGAATCGAATTCGACCCTCAATTCAGTAGGGTTTGCACATGCCTGAAGTTTCCTTGGTCGTGCGCGTCTCAAAATATGTGAATACATCCGTCAATATTCAAATCTTTTTTTGTCCGCAGCTCCAATGAGTGGATGCGACGCTTATTTTGGAATGTCAATCCTTTTTGTAGATGTGATATGTACCGCGTTTTCAGTCTTATAATTCGACCCAAAAAAGAGTCTTATAATAAGTTTATCAGCTCAAAATTTGCTTTCCCTAATTTACAATTAGGAAGATAAATGAGGATACATTCTAGAAAAGAGTGATATCAAAATGCGCCGCATTCAACTTAAATATAATGAGGTTTCAGCGAATCCCTGGGATTCGTTCCTAGGAAATTGGTGACTGTTGGATTGCAAAAGAATAGATTTGGATAGAGGGATAACTCATTTCAAAATAACAGCTTGAGCTAGAATGTATTCTAGATAAGTTGAATATATCAAGGAACCGATTGAATTCAACTGCCTAAACCTGCCAGACAAACTATATTATATCCCGTATGATTCGGATCAGTCAGGAACCCAATTCAATTCAATTTTGCCATCCCTAACGATCCTTTGAAAAGAAAAAAAAAATGCCAAAGTGCAGAACTTTCCTTCATGACCAGTTCAACTCTAGCTCCTCCTTCACCAAATGTCAACTCGATTTCAATTGAACTTCCGGTGACATCATGCTTGAGGTGATTCGCAGGTCGGAAAGAGGGTTAAAAAAATGACCTAAGAGAGATCAAAGTCAAGTCTTAAATCCAAGTTATACCTATCTCAATCTCGGATACAATAATGTCCGCGCATAATCTAGTAATTTACTCGTTTGTTTGTCTGAGTCAAGGATTCAGACATGCACGAGAGAAAACGAGAAGACCTGTTCCTGGTCGTTCCAATGCCGTAGTGGGAACGCATGATTTCTCCGATCACGAGCCACGAAGACCTCCCTTTATTCTCGTTAGTCGTTTTAGGCCACCTTCCAAGAATAGCTTCCGTCGATTCCAACCAGTACAAATCCTCTCAACAATTTCCAACTTTAGTATATTTTTACCTCCATAATTCTAGGTTTCTCTCTCTCTCTCTCTCGTTCTTCCTCAATCTCCAATTCACCATGCATTCTCAACCTCAACCAAGAAAGGGTTGACAATTCTCAACCGAGTTGTCGACAAACTCGAAAGAGAAATTCCTCCATCTTTGTTGGTTTCTGGGATTTGTGGTTTTCGATGGGGACGTATAGGTCTGATGACGACTACGACTATCTGTTCAAGGTGGTGTTGATCGGCGACTCAGGTGTCGGCAAATCCAACCTGCTCTCGAGGTTTTCGAGGAATGAATTCAGCATGGAATCCAAATCCACCATTGGGGTCGAGTTCGGGACTCGTTGCATTCGAGTCGATGATAAGGTCGTCAAGGCACAGATTTGGGACACTGCAGGCCAAGAAAGGTTTGACCCAATTTTATAATATCTACATCTCCTCCTCCTTTCCATGGATTGCCATTTATTACGAATTATAGACTCCACTGCTTTTAATTGAGACTATCTTTCTTAGAAGGATGTCGCCTTTTCTAAGAACTATCTTTTCAAAATTAGAATCTGCTAATCAGATCTTTGGCAAACCTCAAGCAATCCTTATTATAAACTCTAGTGACAAATGGTTTGATTTTCTTAAACCTGGTTTTCGTCGGGTTTGTGTGGATGTCTGGTAGGTAAGATTGACAATGTTTGGACGTAATGATCCACCTTGATTCGTGTATATGCAGAGAAGAAAATTTGGATATGACAGATCTTGAGATGCAAACTAATACATGTCATCAATGAGTCATTGTTAAGTCCATTACGGGTGAAGAAAATATTTACGCTAGCGTTGTTGATTGCAAGTCACTGGCAAGCAGTTCGGTTGCAATGGTTAACTCGCATTCTACATACATGGTGCGGTCAATTGCGGTTATTTAGAATTTGGTTCTTCCCAAATTTGTCATTCGAAGAGAGGATTGCATTTCTGAACCGGCATATTTACACGAACTAAGGGACATGCTAATGCAAATTGTTGTCAGTGATCATTGACGAAGAAAGCAGCTTAATTGCCAGCTTTAGGAATAAGTTAGAGACATTCTCCGTTTTATATTTCTGCGTTTGGTAGAGATCATTACTGGCTAATGTAACATTACGGCGAGTGGAGGCCTGCCTGTGAATAGGAAGTTGTTCATGTTCTGTTCTTAATTATATCTGATCTTCCTTTTAGGCGGTAATATTTGTCTGATAATCTGTTGTGTTTAACATAGATACCGTGCGATCACAAGTGCGTATTATCGAGGCGCAGTGGGTGCTTTACTAGTCTATGATATCACTCGGCATGTCACGTTCGAGAATGTGGAGAGGTGGCTAAAGGAACTCCGAGACCACACGGAGGCCAACATTGTGATCATGCTCGTCGGGAACAAGGCGGATCTGCGCCATCTCCGTGCCGTCTCCCTCGATGATGCCAAAACGTTCGCCGAGCAAGAGCACACCTTCTTCATGGAGACATCTGCATTGGAGGCGCTCAATGTCGAAAATGCCTTCACGGAAGTGTTGACTCAGATCTACCGTGTGGTGAGCAGGAAAGCTCTCGACGTCGGCGATGACCCTGCAGCACTGCCAAAGGGACAGACCATCAACGTCGGGAACAGGGACGATGTCTCGGCCGTCAAGAAGGCCGGTTGTTGCTCGTCATGAGAAATCGTGGGTCGGGTGTGAAAGTGCTTTGCTCTTCATAGCATTGTCTTTCCAATAGAGGCGGAGTGACACTGAAGACGGACATCATCGGTCATCATGTATACAAAAACTTAGACACTCTTATAGCATATTAATGTTAGCTAAATTTATTGCACTTGAAAACAAATGATTTTGGCAGATACTCTTTCCTTGTTGTTTGCTTCCTGTTCTTTCTTTTTTTCCCTTGTGAACTTATTCTGCGGGGGTTCTACACATGTTTCTGAAAAGCATTACCTATTATTCATAATCCAAGTATGGTTCATCATCGGCAATTACTAAAGGCATCACCATGATCAGTAATCATTCTAAGCTCATTTATAGGAGACTTCGGCACATATAGCCTGTGTTAACACTAGTTCTGTTACTGGATATAGCGAATCCTGAAGATTGTCAGAAAATCGTTTGTGAAGCCTGGAATTCCGGCTATTCCTGTGAAATAACTTTGTTCGGAATAATAGAACATGTCTAAGAGATATTTAGCTAGTTGGAGTATAACAAAATTGTCTAATGCAAGACTTCCAGAGGAGGCCCTGAGTTCTGAGTAACAGCGTCTGATAAATAGCAATATAGCTATGGATGATAGGCACAAAGAAGCTTACCTTAAATCCTGGGAAGAAAAACTGTCGTGCAGAGAGGAAGCGTATCGGGGTATGAGGGCTCAAATTAATTTGTTGCATAGGGGAAATGATAAAACGAAACTCTTTCATGCAACTACCATTCAAAGAGGACGGCGAAACAGATTCTCTATTCTCCAGACTCCTGATGACGGTGTAGAGACTTCCAAAAGATGAAACAAATGGCACTGCAGTATTTCAGGAGCTATTCACTTCCGTAGGATGTTGCAATTTCTTTGCAGTAATTGATCAGTGTCCTATTTTGGTGACTAAGGACATGGATAGCTCCCTAACTCAAACCGTCAACTTGGAAGAAGTGAAATAGACTGTTTTTGAATTGGGGTCCCTTAAAGCACCTAGGCCTAATGGAATGAATGCTTTGTTTCATAGAGAGAATCGGGATGTGGTACTGGAGGATATTTTCAAGGAAGTACAGTAGTTCGTTGTATCAGGACACTCGATCCTCTGTTAAACAGAACGCAAATTATTCTGATTCCTAAAGTCCCTACCTCTGAAAGCCTTTGATCCATATCGTCCTATAGGCTTATGCAGGTTTGCACACAAAGTTACTGCAAAAGCGTTGGCTAAAAGGCTCAAGCCATGGCTTCCTGAGTTGATAATGCCTAACCAAAGTGCCTTTGTGCAAAGAAGACAAATACAAGATAACATCTTGTTAGAGCTGGAAGTACTTCACCAATAAAGGAGAAGAAAAAGGAGGATAATGTTCAGGGCTACCTTGAAACTTAGAATCAAAAAGGTGGATTGACAATGATAGGGTAGAGTAGGATTTCCTCAAAGCATGTTTAAAGAATATAAGTTAGGTATATATTTGGGCAAAAAGGATAACTTAAATGTGTGAAGACTGTAAGCAAAATGGGGAACCTTTCATTGTCAATCCACCAATTTTAATGTAGGGATAAGTGCATTGGAAGTTCTTAAACTTATCACGAATTTGCAGTCGAGTCTTAAAACTTTTAGAAACTGTAGTTAAATGCTAAAATTTATCACAAAAGTGCAATCGAGTCTTAAAAATTTTAAAAAGTATAATTAATTGAAGGACTTGATTGGATCAATTTAATAAATTTTAGGACTTCATTCTGCTTTTTGAAAGTTTTAAAACTCAATTGTACTTCCATGATAAGTTTTAGGACTTAATTACACTTTTTAAAAGTTTTAGGACTTAATTGCATTTTTGTGACAAGTTTTAGGACTTATAATACATTATGTCAGCTATAGAATAAGAAAACATCTATGTAAATCTAATAAGCTCTATATAAATATATAATAGCGTCTTCTCTTTTTCACATAACCCAATAACAAATACCGGGGAGTCAAAACACCTAACTCAAGTATTAACATCTATTATTGTCTTAATTAAAAATCCTAACATTAAAAATGCAATTGGAAATTATGTAAGTTGCGATGGTACTTATTGCCAATAGTCTAGTGTGATATCCCGAATCATAATATTTATGCATCTACATGGATGGCAGTTAATTTATCGAGCACACAGGCCATGGCTCCTTGCTTAATTTAAATCAGAAAATTTAGGGCCACAATTGTAGTCTTAATCTTCAGAGTACGCATTGAAAATACAATGCCATCCTAGATTCCAATAGAATAACTTCACCACTTCATATCCTGAATTTTTTTCCCTTATAAAGAAAGAACTGTTTCTTTGGAAGAATCGATCGAATTGAGAGTTCTCATCATGATTTAAGGTTGTTTACGAGACATGTGGGCTCATTTGGGATGTTTTGGACTATTCCTAACCATTTTAGGTTACTTAAAAATTTAACCAAAATTAAATATGGCTGATTTCTACGATCGTAACCTCTCTGAAGACTGGGAAAATTGTTCAAAAAGTCCTAAACATATTGTACTTTTGCCAATTTAGTTCTAAACCTTTTAATTTTGCCAATTGAGTCCTAAACCTTTTCACTTCTTGTCGATTCAGTCCATCCAGCCAATTTTGGCTGGAAAATGCTGACATGGATGTCGGCGGTGCCACGTAGGACTGTTGGCGCTGACGTGGATAATTTTTAATAATTTTTAATAATTTTAATAATTTTAATAATTTTTTCTATTTTTCCCTCTTTTTTTTTTGGCTTTCTTGGCCTTTTCTTGTGGCTGGCCATCGACCACAGCCAGCCGGTTGGCCTCGCCCGCCACAGGCGAGGCCTGGCCGGGCGAGGGGGAGCCCCGGCGAGGGGAGCCCTCACCCAGGCCAAGGCGGCCTCGCCGGGCGTCAGCCAGGAGACGGCAATGTCGGGCGACAAGCGAGAGCGGGAATCTGTCCGTACTACTCCGATTGTTCTTGGCTCTCCTTTTCCCCATTGTCTTCTTCTTCTCCTCGTCGTTCGTGATCGGCGTTGTCACCCTCCTCGTTAGTAACTTCTCGATCCCCAGCCCTATGTCGTTGCCTACTCAATGTAAAATCTTCACCGTGGCTCGGCTAGGGGTGAGGGTGAGCCCCGACGAGGGCTCCCCTCGCTAGATCTGGCGAGGTCGGCCCACGCCCAGGCCAAGGCGGCCTCGCTTGGCGTCGCCGTCGCCTGGCCGACGCCCCGCAAGGCCGCCCTGGCTTGGGCGAGGGTCGACCTCGCCCAGGCGACCCTTGCCGGGCCACGCATGGGCGAGGGCTCCCCTCGCCGGGGCTCCTCCTCGCCCGGCCGAGCCTCGCCTATGGCGGGCGAGCCAACCGGCTGGTTGTAGCCGGTGGCCGACAGTCGCCTATGGCTGGTGGCCGACCACTGGAAAAGGCCAAGAAAGCCAAAAAAAAAAAAAAGAAGAAGGGAAAAAACATAAAAAAATAATAATAAAAATTCAAAAAAATATTAAAATATTATTAAAAATTATCTACGTCAGCATTTTTTGGCCAAAATTGGCCGGATGGACTGAATCGGCAAGAAGTGAAAATGTTTAGGACTTAATTGACAAAGTTAAAAGGTTTAGGACTGAATTAGCAAAAATGTAATAAGTTTAGGACTTTTTAGACAATTTTTCTTAAAGGCTATTACCCGTTCAGCCTTGACCCGGAAGAACCTTAGAATGTGGGTTTCAAAAACAAAATTAAGCTTAGACGATCTGGGCTTTCAATGACGACTTTGTCAGGTGCCATGTGGACGGGTTGTTGGCCCAATCACATGACAAACTTCGCGCGAACATGCCTAGTGGAAGCTCTCTGGCTCGAGGCTGAGGTGCTAGACATCTTCTTTCTGGGCAGGATGTAGTCAAGTTCGAAACCTCTTTATTTTGTCATCCTAGACACTTCTCTAAAGATGCATAGAGCACCAAACTTCTCCCTCGAAACGACTTTCAACATTGACCCGGATTGCATTCGGATCAACGAAAGCGAAAAGAAGTGTGAAGGGTCACAGTAACCCAGAGGAAAATCTTTCTTCTATTTGGGAAAACAAAATAGGAGGTAAAAATGAGGTAGCTACCTCTTTTTGCGGCTCATATTTCATCAACAAACAAAGTGTCGGTCGCAGGAACAGGAAGCCACGTAGGGAGAGTTGGAAAATCGAAGAGGAGAGATCATATTATTGAGAAGGTCTAGGACTACATTTCATAAGATAAGAACTATCGAACTTAGATAGCGGTTTGTTTAGAGGTTGGGCTTCCACATATTTTAGTACCAGACGGTGAACCTAAAGACAATCCTACATCCAACGAGTTGGCCCATGAGTGAGGTTTAAAATTGCGTTTTTGTGAATGGCTAAGAGATTGAGTAGTGCTCACTTGAAATCTACTACATTATGTACATACCGATTTTTGTATTAAGTGGTGCTCCTTGTTGGCTCAGATAGTGAAGGCAAGGTACCAATTACATATATGCAATGAATTAATTTTTTATTTTATTTTTTGGCCAAAAAATACTTGGTATTTCGTAATAACTCATCACAAATATACTTGATATCTCTATCGGTGAGATGAGTGCATATATATTGAGCAGTAATTTTCTTTAATCTTTTGAACAATGATTTTCCAATATATGAGATATAGTTAAAGAAGTTCGAGACTCTACTTATTTAAATTTATAATCTATGTATTAAATGTACCAAGCCGATAACCTAATGTTCATGAAAAATTTTGCCATATTATCCTGAAATAAGTTTAGAGGTACACATGACTTAAAAATGTCGAATTAAAATAGGAATCCAGTCATCATGGAATACGCCTTGTTAAATTAACAAGAGGCGCACATAGGATAAAAGTTAAAGTGCAAGTCTACATATGTTAATACGCTTATTTTATGTCAAGATCAAATTGTTTGATCTATCATATTTTGTTTGTAATGTACCGTATTTTGATGTGTCAATTATCTATTGTCAATTACACAAAGGTCTTAGTTTTGAATAATTTCACCAAAAAACCAAAATTACATAAAAAGTAAAAAAAAAAAATCAAAGATAGAGTAGATAGGGTGCGTTTGGGACTTGCTTTGCAAATGGGCTTTGGCCACCTAAAGGCCTTTTGGCCAAATATTGAGTGTTTGGGAAATGTTTTCCAAACCCCATTAGGAGAAGGCTGGCCTTTTGAAGCCTGAAAGCCCAAGGCAGCCTTAGGGGTGCCTTGAGCTTTTAGCCTTCGAGAAAGGCTTCGAAACACTATTCATCAGGCTTGCGAAATACTGTTCATCTTCTTCGTTGAGGCAGACGTTCGGGTTGAGCAGGGTCGTGAATGGCCGACGACGGAGCAGAGAGAGGCTAGCGACAGTCACGGCGACCCAGGTGACGGTAGCCAGTGGGGTGCGCGACGTCCGGCGGTATCTGGACCGCGCGATATGGTCGCGCGACCCTTGCCAAGACCCTCGCCTGAGGTCGGTGGGGTCGCGCGACCCTCGGCGCAGCGGCCCTCGCCGAAGGTCTCGCTTGGGTCTCGCGACCCCCAGCGAGATTGTCGCTTATGGTCGGCGACCTCGGCGAGGGTCTCAGCCGACGTCGCGCGACCCTCACGACCTCAGGCGAGGGTCTCGCCTGGGTTGCCGACGGTCACCCGACCCTAGGCGGCCCTTGCCGGTGGTCTCCGGGGGCCGCCTAAGGTCTGGCAACCTCAGATGATGGCTGTCGGTCGCCGCTGCCCTTCGCCAGTCACCACTGCCCTTCACCGATCATTTTTTTTTTTTTTAATAATAAAGACTTTGTAAATATAATTTATCCAAACATAATTTTAGCTAAAGGTATTTTGGCAAGGGACTTTTAGGTTATGATTTACCAAACGTAATTTGCATTCTTAAAAATCTCTTCAACCGCATTTTCTCAATGGCTTTCCCTAAAAGTCAAACCAAACGTACTATAGTGGAGTAGGTAATGTGAATGCAGTGGATTCCGCCTGTCAAAGACGCAACATGTTTAATGATAGTCAAAAAAGATAAAGGAATTGAAATAATTGCGAAAAGACGTGAGAGGGGAATGGGAAAAAAGGAACAAGCGCTCAACAGTGCAATGGGAGGGACGGTGAAAAAGACACGGGAGAGGACAGTCAACAAAATGAAAACTTACAAGTCAAAAAAGGATGGGAGGATTCTGATTGTTCAATTAATTACTTAATTAGAGATCCCGAATCTTACCTTTTCTATATTATAAATCTAAATTAAATTTAGTGGATGGGGGGACAAACAGTCAACATAGTGAAAAGGTAATTGATATATTGTACCTCATCTATCTGAGGTAATTTTATCTTACAACTCATAAGGTAAGAACTATTAGACTTAGATTATACTTTTTTCTGAAGTTGGGCTTCCGCATATTTTTAGTACCACACGATGAATCCAAAGACAACCCTACATCTGACGAGTTGGCCCATGAGCGCGCTTTGAAGACGTGCTTTCGGGAATGGCGGAAAGATGAGTCGTGCTCACTTGTAAACTCCTGCATTATATGTACATACCGATTTTGTATTAAAGAGTGCTCGGGGCTAGGGGTGAGCGTGGTTCCGGGTAGAACCGGGAACCGGAACCGAACCGGAGGAGGGTCCGGTTCGGTTCCCGGTTCTAAAGTGGCCGGTTCCGGTTCCCGGTTCCTTTTTTTGGGAACCGGCGGTTCTCGGTTCCGGTACCGGTCCGGTTAGGGTTAAAAAAACCCCAAATCAGTCAAATTAGGTTAGGGCTAAAGAAACCCCAAAAGCAAAAGTCACTCACTTCTTCTTCCAAATCCACGCGACACTTTTTTTCCCTCACAGTTCTCTCTCTTCGAGTCTTCGCCCGTCCGTTCTCTTCTGTCTTCTCCACCTCTACTCGACGCCACCGCCGGTTGCCCTCGACGCCACCACCGTTGATCTCTGCTCGAGGGTCGAGGCCACCTCCGCTCGCCCTCGATGGCACCGCGGCAAAGCCCTAGCTCGCCGTTTGCCCTTGACACCACTGCTTGCTGACCCTTGCTCAAGGCCACCTCCTCTCGCCCTCGACGGCACCACCACAGCACCGCTGACCTCCGGCTCACCGATAGCCCTCGTCGCCACCGTCGCTCGCCCTCAACGCCACCGTCACTCGCCCTCGACGCCACCGCTCGCTGACCCTTGCTCGAGGCCACCTCCTCTCGCCCTCGACGGCACCGCCACAGCTGACCTTTGGCTCGCCGATCACCCTCAACGCCACCGTTGCTCAAGACACCGGGCAGAAGGCAGCTCGAGGCGCTGACTTTGTAGAGTGAATTTTTTGTTTGCCTCGCTTTATAACCTCGGCATCCTCTTTTACAGGAATAAGCAAGTAGAAGAGGTCAGTGGAAAAATGTCTTTGAAAAATTGATAGCTGAAAATGACAATTTACTTGCTTTGCCCATAACATGTTGAAATGTGATTGAGCGACAAACATGTAATTTCTCTATGACGCTGAGATTGGCTTTGCTTATCATGATGATTTTACCCCATGACTTCATAATTACTCATTCTCTTTCCATAAGAGTCATGTATGCGATTCTGACTTGTCTGGAAGTTTTTGTTTTCTTTTTAATCTCGAGTTGAGGAACGTTTATATTAGGAACCATCTTAAAGGCAATAAGTGCCCTTAAAGTAGCTTATAAGTAGAAATATATTATGTGAGAGGAGCCAAGATGTCTCTGTTTAGCAACAAGGACATCAATTTTTGAGGCAGACATATTAACAAAGCATCCTATTGTTTAATCAACGCTTGAACTTTGTTGAGCATAATGCATTGATTAGCTGCAAAGAAGCTAATTGTGAATGAAACTAAGGGCAATGTTGTTATGATGAGTAACAAGCTAACAAGTTGATCAGTTATGCCTATGTTCTTTTGTTTAATGATCACTTTTGTAAACTTTGTATGGTTACTTTCTTGCAACTTACAGTGCTGTGTCTCTGAATGATTTGTCAATAATCTATCCACATCCATTATATTACAAGGTATCTAAAAGACGTGATTTTTCTAAATGCAGGAGCAAGGATTTGTAAGGAATGGACATGCTGATAAATGGGAAAGGGTTCACCAAATTCGAGATAAGTTTGAATATGATAGAGAGAGAATCTGTGCAAAAAGATGGCTCCTCCTCTTGTTACGTTACTCTCTGCAGAACCAGAGATACAGTATGTTGCCTTAAGAAATATCAACCTCATTGTCCAAAGGTGGCCTACTATTCTCGCCCATGAAATTAAGGTTGGTCCATTTAGTCTTGCCAACTCTAACCGACCCATATTGGGTGCATTATGAGTAAGAAAGGCATGCTTATTGATCTCTCGTCATTGCCAAGTGTTTTTCTGCAAGTACAATGACCCAATTTATGTGAAGATGGAGAAGTTAGAAATCATGATAAAGCTTGCTTCGGACAGAAATATTGACCAGGCATGGAAACTGAAGAGCATTTAAACTGTTGAATTTGCTTGTTTACTCAAAATGGTTAATTTTATGTTGTCTTATTAACTAAATGCTGCAGGTTTTGCTGGAATTCAAGGAGTATGCTACAGAAGTAGATGTCGATTTTGTTAGAAAGGCAGTCCATGCTATTGGTCGCTGTGCAATCAAGTTGGAGAGAGCAGCAGAGCGATGCATCAGTGTTTTGCTGGAGCTGATTAAGATTAAAGTCAATTATGTGGTTCAAGAAGCCATTATAGTTATTAAAGACATTCAGAAGATATCCTAACACGTTAGTCTCGATATCTGTAATTTTTGGAGTACGTGAACTGAAAAGCAGTTCCATTCATCTCTTAATTCTGTTTTCAACTTTTTTATGTTCTACAGCTATGAGTCCATTATTGCTACCCTATGTGAGACCTTAGACACTCTCGATGAGCCAGAGGCCAAGGTACTCTTTAAAGTATCATTACTCTTTTAGTGTAACAACCATGTTATATGGACACTGTACATTAAGCTTCCTTGATTCATTCAACTCAAACTTTAACCACCTTGTGCCTCTCCTTTTTCACTTGGCAAGCATCAATGATTTGGATTATTGGCAAATATGCAGAAAGAATTGACAATGTTGATGAGCTGCTAGAGAGCTTTCTGGAGAGTTTCCCTGAAGAGCCTTTACAAGTCCAGTTGCAATTATTGGTAATTAATTTGCTTCCTTGCTATTCTGCTGGCTTCTGGCTTCTGGCTTCAGCATGCTCTGTAGTCTGTATGTATCCCTGAATTAGTGTTTTGTCATCTTTTATCAAATTGGTTATCTCGAATGCTGCAAGCAACGAGGTTTTGCAAGCTGCTTTATCTGGGCATGCCTTCCTCTGAAGGGGGAAGATTACTTGTTTTATTGTCATCCTGAAAATCAGAAAACACCACATAATCAGAAACTGCAGAAATGGTCTGTCCCATTTACCTTTCTCCTTCTGCAGTTGTCTGTTCATCAATTTGTTCATGTACATGCCTTCTCAAAGAACCATGCCCATCTTTTTCCCACTAATTATTCTATTATTCTTTTTTTTTTTGGATGCTTTTGCTCCCAAGGAACTATTTTTTGTAATTTATGGACATAGAAGCTTTGGTTCGTCTCTTTCCTTCTTCATTATAGTTCAAATCTATAAATGGAAAAAGAAGAAGAAAAAGAACCTGTTGGAACCTGGAACCGACCCTAGAACCTGTGACAGGGTAGGTTCCAGGTTCTTGGTTTTGACGGGTAGGTTCCAGGTTCCAAAAAATGAGGAACCTGTACCCGAGGGTAGGTTCCAGGTTCCAGCCGGAACCTGTAAGGAACCGGGAACCGCTCACCCCTACTCGGGCTGATAACTTACTGTTCTTGAAAGAAATTCACTGTCTTATCCCGTCAAAAGTTTCGAAGACGTCTGCGACAAAGGTACAATTATTGTGGAAAAGAAAAAGTTAGAAAGATGGAGTAGAAAGAGGGATCACGTGACGTGAGTCTAGCATTGGATGCTGCCTTGTCAGAGACGGGACATGTGTAGTTGTCGTGGAAAAAAGATACGAATCGAAATGATCGGGAAAGGACATGGGAGGGGAATGCGAGATAAAGGAACGAGCACTCAACGAAGGAGTAAAAATGATAGTGAAAAGGACACGGGAGGGGACAAACCCTCAACAAAATCAAAAGGGACAGCTCATAAAAGATTACCAAAACAAGCACTCAGCAAAGTCAAGTCTCCCTGTTATATATTATTTGCGTATGTCTAGTATATATTGTAGAGTACATCAATTTATAGTTTAGACAATTCATAGAACAATACTGAAAAGTTACATAAAAAAGTAAAAGAAAAAAGTTTTAAAAAGTTAGTGGGCAATGAGAGAAGGTGAACATGAGAGTATCACCAGAAACAACTAAGAGTGACGGCCTGACCTAGACTAGTCTAACCCGATCGGCTCTAGTCCAATTATGAAAGAGATTGGATTGATTTTTGGTCTTAAGATCCTTAGACCCTACATTGTGTGAGTGGATCATTGGTCTTAAGACTTTAGACCATCCAACTCGAACCATCCCATATATTATGTATATCATATATTATATAATAGATTTTTGTCTATTCTAAACTCTAGAGCCTCTACCTCTAGTCTTTATTACGGTTCTGTCATGTAAATTAGAAGGTATAAACATAGCCTTAATTCGACCAAAAGATAAATAGAAACTATTTTCACTTGCCACCACCTGCCGCGGTGGCTCAGCTGAGTAGGCGCTAGACTTCCATCGAGGAGATCTAGTGTTCGAAGCTCCTACAACGCAAGTTGCAGGAAGGCTAGCTTTGAGGCTCTTGACAACTTACCCGGTGGCACGTGTGTGGTGGCTAGCACGTGTCGCCCCCAGTGGTTTATCTCCGACTGCCGGCCGTGCGGGGTTCCCTAGGACACAAAAAAAAAAAAAAACTATTTTCACTTGCCTTGCTCTGTTCGCTCACTTGGGCCTTGCCGATCACTGCTGGCCTCTCCTTACTTGCCTCATGAACATAACTTAGTTGGAGAAATCGCTTCCCACTCTTAGCTCATGTCACAAATGAATATTTCTATTATTACACTATCTTATATTTTTGTTTGATATATATCAATATTCATAGTTTGGTTACTCAATATCGCATTATTGATCGATATGTCGCATTGTGCTTTCAAAGAGTATAAAAAATGAAACAAAAAAAATAATTGGTTGGTTCGAAGTTGATCTTAGAACTGGATTAGACCCATAGGGTCACTTCGGTCCTCGGTCCTAGGCTCAACAGGATTGGTAACTGGTCCCAAAAATTTGAAATCAAAACTATGCGGGTTGATCTCTAGATTAAGTGCTAGATCACTCAATCCGAACCATGCTTACCCCTATAAACAACTTTTCCTTGTATTTGATCAACAAGTTGTCAACTGCCAATTTTAATCTAATTAAGATATTAACTAGCGCATGATAGGTACTGCATAAAAATATCTACAAAAATATATAACAAGAAGTTCTTAAGGATTGGCTCTAAAAGAACTATGTACGACTCAAAATGGTAAGGGATTGAACATTTTTTTTTTTTTTATGGGGGTCAAAATTGACCATTCTATTGGCAAGCAATACCTTTATCACACTCTCTTTTTATTTTGTTTCCAACTACGATTTGTGCTTCTCTCATTCAATACCATGAATTTGTTGAACAAAAAACAAATAATTGTAATGACCTTCAATATTGTATATTAGCAATTATTGAAAATTTTAACATTTTTAATTATTCTTTCAATATGACAACGATATTCATTGATTACAAGGAAGCCAGCACACGTGTCTCAATCCATGTTTGGTTTGAAAATCTTTTTCTACGTAATGCCTTTGTTCTACGAAAAATAAATAATTTAGAAAATATTTTTTTTTGAAAATAATCATTTATATCATTTGTAAAAATGAATGAGTGAAAGATATTTTCATCGTCTATGAAAATACTTAGAAATAAATAATTGTTGTTAATAAAAATATTTAATTAATTATTTTAAATGATATAAGTCATTGTTTTTAAAAAAAATTTTTAAAAACGCACCTAAATGAGAAGTACAAGTTGGAAGCAATTTGCTTCCGAAGACCTTGCTTTCTGCTGACTTTAAAGCAACTAAAGCGCTTAAATATCCAATGGAATGTCCGGGGAGGATTATATTGCTTTATTCAAGGAATTTTAATTTAATATCCTTTATTATTGAGTAATGAAAAAAGAAAATCTGCATGTTCTCATGTAACCGTGGGTAACTGCGTTTGTTGAGAGTCTCTCCTTCATCGCCGAGATAGATAGTTCAAAACCTGCGTTTGCTAATATGTTGTAAGTGGGGACCATGATATTGGGATCCTGTGCTGAATCCTGTGCTGGGAGGTATAGTCTGTTGGAGGTTATGAGTTTGAGAGAGAAGAAGCGGTTGCTTGAAGTATTACACCAAGATACGTCAAGTTTGGAACGCTCAACAGTGTTACCTCTAGACCACCGGCCGTGGTGGCTCCGCTAGGTAGGCTTCAGTCCTTTGAGGGAAGGTCAGGAGTTCGAAGCCCCTGCAATGCAAGTTGCAGGGAGGCTGGCGGGCTATTACGTGATTGACGCATGGCGTCGGGGTGGTGGTTTCCCCGCTAGCGTCACTTGGGGGTTTACGTGGCGGCTGTCGGTCAAGGCAGTTCCTCCAGCACCAAAAAAAATAAATAAATAAAATAGTGTTACCTCCTGCGTAGGGGAACCCTAGAGTTTTTATATGCAGGTTATTAGGCTCCGGCCCATATGGACCCAAATAACTGTGCTTTCAACTATTGTGCTTGTATGTGAACATATTATTTTGGATTATATTAACAATATATCCAACAATCTCCTCCTATGTTCACCATACAACACAATCCAATAAGGCGATCAGTGTAATGTTCAGACAAACATGAATCATCCACATTTAGTCCAAGACAATCAACTCGGATCAGTCAAAGAGTTTTCGGCAGTAAAGTATTAAACTCAATCATCATTTGTAATCTAAATAAGTGAATCATTCTTATCATGAATATGTTCTAAGATCAACAAATCAAAAGCAAGTATTAGGAGTTTTAAATTCAATCTAAACTCATTCAAATTCCCAAAATAAATCTCAGACTCAGTTCACAACCAATATATGCATAATAATATTCACAAAATAGAAATAGCAAAATGCAAGTCTAAAGTAAATGGACTTCATCAAAATAGGCAATAGCAGGTAAACTGTCAAGTCCCCACATGCTCAAAATGATATATATTCATTCATCAAATAGGTCATCTTGGTCAGGATCCCACTCATTAAGCTTTCCTCCATCTCTGCCATCCCTTGTAGAATGTCAAATATGAATTTCATATTATTATGAATTCAATCATTTGAATTAAAAACTTAGTACCATTCTAACAGGCAGAGAAAAACATATATTGATGTCATAAAGCATTATAATATCATGTTCATAAGCATCAAGCCAGTTTGATAAATTATGAACAAGACCTAAACAATGTAATTTACAAAGAGCCATCAACTTAAGTTTATTTGTAAGAGAATAACTATTGTCTAGTTTCAAAGAACAAGACTAATAGTCAAGTCACTTACAATAACTTAGTCATGTAATATCAAGTTTCAATTAAGAACAATATCAGCAGGCTTCTTAAGTAAACAATTGTTTCTATGTTTCAATTTGGAATGTCACAGTTACTGATTCCTTAAAATCAAATAATCTAGCATTAAGTTTGGAATGAGATCATTTAACCAAAGGGATAGTCCAATCTAGTTGAATTATATCATCAAGTTTGGAATGACACAATTTTCCCCGATAGAACATTTGAATTAGGTTAAAGTTATCTTCATCAAGTTTGGAATGAGACAACTCACCATTTTCAAATTAGTCAGCAACTGTGAACATCGATGAAACATATAAATTGTGCTTATCATTGTAACCAATAAAGGAAGATTCGATAATTCAAAACACACAATTAGAAGGTAAGTAAATGGTAGTTAAGACTTGCCTATATAGTCTTTAACCCCAATTCCCACTGTTTTGAATAATCGAACTTTAGGCATACCTTTGGTGAGAGTATCGGCTATGTTATCCTTCGATCTCACATCGATCAAGGTGATAACCCATTGTTCTCTCAGATAATTCAACAATGCATGTCTCAGTCTCACATGTCTTCTCTTTGAATTAAAGAGAGCATTCTTGACGACTTGGACAGCTGCTCGATTATCACATAATAGGCTCAAAGAATTAATCTTTAGTGGAGTCAAAGGAATATCCATAATCAGATTATTTATCCACTCTGCCTCTTAGCCGGCTGAGGCTAATGGAAAAAGTTATGATTCCATAGACGCAATGCAATACAAGTCTGTCGTTTGGACTTCCAAGTAATAGCAGCTCCACCCAAAGTGAATACACATCCACTAGTGGACTTACTATTTCCAATATCTGAACACCATGAGGCATCAGAATATCCATCCACAGTTGGAGGATAACCAGAATAATAGAGAGCACAATCTTTAGTACCTTTAAAGTATCTCATTAGTCTATCAAGGGCATCCCAATGCTCTTTACTAGGATTATTAGTAAAACGACTCAGCATACCAACTGTAAAGGCTATGTCGGGTCTAGTGCAACTCATAGCATACATGAGACTACCAAGCAGCTTCGAGTACTTTAACTGATCAACGCCGGTCCCTTCATTAGGACTCAGTCTGTTATTATAATCACATAGTGTCTCACTCGGTTTACACTTATCGTATCTCCAAGTAAAAAGTAGCTGCTCAATATAATAAGTCTGGCTAAGAGAGATGACTTGCCGTTTAAAGCTTACTTTCATACCAAGAATGGTATTAGTAATACCAAGATCTTTCATGTCAAATTCTTTAGCTAAAGTAGCTTTCACGTTGCTCACTACAGAATGATTGGAACCAAGAATTAACATGTTATCAACATACAAGCAAATGATGACTATCTTATTTGACATAGAACGATGGTAAATGCATTTATCTGAATAACTAGACTGAAAGCCATAACTCTTTACCACTTTATCAAATTTAAGATGCCACATCTTTGGTGCTTGTTTAAGACCATACAAGGATTTATTCCATTTACAAAATTTGTCCTCAAGACCTTTCATAACATATCATTCCGGTTGTTCCATGTAAATTTCCTCATTTAACTCCCCATTTAAGAAAGTTGTTTTTACATCCATTTGATGCAATACAAAGTGTTCAATAGATGCCAGAGCAAGAAGAATTCTTATAGTTGATAAATGACACACAGGTGAATAAACATCAAAATAGTCTATTCCACTCTGCTGTTTATAGCCTTTAGCTACTAAACGTGCTTTGTATCTGGCTATTGATTCATTACTATTCAGTTTCTTCTTCAACACCCATTTACAGCCTATAGCTTTAGCCCCTTTTGGCAAATTTACTAGCTGCCAGGTTTGGTTCTGCAGCAGAGAACTCATTTCATCATTTATGGCTTCTGCCCATAGTAGGGATTCCCTAGATCTCATTGCTTCTTGATAGGAGAATGGATCATCCTCAAGATGATAAGCAACAAAATCTTCACCAAAACTTTTGGGAACTCTTTCTTTTGTAGATACTCTAACTGGAAATGGTTCAATAGCCAATTGTGTAGAATTAGTGTCAGAAGGGCCTGCTTCAGATTCTACAGGAGATTCTGAAATCATATTTGTAGATCCAGAAACATTCAAGCCTTGATCTCTGAGAAACTTGTTTTCGAGGAACACTGCATCTCTAGATTCTATCACTGTGTTAGTAGATAGATCTAAAAACCTATTTGCAACACTATCTTCTACACTACCTAGATATACACAAGTAATGGTTCTAGATCCCACATTAGATTTCTTAAGATCTGGTATGCTTACATAAGCAATACAGCCCCAAGTCTTAAGAGTATCATATCTACAAGGGCGCTTATGCCATATCTCATAAGGTGTCATAGACAACTTAGAGTGCGGCAACCTGTTCAAGATGTGATTAGCAGTTAGAATTGCTTCTCCCCAATAGGAGGAAGGCATGCCAGCTGTAAGTAACATAGAGTTTAACATTTCAGTTAATGTTTTATTCTTATGCTCCGCAACACCATTTGATTGGGGTGAATAAGGAGCAATGGTTTCAAGTATTATACCTTCTGAAGCACAAAATTCCTTGAACCTTGATATAGTATATTCTCCTCCTCTATCACTTCTAAACTTCTTAATTTTCAAGTTGAGTTGATTTTCTACTCTAGACTTGAAAATCTTAAATTTTTCAAAAGTCTCATCTTTCGATTTCAACAAATAGACATGACAATATCTAGAAAAATCATCTATAAATGTTATTAGATACTTCCGACCACCTTTAGTAATGTAATTTCTAAAATCACAAATGTCAGAATGTATTAACTCAAGAAGTTGTGTGCTTTTAGAAACCAACTTAAAGGGTTTTCTAGTAATTTTAGCCTGTGCACACACTTCACACTTGTCAAATCGAATAGAAGTATCTAATGGAATGTTGTGAGTTTTAGCTAGATGTTGCATTTATCTGTAATTCACATGTCCAAGTCTATTGTGTAGCAACGTTGGATCAATCAAAGTAGAATTCACATGGTTTATTCTATCGGTATTTAAACTCAACCTATACATACCATTAATCATGAATGCACAACCGAAATAATATGAGTTAACAGATAAAGTTACTCTACCATTCATAATTGAAA
This sequence comes from Eucalyptus pauciflora, assembly GCA_007663325.1. Lineage (NCBI taxonomy): Eukaryota > Viridiplantae > Streptophyta > Magnoliopsida > Myrtales > Myrtaceae > Eucalyptus > Eucalyptus pauciflora. Next base: position 712,432 of record VMYD01000333.1, on the reverse strand, counting down.
AAGACATACCAGCTTTATCAAGTAAACTCATAGATATCAATTTTTTTTTTTTTTAAGTAAAGGTACTACTTTAATATGTTTTAGAGTTAGTAATTTACTTGAAGAAAGCACCAAATTTGCAGTTCTAGCATGAGTCACCTTTACCTCACCACCATTGCAATTTTCCATAGTGTCTTTAATTTCTGTGACCTCAATGAGTAAGTTCTTGTCATTTGTAGCATGACAAGTAGCGCCACTATCTAACTACCACTTAGAAGAGACGATAGCCTTTCCATTATTCATCATTCCAATGAAGGCTTGAGGCTCAGATTCTCTAATTAGCATATTGGCCTCATTCTGTGGTGTGTCATTCTTTGGCTTCTTTGGTAACTTACACTCTGTTGCCTAGTGACTCCACTTTCCACAGTTATGGCACTTGCCCTTCTTCTTCTTTTGGAAGATAGTCTTTTTGGCCTCTAACTGTAAAGAGGATTCACCTTTTGGTGATTTGAACTTTTTCTGAGGTTTATTGGAATGTGAAACTAAGTTGGCAACTGACTTTTGTTGTCCTACTTGTTCCAAACTCTTCCTAGTAATATTTTGATCCTCAATGTGAATATACCTCTTTAATTCATCCAGTCCCATCTGTACCTTCAGTCTATGCATTTCAGTCTTGAAAGAACTCCATTCAGTTGGTAGTTTGCTTAACACAAGACCAACAAAGAGATTATCGGACATATCCGAGTTATCATCTTTCAACTTGTTTATCATGTTCTCAAATTCAAGCATCACCTCTCAGTTAATTGAATTTGAGAGGTGATGCTTGAATTCATAGTGAATTTAAAATCAAAGAATTTCTCCGCTATGAGAGTTTTAGAGTGCCCCTCTTGTTTTTGGAACTGATCGTTCAAGTGATCCCATATCTCTTTTGCCGTCTTATACTCACTGTAAGTCATAACCAGATTAGGATTTAGAGAGTTCAACAAGTAACCTCTACAAAAATCCTCATCTTTGTTCCATTGATATTCATCCACATCTTCAGTGGTAGATGCAAAATCACTTAATACAGTATAGAATATGTCACGTTCTTTCATGCCAAATTGAACATGTAATTTCCAGCCATGAAATTCAGTAACATCAAACAATTGCAGCTTTATAATATCATAGGAACTACGCTTTGCCATTTTAATCAGAGCAAAGTGTTAGAAAGAGTGCACCTTGGAGTCCTCGGAGCCACAAAGTCGAATAACTCCCCTAACCTTAATCAAACCACTCTGTAGAGATGGAATTTGCCAAAAAAAAAAAAAAACCAAAAACAGATTTGGAGCGCCCAAAAACCTTAAGAATGACTGCCCTCGTCGTCGAAACTCGTTGGAAATTTCCGCCGTCAAAATTCGCAGGAAATTTCATCCCCGAAATTCGCTAGAAATTCAGATGGAAACTTCAGGGTGCCGTAACTTCTCCGTCCGACCTCCGATCGACGCGAGTGACCACTCAAAATGTTCGTATCGACAAGTAGAACAAAGCCCAGGTGGTTTCACTCTCTAAAATTAGCTATAATTTTTTGGGTTTTTGAATCAAATATTTCGGTCACCCGAATCTTCAAACTCAGATCTCGGCCAATACCACCATCGAAATCGAAAGTAAAATACACCCGTGAGTTCATCTTGACGAAATCTTCAAGAAGACACCTTACTCGCTCAAATCCAACACACGAACATAATACTTCAAGATTGTTGGAGGTTATGAGTTTGAGAGAGAAGAAGAGGTTGCTTGAAGTATTACACTAAGAAACGTCAAGTTTGGAACGCTCAACAGTGTTACCTCCAGCGTAAGGGAACCCTAGAGTTTTTATATGCAGATTATTGGGCTCCGGCCCATATGGACCCAAATAATCGTGCTTTCACCTATTGGGCTTGTATGTGAACATATCATTTTAGATTATATTAACAATATATTCAACATAGTCATGGTCTAAAAGTGCCACCGAACTCCATCCTTTGGTAGTATCATTCACATTATATATACGCACGTTTTGTTTGTTTGAGAAAGAGCGATAGAGACAGCGCATGGGACGTCGCGCTACAGTTGATCCGTGATGAGTTTCCGCCCATTCACGCCGGCCTTCTGCAGTTCACGAGGAGGTCAAAGCACATGCAAGCAAACTTTAAACCCACCCCCACGTGACACTGTTCCGTTCGATGAATTATCCCATTTTCTGTTTCCGGCAACTTCTGTCAAATTTCCGACATTGCGTGTAGGTCCTGCTGGTCAATTTAACCACATCAGATCTAGAAAGTAGACATAGAGAGACTAGCACGTTTTCCAGCTACGCTTTGAGTTTGCTTCCAATTCCCATTTGTACTTGCTCATTCGATATCATAATTTTTTTTAAAAAGATGTTTAATGAGCTTTATTATTGCAAATTAGCAATTATAAAAAATTCTAACATATTTTTGTAAGTGTTCATATTAAGTATTTCCCTGAGTTTTTTAGTATTTTCTTTTATTATTACAATAATTTAGTTGATCATATAAAATATCCTTTGCATCCAATAATGATAAGTAGGAATTCTCGACCTATTATTGAGTCCCTATACTTTACATTGATAAAAATAAAATTAATGAAGAAACCCCTTCTATCTTGTTTAATAAATAATAAATGCTGAAAGATATATTCCAATTCTGCACAAATAAAAGTATTCACTTCCCTGCAACGCACATATATACTATTGAATTAGATTTGGTATCCTCTAGGAAAGGTAGGATTAAAAGTAGAGCACTAATTAAAAGTTCACAAATTAAATAAAAAAATAGGTCATGGACAGTGTCCGGAATCGAGCATTGCCTGTAATCATCATGTATGCTAAGAGTGACAATAACAATCATGCGATGATTATCAGCCTCAATTCTTAGATTTCGTACGAAATGGACGTGCTCGACTGCCCTTAGAGAGAGAAAGGTGACTATCAAACCGATTAAGGACTGCCTCGTGGTTAGCTGTTCATGGCAACTACTATCATGGTAGTAGGGGCGTCAGAAACCGAATTAAAAACCAAACCGAATCAAATCGAATCAAAAAAATTTATTTTTTCGATTTGGTTCGGTTCTCATTAAAATTAACATTTTTTTTTTATCGATTAACCGAATCGAACTGAACCGAAAAACCGATAAAATCAAACCATTAACCAAACACATTCGGCAGAGAGAGTGTCTCTTTCCCTCTGCAAAAGAGCTCTCCAGTTTACTCTCTACCAAAAATGGAGCTCAAAGCAAAGTCCCCACTGAAAACTCAGGTAAAAGAAAAATCGCAAATCCTCTTCTAATTCCAATAATATACCTTAAATCTTTATTTTATTATGAACTCAAGTCTCTTCAAGTTTCATCATGTTCCAAAAAATGTTTATTAATAATAATAATCAAAGAATGAGAAAAGAGGTTTCATTTTCTTGGTTTTCTTCAGTCGCAGGGGATGAACAGAGAAACAGTTTGGGCAATCATAGTGGCCTTCGTGGTGATTGCGGGGGGAGCCGAAGGAGATGGGTTTCTTTGTTGGACGGACTGTCTTTTTTTTTTGGTTGGTATCTGTTACATGCTGTTTGGTGTCATTGAGAGGAACAAGACAATCATATAAAAGAGCAGCATCCAAAGAAAATGGCTTCTTTTCTTTCATTTTTTGGCTGGACGGAGAAAACCAAAAAAGTGATATGTTTGGGGTTGGTGCAATGCTTTTGGACAGCATGCGTAAGGCAGTAAGAATTAGCTATGATACATGTAAATGTAATTGTGTTTCTTGAAAGCAAAAAGAGGACTGTGTCCGTAGGTTTTCTTTGATAAGCTTTCATCAAATGCTTGAAGGACATAAATGATTGGCCATTGTCCGATCCTTTGCCGTCATATGGCCATGGGAGGGAGGTACATGAGCTTCATCTAGCCAAAAAATGAAAGAAAAGAACTGAAAAGAAAAACAGAAAAAACCAAAAGCTGAAAACTAAAAACCAAAAACCAAAAAACCGAACCGAACCAAAATTTCGGTTCGGTTCATATTCAGTTCGGTTCAGAAGTTTTTTCTAATGGTTCGGTTCGGTTCAGTTCGGTTTTTCAAAAAAACCAAATCGAACCGAACTGTTGACACCCTACATGGTAGTCCCCTCTCTCTCTCCCCACTCTAAACAATCCGCCATAAGTACTAGCTTATACCTTTTTTTTTCTTTTCAAATTTGACATTTTTTTCTCTCTTGATAATAGAGGTGAGTATATCGGACTGATCAAACGAAGAGCCACCCAGACTGAACTGATCGGTTTGGTCCGGTTCCTAGTTTTGAGAGGAACCGGACTTACTCTTTTTAAAAAAATAAAATATATTTCTAAAAAATAGTAATAAATCCTAATATGATAACAACTCTAATATTTTTTTAATTTTTTAATTTTTGTTCCATTGGACAGATCGGTCTAGTTTGGTCCGATCCCTGATCCCAAAAATTGCTAATTGGTCATTCCAATCCGATTTTCGGTTCTTAGGTGAGATCGAGCCGGACCGGACTAGACTAGGAACAAATCATAAATCGACAAGACAATATAGGTAATCCCTTTTAATTCACAAAATAAGCAATTTTTTTTCTTAATGAGAAGGATGCATTTGAGGATGAGCAATTAGTACAACAACCTAGAGAATTTATCTGATTCTTCATTCCCATTTTTCAGAAGCAAGTATTGCAAGACTTGCATATGACTTCTAAATATTAAAGGAATGATCTCGTATCTCATTCAAGAATGAGTTTGCGGTAGCTTTCGATTTACCGGGAATCACTTTATCTTCTATTTGTTTAATTTTCTTCTTGACATACCTGGAGGAGGTAAATTACTATTATATAGGAAAGAAGTCGGGAGTCGTGGGAAAGATGCTTTGCGTTTGTGTGAAGACAACGAAAGGTAGCCGATGCTGACTTGGATGTTTTCGATTGCCGTGGGGTGCATCCGTGGGGTGCATGTGCAATCCCACCTAGATAATGATCATTCAAACTTACGCACCTCGGCTTATTTGACCTAAAAAGCTGAGCAATAGTGTCCATGCGTGGCACACAGATCCACTTGGTCCATGCGCCGAGTGCATCGCGGGTTTTGTTTTTATAGATCCACTTGGTCCTTCTCGTTCACGGGTTACAGTTAAAATATATGATTTCATTAATGTCATAGAGAGAGAAGGTAGGAGCTGGTGCTCCAGAGGACTCGAAAAGTGTTAAAATGAGGGTATTTTTGTATTGATTGGTCGTGTTAGCTCGCGCGAACTGACCCAACATGATTGTCACTGAGTTGCGTCATAGATCAAAATGACTAAAAGACACACCGACCCAACCTTGATTATCAAATCTCCAAGAAGCAGGCCAAAACTTGAATTCGAGACCTAAATATTGGATTATTCCCAGCAACTTATCTGGCAAATCCTTAGTGTTCTGCACAAAATGAATATAAAGTCTAAAATATTATGATATAATGTTCAATAGTTTGATGACCCTTATAAAAGATTTCACATGCTAATTGAACTGGAGGATTATGATATTCAAGAGATTCAATTTGATCGAACTGGTCCATAAAATCTAGTTATGCCTTTTTCATGGCATCATGCTCTTGCATCTTTTATTTATTGGATCATCAACATTTTTTTCTCTATCTATTGAGAGAAAATATGATCTAACGGCTCTAATTAAACATTGGTCATGTAATCACTACAAAATGCAAGTCCATGAACCCTAAGCGTGAGCACCATATTAGGGTAGACTCTAGAACCAAATCGGATGGACCCTACATGGCTAGTTTTGGTCTAATTTCAGGCCATATAGGGTAAATTCCCAGTTTGAAAAATTGAAAACTAATCCAAACAGGGAAAGTTCCGGGTTCTAGGTCTAAAACCTACTCGCCTTGGAACCACTCACCCCTAACTTGTACACCATTTGTCACGCCCCGAACCCCGAGCATGCGCACATCCCTCGGCGGTCGATTAAAAATGCGACGTCCCAGAACGCGTCGCCGACCATTTCTTTTTATCTTTCAGTTAAGCACATGCGGAAGCGAATTAAATAAACACCCGGCCAATCATCAAACACGGGGATAGTAAAAACCTGCTAACGCTTTTTCACAAACCACACTTTATAACCATACCAGGTTAGTCCTACAAGTTCATATTTACAAGTCTATATCCAAAAAGAAACCTAAGCAACCTACACTCGTGATCCCTCCGTCTCTGGCTCGGGATCCTCCACGACACCATCCGGTATATCGATGTCCATGAGGTGTACTACCTCCTCACCCTCTGTTTCGACGGGCGGTCCGTCAAAACCCTGAAAGGGACCCACTCGAGCACCACTGCGCTCGTTAATGAACCACGCTTTGAATCAATGAGGTACCAAGTGAAGGTGGTCCTCTTGGACCCAAATTGTGGTCACCACTAACTCACGAGTCTGGTCGCTCTCGGGAATGGGAAAAAGGTAGACTCGGATTCCATGTGCCATGGAAACCCAAAACATACGGGATGTATCTCCATACTAAGGACATGAAAATATTTAACCACGATGGGATGAGATAAATCCTAGTGAGTCAAAACCCTAAATCCCAATTAGGACGCAAATTCACTCAGAGGTAGCCTAAACAGGCGTCACACATAAACTTACCTTGCCTCAGCACATCCTTGTATATTAGTGTGCCACATATATCATATGAATACAGCAAGCGTATTTAATAATCGAAACACATCATTTCATCTTGCAAACAATCACATGGGTCTCGATTATAAGGTAAAACCATTATGACACGTCCCATTTCGTGCCACACAATTTTGCCCCATAATCAGACGTAGCTATCACAACCACTTATGTGTGTTCCAGTTATTATGACCCATCGGCCACGGCCAACTCAACAGTCGGCGGTCATCCGGCATAATCGGGCGTCGTCCCGCTCCGTTAGGTACGACAACGTCTACGTTTAGACGGCATTCCATAAAGGAGCATTGGCCCAGCCTCTATCGCGATCGGCATCCGTTGACATGGGGCATCCGAACTTAATCAGGCATCGCCTCCTCGACTCTCATTGGGTGACGGGTTCCAATAATGACCACACGCGCACACATACTCAGCCAAGAACACCGTGCTTTGCATTCAAATACCACGTCTTCAAATAATGACTTGGCCACTTTTTCTTCGCATTAAAAATTACCGGTAAAATAATTGTGCTTGGTCACATATTTAAATCGAACCATTAAACATAGTACGCTCTCAATTTAAAATTCCACGATTTTATATACTACATAAAAATCTAACGTAAAAAACCGACACCCGGTATTTTTCTAATTAAATACCCATAAAATCAAATTTTGCAATAATAATTTACAACTACCAGCAAGCACTCAATTGACATATAAGCCATCCAATTCACATATAAATTCAACCACGAGAACGAGCATAAAATTCTGCAAAACGGTTATCTCGTCACTAATTACGCTAATTACAATTAATTAAATAAATTACGATTAATTAAATTAATCCAACTTAATTAAACTAACCATGGTTAACTATCTGTCGCGACCCAATTTTTTCGAAGGTGAACCACCTAAAACTAGGTTAATTGATTACTAAGTCCGAAGACTTGGCGCGGACTCTCCCAAGTCCTACCAATCGCGATTAATAAATTAACCTATTTAACATGCAATTATACTCAAGTTGGAGCCGCCACTAACCAATTAGGGTTGATTAGAAACTAAATAAAGTATGGGAGAATACTTTATTTCTACGAACCAGAGATTCAAAGTCCGGGGACATAGTTACGCTAGATTAGCCTAACGCCCTTTCGGTACCTTTTATTTCAAAAATATTTTTGCAGGCAGTGTTGATCAATTTTAACCTAAGTTACTAACATGCAAATGGTGGTCATGCGGGTGCACAATCAATGAAATAACATTCAATAAACCGAAATGCTAGATTCATAAGAAATTATAAAACTATAACTTTAGTAAGGTTCAATCTCTAAAAAAGAACATTTACAAAAACTATTAATAAAAATGCATGCCCTAAACATGATTTTTTAATGACATGATATCTAATTAAATGCATGATATCTAATTAGATGCAATCTTAATTTATTTTTGATATGCATGACTTTTACTTTAATGATATGTGAGATGCAATGGAATAACTTAAACTATCACTATATGTATGCAATCTAATTTATATAATCCTAAATGTGCATATACTACATGACATGGGATGCATGACATAACAATTCTATATGCATGTTCTTTTTGTGATTTTTTTTAATGATTCCTTTTTATGTATGCAACCTACACTAAACAATGATGATATGAAATGTGATTAATTATGAACTAACCTATTAATTAACCAAGCAAATGACTTTTGTGTTTTTTTTTATTACCGAATAATTTTTATTAAAAAAATAACATAATGATGCAATGCTAATTTTTTTATTTTATATTTAAAAAGACTACATGATGGGAATACTAAAAAAAAACATTAAACTATGACCCACTAATTAAAATGCAACATGTTATGTGCACATTATGAAATCTATATAACCTAAATAACATTTTTTATTCTTTTAAAAAAATTACATGATGGGAATAGTAAAATACAATGCCACCCTAATTTATTAAAATGCAAACTCTAATCAAATGGGCCTATTATGCAAACTAACTAAAATGCACCTAGTATTTTGTATATTTTTTTTATTGGAATTAAACAAACTAATTAAGCTATTCAAAATGGAATAATTTCCTGATTCAATTTCAGGATTAATTTGATTTAAACCACATTTGTCTTAGAAAACCATTATTCTTTTTTAACCTTTTTTATTATCTTTTTATATTATGAAAACATGCAAACAACTAAGGATGAAATCCTAAAAATAATCCTAAAGGTCAATTTATTAAACCTACGTGTCTTAATTTAATAAACCTATATGACCTGTATGCTCATGCAAATTTTTAATTTTTCATTATTCCCTTTTTATAATGTTTTTCTTAATTTTTTATTTAAAAAAAAAAGACAAGTAATTATAAAAACTAAGATATGAATTAAAATAACCGAAAAGATAATCCGTTGTCTCACGAATTAAATTAACAATTATTTTAACTCTATAATCACAACAAGGAAATCAAAATGATTACAAATTTAGTCCGAAGTCTTACGGACCAAATTAAATAATTATTATGATTTAACAAATGAAATTCTACCACAAAACCAAAAATTATTATAATTAAAAAATGATCCGACGTCTCTCGGACCAAATTAATAACTATAATAATTTTAGGTAGGATCTACGGATAATGCATATATTAACACCCAATATTTAAATAACTAAACTAAATATGCTATCAAATAAACAGCAAAAATATAAAAGATAAAACAAATAACCTAAACTACCAAGTAATGAAAAATAAAAGTAAGAAAATAAAACTACCTAGGGGTAAAACAAAAGGGCAACGTCGGGTGATCGTGGGAGAGGGAGGGGGCAACAAGTAGTGTCCGGTGCAGGGTCGCCGTTCGGAACAGGGACTGCCCGTGGGAGCTCCAGCGAGGTTCGGGTGTCGAGGCTCGCCGGAAGGAATGCAGCAGTGGCACGAGGGCGCGGAATTGCAGAGGCGCGGGGAGAACTTCGGACCGGCGCGCGAAGCGGCGAGGTGCACTGCGAGCGTCGTGGGTAGAGGGCTCCGGATGGGTGGCGTCACGGATGGTGGCGAGCGGTGACGAGCGCGGCGAGGTGGATCGTCTTCACGGGCTTTGGACGGCAACCAGCGAGGAGGGACTTCGGACGGCGACCGGATGTGCAGGTGGCGGAGCGGCAGGCGAGTGGTGCGCGGAGGCGAAGCGGCGAGGTGGGGCCGGTGGTGCGAGCTGCACGTCGGGGGCGGATCGGGAAGTCGCGGAGCGAGGCAATCGGCACGGCGGTCGCGGCGGCTTCGGGTCTTCGGTGGTGTGGAGTCCGATGGCTTGACCGGCTTGGGCGAGTGGCGCGCGGAGGCGGAGGCGGAGGCGAAGGCTCGGACGAGCAAGGGACCGAACCAGCGAGGAAGAAGAACAGTTTTCTTCTTTCCTCCCTTTTTTTCAATTTTTCTCACACCTGACACTCTCTCTGCACTCACGTCTTTTGCTTTTTAGCAGAAACTCATGAAACCTGTTTGACTTTTCTTCCCTTTATAGAGCTCGAGAACTCTTTTTCTGACACACTTTCAGCAGAAGCAAAAGAGCTCCCTTTACTGACTTCGAAACCAACATAAAAAAAGTCTACAATAACTTCTCTCTCTCTTCAGAATTTCTGCCACATTTGTTGACTTTTCACCTTTTTTAACCTCTCTACTTTTCTCCCTCGTTCAACGCACGGATCCCTGCCTCTTTTCTCTTTTGTGTTTTTGCTTTTTTCTTCTCTTTTTTGAACGGAGAGAGAGAGCCCCAAAAATCTGAACAAAGAAGCCCCCCCATTTCTCTGAAACCTCACTTCCTTTATATAGAGGATAGACTCGAAGTTGTTGAAGATCCGGCGATATCCACTCAACTCCTTCAACAACAAAGTGGCTCCAAAATCGCACGGCCGTTTAATTTTCGAATTCAAAAATTTCCCTCTAAACCAAGATTATCCTTTATTTCTAAAAACTAATTTTAAATTAGGTGTCAACAAGTGGAAAAGAAAAATAAAAAATAAAAAACTGATTTTTTTTTAAATTTGAAATGAAAATATATTTTTAACAACAAAGATTTTCGAAACCAAATTTAATTTATTATTTTCTAAAAATATTAGGTGTTAACACTATCCTAACCATGGTTAACTAACTAACCCAAGTTAACTAATCTAACCTAAGGTAGACTAACCTAACTAAACTAACCAACCTAACTAACTAGCTAACCTAACCAAACTAACCTAACTAACTAATTCATCTAACTAAGCTAATTAGCACTAATCCACTTAGCACTAATCTAACCCATAATTGTAATTAACAACCTAATCCGGGATTATGGAGTTAACTCACCAGATTAGGATGGTGGCGGGTTCACGGCAACGGCGGCGTGATGGCAGTGAAGACCCAAGACTACCACGTCTCCAACGGAGCTCAAACGGTGGCTGAAAACAACCCAACAAGCTCACGGCTTGTGGCTGGTTCGGTTTTGTGGAAGGCTGAGTTGGTCACTCCCAGTGGCTCGGTGGAGGTACACTGGCGGCGGATGGCCAACTGGGCGATGAGGCGGTTGAACGGTAAGTTGGACGCGGGGACGGTGCAGTTGGACGAGCAGGGCGAGCGGCTAGTTGGGCTGAGGCAGTTGGCGGCCTGAGCTGGTGATGCTGGATTGGAGACGGCGGGCTGGGCTGGTCGTTTGGAGATGGGCGTGCAGTGGTGTTTGTGGTGGAGTGGTGTGTGGCAGCAACTGAATAAGGAGAAGCAAAACCAGGGGAGGAAAATGGAGAACAAAATGGATGTGAGGAGAAGTTGAAAGAGAAATGGGGTTGGTCGGCTACAATGGGGAGAAGCTCACGCACGCAAGGGGAAGGAAAAATTGGAGAGAGGAATGGGAGGAATTGGAAGTCAAGGCTGCAGCCACTTAGAAGCCAAGAGAAATATCCAAATACTTAAGTGTTATGCCCTAAAGTCTTCAACCCTTCAAAGTTAAGAGGCCACCCAACGGGAATTTAGCTTCAATTTCCCCAAAATGAACCATTTTGGTAACCAATTAAGTCCTTTAATCAGCCCATCCGAATTTCCTTAAATTCTTTTTTTCCGAAATTGTGACACCCCTCGACGGCCCCCGATCCGTTAGGGTCGCCACTATTCGCTTCTCTTTCATTTGACCTGATAAAGTAATACTCTGATACCAGGGAATTTCATTATAATTCATGAATCCTGGGGGTTTACATCGTTTAGATCAGTCCCTGCGCAATTTATATGGCGGAAGCACATCCATCAACTCCCTTCCCTATATTCAGAAAACGATGCACACCCACTAAACATTTATAGGTAAAAGCCGAACACTTTTATTTACTTAAACCAGATGGACATCATTCATCGGTACATCAAAATGCCGAAGTCTTCTATACTCGGCTATACTTCAAAAGATGACCGACATCTTCTCCAACAGTCGTATACTTAAAGTCCATCGATCAGTGTCGGTGTCCAAAAGTTCTTTCCTTTGCTATCCTCCTCCTCGCGGTCATATCCAACCACTCGATCCATCTACCGGTGGTAGTGGCAGCAGAGGTATTTTATCTAGTTTGAAATGTTAGTCCCCAAAAGGAGTGAGTACAACCACTCAGCAGTAAAGATCCACCAAACTACACGATGCAACAAGCAAAAACAATCAAGGTATCACGAATAAAGCACATATCATCCATGCATTCGAACATACCTCACCATACAGCCATGCATATATCACCATGCAACGTGCATATACCACCATGCACTTGTACATATACCATCAAGCAGCCATGCATATATCACCATGCAACGTGCATATACCACCATGCACTTGTACATATATCATCAAGCAGTCATGCACTTCATGCTTGCATTTCCATGAGGTTCATCCCATGCCATATGCACACATCCATGCGCATGATTCAATTCTAAATTTTATCTTTCAATTGGATTGCATCATTTTTCTTCCAGGGACAAATGTTTGCATCCCTCATTTATCGCTCGCACCCAACCTGGCATCGCGAGGAGCCTCCGGTACACACCTCCGGGCATCTCGTACCCCAACTGGCATCACAAGGAATCCCCCGGCACACACCTCCAGGGCTTCCGGGATTACGTACCGATATACCACCAGACATTCCCCCTGGAATTACGTACCGTATACCACCGGGCATCTCGAAACTCCCGAGGACATCCGGGCACACACCTCCGGTCATCCGGCACACACACTCCGGGCATCCCGACACTCCCGGGGCATCGTCGGCTCACACCTCCGACGGTATCCTCATTACAATGCATATTCTCATATATCTCATTTTCAATTTCACATTTGATGTAACAATGCCAATGATTGGAAATCAGTCTTTTTGAAATCATGTAATATGCATTGGGAAAAGTATCACTTGATGCAATGGTTTTAAAAAGAAATCTTTCTTTGAGTTCATGAAAATTCATAAATCCTTTGATGTCATATGAAATGTATGAATGTCATCACATCATTGCACGAGTAATAATCCAAGATATCATGATTCACATAACAATTTCAATAACCAGTAAATAACACAATTTCCAGCTTAATCAGAATACATGCGGTTCATGAAATTTTCGAAAAAATTAGTAAACGGTGGAAGTAAATTCTGAAAATTTACCACATTGTAGATAAGATCTAGGAAACATATTCTGTGAAGGACACCATATTAAATAAGGCTTCACAGAATACGTACAGGTCCGTGTATCGCTGAAAAAGGATTGTTAACCTTACTCATGCACAGTTTTTGAAACATTTTTGATTAAATGCCTAAATGACCTTCAAAAATTATGAAATTCGAACATGAGATAGTTAAGACATAGAGACAGATACTTCATGAAGAACACTTCACCAAAAGATCCTCACATAATTCAATACAGACCACGCATCACAGCACTATTAATTCTGTCCGTTCATCTTGCACAGTTTTTGAAACATTTTTGGTTAAATACCCAAATGACCTTAAAAAATTATGAAATTCAACTATGTTGTAGGAAAGACATAGATAAAGATATCTCAGGAAGAACACTTTCCCAAAAGAGTCTCATAGAGAACGGTATAGACCACGCATTGCAACATTTCCAAGCCCGAACACATCAGATTGCACAGTTTTAGAAATATTTTCGATTAAATACCCAAATGACCTTAACAAATTATGAAATTCGACTATGTGATAGCGAAGACCACAAGGTAGATACTTCATGAAGACATCGAAGTCAGATTCGTCCTAGGTAATTAAATATAGGCGGTTAAAACTTCTGTTCCTAGTACCGAAATTTCCAGATCTAACCATCTCCGAAAGACCACGATTTCACCTACCTATTCCTGTTTGTTTTCTCTAAATTTTTGATATGTTCTACCTCAAGAAGTACAATACAACTTTCATTAAGAGATCAAGGTGAGATTTTCACAAGAAGGTTACTTTACAGACCACGAAACCACGGAAGGTCAGCACGACGAATTCCAGATCTAGTCTCTCCAAAGAAAATCATTTTACTAACCATTTCTTGTTCGTTTTGCCTCAAATTTTAGTATGTTGTTCTTCAAGGTGTTCTATACAACTTTCATGAAGAAATCGAAACAAGATTCCGACTAAAAAGTCACATGCAACACACAAACTCAAAGATGGTCAAACTGGTCTTTCCAGAAACGGTATGCATGACCAACGAATCCCTCTCCATAGCTCCGAAATTTCATCCCATCTACCACAACCTAGACTTACCATCTACTACACATACACACAGCAATGCAAAGAGTAGGTTTTAGGACTTCACTTGCCTCAAATTCGAAAGAAACACAGCAAGAACGACGGCGGCAGCTCGGCACGGGCAGAAGACAGTCCTCCTCTTCCCCCTCATGGCCCGTACTCGCGCGTGCCTGCTTCCCTTGCTCGAACTCTCCCTCTCACTCACTCAAAATTCTGTTCGGTTCTTCTCTTTCCCTCACACGAGCACTCTCTTTCATCCTCCCTTTTATTTGCTTAATAAACTAGTAATTATTGGATTTTGCATGCAAGTGACAAGTGGCCCCAAGGATGAAGACACTTTGTACGTCCATGCAATGGGCGTGCCTCCACTTGTCCGGTTCCTCCTCCACGTGTCCAACGATGGAGGCTTCTTGGTCAACAAAGCTGAAGGAACATTTGAGGGCTGTTAACCCCAATTGTCGCGCAAATGGGGAGGAGTGTGGGGCCGCTTGTTCATGGACAGTCTACCCCCTCCTTATGTGCATAAACATCTCCAAGCATGGCCGAGTTTTCCTTCTTTCGGCTCACTAAAATATGAGCACATTAAAGTCCAAATTCCTCTCTCAATTCATGTATACTTTGATGGTATAGCTGCGTAGTATCATCCTTAGTATCCAGCCCGCACTTGTCCCAATTATATATATTAATCCCCGTATATGTATAAATAAATACAATTACTCGCGTGGCCGTATAATATTACAACATTAATCAAGGGTAGTTCGTCCGTAGGGTACACGGCCAAGTATAGAAAATTTCTTGTCAATCCATCTTCTAGTACAACCTCGGTCTCACATGAGCATATGATACATTTCCAATAAAACAATGGTCCATTCAATGCTCGGCCTATGCTTAATTGTAACTCATTGATCTAATGACTATAAAATAGTCCGACAGTACTTCCATCACCTAGTCGTGGACCGTCGTGTATCTAGGGGTCGTCATGCAAATTTTAGGATGCCACAGAAATTGATTTTTCCGCAAAATTCAAAGCTCGACGAAAATTCTCCAAAAGATGAGATGACGTCCTAAAAATGAATCGTGACACGCTCAAACATCCGATTCCCGAAACCGAATTCAATTTCGTGGTTAAAATTGACCAAACGTGATTTTAGTACAAGCTAACCTATCGGGTAGCTTTTAGGGATTTTAGCGCGTTTAACCCGTGGTTGATAATTTTTTATCCACGTTTGTGCATCTTCGATTCGTAGATGACTCTCGGTTGTCGTAAAAATCGCAAGGTTTCAATCACATGTCCCGAGTACAATATCGATAGAAAATCGGGTCACTATCGTTCGACGCGAATTTGGCAATCATGCGGAATCACCCGCAATTCAATTACGTGTTTCCGTCGAATCGACTTATATCCGATCACAATTCAATTATAATGGTGTCATATTGACCCTTGCCAATTTTTATAGTCGAGCGATCAATTTCTGATCGAATTCTCTAGTTTGTCGCATTTATATCCCTTAATGGCCTCACTTAATAGATTAGTTAACTCGTGAGGGGCCCACTCAGAGTAAAATGACCATAGGCGCGTCGACGAAACAACCAATTCATATAGTTGAGACGAGGTCGAATTTTAGGATGTCACACCATTCATACTCGCTTAACAGAACTTGTACTTCCAAGATGATGCTTATTTGTCCTACAATACCAAAAGTCGCAATTGCTTCCTTAGTTGGATGGCATGCTTTCCAACTTTTGGCAACATCCAATTTGTCTCCAACTTGGTGAATGCCAATACATGAGGCAAACTTTTCAGGACATGCCTTATTATTTATTTATTTATTTATTTTTGGTAAGAAGGACATGCCTTATTTGATCTCCTCCCGTTTCAAAGAATTCAATTTTCAAGTCATTGATGTTTTTTAACACTCCACAATGATGTAACTAAAAATGTCATATATTTTTCATCTTTTATGGATTGTCGCTCTTGGCGGATGAAAATTTTTGTTGTTGCTTTAACTTCCATTTTGCTTTAACTTTTTAGGACATGCCTTATTTGATCTCCACCTGTTTCAAAGTTGGACACTTCCCAATTGCTTTATATTTTTGTTCTCTTGGCTCCATACTTCTTGCTGTTTTATTGCTCTACTATTTTGATGTAATTGATATTTATCTTGATTGTAAATTAACGAACGTTCTACTAAAGCTTGTCTTTCAAAAATAAAAGAAACGAACATAAAAAAAGAAATAATTGGCTGGTCCTTAGGTAGTAGAATCGGACTTGAGTGACTAGGTTGATTTTATGGTCTACAAGGTAGGTTTCACATTCCAAAAATTAGGAACTAGTCTTGACAAGATAAGTTCTAGGTTCTAGATTTCGAACTTGCCTACCCTATAATTAATCACCCTTATGATTGACCCAAGGGTGTTAGAGAAACATTCCTAGGAATTTTGATGATTCCAAAAGTATCCCAAAAGTATATTTAGTATAACATCTACTATCATTAGTGCGGATCTTCGTGATGATTTCTAAAGGATTGCGGTAATATCCATGATTTCTATAAAGTTTAGGTTGAACTAGCCAGGATGATGGAGATCTTGATGAGATATGGACAAATTAACTATGACGTTGTGTGCATAAGAGTTTTGTGAATCCATGATCATTAGCTTCTCATCATGTGATCTCTGCCAGCTGATTTGCTTAGTAACTTCATTGGAAAAGATATTGCAAGTCACTCTTATACGGCCTCTCCGAAAGTAGTATCAATTGACTCATGATAATCTGCTCATGATGATATTGAGTATCAAATTTGAGAATATCAAGTCACTGACGATGCTGGAGTAACATTCGTTCAAGGATGATCATTGAGGATGAAAATACAACTGTTGGCAACCAGAATAGCGCAGTAGAAGAATCATTATTCGTCACAGAATTGGAAACGGCTTTTGTGAGAATTGCAATGGTAACCGGCGATGTGACAACAATAACATCATAACCTATATCAAGAAACCTTGCTAATGTTTAAAGAAAAAGATTGTATGGGTAGTTTAGCTTCAAAACAAGTAGCTTGCAAAGTCTAGCTTTAGAATAGCAGCTTGCAAAGAATCCTAATGGCTCTTTGCTTCTTGGGACTATATCCAATGGAAAAATTGAAGATGTCTATATAAGAGAAAATCATTTAAGCCAAAAGGCGTTGGACAAAAAATATAGAACAAGCTGAAAGTCTTCATTGCTATATTCTCATCAAATAGTGTTGAGGTTTCCATTGTGGTGTTCTTGTTGCATTGTAATCGTGAGAAGATTAAGTGTACAAGTGTGATAGTGGCACTTGAGTCCTAATAATGTGATCTATCATCTGATAGGATCATTGCTTGCTGATTGTATCTTATCTTGGTGATTAGTAGTGCATTACAGCCCAAGTTGCGGTTGTTAGTTTTGAGAGTGGATGTAAACTTGATGACAAAGCCAAACCACAATATATTACTATGTGCCATTTTCTAAATAGCTTCTATCTGTCTCATTGCACGTCAACTTCACCGGATCTCATTATTAGTTGCTTCTCCTGATTTCCAAGTATTGATTGTTAGATTCCACTTGATCTTCAAATTTTGTTAAAAAAGAAAGCTATTCACTCCCTTTATGTTGCTTAGTTAGCCCTAACAATTGGTATCAAAGCTTTGGTGCTTGTCATTTGGAGTGTATTTTTTTTTTTTTTACGTGCATAAAGATATTCATCTATGGCTAACTTTAGTGAGTTTTGTGTAAGTGATTCATAAGCTCTAAGCAAGCCAACATACTTTGATGGAGCAATTATGAATACTGGTAAGTAAGGCCTATAGAATTAACAATGATAAGAGCAAGGAATCATTCAGAGTCTAATCATGCTTCAAGATAGGATTAACAATGCCAAGAGAAAGGAATCATTTAGGCTATGTTTGGCAGTCGGGATAAAATTCGAGATATGATATGATTTATCCTATCCTACATTTGGTGCTCGCTCAGGATATGATAAAATCGGATATAAAGGGGATATAGACAGGATAAAATTATCCCATGGGGGAGGTGGGATAAAAGTGGATTGGATTTCTAATGTCTATAATAGGAAAGTTATTTTTCTCGAATAACAAACTTATCAAATTAACAAAATTGAAATTATATTTCAATATAAATAATATTTGAATTCTAAATTAAGGAATAAAAATAAATAAAATTTGAAATTTATTTTTAATTAATCTTATTTTAATTTATATATTCAACTTTAATTCTATCTTCTAATAAACATTCAATCTATAAATTAAATATTTATATTTATTAAATATTTTAGGTATTTTTGTATTTTAGATATGTTAGTATAGTTTACTATTTGATAAAATTTTATTAAAGAATGATGAAAGGGGAAAAAAGAAAATAATATAAAAAAGAGGAAAAATAAATTAAAAAATAGTGTTACAAGAGATTTTCACCATCTCCATTTATGAACATTTAGGTTCATTTATAATGATATGCCATTTATATAAAAAAAAAAATCTACATAATATGATGTCAATATATCCGACTTTAATACTGCGATTCATCAAACAATGGACAGGATATAAAAAAATCTCAGGATTTCATATCCTATCCTATCCAGTCCTATCCTGATTAAAAATCCGGACGACCAAACATAGCCTTAGAGTCTAGTCATGCTTTAGGTAACAATACTAGTGATAAGGCTGTTTAGTCCGATACGTAAGCCACTCTAGCAGTAGTGAAGCCAAGCCAAGTGGGTAATGTCAAAATCCTTTGGCAACTTTTGGAGGAGAAGGCAATAGAGTTAGCACCAAACTCCACTAACATGAAGTGGCTATTCAAGAATAGTAGAATGAGATGATGAATCACATAGTGAGACATATATCGTATGTGATCAGGTTGATGGTTGTCAATGCAATCAATAATGTCATCTGCAAGGTCGAGACATTGAATTAGTCCATATTGATCCAACTAAATATGACAGTTTCCAAGTATGTTCTTCAAATTTTTGGTTAATTAAGTTTTGGAAATGAATTAGGCTAAGTAATCCTATCAAGAAAAATTGCCAAAAAATTCCTAAATCAATTGTAATTGTGCTAATTCGGTTCTTTTTTTTTTTTTTTTCCAATTCAATCCTAAACTTTTTGTAATTATGCCAATTCAGTCCATCTGACTAATTTTGGCCAGTCAGTACTCAAGTGGATGCCGATCGGTTCAACTGTTCGGGCGACGCTTACGTGGTTATTTATTAATAATAATTTATTTTTTTGATTTTTTATCAATAATTTATTCTTTTTTTTTCTTTTTTATCCTTTTACTTTTTCTTTTCTTCCTACTTTCTTCTTCTTTTCCCCCATAGTGGCTGACGAAGCCCTTGTCCGGCCTCACCCAAATCTAGGTGAGGGCAATCTTGCCATGGCCTTACCGGTTGCAAGCAAAAATGGTCTTGCCCATAGTTAAAGAGGCCATGGGCACCTTTGCTCGGGCCCTTGGCCTTCATGAGGCACCTCATGGTCCTCCCCCTCTATCTTAGGCATACTTTCTTTACCAATGGCCGTCAAGCCCGATTGAGCCTCACCACAGCACTTCGACCTTGATCTAAGGTGACCACACCACACGAAGGCCACGAGGCCGCAAGAGAAGGCAACCATGGCCTCGCCAGTCGTGGGTGAGGCCCCCTTCACCCACAACAAGCGAGGGCATGGCAAGGCTAGCCTTGCCTAGATTTCAGTGAGGCTGGACGAGGGTTGCGACCCTTGCGGTAGCTAGCCATTATGGGGAAAAGAAGAAGAAAAGTAGGAAGAAAAGAAAAAACAAAAGGAAAAAAAGAAGAAAAATAAACGAACAAAACAAAACATTTTAAAAAAATAGAAAAATAAGATATTATGAAAAAATAGTCACATTAGCGTTTGTCAGTCTTCAGCGTTGGACAACCAAAATTGGCCAAATGGATTGAATTTGCACAATTGTTAAAGGTTTAGGACTGAAGTGACAAAAAAAAATGGAATTGAATTTATATAATTGCAATAGATTTAAAACATTTTTGGTAATTTTCCGGATCCCATCACCAACGGGAATTTTATAAAAGTATGCAAATCCCAATCAAGTTAATTTGGTTAATAAGAATACTCAATCTATCGATGCTAATAATAACATGACAAATCAAATGTTCCACAAGTGGGACCTTTTCCGAAAATGGATATGTTCGGGTCCTAGGACCGATTCCAAGTGTGTATAATGTAAGGCTATTTGGTGTACCCCTACTTCTTAATGTAGAAAATGCACCTTATAGCCCTAACTTGCTAGTAAATTATAACAATGATAATTAAGATTTGACTCCCAATCCTCGGGGGAGGAAGGTCAAGTCTATTGACCTATCCATCCTGAACATTGGGGGTAGGAAAGGCAAGTTTATCAACTTACAAATCCTAATCAATTGGCTGAACTCGTATTACAATAATTAGGTGCCGACAGAGGGATGGTCAGGCCAGTTTATAGGAAGCCACATCTTAATTGGGTTGACTCTATATCTTACTCAAGAGAATTCAAAACTTTTAATTTTGTTGTTTTCACTAGCCAAGATGACCAATTGATCATTGAACATATTGGTCAATTTATAGTTGGGTACAAGGAAGTAGGGACAAACAAGTTTTTAAGACTTACGTTATTTCCTTTGTCTTTGTTGAAAATTGCTTTACCTACTACACTAATTCACCACCTAATTTAGTGTATAATTAGGCAGAGATAGAAAGACAAATCCATTCTAATTTTGGAGAAGGAAACCTAAGGTATCGATTGCTGATTTGGCTAGATTCTATGAGTACAATAATGTGTTGGCTAACCAATTTGTTCAATTTAAGAAGGCAAAAAATAGATGCCTTACTTTATTCTCAGAAAAAGAGTTCATGAGTTTGGCCTTCAATGGGCTAAAATCTATCTTAAAGGAAAATTCAAAAGTCAATATTTTGCCGATTTCTTTCAATTGGCAACGAGGGTATCTAAATATGAGTGACCACTTAAAGATAGAGATAGAGGGCAACATGAAGACTTTCTACAAAACATGGCTTTAATAGAAATATATGAGTCAGATAATGAATCTAACTAAGATAAAATTCGACAAGGAAAAGTTGAATTTGATGATGACAAGGGGGCACAATCGCTCTTGATTATCTTATTTAAAAGAATCGAATGATCGACAAATCATTCAATTCTTTTAAAGGAAGCAACTACTAACACCCAAAAATGACCAACTTTTAGTTATGATCGACAAGTGATAAATTTAGTCGATAATAGCAATTTGGTTTATAGTAGAAGTCATTGATGAAAGAATAGTCGACAACTTGAAGAGCAACAACAATTAATGAAATTATCAATGGCAAACATTAGTTATCTAGGATAAAGTTATTGACATGGAAGTGTAATTGCCAAGTAGCGTAGCAATATTTTCACATATGGAAACTCTTGTATTACTAGATAATAACAAATTGTGAATAATGTAACTTATTATAACCTCAGGTATGATTAAGAAGTTACTTGTTTTGAAGATTGGATTGGGAAGCTATTTTTTTTTAAAAATTAAATAGCCGTTTGTAATTGTTGATTGTAAGTTTTCAATAGTCACATCAAATTTTTTGTATACCACCCCCAAAACAATTATGACAAAAACCTATTAATCTTCAATTCGTGTACCTTTACTATACTCTCCAACTTTTTCATTGCCAATTAAATTTTTGGCAAATATCTTTTTGTCATTGCACTTTATCGTCAATTAAATTTCAGCAAAGCTTTTTATATCATTGCACTTCATCATTTATTAAATTCCGTTGAAGCATATTTGTTTCTTGTGCTTCATTGATAAGACTCATGTCCAAAATCATCACAAAAAATGTCTCTTCTTGATAAAACCTAAAACCAATTTTTGATGAAAAATATTTTGTCATCGATTTAATTCTAGTGAAACAATAGTATACTGTATTTTGGTATGTCGATTATATATTGTCAAGTACATAAATTATGGAAAAATATTCTAAATAAAGGGTTGAAGTCATTTTCTAAAATAGGGGCCTAAAGTCGACATTGTTCTAAATAAAGGCCTCAAGTATCTTCATTTTCTCCAATTAGAGTTTTTATTTTTTTTTCCAATAAAGGTATGAAGTGGATTTTGTTTCAAATAAGGGCTTGAAGTGTTTATACCAATTTCAAAAATGGCTTAACTCTAGTTGGTAGGGGCATTTTCATCCTGTACCATTTTTGAATTTTTTCATTCTTTTTTCTTTTTTTTGGTACTCTCTTTTTTCTTCTCTGGTGGTTAGTCTCAAGCGATGGCCGACCAATGGAGAGGGCTAGGCGAGGGTTGCCCTCAAATGATTTAGCAAGGATCTCGGCCTTATAATTTAAAATTTAAATTGTCTTTTGATAAAAATATCCTTAATTGGCCATAATATTTAACCGACTGGCGATTCACGAGGTCAAACCTTTATTTGAAACTATCATGGCCACTTCTGACCCTTATTTGACACAATGTCTGCTTTAGACCTTTATTTAAGAAAATGATGGCACTTTATGCTATTGTTTAAAATTTTCCATAAAATTAAGTTTTAGCCAACTTATAGACTAATAATATAAAATCAAATTAAAAAGGTAAGAGAAAAAAAGTTCGAAATAAGATAGTGGAAAGTGGGAGCAAGGCAATGCAAGAGTAGCATTGAAAAAAACTTTTCCGTGTATCTTATCAACAAGTTCTCAACCACCAATTTTGATCTATTAAAATATTGTCTAGTGCATGAGAGGTACAGAGTATCAATGTCAATAATAATATATAACAACAAGCTCTTTTTTTAGGGATTGCCTAAAAAACTAAAACATAGGGCACTAAATTTCAAGGGGTTGATCATTGTGCTTGTAAGCAATACCTTTATTGCACCATCTACTCATTTTGCTTCCAATTAGATTTTGTACTTGCCCAATTCGATGCCACGAGTTTGTTCAACATAAAAGAATTGTTTTAGTGAGCTTCAATGTTGTAATACATTGCATTAGAATTTAGGAAAGAGTATAAAGCCGCACATTCGTTCCTTTTCTCTATAAATTTTCTAGCTTATCCTGGTCCACATTTTCATTCCGGTAGACTCAATGTTTCCTCATTGCCTAACTAATCCTTACTTGTCTTCTCTTTTGGAAGATTTTCAATGTTGATTATGTCTTAACAAATCCTAATGTGTCATCTTTTGGAAGAGTTTAAACATTGAGTAGTTCCTAAACTCTTCATCCTTTGTCTTTCTGGTGGACTTTAAGGGCGCGCATGACAACCATTCTGTTCCAGAAACTATTTCTGGAACAAAAATAGATTTTTCTATTTTTATTTCTAGAAGAGTTTCTAAGCAAAAATAACCGTTTGATAACGACACAAAATTTATTCCTTTCGGACGGCGGCGGCGATGACTGGCGACCTTTAATATAAAAAATAAAAATAAAAATGATTTATTAACAAAAAAAATAAAATAAAAATAAATCATAAAAAAATAAAATAAAAATATCATTTTATTTTAAAATAGAAATATCCTTAAAAATAAATTTATTTTATTTATTCTATTTTATTTTATTTTACGAATAAATTTATTTTAAAATGAATAAAAAATAAAAATAAAAATAAATTTATTTGGCAAAACACTCAAGACAAATAAAAATAAATTTATTAAATTTATCTTTAATAAAAATAATTTATTTTTATTTATCTTTAATAAAAATAATTTATTTTTATTTATCATAAATAAAAATAAATTTATTAAATTTATCTTTAATAAAAATAATTTATTTTTATTTATCATAAATAAATTATTTTTAATAAATTTAATAAATTTATTTTTAATAAACTGAAAATAACATGATATATAAAAATAATTTATTTATTTTTAATAAATTTATTTTTATTTTTAAATGAATAAAATGAATATATTTATTTTTATTTATTTTTATTTTTATTAAAATGATATTTATTTAAATTTATTTTTAATAAATAAATTTATTTAGATTAAATTTATTAAATTTATTTATTTATTAAAAATAAAAATAATTTTAATAATAAAAATTTAAAATAAAAATGAATAAATGATATTTTTATAATAATTTTTATTTTTAAAATGATTTTATTTATTTTTAAAAATAAAAATTTATTCATTTTATTTTTAAAATATTTTATTTTAAGGATTTTTTTTAATTTATTCGTAAAAATAAAAATAAATATCATTTTATTTATTCAAATAAATTTTATTTTAAAATGATATTTATAAAAGTAATTTATTTGGCGACCGGCGGCTGCGGCGGCGGCGGCAACGGGGGCCGGCGGGCGAGCGGTGACTGACAGATGGTGGTCAGCGGCAACGGATAAAGGATCGGTTGACGAACGATGAGAAAAATTTTTATTTCTCATTTCTATTCCAAAAATAGAGAAGTAGAACTTCTGATTTCTATTCCAAATCTATTCCGGAAATAGGAAAACGGAATAAGTTTATCAAACGGATTTCTATTCCAGAAACAGGTCTGGAATAGAAAAATTGTTTCTGGAACATAAATTCTGGTTTGTCATGCACCCCCTAAGTAGCATTCTTCTTTCCACATTAGATATCTCCTAAAATTATTAACAATATTAGACTTTGCACCATTATGTTTGTTCATGAAGATGATAGATTTTCGAAGGGATGTATGCACTAAAGTCTTAAAATTTGTCACAAAAGTATAATTGAGTCTTAAAATTTGTAAAAAGTACAATCAAGTCTTAAAATTGGTTAGAATTGTGCAATCGAATCCTTCTATTGACTCCGTCTAACTTGGCTAATAGAAAATGTAGACGTGCATTTTTTTAATATTTTCTTTCTCTTATGTGGTGATGGCGAAGCTAAAATACAAAACATAAGACTAAAACGACATTGTTTTGATCTAAATATGATTTTTAGTACAATTTTTTCCTTTTAAAAAATTTAAATTATTATCTCCTTCTTTTCATTTTTATTTAATTGAAATAAATTTGTATAAAAAATTAGATTTTGACCAAAACGATGTCGTTTTAATCACTAACCATATAACTACTGGGTTTGCCCCAATGGCCACCGGGGGAGATGGGGGATCGCTCAGGGAGGGTTGGAATGGAAACGAATTTAGTTTCAAGTGTGAGTTTCGACTCCCACGCCCTACAAGGAGGTAAGACAAAAGTCTGAGAATAAGAGTTAGAATAGGAGTAGAGTATGACTGATAAAAAAAAAAAAATCACTCACCATATAAGAAAGAGAAAATATTATAAAAAAAGTCACATTTATATTTTCTATTAATCAAGCTGGACGGTTAACGAAATGAATAATCGCATCTCGCACTTTTCTGACAAATTGCGAACGTATCCCATTTTCAAAAGTCTTTAACGCCATAGAGAGAGAATGGGAAATGGTGACCCAGTAAACTCGATTTTATTGATCCCTGTACCGGCAATTGAGGGTATTTTCGTCTTTTCGATACTGATTGCTTGTGCCTAGAACGGGAGGAGACCAAACAGGTCGCGACTCGGAATCAGCAGAGAGCATCCTCCCGAAAGAAAAAAAGAGGAGGCGCAGGACCCCCTTCACCTCCGAAGAGCCATGGCGGGAGCACTCGGCTTGAGAGTAGCTAAACTTCTGGATGATTTCCCAGAAGCTGGACAATTATGGGCCACTGGTGGCGAATTTTACGAGCTGAAGAAAACCGTTTCCTTTCTCCAAAGTATAGTGCTCGATGCGGAAAAGCAGAGCCTCAGAGAACACTGGGAAATCAAAGGATGGCTTGTCAATCTCAAAGATGCTTTCTATGATGCGGAGGACTTAATCGAAGACTGGAACCTTGAAGTTACACGAAAAGAACCGCTGAGCAAATATGAGAAATTGAAGCAGCAGGTAATTACCTCCTTTTCAACTTCAAAACAAGTTGCTTTAAGGCAGGAGATATTCTTCCGTGCGAGTGAAATTAGGGTGAGAATAGAAGACATCGCTGCCAGAGGGAGGCGTTTTGGCTTCCGAGAGTGCGCGGAGGATGTGCGTGCAGAGAGAGGAGCGAGGAACAGTGAGCGGTCGGACTCATTTGTGTACGATGAGGAGATTATAGGGAGAGAGGATGATAAAAGCGCAATTTTGAACTTCTTGTTAGACTCTGACACGGATGAACAAATTTCTGTCCTTTCAATATGGGGTAAGGAAGGGGTTGGAAAGACGGCTCTTGCTCGCTGTCTATACGAGGATGACATGGTCAAGAATCATTTCGAGTTAAGGATTTGGGTCTGTGTGCGTTACAAAGACTTCCGTTATCTCGAAAGCGAATTGCGAAAGATCAGAGGAAGAGAGACAACAGAGAGAGCAGATGACATGGAGCAACTGCGAACATATCTCCTAGTTATTGACGATCTGTGGCGTGTGGATCCTGAACAATGGGAGAGCTTGAAAAGTTTATTGATGGGAGGTGCCCGAGGAAGCAAGATTCTGATAACTACATGCTATCAGTACATTGCGGAAGTTAAGAGTACATCCTCATCTTATCATCTTGAGGCCCTTCGAACAGAGTCATCTGTTGATTTATTGATGAAAATGGCTTGCCAGGAAGAAGAAGAGATTAGAAATCCAATTAAGGCAGATGCCAGGAGGTGGATAGTCAAAACGTGTGATGGAATCCCTTTGGCAATACGAATGATTGGAAGTCTATTATTCTTCAAGAAAACTGAAGCTGAATGGTTACATTTTGAGGACGGGATCTTAGGAGTTCCTAAAGACTTAAATTCAATATTTGAGCTTAGTTATAGTCATCTCCCATGCCATCTAAAACAGTGCTTTGCCATCTGTTCATTGTTTCCCATAGACTGGGTGATTGATAAACAAATGTTGATGAGTCTCTGGATGGCAGCAGGATTTATCCAGCCCATAGACAACGTAGATCAGGATATAGAAGATATTGCTCATGACTATTTCATGGATCTACTCAGGAGGAATTTCTTTCAAGACTGCACTAAAGATGAACTTGGAAATGTGATGTCTTGTAAGATGCATCTTTTAGTACATGACCTAGCATGCCATGTTGCTGGAACTGAGTATAAAAAAATTTGTCATTCACTTCGAGTAATTGACAGAAGAACTCGTCATGCATCATGGAATTCAACTTTACATTTATCAGAGGTAGATCTATATATACACAGAGCATATCGTCTGAGGACATTCATCAAAACTAGTCAAAGAAAAAGCTTGGGCTGTGAAACTCAAATGGGTGAAACAACTCTTCACAAATTACTTTCTAGTTTCAAGTTTTTACGTGCCTTGGATTTGCATGACAGCAGTATTGAGAAGTTGCCGAGTTCTATTTGTGAGTTGAAGCACCTGACATTTCTAGATCTCTCTGAAAATGAAGGAATCATAATGCTTCCTGATTCTGTGACAAGATTGGAAACCTTGCAAGTACTTAAACTCAATATGTGTTACAAGCTAAAAGAATTGCCAAGGGATATAAGAAAATTGGTCAACCTCAGGCAACTGGAGATTAGCAACTGTAATGCCCTATCTTATATGCCACAAGGGATGGGCGAGTTGACTCTTTTGCGCACATTAACCGATTTCATTTTGCCTGGGGATGATTCTTGCCCAAAGAGGTATGGTGGGCTGGGGGAGTTGAACAGGTTAAACAATTTGAGAGGAAGCCTCAGAATTGAAGTTAAGGGTGAAATAAAAGATGCAGTAGCAGAATCAAATGCTGCCAACTTGAAGGAGAAGAATTCCTTAGTCTCACTAGTATTAGTGTGTGCCGGAAAAGAAAGTGATGAAGTTCTCCTTGAAGAGCTGCAGCCAAGCTTAAATCTTCAAAGCTTAGAGCTAAGAGGCTATGGGGGTGCAACGTTTCCAAGCTGGATGTCTTGCATGCCTAAGTTAGTTTTGCTACGGTTGTTTCATTGTGCAAGATGCATAAGTCTCCCACCACTTGGTGAGCTTACTAGCCTCAAGCATTTGGAAATTGTTGAGCTACCTATAGTGGAGTACACAGAAAGTGATCTTGATACCCTCTCATCGCTTCCTAATCTCTCTGCACTAAGGATATGGGAGTGTCCTAATTTAAAAAATATTCCGCCACTTCCGTATCTCAAGCAGTTGAAACTTCCTAGTTTCCATTTGGAGTCATTGCAGACCTCAGTTGCCACTGTTGAACATGTAATTGGTATTGATGATCGAGTGAAGGATTTGATCAAGTTATTGAAAATAGAAGATGAGAAGGTTGGAGTGCGCATTGTTGGAATCTATGGAACTGCTGGAATCGGCAAGACAACTATTGCGAAGGCCGTATATGACAGACTTTCCTCTTATTTCAATAGATGTACCTTTCTCACGGACATTGGAGAAACAGCACAAAATGTTGGTGGTATTCAGTTTGTGCAAACTAAGTTGATATCCGATATTCTTGAGCGAGAATGCGATGTTGCTTCTTTCAAAGGAGGAATCAAGTTCTTCCTGGATGTATTTCGCAGTATAAAAGTTCTTATTGTCCTAGATGATGTGGAAGAACAGTCTCATCTTAATGATCTGGTAGGAGACAAGCTTGACTGGTTTGCTTCTGGAAGTCGAATAATTGTTACTTCAGAAAATGGTGGAATTCTCCAAAGATATGTTTCTGAAGGCATGGCTCAAACCTATGGAGTGACTGAGATGGATGATGATCAAGCTCTTGAACTTTTTTGCAAGCATGCTTTAGGAACAAATCATTTTATACCTGGCTATCCTGAAATTGGGAATCGCATTCTCAAATCTATGGGGAAGGTTCCATTTGCTATTGAAGTTATAGGTTCATTTCTGCGTGGAAAAACAACAAATGAATGGGGGAAGATAGAGGACTTGATGAAACAAGGGAGGCAGAACTCTCAAGAGAGTTTGAGGGATTGCAGAGAGATTTTGAAAATCTGTTATGAAGCACTAGATGAAAAGCAGAAACAAATATTTTGGGACATAGCATATTTTGCCAATGGCGTGGATAGCCGAATTGCATCATATATGTGGCCTGATCAAGATCTTTTGCCTTCTCATCATGTTTTGATGCCCCTAGCCAAAATTGGAGGAGACAACATGCTGTGGATGCATAAACTGTTGAAGCACCTCAGTGGAACTATAGATGAAGAATATGCTGGAAGGCAGGGTGGGCTATACATGCATGTTTCAGACCTGGAAGTAATCAACAGGAAAGAGGTAAAGGCTTTCTGTTCAATGGTTTGCTTTCTCCCGTATAATGAAAGCCCTGACATATTAGGTCTAATTTGTTATCCAGTATTTTTCGTTAATTTACCGTCTATAGGTTTTCTTCGCGTACACAAAAAAGAAAGCACCCTCATCTTTATTACTTAGCGAAAATGTCGAATCATATTTCATAGCTTCAGATTGATTCATTACTCTTGGTAAATGTAGGGAATGGAAGAGGTGGAAGTCCTCTGCTTTGATTTCAAAAATAATCGTCCCCATACATTTACTGAAACTAATTTCAAGAGCATGCCAAATATAAGATTCTTGCAATTGGATCATGCAAGTATGGGTGGAAACTTTGCAAATGTATTTCCAAAGTTAAGGTGGCTTTGTTGGCAAGGGTGCCCAAGGGATTTTGAAGCAACAGAATTTAATCTGACTGGATTGGTCGTTCTTGACCTTTCATGGAGCAAAATCAACGAAGACTGGGGAGGTTGGAGGAAAATCAAGGTGTTTTCGATTTACTGCTCTAATGCATCTGTTTTGTTAATTATCTGGCAATTGACCTTATGACGTTCTCTTTCCTGTTTTACAGATGGAGCAATTGAAAGTCTTAAATCTCACTGGGTGCACTGACTTACTGATAAGTCCTACGTTTTTTAGTTTCCTGAATTTGGAGATATTGATTCTAGAGCAATGCTCTCGATTGGTCCATCTACATCCTTCGATTGGTGGTCTCAAAAGATTACTTTGCCTGAATTTGAAGTCCTGCATTGAACTCAACACGTTGCCTGCCGAATTGGGTGGCTTGCAAGCTTTGAAAGAACTCCTCATTGATAAGACTTCTGTGGAAAAAATTCCCTCGAAAGGTGGCTTAAGGAAACTTGAAACTCTTTCTGCCTCCAATTGCTCATCATTGAGTCGCCTGCCCCATTTATTTGAATGCCTGACATCACTTTCAGTACTCTCAGTTGATGATTCAAAGATTACCAAACTCCCCGATGGAATTGGAGAGCTTGTGAAACTCCGACGCTTGTCATTGAGGAATTGTCGATGTATACGAGAACTTCCAGAGTCCATTGGCCAATTAGGAAGCTCTTTAGAGGAGCTGGATATATCGGGAACAGGGGTTTCACAATTGCCTGATTCCTTTGGAAATTTGCAGAGGTTGAGAGTGTTAAAGATGGACTATTGCTTCATTAGAGAATTTCCTAATTTTATCGGGCGTCTACTCAAACTTGAAGAAATACATGCCTCCTCGTGTAGGAGCTTAAAAGGGGAGATTCCTGGCGACATTGGGAAGCTAATTCATTTGAGAGTCTTGAGGCTGCAATATTCCGGTATCTGCAGCCTACCTTCTGAAGTGAAGCATCTTTCCAAGCTGGAGACTCTTGATCTACTTCACTGCGACAGGCTTCATGAGTTGCCAACTCTTCCATCTGGTTTGATTAATGTTCGTTTGAGTCCAAAGTTCAAGGAAAAAATGTCTAATCTTTAGGATTTGCTTCTATTTCAGGAGTTGGTGCTGGGTGCCCACGGGCTTACTCGCGAATTTTTTTCCAAGATATTTCAACTGTAATAGTATGTAAATAATAAGAATCTTGACCATCTCAACTCCAACTGATTTGCAAAAGAGAATGGTCGGTGGGCTTGGCTGAATTTTTCCCATTTTCAACCGCCCTTCTTATGATTTGCTGTTGTTCTGACAAATTGAATGTTAGAACAGCCTATACGTAATTAATTCAGCCCAATTTAACGACCCAACAATAGTGTTAAGGACTGAAAGTCGCCTAGTAGCAATGTGATTTGGAAATATTATAGAAATACAAAGGTACCTTCATTGCAATGCCATGTTTACTTGCGTTCATGAAGAAACATCTTCATCGTTTTACACTGATTGGCTTACAGCCAATGGCTGTGTGTAGAATAGGAGAAGCCTAACGAGACGCAACTGGCGCGACATGGCACAGCTCTCCCCAAAGAAAAAGAGGATCAGGATCCCTTCACCTCTGGTGGAGGACTGTAGTCTCGAAGATAGCTAGACTTTTGGATGATTTTGCAAAAGATGGAAAATAATGGGGCGTTGGCGGCAAATTTTACGAGCTCAAGAATATTGTCTCCGCTCTATGCTTTGATATCATTTTTTTATCTAAATGTTCATTCACATTGTGTCTTATCATTTAAGGCCCGTTTGAAAACCGGTCAATTCTCGGTTATTTCATTTTTTATGTTTCCCAAAACAAAAACAAAAAATAACAAAATTCCATTTAGTAACGTGAGTTAGTTTTTTCTACTCTCAAGAACAAATTTATTTCCGGGAATAGATTTGGCACATAATTAAGAAATAGAAAAAAATTACTTCTTTGTTTTCAGGAACAATTCTAGAATCAAGTCATTTTCTTTTTTTTCTTCTTCCTCCTCTAGCCAATTGTCAAGCTCGGCGACCAGTCAAAGACGAGGTCTGGAGATCAATGACTTGCGACCTCACTGGGGGCCGGCGAGGCTCCCCCGAGGCTAGCAAGTTCGCCGGCTAGAGAAGGAAGAAGAAGAGAAGGAAAAAAGAGAAAGAAAAAAAGAAGAAGAGAGAAATCTCATAAAATTAAAAGAAATTTTAGTCACAAAAAATTTTGAGGGTCGTATTAAATGCACTTTTGATTTTTTTCTACTCCGAAAATAGAAATTTTATACAGTTTTTAAATGTGTTTGAATGCTCATAAATTCGTCTAGGGAATAAAATCAGAAAAAACTATTTGTGGATGGAAATTGTTTCCAAGAATAAATTGGTTACCAAATAAGCCCTTAACATACCACTTTCTGTAAATTGTCTAAGCGCACATACATATTGCATTTTATTTTACTTAAATGTTGCCGAATACATTTTTTTGACCTCCACGATATGGTCCATCCTAAGCGATTGTCTGTGGACGTCGGGCATGGTTTCCTCTTTTCCTTCTTCTTCTTTATTTTTTTTTTTCATATTTCAGAAGACGACTTTACTCTATAGATCGACCCTGACCCTAAATAAGTTAAAATCTCAAGAACGTGCGTGCGCACACAAAGGCGCACATATATATGCATACATGTCTAGTAAGAAGTATATGCAAATAATGCCTTAGAATTTCGAACAAGTAAAAGGATATGAAAATTATTCGACCACCCCCCCCCCCAAAAAAAAAAGGATATGAAAATTAAGAAGGACGGTGATGTACGGTAAGCATTCCATCATCTCGTGACATATTTTACATATGAATAGGTGGAAGATATAAGACAATTTCGCCATCAAAACCACAAATCATAGTGTAAAATTGTGCGTTTTTAACTCTCTTTTTTAACTTCACCCTTCTCGCGTGGCGGAGATAGTGCTTGCCGGAACACACGTGGCTCGGCACATAGCTACTGCTCTGACAAGTAAAGGTATCTTGCTTCAGAACAAGGGAGGCCTTTGGCAGCCGCCCGAACGGGGTACCTTGAAGGTGAATATAGATGGATCATATATCCCAGGTTCAACAGAAGCAACAATGGCATGTGTTTGCAGGGATTACCACGGATAGCTTACCGATGGATTCTCACAACATTTTCCTGCGAGATCAGCTCTACAAGTGGAGATCCAGGCCTTGACGCTGACTCTTCAGCATCTGCAACGACATGATCTTCATCACGCATCGATCTTGCTTGAATCGGATAGCTGGCTTCTAGTGGAGACACTAAACAGGCGATGAGCGCTGCCATGGGAGGACCGAGCTCTGTTCCTCGACGCTGCCTTTTGGCTTTGTAACTTCCCTAAACTTACCCTCGTTCACTGCAGACGCGAGGCAAATGTGGTTGCTGACTAGGCTGCCAAGGCTCACGATCGCTCTTCCTCTAATCCGAATTGGGCTGTCTTTCCCCCTTTCTACCTACAGGACATCATTTGTGCGGAGGCATTAGCTGCCGATTGTAATGGATTTTCATCTCAATATATCTTCCTTTCATGACCAAAAAAAAAAAAAAACTCTCTTTTCTAATCAGAGTTTTTTTTTTCTCTCTCTATTACTTAATGATTGTTCTAGGATTTTAGACAATTTGCGCTTGTGATTTTCCATGTAACTTAAATTCTCTATCTGTCCGTCCAAAAGTCAATAAGGATGCCTCCTAATTATAGAGAGGACGTGAGAAGCCTTAATCCTTGTAATTGCTTACGATTTGTCAAATTAAGATTATCCATCCACCATTGGAATTTTAGCCAATATTTACTTTGATTTAAACAAGGGAAAAAGCCACCAAAAATATCCAAACTATGCCCATTATGACACATTTATTTTAAATTTTTTTTGGTGACACCAGAAATCCTAAATTTGTACTTTTATGACATATTTACCTTGGTCAAGGTTTAGTCTACATGGATGCCGGAATGTAAATGTGTTGACATACGTGATTTAAGTGAAATAAAAACAACGATGTTTTGACTGGAAAATTATTTGATGAAACCTTGATAGGAGTAAATGTATCACATGAGTACAAGTTTGTGATTTTTTATATCACAAGAAAAAGTTTAAAATAAATTATCGCAGTGGTTATAATTTTTGATTTTTATGGCTTTTTATGGCTTTTTCCCTTTCAACAAATATCAAATCCATTTTGAACTTGATATGGGTTTACCTTGTCTAATCGATTTCTACCATCATTCAACTTTAAGTGTTCTATCATGAGTATACATCCCTAATTTGATTGGATAATTATGCTTGTCAAAACTATTGTTGAATAGTGAAAAATCTATATAGAATTCTGTAATTGACTCAAAATTTTCAATGTTTGCAAGTACATTTAAAAAACTACATTCAAAATAAAACCACGTAAGTGAAGAGTATAAGTTAAGATACTTTTTTCTAATTCATCATTTTGCAAGTTTAATCTTAATAAGAGATAGAATCTATATATACTTTCTAATGTATCCATTTTCTAACATCTAAGCTTAATATATAGAATAGAGAAATGGGAGATGATAAAGTACAATTGGAATATTCTCTCTAATTTGTCCTCTTTTTCCAAGTTTAAACTCAATAAGTGATAAAATATCCACGTAATTTGTCGTTTTCTATTTTCAAAATTTAAATCCACTAAGACAGAAACTGGCTGATGACAAATCCTTGAGTTTAAATCTTATTGGTCGAATATGAGTCATGTGGCATCTTCACAAAGGCAAAGTCTCCTCCATGTGACGATCATAAGAGCAAACATTCTCTCAACTCCAACTTTAATCAAATATAAAAATTAAGAAAGATGAATACGAAGACTTTCTTGGTATACTAGTATTAATCCGTGCTTGCGATGCAATAGAAATAATTACTTATGCAGTTATTTTAACTGCACTTATTCTTGGCTCGAAAGTCCATTAGCATCATACTATGTCTTTTTGTAGCGAAGGTACAAAAAATACAAAATAAGTATTTAACAACAACAAAGTGTTTGTACCGTGTCCTAAATATTTTTGAAGTTAGTACGAACATGAAAAAAGATGTTTTTCCCCCAGTTAACATGGTGACTGGTTATGGGTGATTATTATACTTCATTTTGAAAAAATATTTTCTCGGGGAAAGTATAGAAACCTATTTACTTTAATAAAATATAGCATCATCCGAAAGAGCAGAATATAATGTGTTTTTTTTTTTTTTTTGGTCAAAGAATATAATGTGTTTGTTTTGTGGAAAATGAGTGATTTCAAATATGTTTTGTGGAAAATTAATGAGTTCAAATATGTTTTTTTTTAAATAATTGCTTGCATCGATTATAAAAAAGAATAAATGAAAAATATTTTCATTATCAATTAAAATGTTTCGGCATAGATTGTTGTTAATGATAAAAGCATTTTTCATAGACTAATTAATTCAGTTATACAAGCAATCATTTTTAGGAAAATATTTTTCAAATCGTTTATTTTTCGCGAAACAAATAGAGCTTAAGTTAATAGATTAGATTACTAGATTGGACGTAAAAGGATTAAATTAGAATGAGCCCGATGGAATTAGCCAATTCGAATGTCTCTTTTGTGTGCGTCTATAAATAATTCCGTTTGGTGGGATTATACTGTAATCAACTACAGGTTATTAAGGATAAACTTGAACTCGAATTCATTATCGCTTGAAAAAAGAAAAATACAACCAAAAACCGCACATCAACAAGAAAAAAGTGGATTAGGGGTAATAAAGAGTGAGTGATCGATATATTGAAACTGAGGGTATTTTTGGTTTACAGAAGATACATGTTTGGAAAAACATTTTTCTAATAACGATTAATTATATCACTTGGAATAATTAGTCCATAAAAAGTATATTCATTATCGACAATAATTTATATCTAAATATTTGTGTAGACGACAAAATAGAAGGTCATCCATTCAAATCCTATCAACTGCATACACACTACTTTGGATCAATTTGCATGTATGTCCAAAAAGTCATAAACATCGTATACATTTATCAATTCAGTCGAAAACCTTTTAATTTTGCTAATTGAGTTCTATATCTTTTCACATTTTACCAGTTGAATCCTTCGAGCAAATTTTGGCTAGAATTCGTTTACATGGACGCAAGATATGCACGTAGGAGACGTGAACAATTTTTGAATAATTTTTTAGATTTTTTGTGGTTTTTAATTTCTTTTCTTTGGTTTTTTTTTTTCTTTTCGGTTTCTAAAGTTAAGATCGGTGACCCTTGCCGACTCTGGGCGAGGGCCGACTGCCACCCTCGCTAGCCCTAACTCCAAACCCCACCCCCCCACCCCAAAAAAAAAAGAAAAAAAAAGAAAAAAAAAGAAAGAGAAATATACCATAAAAATTTCAAAATATTATTAAAAAAATGTCCACATTAGCACTAGGTATGTCATGTAAGAAGGTTGGCATTGATGTTAACAAATTTAGGCCAAAATTGAATTGAATGTGCGAAAATGAAAATGCTTGAACTCAATTGATAATATTAATTTACCTTAAATTATTTTTTCAACAACAAAAAACCAAAAACTAGTATATCTATGATAAATTTGCCATTTATTAATTTCTATTAAATTTTATTATCAAATTACTGAGTTGGACGAGACATACAGTTGATGAGTATATCGGTTTAAAGTTTTACTATACTGGTTGAGGTTTTTTATGGTACTAATTCAATTTAATGGAAATTAATAGATGTTAAATTTATCACAAGTATATTAATTTGGAATTTTCTATAGTCAAAAAATTAATTTGGGGTATATTTGTAACAAGTTTGTCAATTTAGGTTTTTTAATGGTTAAAAAGTTAATTTAGGTTAAATTTGTTATATATATTAATTTAGAGTTTTTCATGATATTAAAAAAAATGTGTACGAAGAATAATAAGACAATTGCAGGGGATACCGTGCTTGTTGGCTGACTCATTGAGATCATTCAGTGAATTCGGTATATCTATTAAATTTACCTTCGGGAGGAATGCTTCAATGACTATAGCAGTCTAGTAACTCTTTTGTATGCTGTATACAGGATAATGATTTCCGTCCGGGAGATCCTGATCCCGGTCATTGGATAGAAGTGCGAAAGAAAAAGAAGAGAGGGGAGAGAGAGAGAGAAGTCTCGACTCTTCACTTGGCGCAAGCGAAGACTAAAGGAGAATTGAAGTCAACGCTCCAGATTCAGAGTGGTTGGCTCGAACGACTTCAACCATCGAAGTTTGATCATCTTGATCTCCATTCGAGCCAGAGCGTCTGTGTACGCTAATGGGTAATTGTGTTTCCGGTAGCCCCTCATCATCAGCTAACGCTACCGCTGAAGAGTTGCCCGTCTGTCACTACGAGGTGTTCCTCAGCTTCAGAGGACCAGATGTCCGCCGCAACTTCCTCGATTGCTTCTATGAACACCTCAGAAGCTCCGGGATTGTGGCATTTAGAGACCGCGAAGAGATCAAGCCCGGTGAAAGGATCAATACCAAGATCCTGGAAGCCATCAAGCATTCCAAAATCTGCGTCCCCGTCTTTTCCGACGACTTCGCTTCCAGCTCAGCTTGCCTGATGGAAGTTGCCCAGATGGTGGAGTCGGGGAAACGCATCATTCCCATATTCTACGGCGTCAAGCCCAGCGTTGTTAAACACCAGAAGGGGAAATATCGAAGGGCCTTCATCAAGCACGAGAAACGCGGGGATGCCGAGACAATCAGAAAGTGGAAGAATGCTCTGGAAAATATTGCTGAGATTTTGGGTTTTGAAGTGGAGCATGTGGACAGTGGGTAAGTCTGACGGCTCGATTAGTCTTTGCTTTACTTGTTTAGCCTCTCGGAATGACAAGATCAGAGAATTGCTTAGTATATTAACATGCTCGCCACGCTCTTTCTGAAATTCAATTAACTTGTGGAGGTTTTTTTTTCTTGTTTAGTATCAAAGCATTTGCGTCTCTCTAATGTTGCAGTCACCAGCATTTTTTTTTGGGGGGATTCAACCAGAAATCAAATCGAACACTCTGTAACTGTACGGGACCATAAGCCTTAGGATAATTTCTGGAGGGGTTGCGCTCGTCGCCTCTCTCCATCTCTTATCTATAAAAAAAAGAAAAAGAAAATGAAAAACAAACTCGTTTTTCATTTTGTAGGTATCACGAGCTTTTAAAGAATGTCGTTTCCAGACTTTGGAAACTCTTGAAAACGGAAGAGCAAGACGTGACTGAGAATTTAGTTGGAATAGACAGAGACGTGCCAGAGATGATGCGCAAGCTTGGTGTGGATTATCAGGAAGAACAAGTTGTCAAAGGACTGGAGACGATGGAGAGCTGCATGGTGGCAATATGGGGTCTGCCGGGGGTTGGTAAAACCACTCTTGCAAAGGTGGTATACAACAAAATCAGTCACCTCTTTCATAGTTGCAGTTTTCTTGAAGATGTTAAGGATGAGATTGAACAAAACAGAATGGTATATCTGCAAAAGAAGTTAATTCGAGATCTCAAGGGAGGAGACTGTCCAAAGGTGGAATCCTACATTGAAGGCACCAAATTGATAAAATCCCTATTCCAATCAAAAAGAGTTCTCATTGTACTGGACAATGTGGACAACTTCGAACAAATCAAGTCATTGGCTGATAAACGTTGTTTTGGTTGTGGAAGCAGGATTATTCTAACAATTAGAAGGAAAGATGTCATTGGACATTATGATGTTCAAGAAATTAGAGAACATGAGCTTTTACCCATGAATGAAAATCATGCTCTAGAACTTTTTTATAAGCGTGCTTTTCGATCGGATCATCCCGTAGAGGACTACGGTTCTCTACCACGCAACATCACTTCTGCAGTTGGAAAGCTTCCTCTTGCTATTGAAATTGTGGGGTCATATTTGTATAAGAGGGAGGAAGCAATATGGAGAGAGACTTTGCAAAATTTAGAAAGTGAGCCCGATAGAGAAGTGGAACGGGTGTTGACCGCAAGCTATGATCTTTTGAGGGGAACCACACAAGAAGTATTTCTTGATATAGCATGTTTCTTTACCGGAGTTGAAAAGACAATCCCCTATTACATGTGGGATGCTCGTAAGCGTCTCCCAAATATAGGCGTTGATGAACTTCAAAGTATGTCTTTTCTGAAAATTGGAGAAGGAAATGAGTTTTTGATGCACGAACAAGTAAAAGTCCTGGGAAGAACTATTGTCAAGAAGGAAAATCTTGCAAACCCTGGGTTGCGCCGCAGGCTGTGGGATTATGAAGATGTACAAACGACATTGCGGCAAAGGCAGGTAAAATCACCCAAAAATTTCTCTAGTATTCTTGTTAAGTTTTCCTCCGGATACGGTGATTATAATGTTATTGTTTCATTGCATACATTGTCGTTCTAATTTGCACTTCTCTTTTTTTCACCAAATTGGTAGCTTACCAGCAATGTTGAAGCTCTTCGTGTAACCCCTAATTTTAATCAAGATGAACCGGCAATCAACTGTTTTCATTGGGACGATTTCCGTCATCTATCGAATGTGAGGTTTCTTGAGTTGGACAACGTTGAAATTGAAGGAAATCCTCATAATCTTCTTCCGAGCTTAGTATGGCTTGATTGGCATGGTTGCCATGAGAAATCTAAGTTGTTTGCATTGAATATGGAGAAGCTGGTAATTCTCGGCTT
Organism: Eucalyptus pauciflora; assembly: GCA_007663325.1. Classification (NCBI taxonomy): domain Eukaryota; kingdom Viridiplantae; phylum Streptophyta; class Magnoliopsida; order Myrtales; family Myrtaceae; genus Eucalyptus; species Eucalyptus pauciflora. The sequence goes on along the minus strand of VMYD01000333.1, from coordinate 672,719 downwards.
GTGTTCAAGCGAAGTCCAATTGAGCTTGGAAGACTGGAGAGAATTGATGCTGGTAAGGCATGTATATGCTTGTGTGCTTTTTTAATGCAAATGTGTGTTCTGCACTTTAAGACATTATAGTTGAAGTAGTAACTAAACATGTGAATCATGTCATTTTTGCAGAAGGCTAAGCTTTTGAAAGTCTTGAACGCAAAAGATTGTCCTTTGATCATTGCATCTCTGGAATTCTCCGACCCAGTGCCTTTAGAATGTCTGGTCCTGGAGAATTGTTTAGTAGGAGATCTAACAAATCATGGGTCAACATCTGGCTTAGTGAATCTAATTTCCTTGAACATGAAGCGTTGCTCATATTTTAGATGTTTGCCACAAGCACTGTGCTCCCTGAAAAAATTGGAAGAGCTTCTCCTTGATGGAACTAAAATTGAAAGACTTGAATTCAAGGAAGGCTCTCTGCCTGCACTTAAAATTCTCAGTGCTTGCGAATGTGAAGATTTGGTTGATGTCAATTCCATTACATTCTTAAAGAAACTTCAGAAGCTTACTTTAAGAAGTTGCAAAAAACTAAAAGAACTTCCAGCTGTCATTGGAAAGCTTGTTCAGCTAAAGGAAATGGACCTGTCGGACACCTTAATTACGGAATTACCTCCTTCTATCAGGGATTTGGAAAATCTTGAAGTGCTAAAGATGATTCGTACTTACCTAGAAGGATTTCCTGAAGCTGTTACAGCTCTTAATAGGCTTAAAGAGTTGGATTTCACCTACTGTGGAAGTTTGAGTGGAGTTTGCAACATTACAGGATTGTCTTCTTTAAGAATCTTGAGATTAAAATACACCAGAATTTCTTGTGTGCACGCCAAAGATTATGGGCAATTCAACATCCTCGAGTTAGATGATGGTGTTGACAGGCACCTGGTTTAATGGAGACCTTGTTATCGACAAAATGCCGCTCATCCTGTGATGTCAAGCTATGTGACTAAAGAGCTTGAACAGAAGCGTCTTCCAAACATTTGAAGTACGAGTTATTCAACAAAGAAGGTGAGATCTTGTATTTGGAAAGACATTACTGTTGATCCCTGTTTTACTCTTTGGGTTCTCGGAGACAATACTCTTGTTTTGACAGCATATATCTAGACCTTCCTATCGCGGTTTACCTCTTGGATCTCTGATTTTTATATGTCGAGTTTTATCTCAAATTATGTGACATTTTTGTATCAACGTGTTCCATCATCTATGCAAATGGTTCCGTTTTCTCTTTCTTGCCATCACATGATTGGCAGCGGTCACTTTAGTTGTTTTTTTTTTCCTTTTATTTGTCTGAATTCATTAAGCTTTTTTTTAAGTAATCTTGTTTTTTTCTTTTCTTCTTTCTCTTTCCTTTCTCTGTCTTCATTTTCGCTCAGGGCTATCATCAGTAGTAAGGAAAAAAAATAACAGTTATCTTATCACATTAGTTCAGTACATACCAATACAATATTCCCCATCTTAGGACTACAAGCATATACTGCTAAGTTCAATTTGAAGTGATAAGAAGACAAAGCTGAGGGAATTTCTTTGGAAATGTAAGAAGTTGAGTTTGAATGACCTAATGCTATTCCTTAGTTTGCTGCTTGCAGCATCCTATGATTTAATTCAGGTTGTACATATGTGTCAGATGCAAAACAAGTCTCGAGGAAACACGGGCAAGCTGTTTTCTAAACCCAAGTGAGACTTCCTAGTTCAAGACATGGTTGCTTCACATTATGTCGTTTTCTCATTGTTATGGTGGTCCTCTCACTAGTTCTGTCATGTTTTTCTGATACTCGTATCACTTCTTCACTTTTGTTAGTTCGTCAAAAAAAATATGCAAGGATTGAGTAATCTTTCCACTGAAGCTTGCGTTGCCTTGTCTTTCACTTTTATTTTCCTGCAAATGGTTTTTGCAGATTCATGAATTCGCTCGTGACCCTAAATATTAAAGGAAAGTTGTCCGTCATGAATTTAGTGGGTTGAACAGTCAATGAGGCCTTGATCTCCAGAGATGAACGGTCCCAGTGCACCTTTTGTTTTTGGAATGGAACTTCTTGGTCTCTTTGGAAAATAGAAACACGCCTAGCAGTTGACAGAGAAATCTTTTTGAGAGCAGCAGTATTCCATAAGATTCATATTGTATAGGCACAATGCAGGATGAAGATATGAAGTGACAGCAGGAGCTTATTACATTGCTGAAAATGTGGCAGAATGTGAAGCGGTGGCCTCGAGTGGCTAAGATTTTTCTCAATTGGATCCCTACTGGAATCTCGAATTCGCAAGCTAGATGGTTAAGTTTTGGGGGTTGTTGGTCATCAATAAATATTTTGGTTCCAATGACTTAAAAGACGGGAGTGGTTGTAAGCTTACAAGGTAGTCATTTGCACGAACAGGAACATTTATCAAACTGAGAGGGAAAGACTCGGTTGCTTGAAACTGAACGAAGGCGAAAATCAGAAGTTCCTCATAAAGGAGAAGTCTCATTTAAAAAGGTAAAATGTCAAGAAAGGAAAGGTTTATCTCTTTCATAGCAGACACAAATGGATTCGATCCACTAGACTCTTGATTTTGTTCATTTTGAGTCCTAGTCTCCCAAATGAAAATATATGAATTGGTCGGGCATGGCGGGTACCCATTTACGTCATCATACTCTCCCAGGATCTCTATTTCTCCGGCTTCTTCACGTTCATCTTGTGGGTTCAAACTCTGTCCTCTTCCTCCCTCTCTCTCTCCGAATTGCTGCTTCTAGGTAGTCTTATCTTGATCAACCATCCACAATAAAATAATTGGAGATGCCACTGGAACAAGCGAAAGTGCACTGTGTCGGAACTGTCATCGCGCCTCCATCCCAGTTAAGTCTACCAAGCACGTGGCAGTCCCAATTGTCAGAACACATACTGAAAAAACAATATCATGCTTGACCAAACCATGAACATTTGGTTGTAAATACCTAACGAGAAAGCAGCAAATCGTTACTTAAGTAGACACGGTGATAACAGATTTGATTAACTGAGTCGTGAAGCATTTGAGTTCTATGCTTCCAGATGGGTTCAGTTTTGGAATGCAGCCCAGGAATTGTGTCATCCAGGGTCGTTTTCAGGGGAGAGCTGGCTTTGAGACGATACATCTGTTTGCTTAAAGTAGATTCAAGTCTCAGCTTGAACCATATACCAACGTCTGGAAACATTTGTCACAGAATCAGATATATTAACTTTGTCGATTCATATTTTGAATCCTTTTTCCTCGTAAAGAAAGACCCATTTCCTCGGATGAACTGAAAGAACTGAAATATCCTATCACGATTCAAGGTTGGTTAGAGTCAAGTGATCAGAGTCTTAACTAGGCTATAATTAAATCAATCATTTTCATCTGCACTTCTATGGTCTTATTTCCAGAATTCACTTGTTTTACGCGATTATCTTCGATTTTTTTTATTTTTTATTTTCGCAACGATCTATGTTGTCTAATCAGCCTTCTCATTTGGCTCACTGTTAGCAGATCAACTTATTCATGATTACACTTCTTGGAATCTGACATCCTCGCATGGCTTAATCAATTTATTTATTTCACTCATAGAGGATCAAATAATTTATGTTCTTCTACATTAGGTTATCATGCAATTTACTCATCTTTCAAGTCCATTGTACTAAGAGTTTGCTTGCCTTGGCATTGTTGAGCTCGAAATTCTCTTAAAAGAATGGGACCTGAGTACGAAGCATCTCATGAAACTGACTGAAATCTGAACTCGATCTGCTCTAGCTTTGCTCGCTGTCCCACAATATACTTTGACATTGCTAGTGAAGATCGTGCATATTATCGAGGCAAAGTGGGCGCTTTACTAGCCTATGATGTCACCCGGCGTGCCATCTTTGTGGACTACTATGCTTTAGAGGCACTTAATGTCAAGAGTGCCTTCACAGAAGTGTTGCTCAATCTGTCGTATGGTCAGCAGGAAGGCCCTCGACATTGGTGACTACCCTGCAGCTTTGCCAAAGAGACAGATGATTAACATCGGAAGCAGGGATGATGTCTCAGCTGTTGAGAAAGCCAGTTGCTGCTCTTCATGGGAAATCATGGTTGTGGTGCAGAATACACAAAATTTATTTACTCTTCATGGTATCATGCTCACATACAAACGAAGATATTAAAGATGGACCTCATGAAATCATCACGTAATTAGGCAAGCTAATTGCATGTTTATGTTTGCTAGATATTTCTCAAACGGGTATGACACTTTGGGGTACGTGAAGCACCTGATTATTTTTCCTTCAAGGACCGAGTCCGTGGACACTTCAACGAATGAGGTAGAATGGAGAAAGATTTTTCATAATTGTGCAAGAACTATATTCTGGTTTTCATATGTTTTAACATAATCGACAAAACTAATTAACAGAAATCCTCAGCAAAAACATCTTGAATAAGTAACAGGATTAAAGGTAACATATTGAGATGAACAGGCCCGCCAGAAATCGGGGTTGGTAATCAACTCTGTTCCACGGCAAATAGACCTAAGGATGATGAGAGCTTCGCGCATCTCATTTTACTTATTCTCATCTTCTCTATCGTGTTTCAGCTGCCAACAAAGTCGTCTAAAAGTTACTCTGCATTCCACTCACCTCCATAGCATGAGATAAGTATATTAGAAGTGTCAAAAGTTGTATATAGCGTTTACTTTAGTGCCAAAAGTTTTCGTTAGCTCACTTTAGTGCCAACGGTGATTGAACCAAGGAGAAGTACTAGAGCTAGGAAACTAAAAGACTTAGGTCTTGATTTTATTACTCATGTTTTTCTTGTTGAAGGAGATGGAGATAATAACGTGATAAATAAATATCATTTTGTATTAAATTTAGAAGATGATCCTATAAGCTTTGATGATGCTATGTCTTCTAGAGATGCTTCCTTTTGGAAAGAAGCTGTGAATGATGAAATGGACTCAATTATGTCAAATAATACTTGGGTATTAGTAGATCTACCAAAATGATCAAAACCTATTGGATGCAAATGGGTTTTTAGAAGAAAATATCATCCTAACGGTTCTATTCAAGCTTTTAAGGCTAGACTTGTGGCCAAGGGATATAGACAAAAAGAAGGAATAGATTATTTTGATACATATGCTCCTGTTGCACGTATAACTTCTATTCGAGTTCTTTTTGCTCTAGCTTCCATTTATGATCTTTGTGTTCATCAAATGGATGTTAAGACTGCTTTCTTAAATTGAGACTTAAATGAGGAAATTTACATGGAACAACCAGAAGGTTTCGTTCTTCCTGGAAATGAAAGAAAAGTATGTAAATTGATTAAGTCTATTTATGGGCTTAAGCAAGCTCCTAAGCAGTGGCATGAAAAGTTTAATTCGGTCATATTGTCTAATGGTTTCATCAATAGTAGTGCTGATAAGTGTATATACTCTAAATTCACTAAAGACTATGGTGTCTTAGTGTGCTTGTATGTTGATGATATGCTTATCTTTGGAACGAATATGACTGGAATTATTGAGACCAAGAAGTATCTAACTTCCATGTTTAAAATGAAAGATTTGGGTGAAGTAGATACTATCTTAGGTATTAAGGTTAAGAAACATAGTGGGGGTTACTCTTTAAGCCAATGTAGTTATGTTGAAAAATTATTAAATAAATTTCAACATCTCGGTTTCAAGGAAATAAGTACTCATTTTGATTCCAGTATTAAATTGAATCATAATACTGGTAGAGCGGTGGCACAATTAGAATATGCGAGTGCTATAGGGTCTTTAATGTATGCGATGCATTGTACTAGACCCGATATTGCTTACTCTGTATGCAAGTTGAGTAGGTATACTAGTAATCCAAGTACAGAACATTGGAGAGCTATTACCAGAATTTTTGGTTATCTTAAGAGAACTAAAAATTTAGGATTGTTCTATAATAATTATCCGGTTGTATTAGAAGGATACACCGATGCTAGTTGGATTACAAGTGTGGGAGATGAGCGTTCCACTTCTGGATGGATTTTCACACTAGCTGGAGGTGCTGTATCTTGGGCAAGCAAGAAACAAACATGTATAACTCACTCAACAATGGAATATGAATTTATTGCCTTAGCGGCAGCTGGGAAAGAGGCCGAATGGATTAGGAATTTTTTGTTGGATATTAAATTATGGCCTAATCCTATGCCTCCTATTTCTATCCACTGTGATAGTCAGGCTACTTTGGCAAGAGCCTATAATAGCAACTATAATGGTAAGTCTAGACATATTAGTCTAAGACATGAATATGTGAGACAATTGATTAAAGATGGTACCATAACAATTGTCTATGTGAGGTCAAGTAATAATCTTGCTGATCCTTTGACAAAGGCTTTACCAAGACATATGGTAATAATGACCTCACAAGAAATGGGGCTGAAACCCTTTAATTAAAATCACCAATAATGGTAACCCGACCTTTTTCTAGAACATCACTAGTTACAAGGTTTAATGGGTAAGAACAAGTTATTGAATGTGATTATTTGATACTGACGTAGCCCTGATATGAGAAGTCAGTATCGTCTGTTACGTTTTGTAGGTTGGATTGAATTCTTAATGAAGTATGATACAAATTTGTAGTGTGTTGATAGTAACAGAAACACATGGTAGATACTTCACCTATATGAGCTTAGAAGTAGTGCCGCTTCTTACGAAAGTGAGGGTTGCTTTCTAGAGAGCTCATGAAACATGATCAAGCACAAGGCCATAATAATGCGGGGTAATATAGAACTTCTCGTTGAAACAAGAGGTTAGTGTATGTGCGGTATGTCCGGTTCTATTACATAAAAGTACAAGTTTAAAGCCGAGCTACTTGTCACTTTGATAGAGCTTTGATATACTTGCACTAAGTAAAAGTTTAACTCGAAAGAGGCATTTATGTATGTGTATTAATCTTACTGAAATTTTGGCTGTACGGTTTTTTTAATTTTTTTTTTATTATTATTTTGAAATCTTTGTTTTACAAACAAAGTGGGGGATTGTTGTTGTTTTGTTTGTTAAAACAAAAAGTGCTTTTACCTTGTCCCACATGGGAAAGGTGAGAAGAAACAAACCAGTTTAAAAGTGTGTGATTTCCTTTGTAAGTTTAAAGGATTGATTGGGTGGGGCTAGACCCCACCATACCCGCGTGCGGGTGCGCGATTTTGGCGCACTTAGCACTTGCGCGCCCGCGATTTAATTAGCACTAATCATTTTGCCTTTTTATTTTATTTTTTATTTCGTACGGTTATTTTATTAATTTTAATCAATTCAAAGGTTGTTTTTTGTTTATGGAGAATTTTCGGTAATTAATTAATTATTTAATAATAATTTCGAAATATTATTTATTAAATAATAATTATTATTTTTTATTCCGAATTTTGTTTGTGTCTTTTCAAGACAACCTTTGAATAAAGATATCTATTCGGTTTGCAACCTTTCCCGAAGGGTTGCAATTGTTCGATTTTAACTTCTTACGAATGGACACATTTATTCACTTGAGCAATTTTCGAAAGAATGTGTTTGTTCATTTCGCAATCTTTCACGAAGAGTTGTCTTCGTAATTTAAGACTATTTTATATATACTTGTCAGATAGAAGAAAAATCAGAGTGATCAATTTTCATCTTTTCGAGTCTTCTTTCTGAAAAACGACAGCCATCTTCTTCAATTGTTTCCTAGAGAGATCCTGGAGAAATACTAGAATTGCTATTTAGTATTCTCAAATTGAGACTTTGTTGTATCCTGGAGGATATTTTGCCGGTGACCATTAGCAACTTCGTGGGGCAAATAAATCCTTAAAGAAAGTGATATCACGCCTCAAAGTCCGACTCGAGTACTCTAAAGATCCGTCTTCATTGTTCTACCCTATTCGAAGCCATATTTTACCAACACGAATCACCTTTCGAATGTCCCAAAAAAATGAAGCACGTACTCTTACCCGGTGGGCAAAAGTGACCACCGATATCTTTTTTTTTGTCAAAACGATCATACACAGTAGCAATTCAATTTGATTGACCAACAACTAATTAACCGGTGAAATTAGTAATTTGTAGGACATGTCAGAAGTTTGATTGAACAATGATGCCAAGTACATACGAAATGTGACATTTCGGATTAGGCTCAAACTTTTCGCTGTTCTACAACCATTTTTGTCCCTCGAGTAAAAGCACATGCTACTCTTTAGAATATTTGAACAGTGGGTTCATTTTTATGCTCAAAGTATAAAAACACTATATTTCTCACGTATGATCATAGAAGATTGAATTAACCTCGAAACATAGTATTCCCACTTCAAAATCTGCCTAGGGTACATTAAGCAGAGACGCTTGGCACCGTCATCACCCCATAGCTACGATAATGAAGTATAATACATACAGCCTTGTTCCTGTAATCACAGTGCCCATTTATCGTGTCATCTTTTTATCAACATTATCCATACGCGATTCTCAGCCTGATACAACGAGGGAAAGAGCAGTCATCTGCCGTAGCAACTTCTGAGCAAAAAATTGCTCTGCAAACAAGCCGAACGTCGTAGATTTTCCAGATAGTCACCAGAAACGCCTTTATTCGTAGGAAGGCCAATCGAGAACAATACCACATGCTTTCAGTAGTAACAATGGGAAGAGAAACTACTCCGTCTGCACCAATTGTTAAAAACGAACAGTGATTTCTTTAATCTTCACATATTCTTTCTTGTCGTTTTGCAAGAGAACACTCCTTCGTGTGCTCTCTCTAAGGATCATTTGCGAGCTTCTGCCTTCTTCTGTTCTTTGGCTGTAGATGAAAGAGAGTTTTTGAATCAGTTTTGGCGATAAGGGTGAGACCAGGACGACAAAAATATAGTAGCCTCAAAGACTTCCCCAGCTTTCTGTTCTTCTCGCTTCTTGGCAGCTTTTGCTTGCCTAACAACAACACCTCCAACAACAATGAGAAAGATATTACTCTTAAAATCTTACCGAGGCAGCTCTACATCCTGCTACAGAGAGCAATGCAGATTTCTGATCTATATGGGATGGAAGAAAAGAAATGAAACGACATAAAGATTTCCCATTGTATAGTCCCAGTCTTCCTAGTTGGATTTATCTCAGATGAGATTCATACCAAAAGCTCAGACGCTCCTGATAGAATATATGCAAACACTTATTTAGTCGCCAATGTCAAACCTGAACCTGCTAGCCAGGGAGATGCAATATAAACTAAATTACAAAATATGGACTGAGCAGCTAAGGTTTCTCTTGGGATAAGCTATGACTTGCCAAAGCTTTTAAATTCTGATATTCAGGATCTTTCTTGAATCTCATGTATCAAAATTGACTATGACTAATTGTGAATAATTTCAACATTATAATTCGATAGGCGGTCCAAAATGAAGGGCTCGAATTAAACTCTGGCAATAAACTTTAGCAATGAGAGTATAAATTTTGTGGGCTTCACTGAAATATCAACAAAGATGAGGCATGACACTGCTTATCTTTGCTTTTTGTTTTGATTGATTGACTTAACATAATCTTACAGATAACCATCCGAGTTATTCCCCTACACCAAGAAGGCAGCAACTGTCTACCAACCTGCCTTGTTTAACTTCTCCCTCCTCTGCCAAAGTATACTGTACTTATTCAATCAGCCTCATATACATATTGATTACAAAATATTTCTAATAAATGCAAAACTCGCCAAGATGTTCATCCTAATAACTTCAATTTCAAAGTCAACGAGACGTTTAACAAGATCATCATATGTTTGCAATGCCAACGCTACCAAAAGTTTCTTGAGTAGAGTTAGTTTTTTTCTTTGTCATAGCTTGATTATCATTGTTAACTAGCTAGAAAGTCGCTGCCTTCCCTGTAGTAAATTCTAAAAATATCGAAATCATTTCAGCAAAGGCGTAATTGTTGGATTTATCTCGGTGTTGCTGTTTTCCGTCGTTGCTGTTTTCCTCTGTTTTTTTTATTAAAAAACAGCCAAGTTCATTTAGTTACGCATTAAGTGTTTTTGTTATTTTATAGGAAGTTAATAGCACGTTTGTGTGCAGTTATGTGTTGCACGTACGTGAGCAGTTTCTACTTTATTTTTAGTTGTGGTACTCGACAGTTTTTTCTTTTGCACAAGACGTATGAAGTGCTATGCTCTGTTTTTTCATCCTTTCTCTCCCTCGATCAACAGAGATGTTTTCTGTTTTGATTGTTGTTTCATGAGTTATAACATTGGTATCAGAGCATCTGAGGGATCTTAAGGGACTGTGAAGTGAGGGTAAGTGAGTGAAGATTGCTTCCAATCTGCAAAGAAAAAGCTGATGGAGGCAGGATCGAGTGGATTCTCTGCAATGGCTGCTCCAGTCTTTATTGGGGAAAATTATCAGGCATGGGCTATCAAGATGACGGCATTCTTGGAGGGTCATGATCTATGGGAGGCTGTGGAGGATGATTATGAGGTTGATCCACTTCCAAATAATCCGACCTTAAATCAGATAAAGTAACATAAAGAGAGAATCACAAGGAAGGCTAAGGCAAAGTCTTGCCTATATGCTGCTGTTTCACCCACTATCTTCACAAGGATCATGAGATGTGATTCTGCAAAGGCAATATGGGATTTCTTGAAGGATGAATACGAGGGAGATGAGAAGATAAGAGGCATGAAGGTGCTGAATCTCTTGAGGGAGTTTGAGAGACAGCAGATGAAGGATTCAGAGTCAGTGAAGGAGTACTCTGATAGGCTGGTTGGGATAGCTGAAAAAATCAGAGTTTTAGGGACTGACTTGAAGGATGAAAGGCTTGTTCAGAAGATCCTGGTGTCTCTTCCAGAGAAGTTCGAAGCCACCATAGCTTCTCTGGAAAATACAAGAGACTTGGCTGATATAAAGCTTGCATAATTGTTAAATGCTCTGCAGGCACAGGAGCACAGAAGATTGATGAGAAGAGAAGAGTTTGTTGAGGGTGCGCTACAAGCTAGAGTGAAGTCCAATGATGGAGGCAAAGGGAAGAAATTGATTCAGTCCAGAGAAAATGCTGGTGACTCCAAGTTTGTAGCAAAAGAAGGAAATTCTGGTGGGTCTAGCAAATGGAAGATGAACAAAAAGCCTTGTCAATACTGTGGTGGAACTAATCATCAGTTTTTTAGATGTTGGAGAAAGCCTTATGCTAGATGCAGAAGATGTCACAAGTTGGGTCACATGGAAGCCATCTGCAAAGAAAAAAATTACCAGCAAGCAGGAAAAGCACAGGTAGCAGTGAATGAAACTGAGGAAGATCACTTGTTTGTAGCTTCCTTTTCTGAATCTTTTGTTGAGAAGGATGCATGGCTGGTGGATAGTGGCTGTACCAATAATATGACTGGCAATTTGAAGCTGTTTAGAAGTCTAAACAAGTCAGTCAGGTCCAGAGTCAGAATTGGCAATGGACAGTATATCGAAGTGCAAGGGAAGGGTATAGTTGCTATTGAAGGAAATCGGGAGATGAAGTTGATCAGTGATGTTCTCTTTGTGCCAAATATTGACCAGAATCTGTTAAGTGTTGGTCAATTAGTTGAGAGAGGCTATAAAGTGAAGTTCGAAGGGAATGAATGTCTTATTAATAATGCATATAGCAAAGAAGTGCTAAGAATCCCAATGAAGGACAAGAGTTTCATGTTCAAGCCACAAGAGATGCAACAAATGGCTTTAAAGTGCAAAGAAGAAAATGCAGAGCTATGGCATAAAAGACTTGGGCATGTTCACAGGAAGAGCATGTTGTTTATGGAGAAAAATAGCTTGGCAGATGACTTGCCAAGTTTGGAGGAGGAATTTCCACAGTGCAGAACTTGTCTTCTTGGCAAGCAAGCCAGATTTCCTTTCAAAGGAGGAGGCTGGAGAGCATGTGAAAAGCTGCAATTAGTTCACACAAATCTATGTGGACCTATGTCTGAGTCTTCTCTAAATGGTAGCAGGTATTTTATTACTTTCATTGATGATATGACTAGGATGAGTTGGATTTATTTTCTGCGAGCCAAGTCTGAAGTTGCTGATGTGTTTGTGAAGTTTAAAGCTTTAGTTGAGAATCAGAGTGGGAAGAAAATTAAAATGCTCAGATCTGATAATGGTTCTGAGTATACTGCTCACAAGTTTAAGTTGAATTGTGAGCAAGCAGGAATTGTGCAGCAGTTCACTGCTCCCTATTCACCTCAATAGAATGGGGTCAGTGAGAGGAAAAACAGAAGTATTATGGAGATGGCTAGATGTATGATGCAGGAGAAGAAATTACCTAAGAAGTTCTGGGCTGAGGCAGCTAATACTGCAGTGTTTCTATTGAATAGATTGCCCACAAAGGCCTTAGAGAAGTCAACACCTTTTGAAGTCTGGCATGGTGTTAGACCTTCTGTGAAGAATTTGAAGGTTTTTGGGTGTTTGTGTTACACTCATGTTCCTGAAGTCAAGAGGGACAAACTGGATAAGAAAGCAGAGCTTGGAATCTTTATTGGGTATAGCCTTCAATCAAAGGCTTACAGGATTTTCCATCCCATGACAAGGAAGGTGACTGTGAGCAGAGATGTTATTTTTCTAGAGGAAGATGAGTGGAATTGGATGGAAGGAAATAGTGCAGAACAGCAGCAGTTCGAAAAACAACCTGCAACAGATGTAGAGGTTGATGAAGTTATAGATGGATTGGAAGATAGTATGGATGATTTACCAGTGAGAGGCACAAGGTCACTTGCTGAAATCTATGAAAGAAGCAATGTGGCAGTGCTCGAACCATCTAACTTTGTGGAAGCGAAGGAGGATCAGAGGTGGATTGCAGCAATGCAGGAGGAGATTGCAATGATCCAGAAAAACCACACATGGGAGCTTGTTGACAGACCATCTGATAAGAATGTGATTGGGGTTAAGTGGGTGTTTAGAACAAAACTTAATCCTGATGGTTCTATCAATAAACACAAAGCCAGACTGGTTGTGAAAGGCTATGCACAAATATGGGGAGTAGACTATTCTGAAACATTTGCTCCTGTTGCACGACTTGATACAATAAGGCTACTGTTAGCTATTGCAGCAAAGAATGGGTGGCCTATATTTCAGTTAGATGTCAAGTCTGCATTCCTGAATGGAGAGCTTGAGGAGGAGATTTTTGTTGAACAACCTGAAGGATTCAGTATCAAAGGGCAAGAAGAGAGTGTATACAGATTGAGGAAAGCTCTATATGGACTGAAGCAGGCTCCAAGAGCTTGGTATGGGAAGATAGATCGATATTTGCATAATTTTGGCTTTGTAAAAAGCTTAAGTGAGTTCACTCTTTATGTCAAGAAAGTGAATCACGGTGTTGTAATTCTGTCACTTTATGTAGATGATCTATTAGTGACAGGGAATGATATGAAATTGATAGAGAAGGTGAAGCAAGATCTATTTGCAGTTTTTGAGATGTCAGACTTGGGAAAGATGGCTTATTTTTTGGGTCTGGAAGTCAAACAAGCTTCATATGAGATCTTCATTTGTCAGAAAAAATACATGAAGGAAATTCTAAAGAAGTTTCAGATGGAAGATTGTCGAAGTGTAAGCACTCCTATGGCTGCTAAAGAGAAGCTGCAGAAGAATGATGGAACAAATGCAGTAGATGCTTCTATGTATAGAAGTCTAATTGGGTGTCTCATGTATCTTACAGCAACTAGACCAGATATTCTATTTGCTGTGAGTGTTTTATCCAGGTTTATGAGTAGTCCTAGTCAGTTACATTTGGTTGCAGCAAAAAGGGTCTTGAGATATCTCAAAGGAACATTGTTCTTTGGTGTGAAGTTTAAGAAATGTCAGAAGTTTAATTTGCAAGGATTTTCTGATAGTGACTGGGCTGGTTCAGTAGATGACATGAAGAGTACGTCTGGATATTGTTTCACTCTTGGCTCTGCTTGTTTCTCCTGGAGTTCCAAAAAGCAAGAGATTGTAGCTCAGTCTACAGCAGAGGCTGAGTTTATAGCAGCTATTGCAGCTACAAATCAAGCTTTGTGGCTGAAGAAGATAATGAAGGATTTGTGGTTGAATTCCAGTGATTGTATCGAAGTCAATGTGGACAATCAGGCTGCTCTAACAATATCACAGAATCCAGTTTTCCATGGCAAAACCAAGCATTTCAAAGTCAAATTTTTCTTTCTGCGTGAGGTGCAACAAAGTGGTGAAGTTAAATTGGTCTATTGCAGATCTGAAGATCAGCTTGCAGACATGTTCACAAAGCCACTTCAGGCTGGAAGATTTGAGCTGTTAAGAGAGAAAATAGGAGTTTGCAGCAGCAACTGATCCAAGGAGGAGTTTGTTGGATTTATCTCAGTGCTGCTGTTTTCCGTCGTTGCTGTTTTCCTCTGTTTTTTTATTAAAAAACAGCCAAGTTCATTTAGTTACGCATTAAGTGTTTTTGTTATTTTATAGGAAGTTAATAGCACGTTTGTGTGCAGTTATGTGTTGCACGTACGTGAGCAGTTTCTACTTTATTTTTAGTTGTGGTACTCGACAGTTTTTTCTTTTGCACAAGACGTATGAAGTGCTATGCTCTGTTTTTTCATCCTTTCTCTCCCTCGATCAACAGAGATGTTTTCTGTTTTGATTGTTGTTTCATGAGTTATAACAGTAATCACATTACAGTTTACATGATATAACTAAAAAAAATACCAAAATATGTTGGACATATAAACAGCAAATTATTTTAATGACTCGTCAAACTAAGCAGGGGTTAAGAAAACTAAGAATTCACATATAAATGGACACATGGAATCTTGTTTCTGTTCAACTAAACACTGCTTACCTAAATCTTTCCTGGGTTGCTCTGTTTTTCCTTGTTCCTATAGCCTCATGTTTCGTTCGAGAGCTTTCTGCTTTTTTTTAGGACTACAAGTATATGCTGCCAAACTCAATTTTGAAGTGATAGAGGACAATGCAAAGAGAATTCCTTTGAAATGCAATAAGTTGAGTTTGAATGACTTAGCGATATTTCTTTAATCTGCTGCTTGCAGCATCCTGTGATTGGATTCAGGTTTTGAATAGATGCCGATGCATAACTAGTCTCAAGGAAAATCGGGTGAGCTGTTGCTAAAGCCAACTGGGCTTCCTAGTTCTAGAAATGGTTGCTTCAAATTATGTTGTTTTCCCATTGTTTTAGTAGTTCTCTCCCTAGTTTTGTCATATCCTAAATTTTTGTTAAAATATGATCCATTTTGTGAAAACTCTAGAACTCACTAGACTACTCATACTTATGAATTAAGTATACTTAATGGAGAAGGAAGAAGTCGGCAGCAACAATTTGTACAAGTTAAAGAAGACTCTCATAAGTTGGAGAATTTTCTAGTATTATGTGGGCAACAAGTATACGTATGAAGGAAGAAAGCCAGTTGGAAGTTGGTTGAAAAGTCAACAAAAGTGGCTGAGAATTGCAAAGAATAGAAAAATGGAGAAAAAGGGAGAAGCAACGTGAAGATCCTGGAGAAGCCGCAACAAGCAGAAACTAAAGAAACAAGCTGAATATTATATTGACATTTGCACTCAAAGTCGGTAGAGAAGGCGGTGAATTCACGCCTATAAATAGGAGTTAGCGGTTGTTGTTCCATGTAGCCGAAAATTAGAAATGCTCCCCCATTTGTAATACCAACTATCATAATAAAATTCAGTTTGTGCCTTCATTTATTTTTCATTCATTTCTCACTCCCTTGCCATAGTTTACACACACACTTGCACACACACGCTTCCGCAAAATCCCAACAGTGGTATCAGAGCCACGTCTTTGGTTGGTATTGGGCATTTGTCCTAACCACCCGTTCCTGAAAACTACCCATCCAAATTTCCAACAACTAAACTATGGCCAACTCTACCTCAACCTCATTTCCTATTCCTATCTTTGATGGGAATAACTATGATTACTGGAGCATCAAAATGACCACGTTCTTGATGGCCCAAGACTTATGGGACATCGTCGAGAGTGGTTATGAAGCTTCGCAAGAAGGAGCAAGTGTACCAAAGGATCAAATACGAAAGGAAAATGGACTATAGCTGTTGAAACTAAGAAAGGCCCAAAATACATTCGTGAAGTATATTTGGTCCCCAGTCTTGCACAAAATTTACTTAGTGTGGGCCAAATGATTCAGAATGGGTATTCTTTATACTTTAAAGGAGATACATGCACTATCTATGATAAATATAGGAATAATGTTATTGCCTCTGTGAAAATGGAGAATAAGAATTTTCCTATTCGATGGAAATATGTCAAAGATATAGCTATGACAGCTCAACTTGATGATTCATGGCTATGGCATCGGAGATTTGGCCACCTCAACTTTTATGGGCTAAAAATTCTCCATCAGAAAAATATGATGAGAGATTTTCCAGCCATTACAGAAATTTCAGATGTTTGTGAAGGCTGTCTTCTTGGAAAGCAACAAAGGAAGTCCTTCCCGTCTGGAGGCACGTGGAGAGCTAAGAAGCCATTAGAACTTGTCCATACGGACGTGTGCGGTCCGATGAGGACACCTACACCTAGCCAGAATAAATATTTCATCCTATTCATTGATGACTACACAAGAATGACGTGGGTCTACTTTCTTCGAGAAAGATCGGAAGTTTTCTCTATTTTCAAGAAATTCAAGAACCGCGTCGAGAATCAAAGTGGCCGCAGAATCAAAGTCCTAAGGAGCGATAGAGGCACGGAATATAATTCAAGAGAGTTCAATAAATTCTGTGAAGATGAAGGAGTCCATCATCAATTGACTGTTGGCTACGCCCCAGAACAAAATGGAGTAGCTGAAAGAAAAAATAGAACCGTCATGGAGATGGCAAGGTCTATGCTAAAGGAGAAAGGCCTTCCCAACACTTTTTGGGCAGAAGCAGTTTATACTGCAGTATACCTGTTAAACAGGTGTCCAACTAAAGCTGTTCAAAATAAAACACCAGTCGAAGTATGGAGTGGACGGAAGCCTTCAGCAAAGCATCTCAAAGTGTTTGGATGTATTTGCTATGTTCACATCCCTGCTCAAAAAAGGAGCAAGCTCGATGAGAAGACAGAAAAAGGAATATTCGTCGGCTATAGTGATCAATCAAAAGGCTATCGGGTTTACAACCTAAAAACTAAGAAGCTCATGATCAGTCGAGATGTTGAGTTCGACGAGAATGCTGCTTGGAATTGGGATGAAGAGAAGATTGAGAAGAAGTATGTCAACTTACCAGACATACCTCCTGCGCGTGAGGAATCAACACCACAAGAAGAAGGCGGAACATTGGATTCTTCTACTCAAGAAGTAACACCACCATCCTCTCCAAGCCCAGCACAAGAGGAATCTACTTCTGAGTCTCCTATACTAAAGGTAAAGTCTCTAAGGAAAGTCTATGAAACATGCAATTTTATGTCCTTAGAACCAGAAAATTATGAAGACGCTTCCAAAGAAGAAGTTTGGATTAAAGCCATGAAGGAAGAAATTAAAATGATCGAGAAAAATGACACTTGGGAGCTCGTTGATCGTCCCGAAGACAAAGAAATCATAGGCGTAAAGTGGGTCTACAAGACGAAGCTTAATGCGGATGGATCAATTCAGAAGCATAAGGCAAGACTCGTAGCGAAAGGATACTTGCAACAACCAGGTATTGACTATACTGAAACTTTCGCTCCTGTTGCTCGCCTTGATACTATCCGGGCACTCATAGCTCTAGCAGCACAAAAAGAATGGAAGATCCATCAACTAGATGTAAAGTCAGCATTCCTAAATGGATATCTTCAAGAAGAAATTTATGTAGCTCAACCAGAAGGTTTTACTGTCAAAGACAATGAAGAAAAGGTCTTAAAGCTTAAGAAGGCCCTATACGGGTTAAAACAAGCACCACGGGCATGGTATAGCAGGATTGATGAACACTTCACCAAGCAAGGATTTAGGAGGAGCATGAGTGAGCCAACGCTCTACATCAAGACCCAAGGTAATTCTGACACACTTATTGTCTCTCTATATGTGGATGATCTAATATATACAGGGAACAATGAGACAATGATCCGGGAATTTAAAGAAGAAATGATGAAGACTTTCGAGATGACGGACTTGGGCTTGATGAACTATTTCCTCGGTATTGAAGTCAATCAAGATGAAGGAATTTTCATTTCACAAAAGAAATATGCAGAAAAGCTCCTTGAAAAATTCAAGATGAATAATTGCAAAATAGTGGCAACACCACTTGTGATGAATGAGAAATTATTGAAAGAAGATGGAGCTGAAAAAGCAGACGCTTCGCTCTACAGAAGCCTAATTGGGAGTCTACTATATCTCACCGCTACACGGCCAGATATTATGTACGCGACAAGTTTACTATCACGGTTTATGCAGAGTCCAAGTCAAATTCACTTTGGAGCAGCCAAGAGAATTCTAAGATACTTACGAGGAACCACTGATTATGGTATTTGGTACCAACCAAGTGCAACAGCTAAGCTGATCGGTTACACTGATAGTGATTGGGCAGGATCATCTGATGACAGGAGGAGCACCACAGGTTATGCATTCACATTAGGTTCTGGAATATTTTCATGGACATCTAAAAAACAAGACTCAGTGGCACAATCTACTGCAGAAGCAGAATATGTTGCAGCTGCTACAACTACCAGTCATGCAATATGGCTTCGAAGAATTCTGGAAGACATTGGAGAAGCACAGATGGAATCAACTCCGATACTTTGCGACAATAAGTCCGCAATCGCTATATCAAAAAATCCAGTATTCCATGGAAGAACCAAACATATAGACATCAAATATCATTTCATACGAGAGGCACAAAATAACAAAGAGATCGAGCTGAAATATTGCAAAACTGAGGAACAAATAGCGGACATCTTCACTAAAGCATTATCGCGAGCCAAGTTCGAGACATTACGGGAAATGCTTGGAGTATCACAAAAATGGATCAAGGAGGAGTGTTAAAATATGATCCATTTTGTGAAAACTCTAGAACTCACTAGACTACTCATACTTATGAATTAAGTATACTTAATGGAGAAGGAAGAAGTCGGCAGCAACAATTTGTACAAGTTAAAGAAGACTCTCATAAGTTGGAGAATTTTCTAGTATTATGTGGGCAACAAGTATACGTATGAAGGAAGAAAGCCAGTTGGAAGTTGGTTGAAAAGTCAACAAAAGTGGCTGAGAATTGCAAAGAATAGAAAAATGGAGAAAAAGGGAGAAGCAACGTGAAGATCCTGGAGAAGCCGCAACAAGCAGAAACTAAAGAAACAAGCTGAATATTATATTGACATTTGCACTCAAAGTCGGTAGAGAAGGCGGTGAATTCACGCCTATAAATAGGAGTTAGCGGTTGTTGTTCCATGTAGCCGAAAATTAGAAATGCTCCCCCATTTGTAATACCAACTATCATAATAAAATTCAGTTTGTGCCTTCATTTATTTTTCATTCATTTCTCACTCCCTTGCCATAGTTTACACACACACTTGCACACACACGCTTCCGCAAAATCCCAACAATTTTCTGATACTCATAGTGCGTCTTCACTGTAGTTGGTCTGTAAATAGTCACTTTCCTGTAAATTGTTTTGTTTGAGAGTTCATGAATCCACTCGTGACCCATGATATCAAAGGAAAGCAGTCCCTTATGCATTTACTGGGTTGAACACTCAATGAGGTCCTGACCTTCAGAGATGAACGGTCTAGGTGCTCTTTTTAATTTAGGAATGGAGCTTCTTGTTCTGGTTAGGGAGAAAAAAAAAGAAAAAAAGAAAAAAACACGCCTAGCATCCAACCGAGAATTATTTTTTTTATTTTTTTTATTTTGAGGGCATCAGTATCCACAGAATCCATAATATATATCCACATCGCTGGACGAAGAATATGAAGTGATAGCAGGAGCTTATAACATTGCTGAAAATGTTCCAGAATGTGAAGTGATGGCCTTAAGTGGAAACAAGGCGGACCTGCATCATCTCCAAGCAGTTTCGAGTAGAGATGCGTTTACTTGTGGACTACGATTATTTCTTGACGAAATAGAATTTTT
The DNA here is from genome assembly GCA_007663325.1 of Eucalyptus pauciflora. Lineage (NCBI taxonomy): Eukaryota > Viridiplantae > Streptophyta > Magnoliopsida > Myrtales > Myrtaceae > Eucalyptus > Eucalyptus pauciflora. Next base: position 652,758 of record VMYD01000333.1, on the reverse strand, counting down.
CCTCTTCTAAAAGACTTTGAACGTTGGTTATTTCATTATAGACTCTTGGCCATCTCAACTCCAAAAGATTTTGTGACAAAAAAAAAAAACAAAAAAACTTCAAAAGATTTTGGAAAGAGAATGGGTTGTTGGGCCTCTTGGCAATGTAAGGATTGAAAATCGCCTCAGGGCAATGTGAGATACTGTAGGATTAACATTGTTCTTCCATTGCAATGCCTTGTTTATTTTCACTCAAGAAGATGATATGATCGTCCAAGAATATCTTTATCTCCATGGTGGCATAATTATTCAGGTTTTAATTCCCGTATTGTTAAATGAGAGTATTTCCGTCTTTTTCCACGATGATCGGCCACATCAACCTACACAAACTGACCCCGACCCTCATGCTAATTAATCATTGATCAGAGTACACAAATCGATCCGGCCCGATTGTTGAGTCTACAAGAAGCGGGCTGGAACTTGAATTCCAGATTTTTGTTTTTTTTTGGTCGAAAAAATTGGAGATTCAAACATTGGATTTTTCGCACTAACTGGCATGACCAATCCTTGGTGCTCTGCACATATCGGGGGATTATGAGATTGAAGAAATTCAATTTGATCGAATAGGTTTATTAGTCGGGTCAGTCTGGCACGGCCTTTTTTTTATCCGATCTCCGATCTGTACATGTCCAGAAAAAAAAAATCCACATCTGTCTGAATCCTCCGTCGACTCTTGAGAGAAAGAGAGGGAGAAAGAAAGAAAGAGAAAGAGGAGCAGGATCGCTACCGCTCCAACCCCAGAGAGAGCTATGGCGGAAGCCATCGTCTCGAGGGTGGCTGACATTCTGGACGATTTCGCAAGGGATGGAAAGTTAGGCGTGCTTTCCGTGCTCGCGAAAATTGTTACCGATCTCCGAAATGTCGTCCCCGATGCGGAAAAGCGGAGCCTCGAAAGCCGTGCGATCGAAGCATGGCTTGAGGATGTCAAAGCTGCTTTCTACGATGCAGAGGACTTGCTCGAAGAGTGGAACCTTGAAGTTACGCGACCACGAGAATCGCCGAGCAAAGATAAGAAGTCGAAGCAGGCGAGTCCCTTCTTGTCACCTTCATTCCGACCTGCCGGACGGCTGGAGGTTATCAGGAGGAGAATGGAAAACATCGCGTCTAGCGGGAGGGCTTTGGGCTTGGATGGGTGCCCGAAGGATGTGCGAGGAAAGAGTGGATCGAGGAAGAGATTGCGGTCGGACGCTTTTGTTGTAGAGAGAGACGGTGCTGAAAGAATCGCTGCCAAAGGCGCTATGAATGTTGACCCGCGAGAGCGCGCGAAGGATGTGCAGGATGAGAGAGGATCGAGGAACGGGGAGCGGTCGGACTCCTTTGTGCACGAGGAGGAGATTATCGGGAGAGAGGATGCTAAAAGCGTAATTATGGAGTTCTTGTTACACTCTGCAGCTCAAGAAAGAATTCCCATCCTTGCAATATGGGGTATGGATGGTATTGGAAAGACTTCTCTTGCTCGGTGTCTATACAAAGACGACATGGTCAGCCAGCATTTTGATTTGAGGATATGGGTCTGTGTGGGTGGCATCTCTAATCTCAAAATCGTGTTGCAAAAAATCATACAAAGTGCAACGACAGAGAGAGCATATGGCATTGAGTTGGAGGGATTGCAAAATGAACTTGAGAAACACATTCGTGGGAAAAAAATTCTCCTAGTTCTTGATGATGTATGGTTACAGTTTCATGAACAATGGGCGAGCTTGAAAAGTTTATTGATGGGAGGTGCTGAAGGAAGCAAGATTCTGATGACTATATGCTTGAGGTCAATTGCAGATTTCATGAGCCAAACCAAATCTTATTCTCTTGAGGCCTTCCAGAACGCTTGTCTCTAGACTTATTGATGAGTATGGCTTATAAGGATGAAGAAATGACTAGAGATCCAGAGAAGTTACTTATTGGGAGGCAGATAGTCAAAGAATGTCATGGAATTCATTTGCTTGTACGAACAATTGGAAGTTCACTGTTCTTCAAGAAAACTAAAGCTGAGTGGTTAAATTTTAAGTGCGAGATCCTGGAACTCTCTGCAGAGTCACAAAATGATCGCGTTCGCACATATCTTAAGCTTTGTTATTGTCATCTCCCATCCCATCTGAAACAGTGCTTTGCCTTCTGTTCATTGTTTCCCAGAGATTGGGTAATTGATAAACTAATGTTGACGAGTCTCTGGATAGCAGAAGGATTTATCTAGCCCATAGACAACGTAGATCGGGATATGGAAGACATTGCTCATGACTATTTCAAGGATCTAGTTAGGAGGAATTTCTTTAAAGATTGCACTAAAGATGTGTTAGGAAAAATCCCTTATAATGTTTTAAAGATGACAAAATAAATCAAAGGCTACTAACATGTTAAATGGTTGAGTAAAAGACTATGCACATGATAGAACATGTATAGGATATTATCGAAGTCTATACTTGAAAGAATCAGAAGACGGACTCTATGCTGAAGCTGAACTTATTCAGACTGTGTCCAGACCTTAAAGCTAAATCTGTTCAGAAGCAGAATATGCTCAGACACAGATTATAAAGTCTATCGCACTCAGACTTAAATTGTAAAGTGTATTGTTCTCAGACTTTACATCAAGAACGAGACAAAACGTAACACAAGCCCTAAATCTATAACGGCTAGTGATCTAGTTTGGATTCTACATCAAAATTGATTTGATTGACTCAATCTAATTGATTGACAATTAAATTTTGAAGACAAGAACTTTCAAATACGAAGAAGTTCTACTTATGAAACCAAGATTATGTTTATATGGGCAATTAAAATCAATTTGGGATTCTACTTTTGTCACTCAACGGCTACCAAATATTCTAGATACAAACCTGTCCAATGGGTAGATTGGAAGACGATTATCTAAGATACTGTCCAACGGCTAGTTTGGAAGTAGAGGAGTATTTAAGGAAATGAATGACCGATGAGCAAGTAAGAGACGGAGCGTAGAATTTATAATTCCAAAATTCGAGCGACGTTCAATCATACATTTGTCTCTCGTGAGCTTAAATGTTTGTAATCGTGAGAAAAATACCAAAAGAGTGACTTAGTGAGATAATGTGATCTACTACTAAGTGTTTGCACTCAAAGTTATAATCTCTTATTGATTGTATAGTGGAATTCAGCAGAAGGTTGTTAGCGTGGGAGAGTGGACGTAGGCTTGATCTAAGCCGAACCACTATAAACCTTATGTTCTTATTATCTTTCATGAAATTTATTTTATTCCGCATATATTTGCCAAGGTTTCATTTAAACACCTATTCACTCCCCTCTAGGTGTTCATACTAGTACTCTCAAGATGAACTTGGCAATGTGACGTCTTGTAAGATGCATGATTTTTTTAAATAAGCTAGCATGCGTAGTTGCTCAAACCGGGTGATCCTACTACATTGGTTTAGGATGGTCGTAAATTGATGACAGAACTCGTCATGTATCAATGGATTCAACTTTAGATCTATCACATAAATTTCTTACTACTCTACTCAGAGCGAAACGTGAGAGGACATTCATCAAAATGGATCAAACAAAAAGCTTGAGGTGTGACACTCTAATGGTTGAAGATACTCTTTGGAAACTCATTTCTAATTTCAAGTATTTGCGTGCCTTGGATTGGCATGATTGTGGTATTGAGAAATTGCCAAGTTCCATTTGTGAGTTGAAGTAGACCCGTCAAATGAGTGGGTCGGGTCGGGTCGGGTTTAGGTCGAATCGAAAATGGGTCGACCCATATTTGACCCATATTCATGTAGTGTAAATCAAGTGACCAATACCCGACCCGACCCATACCCAATCCATACCCGACCCGATCCGTATTGCTAAAATCTATTAATATTCTAGGAAAACCCACCTCTACTATATGCTAATTGGATTAAAACTTCAAATTAAATTAAAAATAGTAAATAAAAAAAAGTAAAAAAAAACCTATAAATTGAAATATTTATAAAGAATTAGACCATGCACATGCTTCTCTTATTTGAAATGAACATACCATTGAATAACTAAAAACCGTAACATGAAATTTTTTTAGCTAAACCTAAAAAAGTTCATTTTTATGATTTTTTTATAAAAAAAAAGGTATTGTTAAAACATTTTTATGCAATATAAATTTTTTAACAATTTTTATTCAATACAAATTTAATGGAAAATTTTTATAATTCTTTTTAAAATATTTTTAAAAAAATCGGATTTTTATTTTTTTGAATATAATTTTTAATTATTTTTATTTTTAAAATTTTATTTTTAAAATTTAATAATTATTTTTTCTTTTTCTCTTTTCTCTTTTATTTTTTCTTCTTCTTAGGTCGGTCGCTGGCCATGACGACAGCCAGCGATCGGCCATGGGTTAAACAATTTGAGAGGAAGCCTCATAATTGATGTGGCTTTTGTTATTGTTTTTTCTCTCCTAACTCACCTTTTTTTTTTTTTTTCCATTTTCGATTTTACTTAAATTAAACAAAATAAAGTAAAAAGGATAAAAATTTAAAAACCAAATAAAAAAGTGAGATAACAAGTCCTTGCACATGGACACCACCCAAGCAAGAGGTGATGACCCTCACTCAAAATTGGGACAAGGGTTGCGTCCTCCCCAAATCTAGGTCACCAAGCCCTCGTCAAGGACTACCAAGGCTTCACCCGGGTCAACAAGGCCCAAGCAACCTCCACTAACCATTTATGGCAATGGGTGACAGCACTCACTAGCAGTGAGGGCCTCACTTTGTTTTTTTTTTTTTTTTTTGGTCCTCTGTGTTTTTTTAACTTTTAGCTTTTTCATTTTTAATCTAATTTAGTTTATATTTTCTTTTTAATTTCTAAATATTTTTCTGATGTGGCGATTGGAAACAGTGAAAATTTTGAGTCAATTGCAACATTCTACATAAATATTTCAGTACTTAGCAGTTCTTTTCAACAAGCGTAATTGTTCAATCAAATTAGGATATATATATTCATGATAGAACATTAAACTTGAACGAAGATAGAGGAGGTAAATCCATATTGTTGACACCCAAAATAATCCAAATTATGACAATCTAAGGAGAGCCCGTTGTGCGTTGTCGACAAGTCGGCTGTAGACTAATACTACAAAAACGAGCATGCAAATATCAGAGGAAGCTCAGATATTTTGAAAGGAAACAAGAACAATCATCCGAATAATTAATTCAGCATAGCCAAGGCTAAGTAGAACAAAGACAGGTTCCAGTGACCTTGTCATCCAAGTTACACAATGATGAAACGACGATCCACCAAAAGGTTAGACACCTTTTCCTTTAGCTTTGGACTCAAATGCACAATAAACAAACCAGACGGAAGCGCTGGCAACTCATGAAGCATGTCGCAGTGAAGTAGATCGAGAGTCTCCAGCTTAGAAAGAAACTTGATTTCAGGAGCTAGGCTGGAAATAGGAGAATATCGCAGCTTCAAGATTCTCAGATTAATTAGTTCCACAATGTCTCCAGGAATCTCCCCTTCTAAATTCGTACACGAGGAGGCATGCATTTCTTCAAGGCTACGTAGATGCCAAATAGAACTAGGAAATTCGCTTTATGAAGCAATAGTCCATCTTTAACACTTTCAGACTTTGCAAATTTCCAAAGGAATCTGGCAATTCTGAAACGCCCGTTCCCGAAATATCGAGCTCCTCTAAAGACCTTCCCAATTGGCCAATGGACTCTGGAAATTCTCGTATCCAATGACAATTCGACAAGGACAAGCGTCGGAGTTTCACCAGCTCTCCAACTCCATCAGGGAGTTCGGTAATGTTTGAATTATCTATTGAGAGTTGTGAAAGTGATGTCAGGCGTTCAAATGAATGGGGCAGGAGACTCAATGATGAGCAATTGGAGGTAGAAAGAGTTTCAAGTTTCTTTGAATCACCTCCCAAGGGAATATCATGCACAGAAGTCTCATCAATGAGGAGCTCTTTCAAAGCTTCCAAGCCACCCAGTTCAGCAGGCAACATGTTGAGCTCATTGCAGGACTTCAAATTCAGACAAAGCAACTGTTTGATCATCAATACCTATTACAAGTTCAGTAGTGGCAACTAAAATCTGCAACGGCTCCAAAGGGAAACTAGGAGGTTTCAACTCCTTGAGATGCACAAGTGGTGGAATCCGCTCCAAATTAGGACTCTCGCATATCCTTAATGTAGACAGATTAGGAAGTGATGAGAGGGTATGAATATCACTTTCTGTGTACTCCGCTATAGGTAGCTCACCAATTTCCAAATGCTTTAGGCTAGCGAGCTCACCAAGTGATGGGAGACTTTTGCATCTTGCACAATCAAACAAACGTAGCTGAACTAATTTGGGCATGCAAGACATCCAGCTTGGAAACCTTTTGCCCCCATAGCACCTTATTTCTAAGCTTCGAAGATTTAAGCTTGGCTGCAGCTCCATAAATAAAACTTCATCACTTTCTTTTCCGGCAAACACTAATACTAGTGATACTAAGGAATTCTTCTCCTTCAAGTTGGCAGCATTTGATTCTGCTACTGCATATTTTATTTCACCCTTAACTTCAATTCTGAGGCTTCCTCTCAAACTGTTTAACCTGTTCAACTCCCCTAGCCCACCGTAATTCTTTGGGCAAGAATCATCCCCGGGCAAAATGAAATCGGTTAGCGTGCGCAAAAGAGTCAACTCGCCCATCCCTTGTGGCATATAAGATAGGGCATTACAGTTGCTAATCTCCAGTTGCCTGAGGTTGACCAATTTTCTTATGTCCCTTGGCAATTCTTTTAGGTTGTAACACATATTGAGTTTAAGTACTTGCAAGGTTTCCAATCTTGTCACAGAATCAGGAAGCCTTATGATTCCTTCATTTTCAGAGAGATCGAGAAATGTCAGGTGCTTCAACTCACAAATAGAACTCGACAACTTCTCAATACTACTGTCATGCAAATCCAAGGCACATAAGAACTTGAAACTAGAAATTAATTCGTGAAGAGTTTTTTCACCCATTTGAGTTTCACAGCCCAAGCTTTTTCTTTGACTAGTTTTGATGAATGTCCTCAGACAATATGCTCTGTGTATATATGGATCTACCTCTGATAAATGTAAAGTTGAATTCCATGATGCATGACGAGTTCTTCTGTCAATGTCTCGCAGTGAATGACAAATTTTTTTATACTCAGTTCCAGCAACATGGCATGCTAGGTCATGTACTAAAAGATGCATCTTACAAGACATCACATTTCCAAGTTCATCTTTAGTGCAGTCATGAAAGAAATTCCTCCTGAGTAGATCCATGAAATAGTCATGAGCAATATCTTCTATATCCTGATCTACGTTGTCTATGGGCTGGATAAATCCTGCTGCCATCCAGAGACTCGTCAACTTTTGTTTATCAATCACCCAGTCTCTGGGAAACAACGAACAGAAGGCAAAGCACTGTTTTAGCTGGGATGGGAGATGACCATAACTAAGCTCAATTATTAAAGACAAACTAATCGAATTCAGAGAATATTCTGATATCTCTCGCTCTAAATGTAACCACTCCTCTTCAGTTTTCTTGGAGAATAATAGACTTCCAATCATTCGTATAGCCAAAGGGATTCCATCACACATTTTGACTATCCGCCTCCCGACATCTACCTTAATTGGATTTCTAATCTCTTTTTCTTCCTGGCAAGCCATTTTCATCAATAAATCAACAGACGACTCTGTTCGAAGGGCCTCGAGACGACAAGATGGGGATGTACTCATAGCATCCGCAATGTACTCATAGCACGTGGTTGTCAGAATCTTGCTTCCTCGGGCACCTCCAATCAATAAACTTTTCAAGCTCCACCATCGTCGAACATCCTCAGGCCCTAGATCGTCAATAACTAGGAGATATCTTTGCAACCGCAACACGTCATCTTCTCGCTCTGTTGTCTCTCTTCCTCTGATCTTTCGCAATTCCTCCTCTTCGAGATTACAGAAGTCGTTAACCCAAATCCTTAAATCAAAATGCTTCTTGACCAATTCATCTTCGTATAGACATCGAGCAAGAGCCGTCTTTCCAATCCCACTGTCACCCAATATTGAAAGGAAAGAAATTTGTTCATCGGTGTCGGAGTCTAACAAGAAGTTCATGATTGCGCTTTTAGCATCCTCTCTCCCTATAATCTCCTCATCGTACACAAAGGAGTCCAACCGCACATCCTCCGCGCACTCTCGCAAGCGCAAAGACCTCCCATAAGCAGCGATGCCTTCTAATCTATACCTGATTTCCTTCGCACGGGCGCTCATCTCCAGCCCTGAATCAGGTTTTTTCGAAGGCGAGGAGGAGGAGGGAATTACCTGGTTCAACTTCTCATCTTCGCTCGGCGATTCTCGTAATTGCATAACTCCCAGGTTCCATTCTTCGAGTAAGTCCTCCGCATCATAGAAAGCATCTTTGAGATTGCCAAGCCATGGCGTGATTCCCCGAACTCCTCCGAGGATCCGCTTTTCGGCGTCGGGCACTATACTTCGGAGGAAGGAAAAGGTCTTCTTCAGCTTGGACAATTCGCCGCCAGCGCCCCATAATTCTCCATCTTCTGGGAAATCATCCACAAGTTTAGCTACTCTCAAGATGATTGCTTCCGCCATGGCTCTTCGGGGGTGAAGGGGATCCTGCGCCTCCTCTTTTATGCTCGTGGATCTGATCTTCGATGCTGTAAATTGCGACGGCTTCTTGGAACGCCGAGGATGCGATCTTCCCCAGCACACCCTGTGCAACGCTGAAAAGGAATGATTCAGCCATGCTAGGTGATGGGGAAAGAGATTCAGGCCATTTGGTTCGAGAGTAGCTACTCTCGAAGTTAGGAAATTTTGTAACTTCACAATGTGCAATAATCAACGGTCTGATTTCATGCCTGAAGTACGATTGGCGAACACACGAAAAATCGCCCAATCCGATCTCAGATCCGAGATACGTTTAATCAATTTTATTTATTTTCAATAGTAGATGGGTGGTGAATGTTATATGTTGCTTGATTTTATTTGATTTTATATAGATTTTAATCGGTAACATTGCATATTTGGATAAGATTACATGTTTAATATGATTCTATATAATATTATTCTAAAATTATCAAAAAAAAAATTAGATAGCTCTTTCTTGGTAGATTGCAGTCTAGTTAGGGATTATCTAGTTGAGATAACATTCCAATTTAAATATGGATTCGGCCTAATTTAATCCTTAAATTGAATTGGGTAATATCTAGAACTAGGTAATTTATTTTAGTTATTTTCTAATTTCGAATTTTCATGAAAAGACACAAAAAAATATCATGTGCAATGTCACGTTGAATTAGCTCATCAGATGCATGTCATTTAGTAGTTTCATGTTTAGGAATCATTTAAATTAAAGCATGTGACATATTGTATAGTTGCATTAACTTTAAAAATAGGAACAAATAACCGAATTGATTTCATGGATTTACCTAGTTCAGGTTATGGACCAAGAAAGGTTTTTTTTATCTTCGAAACCCATTAGAATTAAAGAGGGGGCCGTGTACGAGAAGTCAAATCATATATAAATACATATATAAATGATCGAATCCTCAAACGCCCTGAAAATGCCATGAGGTGTTCGGAAATGGTTGAAGTAGTTGAATAGGAGGATCACTATGACTTAGGTGGTTGGTTCACAGGTACAACCTTTGTAACTTCATGGTATACCCATGGATTGGCCAGTTCCTATTTGGAAGGATGCAACTTCTTAACCGCCGCAGTTTCTACTCCCGCTAATAGTTTAGCACATTCTTTGTTGTTACTATGGGGTCCTGAAGCACAAGGAGATTTTACTCGTTGGTGTCAATTAGGTGGTCTGTGGACTTTTGTGGCTCTCCATTTGATCCCCATCAAAGTCTGCATTGAATCCCTTACGAACTAATGGATGTAAACAAATGGCACGTGCTTCCACTAAAATGGGTTGAAATGCATGTATGCCTAATCTATGCAAAGTAGGCGCTCTATTCAACAATACGGGATGCCCGAATAGGTCAGCCTTTCGAACTGCTGCTGAATCCATGGGCAGGCAAGAGACAACCTGGCGAACTGAAACATTTTAGTAGCCAGAGGAAAAGAAAGCAAAAGCGATTCCCGTAGTAGCGGCGAGCGAAATGGGAGTAGCCTAAACCGTGAAAACGTGGTTCGATTATCAGAAACCGAATTTCCAAAAAATTGGTTGACAGACGGTATTCAGATAAAGATCCTATTTCCTTTTTACCTTAAACCTTGGCACAGATCTAAGGTGCCACTCCCCCCAGAAAGATCCGCTGAGAAATAAAAAGAAAAAAAACGATTTTTGTTTTTTAACAGTTTGGGGAATGGAAAATAAAGAAATAGTTAATATATTCAAGATAATTACGTATTTACAAAATACCGTCTCAATTCATCCTATTTCATCAGATCCGGGATGTGATATGGTTCCGAAGGATGAACTGGATATGCACAGTTCCCATAAGATTTTCATGTTGTCAAAGAGTTGAACAATGAAAATAGATGGCGAATGCCTGATCAAATTGATCAGGTCATGTAGGAACAAGGTTCAAGTCTACCGGTCTGTTAGGATGCCTCAGCTGCATACATCACTGGTGTTTTTCGAGTATACCGAATAAGTATAGCTATCCTTATTCTGACACAGCAACGCAATTTTAATCAGTATGAAAATGAAGTACTCGATAATTTCTTTATTCTTTTCTTGTTGCTTGTCGATGTAGAATCATGCATGTATTATTCAATATCGAATTTCTCCAATTTCTATAAGGTTTCGCCCGTCGTTAGATTAGTTCATTTAATAAATGTCGCATGACATATAGTTTGCATTTTAAGTTGCATGTTTGCATTTGCAGCTTCTAGGTTTCATTTAAATATATGAAAACCCCAAAAAATTAAGCGACTACTTGTTAATTAAACATGATATCTATGATTTATGATATGAATTCTGAGCTAATATTATAAATTTTTTCGTTGCTTTAAAATAAGTATTTCCTCCCCATGCTTATAATTTATTTACTACTTTGCATTATTGACTGTTAAATAATGGTTACGTACTTACATGGTCACCAAGTAGGTAAAAAATCAATATAAGTTGCATGAAAAATGGTTTTTTGAAAATAAAAGAGAAAATGTACAAAAAGAGTATTAGAGTAATCTAGTGTAATCAAGTCTCCAGCTCATAATATTTGGTTCGTACAAATCAGGTATAATTCTCAATACTTTACTTAGATGACACGTTAAGTATTGAGGATTGACCTAGGCGCGACACATGGTAGATTAGAATTGTCTATTCCAGATGTTTAATCGATTAATCTCTACCGATACATGTAAATCATCATGCTCACGTGCATTGGATAAGGCTCCACTCATAAGGTGGCGGCGGGTGTAGGCCTCAAGAGTTAAGATTTATACGAGCAAATAAGGCCGGTCATTTAGACGGGGTCTAAACCCGAAACATCCGTCCCCGTCGAGCAAGCTGAAACTTTTGAGGTCAGGATATATATATTTTTTAAAGATTCGTAGGAACGCCGTGAATCCTGGATACACGCCACCCTTCCCCCAAAAGCAAGCCCCGCCGGCCGATTCTCACTTCTAAAAAGTTAAAAAAAGGGATAAAGGGTGGAGGGGAGAGGAACCTTCCCCGGGTGGGCCCCGAATATACGCCGCTCTCTCTTGGTGGGCCCCCGGTCCAGGCGATCACCGGCCGCGTACAACATCTGTCTTTGACTTTTTCGGCGTGTTCGCTGACCGGCACCTTCCCCGCCCGCCCCCGCCCGCGAGAAAATATCTGACCATGCCAAGAATCTTTCAAAAAAAGCAACATCTGATGACTTTTTCGGAGTTGCGTAATATCTGAAGCAGAATTCGGGACGGGGATTCGCGAAGAGGAGAAAGAGAGAGAGAGAGGGAAAGGAGGGCGATTATCTATCAGTAATTTATATAGTGAGACATCAGCAGTTGACGGCGAAAGGAAACCCGACAAATCCACAAAGAGGGAGAGAGACAGCCAAATTATCTTATATCCATCGATGAGGTTGCAGGAATACCGCATGACATTGTCAATTTGTGGAACTTCGTCAATTTGTCGCTAATGATCTTTTTTCAGCTGTAATTTGTGGTTTGACTTTAGAATTTGATATGGTTGAGAATGTGGAAATTGGAGAGCAGAAACAGAGGGTTGAAGCTTACAAAGCTGCCAAGAAGAAAACTGGAATCTATGATGACAAGTAAGCCAAATATTCTTATCCCTATTGGTATATGCATACACTCAAACTTATTATTAGCACTGTCATTTTTAGATTTAGTGATGACCCTGCATCGGAGAAGAAAATACTTGTACAATATGACGATCCGGCTCAAGATGAGGTTAGTTTTTTTTTCTCTTTTCTGATTTTAAGTGTCATATCTAGCTATTGCGTTCCCACTTCTTTTGATGGTTTCAAGGGGTAACTCTTGACTCAAGTGGAAGTTTGACCAATGAAGCTGAAAAGAAATTGGAAGAGGTAACTAGTTTTTCTGCATATTGTGGTTGAGCATTAGTTAGAATAGGAATGAGGTATGCTTGGTCGTTCTAAAAAAGTTTCATGTACTTCATATACAACTAAGAAGGAGGCTACAGGGTGTTTCTTCAAATAGTTATGAAGATCTCACCTCATCTGCCAAGACCTTGTCCGATTAATACACCCGAGAAGAATTGCTTCGATTCAAAAAGCCCAAGAACAAGAAATCCTTACAGAAGAAAGAGAAGTTGGACTTAGATGCCCTTGAAGTGGAAGTAGTTTTAGCAGGGTTGGGTGTTGGAGATCTTGGATCACGTAAGGATGGGAGGAGGCAGGTTAGTAGAGAGGAACAAGAGCAAATCGAGGCTGAGATGAGAAAGAATGCCTACCAATTGGCCTATGTGGGTGGAGCAAACTCTTCCTGTTAAGACGGAGAATGACAAAAACATGGTCATTGCTGATGACGATGAAGATCTTTATAAATCTTTAGAGAGAGCTAGGAAATTGGCTCTAAAGAAGCAAGAAGAGGAGGGAGGGGGCTTCTGGTCCTAAAGCGATAGCTCTTCGTGCCAGTAGTATTCCCATTACACACAATGCGGAAAATCAGAGTGTCGCGATTGGAGAATCACAGGAAAGTAGGGTTGTCATGACAGAAATAGAAGGTATTGTTTCAGGCCTCGAGGTTGATGAAGGTATACATTCGATTAATTCCGTGTTGGCCTGGACAATTTGTGATCATATTTTCTTTCTGAACTGTGGAACCCTTATTTTGTTCTCCAGATTTTTCAGATTACTGGCTTTTGCTGATTTGGGTAGCATTGTTACTTATTGGGTCAAAACTAGTTTAAGTTGGCTGTTTAGTTTAGAATCTTGGTATTGTTTAGATGGTCAATGAGCAACATTTCTTGTTCTTTTAATGTATGCATACTGAAAGATTGTTTGTAAGTGACTTATTTTATAATTTGCCTTCTGTGTATGTGCGAACAAGTAGTGCACTTGATGCTTCTCATTGAACAACATCCTGGACAACTTGCAAACAAGCGAACTTTTGCATACAACTTGCAGTCTGTTGCTCATGCAGTCACAGTAGCTTGTTTATTTAGGATGCATTTTAACTTCCGAACTAAATTCCTAATCGTTGGTCGAGGGGATTGCTGTCTTGAAGAGCGGTGGACTTATTCAACTGTTTTGGTCATATTGGAGTTGCTTAGTTTTAAAACCACAGTTAGCTTTCACGATTTATGCTGGCTAAGAATGCTATTGGTTCTACTGAGAAGGGGAGAGGGACATGCATATTGGGCTTGCATTGCAATTTTGAGATTTCATTCATGTAATTGAAATTACTTCCTCTTCAAATCGGTGTTATATCCACCAATTGTGAGATTTCATTCATGTAATTGCAATTTTGGTGTCTAAAAGGATATGTGATGTTATTTTCTTATCAAGTGAGTTACTGAAATTGTGCCATTACCCCTCGTTTTGGTTTCTCGTAAGCCTGACACAGAAGATGTCTTCACGGATGAAGACGAAGCACTGTTAACATCTGATAATGAAGTAAAAGATGAGCCCTGAGGCTGGACAAAATTTAAAGAATTTGGTAATGATGAAGGTCCTGTTAATGAGGATGAGGAGGAAGTTGTTTCGGATGAGACAATTCATGAAGCTGCAGTGGGGAAAGGGCTGTCGGGTGCCCTAAAGCTGCTCAAGGAACAAGGAACACTTAAAGAAACTGTTGAGTGGGGTGGTAGAAACATGGATAAGAAGAAAAGCTCGTAGGCATTGTAGATGATGGATAGAAAGAGATCCGCATTGAAAGGACATGAATTTGGCCGAATAGTAAGTTTTTAACGAAAAAAAAGATATTAATCATAATAGCTTTGTAATACTAAATTCTCCGTTATAATTTCTTTTGTGTTTGAAACAGCGCGTGCATATAAATAATCAAATGTTTGTGCAGATATATCACTTGCTACTGGTTTCACCGAAGGGATGATTACGAACTCCTCCAAGGAAGAGGATCTAAAGAATTTCTGCAGCTTTCGAGTGTGTAGATATACACACAAAATCGACATTAGTTAACTATCAGTTAGTTTTGGAAATCAGAACAATCTTGAATTTTTAATTCTTGTTATAAAGAATATGGTGGCTCTTAATTCCCACTCTTTGTATTGTTGGAAGATATCTTGAAAACTTTGTTATTCAAACATCGAAATGTTGTGTTAGATTTCTTTTTGGCCCTCGACTACAGAATACCAGTGTCACACAAAATACACTGCTTCGATTTCACATGATAATGTGGGGGAGAAGACGCAGCATTGTTCAACTCTGATGAGATGTTGGTTTAATAAGTTATAAATCCGTTCACTTTGGTCCTTTAAGCTCTCAATTTAGCTAGTTAAATCTCATTAGTAGTCTCCATACCCGTTCCTTCCTTTGATTGGTCATCATAGTAAAACTCAATTTCACCAAGTATGTTTCTGTGCCTGAAGAGATAAAACTCTACACTCTGCAGTCTCATAGTCCCGATTTCAATTAATACGAATCTATAAGAAATGATGCACAAATTAGGTAAACTATTTGCGCGTTTCCCCTTTGTCCTCTTGAAAGCTTGGTAGAGTTTTAACAATGGCTTTTCATGGTTGCTAGTACTGCTCATTATGCAAAAAATTCATCACACTACATCTAGAAAATGAACCCTTATTGACATAGAAAAATTGTGATATTTTGACAATACAATATATATGATACAAGCTTTTAGTCTCATATAGAAGAACCTTCTAAAAGCTTGGGGAGATAGAACAAGGCAAGAGAAGAAAAGAAAGGTAAATGAACCAGTTGACTTGATCTAAGGGTGATGTATTGGATAGAGCCACTCGGCAACCTCACTTTGGTTAAACGCCTGCACTAACTCATCTTTATGCTAATCTAGCACTTGCAACATTTGAGCAAGACGAATGTACATTGACTAACACTATAATCTCATTTTCTATAACAAAAGCTTTACGCAGAGGTGTTCTAATTTGTCTAATCATTCCTATCTTTGCGATTTCATTGCATACTGTCACTGCTCAAAGTCTACAAGAAAAGAATTTATGCCACCATCTGCAAAGCACCCTAACGCTTCCAGTCCCATGAAAGAATTGCGATTTCCATAGATTGTCACTCCCTACCTTGAATTTACAGATCAGTGTCACTCTTGGGATGACCCAAAACAGTCTCCTCAGATGAGACTTCCTTTGCATCAAGATGATTAGTGGGAGCTATTTTGGCTTTACTTTGATAAATGTTTCATCTGTATTCGTTACATTTGGTAACGGTTTGATATGTATCAACTTTTACATTCAATAAAGTATTTTTGAATGTGTTGTTATTATGTTGAATACATAATGATAAAGTCTCAAGGTACTATATAAACCTTGAGTGAAGGCTAGGGACATCCGGTTATTAGCCTTGTCCATATGTCTTGTTATACATAAAGAAAGGTTAACCGTAAGGACAAGGCATATGTGGGTTCATGGAACCATAAAGACATTCTCTTGTTGCTCAAGTTTTTTGTGACGCTTAAGGTAAGAGAATGTACATTCTCTAGTGGCACAAATTTTTTGTGACGCTTAAGGTAAAAAAATGGTGACTGACAAATGAGATCTCTCTATGAGAGATGTTGTCCATTTGACACATTACCATATTGGATCCATATCAATAGAGTTAAGAACATTCGTGACCATGGAAGGCTCTGTGTGTATACATGCAGTTATCGCCATGATTCGGTGTTTGAGACTTTATGGGATAGGATTGACTATTAAGAATTATCTTTAGACCAATGTGCGCACATACAGTACGATTTCAATTAATATAGTTCAAGTGGGAGAATGTAAGTGTTTTCTTAATGTGGACTACATTAATTGATATTGTAATTTACCGTTTAACGTTTGCCGTTTTACGGGGTTGGTCTAAGGTGAGATAGAAGGTTTCTTAATTAGTCTAATATGGGGCTGGTTAGTGTGGGCCGAGTTGAGCTTGGCCCGTAATGAGGGGGCCTGGCTGGAAACTCTATAAATAGTGCTCAAGTCTCTCCTCTAACCCTAATTCTCACATGTATCCTCATCTAAGGGGCATTTACCTAACGCTAAACGTGAGGGGGGCCGCCTCATTGAGCTAGTGATACGGAGGGCAATAGAGGAGAAGGACTTGATGCATGGATCCCCTTGATATGTGGGAAATCCATTTTCTGCTTCTGCTTTATGTTTGATGGATCCCAAAACAGGTGCGTTAATCTTTTTACTCAATTATGCATGTTCTTGTTCTGGTTATGGAGATCTTGGGGTTGCGCAATTTGCGTCTAACATGTATAACTTGGATGACAAGGTTATTGAAACCGGTCTTTGTTCTACTTAGCTTTGGCTATGCTCTGGAAGTTATCCGGATAATTGTTATCGTATCTGCTGATATTTCCTTTCAACGTATCTGAGCTTCCTCTGATATTTTGCATGCTTGTTTAGGGCCCAAATTGGTGCGTGCTGTATGACACTTGCTGATATTTCCTTTCAAAAGACGGCGCTCGCATTTTGACGCTGCCTGGTCGGTGATTTTTCCTTCTTTTTTAACCCCTTAGGGTGCCTGCGGTCTCTCTCGCAAGTCTTTCTCAAGACTTTTTTTAATTGATATAGTAAATCAATAATGAAAGACTAACTAAAGCGAGGAGGAATCGAGCAAACCGCTGCTTTATTTGATATTAGGCGCGGGCATTTCCATTGTGCAAATTTTTGAATCATTAGTAATCCATTGATCTGAGGTGTCATGTAAGAGAAAAAGATGAGATTTCTATAACTTGTTTAATAATTTTGTGAAAAAGAATATCATACTTTACGAAGGTATAAGATTAATGTGGTATAAATAAATATCATAATGTTGAGTTTCTTGAGAACATAAAATAAAAAGAAAAATAAATGGTCTTTCATGTATAATAATGAATTCTATATTTGAAAAAGTAAAAAATGAAAATAAGATAGATATAAAATGATCGTTTTTTCTAACTGAATTGCAGTGTAAACTTTGTTTTTTCTTCGAACTTTTATTGCATGTTTGGGACAAATATCTATTTTTGTAATATCAAAATAATAGGTGTAATTTATTCCGTTTGACATTCTGCATAATTAAAAGGAAAAAAATAATAATGGATCGTGTTATATGTTAACAAAAGTTATTCCATTTGTCAAAGTGAATTTATTTATTCAATGTAATTTTTCCAATGGACTAAATCATATTACTCGAATGAAATCAATTAAAGCTTTAATTGACAAGAATATAGAACTTATATCTAGAATGGAATTTGAGTGTTTTATTTTTGTCCATCTTAACTTTTTTATAACTAATTGGGGAAATTTTTAATAAGGGTTTGAACTTTGAAGTGTTCTTATTTTCTTAAATAATGATCTAAAATTGGACTTTATTTCAAATAACGGACTGAAGTGGCCATTATTTAAAGTAAACTTGATTTCAAATAAGGGCATGGAGTTGATCTTTTCAGTTGGTCAAGAGCATTTTCATCCCTTTTTTTTTTTCCTTTTTTTTTTCCTTTTTTTTTTCTTTCCTTTTTTCTGTTTTTTTTTTTCCTTTCCTTTTCCCAAGTGGCCAATCTCAGGCGATGGCCAGTCACCAGCAATGCCCAAGGAGCGCTGGGCGAGGATCACCCTTACTGGAGTCGAGCTCGTGTAAAATTCAACACCATTCGACCTTAGTGGAGGTTTGGCCAACCTGGCGAGCCCGATCTGTTCATCTTCCTTCGAAGAAGACTGAGTTGAAGAGCCAACAGTCAAGGCAAGGAAGAAGATTTAGTCAAGTCAAGGAAGAAGATCGAGTCGTCGTCTATTAATGGAGGGGGACGAAGGCGAGGGTGGTCGTGTCAAATTCAACGCCATTAAGGTCGGATTCAAGCTCAGGACGTCTGATTCAACACCACTAAGCTTGGATCGAACCTCGTTGGCTTTAGGCAACCCTCGATCTAGGGCCGCTACCTGTGTCCACGGAGGTCGCTCACCTCGCGCAACCCCAGATCTGTGGTTGCGTGAGGCCGGCCACCTGCATGGCCATGGCGTCAAGGCTTGGCTAGGTCCGATTAGCTTGATTTTGTGGAGTGATAGAGAGATCCATGGCCATGGAGGTTGTGACCTCCGTCGATTCGCTCCAATTGAGACCAACAACCTCCATGATTGTGGTGATGGGGGTTGGGCTGCATCTCAACCGTCACATTCCGTTCCGCTGTTAGTCCACAATCTGCGACATCTTCTTCTTCACAAGCATGTTCGGATTTCTAAGTGTGAAATTCAAGTTAGATCACTAGCCGTTACATATGTTTTGAACTTATGTCTAAATGGGAACATAAATAGTTCTCTAACTCTGAAGATCTTCATTTTTAGCATAAAGTCTGAACCTCAAGATTGTTAAGGCTTCTCCTCCAAGAATATTTTCCTGAATCAAGATACTTCAAAATATTTATTCAGACTTATTAAACACTCATGAATAGTTTTGTCTAACTTCAAAATTTATTGAAGAGCTTTCTCAACACACACCATTTTTGTCAGTACAGGAGGTGAGAAGGCGAGGGGCGAAGGAGGTCAATCATGGCTGGTGCTTAATTAACAACACTGTATTAAATCAGTCCATACAAGAATTGTCCGCATAATTTGTATAAACCACTTCCTAGTTGGGAGAGCACGTTAGTCTAGTAATTTCCCATTGAACTATGCTTTGAAAAACATTACATTTGAATTTAAGGAAGAGTAAAAAGCTGTGCTTTCTTTTCCCTTTTAAATTTGTCTGCTTATCCCAATCCGCTTTTTTCTTGCGTTACACTTAATTATGCATGTAATTATATACCTCTTGAGTAGTCATGTAGTCATGTAGTAAATTGGTATATAGTAAGAAAAAAAACTTCTTAGAAATTGGGGATGAAATCTTGAGGGAGTCAAGAAAGTTATTTTTATCAGCGAGCCATGGCCTAGATATTGAGAATCCACCACCTTCAAGTTGTTTGTTGATTTGTGCAATAATTGAGCTCACTAGGGGCCCATTTGGTTCGACTTTGGGCAAATGTCATTAGGAAAATATAAATACCTTTGAGCTAAAGGGGTTTGTGAAAATGCAAATAGCGTTTGATAAATTGTAGTTTTAAAGTGCATTGTGAAACGACTTTAACTTAAACACAATTTGGTAAAAACTACATTTTGTAAATGACTTTTGCTAAGTTTTACATATAAAAAAAGTTTTAAATTTTTTCTTTTTTAATGTAGCCACCAGTGGCTAGATTTGGCCACCAGCGAACAATGTCTGGCGGCTAGATCTGGCCGTTGGACAGCCTCGCCTCAGGTCGCTGGACCTTAGGCGACGCCTAGGGTCGTGACCCAAGCAGTCGTCTGGGTTGGCGACCTCAAATGGTGGTCGCCTGGGTTCACGCGACCCATGTGATGATCACCTGTTGCCGTCGAACCTCAGGCGACTTCTGGGGTTTGCGACCCAAGCCGCAACCCCAAGCAATGTCGCCTAGGTCATGCGACCTAGGCGTCGCCTGAGGTCCGACGACCTCAAGCCATCGTCGCTTGGGTCACACGAACCCAGGCGACCACCGCCTGAGGTCACGTGACCTCAAGCGGTGGTCGCCGGGTGGCCACAACCCCCATGCGATGGTTGCCGGGGTCGAGCAATGCCTCAGGCGATAGTCGCCGACGTAGGCAACTCCTTCGCCGGCGGTCGTCGGCCTCCGTTAGTTTCTCCGAAGAAGATGAACAGTACCGTGGGACTTGCATTCCGAATATGCAACTTTCCAAAGTACCTCCAAAGCTATATTGGGCTAAGGCCCTTAGAGCCATTTGGAGATGCAATTGCATCTTGTCAAAGTCGTCCAAAAAATTGAACCAAATGTGTTTTCATTTGGCCAAATCTCTTTAGAGCTCAAAAGCCCCTTTTAAATGCCGAACCAAACGGGCCTACGACCAACACTGATCTATCATACTATTTGCTACTTTTGTTGGCCACAGAAAATGCTTGTGTCACTCTGATGGTCTGAATAACACGGTGGTACATGGTCTTCAATAAAAATAAGTCCACGTGTTCACACCTTGAGATGCGGCTCCATCCTTAAGCACCACCATTTTCCAGAGTACTAAAAAACAGGTCATGCGTCTCTATCCTCTAGTTTAAGAATAAATCAGTAAGAAGATCAAGTGGTGAACGAGCTGCCTGGTAAAACACCGTACCAAATCTTAAGCTAGTGTTCGCCGTTGATTGTTAAACTCCATCATCATCGTCATTCGTGGTCATTAATTGATGAAAGAACTCGTCATGTATTGTGGGATTCACTTTTATCACGGGAACTTCCAACTACTCTACTCACAGCAAAACACCTGAGGACAATCATCAAAGTTGATCAAACAAGAGGCTTGAAGTGGGAAACTCGAATGGATGAAAAAAACTCTTTGTAATTTCATTTCTGAGTTTAGGTTCTTGCCCACCTTGGATTGGCATTATAGTGGTATTAAGAAGTTGCCGAGTTCCATTTGTGAGTTGAAGCACCTGACGTTTCTAGCTCTCTCTGAAAATAAATGGATCATAAGGCTTCCTAATTCTATGACGAGATTGCTAACCTTGCAAGTTCTTAAACTCAATAGGTGTGACAAGCTAATAGAATTGCCAAGCGGCATAAGAAAATTGGTCAACCTCAGGCAACTGGAGATTAGCAATTGTAATGCCTTGCTTCATATGCCACATGGGTTAAGCCAGTTGACTCTTTTGTGCACAGTAACAAGTTTCATTTTGCCTGGGGATGATTCTCGTCCAAAGAATGCAGAAGCACGTAGTCTTCATGATAAAGTAAATTGAAATAAAGTATGAACATTGAAAAATAAAGCCAAATCCAGAACACAAAGAGGATCGATGGAGCATTTACAAAGTTAAGCAAAAACTCGTTTCATATGAACAAATTTGTCCAATAAAATTGGCAACCGATTATTGGATCTAGTGTCCTTATTAGTGATGAGTACATGTCGGAAATTCCTTATTTAATAATTACGATGTTGTCAGTTGGCGGTGCACGCCTAAGTTCGGAGTCCTCTATACTATCATCGTACAGAGACAACTGTACACAAACAGAGCATAGGGATATTATATCCTAAAAGTACATTTATTAAACTCTCAAATATAGATTTGGAGAAGATATCACGCAAATTTAAAATTATATTGAGAGAGTTCAAACTTTCAAATTGAGAACTAGATCGGGAGAAAAAAAGCTCTCAAATCTAAATAGGAAGAGAAGAAAAAGCAAGAAAAGAACAATAAAATGCAAATAAAATCAACAAAAGAGAGATAAGAGGGTGAGACGATGGGAGAGGAGAGAAGACCGAAAAAACTTTTCGGCTCCCTACTCACCTAGGCTGACTTTCCCCAAAAATTAGAGAGAGCAACTCAATTTCGGCTGGCGTTGAGCGGTTCCTCCGGTCAACAATTTTTTATGTGTCCCCTTTCGGAAGGCTGTGAATGTTGATTATTTCCAAAATTCTTAATCTGAGCTCGATCTTATTAATCCCTGTATACTCAAGTGAGGGTATTTTCGTCTTTTCGATCCTGATCGTCCGACGTCCGTGCACCAAACGGGGAGGAGACCAACAAGTCGCGACTCAGCATCACCGGAGCACCCTCCCGAAAGAAAAACAGAGGAGGCGCAGGATCCCCTTCACCCCCGAAGAGCTATGGCGGAAGCAATCGTCTGGGGAGTAGCTGAACTTCTGGATGATTTCACAAAGGATAGAAAGTTATGGGGCTTCGGCCGCGAATTGGAGAAGCTGAAGAAAACAGTTTCCTTTCTCCAAAGGAAAAGCGGAGCTTCAGAAACTGGGACATCAGACGATGGCTTCGCAATCTCAAAGATGATTTCTATGATGCAGAGGACTTACTCGAAGAATGGGACATTGAAGTTACGCAACGAGAATCGCCGAGCAAAGATGAGGAATTGAAGCAGCAGGGATTTACCTCCTCTTCGCCTTTATACCTACGCTTTTTAGTGCGGGAGATGAGCGCCCGTGCGGGGTATGTTTGGGCGAGAATAGAAGCCATCGCTGCTAAAGGGAGGGATTTGGACTTGCGGAAGCGCGCGGAGGATGTGCGTGTAGAGAGAGGATCGAGGAACAGAGAGCGGTCGGACTCCTTTGTGTACGATGAGGAGATTATGGGGAGAGAGGGTGATAAAAGCGTAATTATGAAGTTCTTGTTAGATTCTGACACTGATGAACAAATTCCCGTCCTTTCAGTATGGGGTGACGATGGGGTTGGAAAGACTGCTCTCTCTCGATGTCTATACGAAGATGACTTGGTCAAGAAGCATTTCGATTTAAGGATTTGGGTCTGTGTGGGTGACGACGACTTCCATACTCTCGAAGGGGAATTGCAAAAAATCAGAGGAAGAGAGACAACGGAGAGAGCAGAAGACATGGAGCAATTGCAAAAATATCTCCTAGTTATTGACGATCTAAGGTCTGAGGAATGTTGGGAGAGCAAGATTCTGATAACTACACCCCATTGGGCAGTTGCACGCCTTACGGGCACAGCCCGATCTTATTGTCTCAAGGCCCTTCGAACAGAGTCGTCTGTTGATTTATTGATGAGAATGGCTTGTCAGGAAGAAGAAGAGACTAGAAATTCAATTAAGGTAGATATCGGGATGCAGATAGTCAAAGTGTTGTGGAATCCCTTTGGCAATACGAATGATTGGAAGTCTATTATTCTTCAAGCAAACTGAAGCTGAGTGGTCTAATTTTAAGGATGAGATTCAAGAATCTTCTCCAAATTTTCATTACTTAAGTTCAATACTTAAGCTTAGTTATGTCATCTCCCATGCCATCTAAAAAAGTGCTTTGCCTTCTGTTCATTGTTTCCCAGAGACTGGGTGATTGATAAACCAATGTTGACGAGTCTCTGGATAGCAGAAGGATTTATCCAGCCTATAAACAACAAGGCCGGGACGTGGAAGATATTGCTCATGCGCATTTCATGGATCTACCTAGGAGGAATTTCTTTCAAGACTGCACTAAAGATGAACTTGGAAATGTGACATCTTGTAAGATGCATGATTTACTGAATGACCTTGCATGCAAGGTTACTGTAGGCGAGTATTCTCAAGGAACTCATCAGTCACTGCAGTCAATTGATGGAAGAACTCGCCATCTATCGTGGGATTCAACTTTAGATTTATCACAGGGACTTCCACCTACCCCACTCAGAATGAAATGTCTCAGGACATTCATCAAAATGGACCAAACAAAAAGCAGGAGGTGTGGAACTCAAATGGGTGAAGAAACTCTTTGCAAATTCCTTTCTACTTTCAAGATTTTGCGTGCCTTGGATTGGCATGATAACGGTATTGAGAAATTGCCAAGTACCATATCTGGATCTCTCTGAAAATGAAGGAATCGTAAGGCTTCCTGATTCTTTTACAAGATTGCAAACCTTGCAAGTACTTAATTTCAATATGTTTTACAAGCTGATAGAATTGCCAAGAGATATAAGAAAGTTGGTCAACCTCAGGCAACAGGAGATTAGCAATTGTAATGCCCTATCTTATATGCCACAAGGGATGGGCGAGTTGACTCTTTTGCGCACGCTAACAGATTTCATTTTGCCCGGGGACGATTCTTGCCCAAAGAGAGAAATAAAAGATGCGGTAGCAAATTCAAATTCCTCAAAGTTGAACGAGAAGGATTACTTAGTTTCACTAGTATTAGTCTTTCCTGGAAAAGAGAGCGATGAAATTCTACTCCAAGAGCTTTCTCGTAAGGATTGGAGAAACTACACAAAATGTCGGTGGTATTCAGTTTGTGAAACTAAATTGATATGTGATGTTGTTGAACGAGATGGAGATGTTATTTCATTCGAAGGAGGAATCAAATTTTTCCGAGATGTATTTTGCACTATAAAAGTTCTTATTGTCCTAGATGATGTGGAAGAGCAGTCTCATCTTGATGATCTTGTAGGAGACCAGCTTGACTTGTTTGGTCCCAGAAGTCGAATAATTGTTACTTTAGAAAATGGTGGAATTCTCCAAACATATGTTTCTCGAGGCTTGGCTCAAATGTATGAAGTGAATGAGATGGATACTGATCGAGCTCTTGAACTCTTTTGCAAGCATGCTTTAGTAACAAACTGTTCAATACTTAGCTATCTTGAAATTGGGAAGCATATTGTCAAAGCTACAGGGCAGGTTCCGTTGGTTATTGAGGTTATTGGTTCTTTTCTACGTGGAAAAACAATAGAAGATTGGAGGAAGATAGAGGACTTGATAAAACCACAGAAGGAGAACTCGCGAGAGATTTTGAAGGATTGTGGGGAGATTTTGAAATTCTGTTATGAAGCATTAGATGAAAAGCAGAGACAAATATTTTGGGACATAGCATGTTTTGCCAGTGGGGTGGACAGCCGAATTGCATCATAAATGTGGCCCGATCGAGATCTTTTGCCTTCTCACCAAGTTTTGATGCCCCTAGCAAAAATTGGAGGAGACAACATACTGTGGATGCATAAACTGTTGAAGCTCCTCAGCAGAACTATAGATCAAGAAGAACCTAAATATCGTGGAAGGCATAGTAGACAATGCATGTATGTTACAGACCTGGAAGTAATCAACAGGGAAGAGGTAAAGGCTTTTGTTTCAATGTTTGTTTTCTTCTGTAAAATGAAAACCTTGACACATAAGTTCTAATTTGTTATCTAGTTCTTCAGTTATTTTACCATCTATAGGCACAGAAAAGAAAGCACCTTAGCCCTTATCACTTAGGAAAATTTTACCATTGTGTTTTGTAGCTTCAGATTGATTTGTTGCTATTGGCAAATGCAGGGAATGGAAGAGGTGGAAGCCCTTTGCTTTGACTTCAAAAATCTTCATCGCCGTACATTTACTGAAACCGATTTCGAGAGCATGCCAAACATAAGATTCTTACAATTGGATCATGCAAGTATGACTAGAAATTTCGCAAATGTATTTCCAAAGTTAAGGTGGCTTCATTGGCAAGGGTGCCTGAGGGATTTCGAAGCAGCAGAATTTAATTTGACTGAACTGGTCATTCTTGATCTTTCATGGAGGAAAGTCACCGAAGAATGGGAAGGCTGGAGGAAAATCAAGGTGGTTTCCTATTCATTGCTCTAATGCATTTATTCTGTTAATTATCTGGCAATTGACATTATGATGTTTCCTGTTTTACAGATGGAGCAATTGAAAGTCTTAAATCTCACAAATTGTACTGACTTACTGATAAGTCCGACAATTTCTAGCTTCCTAAACTTGGAGATGCTGATTCTAGAGCGATGCTCTCGATTGGTCCATTTAGATCCTTCAGTTGGTGGCCTCAAAAAATTGTTTCACCTGAATTTGAAGTCCTGCACTAAACTCAACAGGTTGCCTGCTGAACTGAGTGCCTTGAAAGCCCTAAAAGAGCTCCTCATTGACGAGACTTCTGTGCGTGATATTCCCTTGGGAGGTGATTCAAAGGAACTTGAAACTCTTTCTGCCTCCAATTGCTTGTCATTGAGTTTCCTGCCCCATTCAATTGAACACCTCACATCACTTTCAATACCCTCAGTAGATAATTCAAACATCAACAAACTCCGTGATGGATTTGGAAAGCTGGTGAACCTCCGATGCTTGTCATTGAGAAATTGTCGTTGGATACAAGAACTTCCAGAGTCCATTGGCCAATTGGGAAGCTCTTTAGAGGAGCTGGATATTTCGGGAACCGCCATGCAGAATTGCCAGATTCCTTTAGAAAATTACAGAAGTTGAGTGTGTTAAAGGTGGACTATTGCTTCATAAGCGAATTTCCTAGTTTTATTTAGCGTTTGCATAGCCTTGAAGAAATACATGCCTCCTTGTGTAGGAATTTAGAAGGGGAGATTCCTAGAGACATTGGGGAGCTAATTAATCTGAGAATCTTGACGCTGCAATATTCAGCCATTTCCAGCCTACCTCTTGAAATCAAGCATCTTTCCAAGCTGGGGACTCTTGATGTACTTCACTGCCACATGCTTCATGAGTTGCCAGAACTTCCCTCTGGTTTGGTTTGTGCATTTGAGTCCAAAACTGAAGGAAAATGTGTCTAATCTTTAGAATTTGTCTCTTTTCAAAGAGTGGTGCTGGGTGTTTGAGATCACGTCCGGTACGCTTTTGGCGGAGCATTGTTTCATCATTGGGTAACTTGGATAACAAGGTCCTTGAAACCGGTCTCTGTTCTACTTAGCCCCGGCTGTGCTCAGTAAGTATCCGGATAATTGTTATTGTTTCTGCTGATTTTTCCTTTCAAAGTATCTGAGCTTCCTCTAATACTGCGCTCACATTTTGACACTGCCTGGGCGGTGATTTTCTTCCCCTTTCGGTGCCCGCGGTCCCTCTCGCAAATCTTTCTCAAAACTTTTTTATTATTGTGGTAAATTTATAACAAAATACTAATTAAAGCAAATTGTTGAGGTGGCAAAATGGGTCTTAGATCCATATATGAGCCATTTAAATCATAAATGGTCATATATTAAATGGGTCATATACGGATCACTGATTTTTTGAAGAAATTAGCTAAATAGGTTTAACAATTGAAAACTTAAAATAGGTGGATCTTAAGTGGGTCTTAAATGGGTTGGACTTAAAACCTATTTTCAACCAAAGTCTTACAATCTCTCTCATCCTTCTTTAACCTTACAATATATATATTATAAAAATTGAAATTATAATTACTTTTTATATTTTAATTTTCTTTTCTTTTTTCTTTCCCTTTTTTTCCCCTTCTTCGTCCTTTCTTAGCTGGTGGCCAGCACGGCGACGGCCGATGACTGGCTAGGTGAGGCTCGAGCCTTGTCGATTTGGCAAGGGTCGAGCTTGAGCTCGTTGGATCTGGTGAGGCTCAAGCCTTGCCAATTTAGTGAGACTCAAGCTCGTTGGCATCGGCCAAGGCTTGAGCCTCGCCGATCTAGCGAGCCTCGAGCTTGTTGGCGTTGGGCGAGCCCAGGGAGCTTGTTGGCGTTGGGCGAGCCCAGGGAGCTCGTTGACGTCAGGCAAGCCTTGTGACTAGTTGCCGGTCGTCGTCGTGGCCGGTGGCTAGCCAAAGAAGAAGAAAAACCAAAAATAAAAAAATAAAAAGAAAAAGAAAAAAAATAAAAGTAAAAATTATATTCTTAAAAAATAAAAATAAGTAAAAATTCATTTTTTTAAAAATAAAAAATAATTAAAATTTGATATTTTAAAAAATTAGTTTAAAATTGTTGATTAAATTTGTGTTGCATAAAAGTATTTTAGCAATACCATTTAAAAAAAAATCATAAGAAATAAGTTTTCTTAGATTTAGTTAAATGGGTCGGGTATAGGTTGGGTCGAGTATGGGTCGAAAATTTTGCACTACAATAAATGGGTTGATTTGGATCAGAATATTTATGATCTGACCCACCCATTTAGCGGGTCTAATTGTTGGGGACTGAATTAAGTTAATGGCGAGGATGAATCAAGCAAGCGAGGGCTTCTTTGATACTAGGTGTGGGCATTTCCATTGGGCGTATCTTTGAATCATTAGTAATCCATTAATATGAGGGGCTATGTAAGGGAAAAAGATGAGATTTGTATAAATTGTTTTATAATTTTGTGAAAAAAATATCGTACTTTTGGAAGGTCTATGATTAATGTGCCATAAGTAGAAGTCATAATGTTTGAGACAAATATCTATTATTGTAATATCAATGTAATGGCAATAATTATTGCGGTTGACGTCCGCATAGTTAGAAAGAAAAAAAAAATTAATGGTTTGTGTTATATATATAAAAGTTATTTCATTTCTTGAAGTGAATTATTCATTTAGTACAATTTTTCCATTGGACTAAATCAAATTACTTAAACGAGATCAATTAAAGCTTTAATTAGCAAGGATACATGACCCATATCTAGAGTCAGATTTGAATGTTTTAATTTTGTACATTTTAACTTTTCTTTAAACTAATTTGAATCTAAGATATTAAAATTAAATGAAGGTCATTTGTGTCCTAAAATAATCTATTCTAAAAGTCAATATATATATAGACACACACACAAACATACATACATACTTGCATATCCTTTTCTTTTGTCAGTCCTACTTTAACTCTCAACTCATTTTTAAACTTTTACCTTACCACTTTGCGGGCATTGGAGTTGCAATCTAGACCAGAAAACATAATTGTCCTCATCCCAACCCCCCTAAATTCAAATCCCCTACCTCCTCCTTCCTACGTGAGAAGGGGAACCTCAATGGTTAAGCTTGCATATCTTGGTCCCATCAAAGCATAGAGGGTTGTTTGGTGCACGAAAATCAGGAGCAAGAAAGTTGCTAAGGTTAGCCATTCAAACAGATCTTTTTACTTACAATTAAAGCATTGTGGATAACAAGTAACGAGACTCTTATATCAATTGTTAAAACTAATAATGTAACCTACAAGTAGGGTTGAATAGGTTGAGTGAAGCGCTACTGAAAATTTTTCACGAAATAATAACAATCAGCAAACCAAATTGTATGAAGTTGACCGATGTGTGTGATGATAGTTAACAAATTAAAGCTAATGATAAACACCAAAAATAGATCACACATCAATATATAGTGATTCGACTTTATCCTCAAGCCTTGGTCTAATCTCCAACAAACAGCTCAACAACAACTAGAATTCACTAGAAATCAATACTGTAAGTTACAACTAGCAAGTGTTGTTTCTTTCATAGGATAGATCACATTATCAGGACTCAACTACTGTAATTATACTTGTACACTTGACTATTTGTTATTACAAGGCTAAACTTTTACAAAGAGATAGCAACAAAGATGATTTCAAGCTTAAAACACAACTACAACAATTCTCGAGTCCAACATCTTCTAAGCTTTGATGATCCTTATTTATAGAAGTCTTTAAGCCAAATGTTGGAGACCTTTAAAGAGATCCAGCTAGCCATATGAGAGTTATTAAATACCTGTGCCAAAATCGGGATTGCCTATACAATCGTTTCTTTTTACTTTGACAGTTTTCTAAAATGAGTTTGTTGCATCACTTTACTAAGGTAGAAACCTGTCAGTTGCTTTTTTGATGTCTTTAGTGTTATAGATGAAGTCAAATATTTGTTTTTAGGGGCTTTTTTTGTCTTTTCTATCAAATTTCCTTTTAGGTTAAAAGTGATATCTTTATATTAGCGATGGCAAGAAGCTGGCGGTTAAGACGCTGAAAAAGAAAATAGAAAGGCAAGAAAAAGAGAGAAGAAAAAAGTGAGTTTTTTTCTTGATGAGGGTTCTCAATCTCTTTGTGCCCTGATCTTGAGAGAAGATTGTCGTTGTATTCCAACTTCTTTCAAAGTCTAGTGGATTCGTAGAGTGCCTCTGCGTGGAGACGTAGCCTAGGTTTAGGTGAACTTCGATAACAAATTTTCTGGCGTGTTTATCTGATTCTGTTTTTTTATTACTATATTATGTCTGGTGAATTGTTTGCAAGCGTTATTTTTTGTGGAATCAACGTGTGATTTCGTAACAACTAGTAGCAGAGCCTGGGTTGGCTAATCGAGAACATCGAGGGTTTTCGGTGACGTTCGATTGAAAGCAAATAGGATGGCAGAAGATAAAATCAGAATCGATAAGTTCAATGGAGAGGATTTCGGATGGTGGAAACTACACATAGAGGATTATCTTTATCAAAAAGATCTCTATGCACCACTTGAGGGTTGGAAACCCGAGATGGCGGAAGTGGATCCGACAGCAGAAGCCTGATGGAAAATTCTTGATCAAAAGGCATTAGGTGTGATTCGTCTAGGGTTGACGAAAAAGACAGGGTACCACATCGCGAAAGCAAAAACTACAAAAGAAGCCATGGATATTCTAACGAATATTTATGAAAAGCCGCCCACATCAAATCAGGTATTTTTGCTGAAGAAATTGGTTAAAATGAAGTTATCTGATAGAGGTTCTGTGGCAGAGCATATTAATAGTTTCACGCAGGTCACAGGTCAATTGGAATCCGCAAGCATAAATTTAGATATGAAGCTTCAAGCTTTATTATTTTTATGTTCTCTTCCAGAAAGCTACAATACCGCAGTGCAGGGAATTTCGAGCACCATGAAGGATGATTTGACTCTTGATGATGCCGTGAGTAGTATCATGGATGAAAAGATGCAAAAGAAAGTATCAGGTGGAGATAATTTTTCTGCATCTACATCTTCAACGGCACTCGCAGTGAAGAACCGTGGAAGAAGTAAAAGTAGAGGAAAATCTAGCGGGCGTGGCAGATCACAATCAAGGGGTGGGAGACAGGTTGCAAAAGATGAGTGTTGGTTTTGTCACAAAACTGGACACCGGAGGTTTTAGTGTGAAGCCTACAAAAAGAAGCAGCAAGATGAGAATCAAGGTGCTAATGTGGTTAGCGATGAATCTTTGCTAGATAACTTGTGTTTGTCTGCAGGGTTTGACTTGACAACAGATAAATGGTTTATTGATTATGGTGCTTCTTTTCATTGCACCCCGAAAGAGACATATTTGATGATTATGCCAGTGGAGATTTCGGACAAGTGGTTGTGGGAAATGGCCACATGTGTCCCATTGTTGGGAAAGGAACCGTGACTGTGAACATCTCAGGTGGAGGACATCTAGTTTTGTGTGAAACTAGGCATATTCCGGAATTAAAGAAAAATCTGATTTCAACCAGTAAACTTGACGAAGAAGGTTTGGTAATAACCTTTGGCTGCGGAGAGTGGAAGATAACCTCAGGGGTAAGAGTAGTAGCAAAGGGAAAGCGTATGGGTACACTTTACCTTCTCCAAGGAGACAATATCAGTGATACGGTTGCAACTATAATGGCTACAGATAATTTATCTACTCTTTGGCATTATCATTTGGGACATCTTGGTGAAAAATGTGTAAAGCAGTTACACTCGAGAAAATTACTCCCAGGTTTGCAAAAAAGTTGAGTTAGATTTTTGTGAGAGTTGCATTTATGGAAAACAGAAGGCTGTTAGTTTTCAATTGAATGAACGATAAAATAAAGGCCAGAAGCTAGAGTTGGTTCATACTGACGTATGGGGACCTGCTCAGGAACTCTCTTATGGCGGTAGGAGATATTTTGTCACATTCATTGATGATACAATAAGGAAGACTTGGGTCTCTATGCTCTTAAAGAAAAATTAGAAGTATTCGGGATGTTCAGAATGTGGAAGACCATGGTAGAAAAAGAAACAGGTTATCAGATTAAAGTTCTGAAGTCTGATAATGGTGGTGAATACACAAGTAAAGAATTTGCAGATTATTTGAGTGGAGAAGGCATACACGGGTTAAAGACCGTTCCTAGAACTCCTCAAGAGAACAATGTAACTGAAAGGATGAACAGGACTATTCTAGAACGTGCGAGATGCATGAGACTACACGCGGGTCTCTTGCTACACTTATGGGCTGCCATAGTTGATCCAACTGTTTATCTTATCAACAGAAGTCCATCTAGTGCGTTGGATGGAGAAATACCACAAGAACGGTGGTCAGGTAAAAAGATTAATTATTATCATCTAAAGGTGTTTGGTTGTATTGCATATGCTTTGATTGACAGGGAGGAATAAAAAAAGCTTGATGCTAAGTCCCAGAAGTGCGTCTTTATCGGATACAGTGGTGACGAGTATGGCTATAGGCTTTGGGATTATGAGAATAACAAAGTCATCCGCAGTCGCAATGTGGTATTCCATGAAGAAAAGATGTACAAAGATCGTCAAACAGAACATGAGAATGTAGTAGAACCAGAGTATGTTGAATTAGACACAATGCCCGTGAAGATGTTTCAAGTAGATTAAAGTGCACTTGAAAGAGAGGTTCAAGATGAGCCTATTATCAATGAAGAGGTAGTTCAAGAGGAACACAGTGATTCGGAGTAGACTAACAACCCTGAAGTACCTGTCTTGAGGAGGTCTACACGTGTGAGAAAGCCAAAGGTAATTTTTGATCCATCAACTAATACTGTTTTGAGCCATGTCTTATATACAGATTCAGGAGAACTGGAGACTTATAATGAGGCAAAGGCAGACACGTCTCACTTGCAATGGGAGTGTGCTATGAAAGACGAGATGAGCTCGTTACTTCAGAACAAAACTTGGGAGTTGACCAAGTTGCCCATAGGTAAAAAAGCTTTATTAAACAAATGGGTGTACAGGATTAAGAATGAAGCAGATGGTAGTATTAGATACAAGGCGAGACTTGTAGTCAAGGGCTTTTCTCAAAAAGAAGGGATCGACTACTCCGAGACCTGTAGTGAAAATGACATTAATTAGAGTTCTGCTGAGTATAGTTGCAGTGGAGGATCTTCGTCTTGAGCAGTTAGACGTAAAAACAACGTTTTTACATGGTGACTTAGATGAAGAACTATACATGGCACAACCTAAAGGTTTTGAAGTCAAAGGTAAGGAGCACATGGTATGTCGCTTGAAGAAAAGCTTGTATGGCTTGAAACAAGCTTCGCGGCAGTGGTACCTAAAATTTGATGGTTTCATGCAAGAAAAAGGATTTGCACACTGTGAGTCTGATCACTGTGTTTATTTTCGCAAGTATGATGATGGTGACATTGTGTATCTCTTTTTATATGTGGATGACATGCTAGTGGCTAGTTCCAATATGAAGAGAATCGTAGAAGTGAAGAAGATGTTATCATCACAGTTTGCTATGAAAGACTTGGGAGAGGCCAATAATATTTTAGGCATGAAAATTATCAGGGATAGGAAAAATAAAAAATTATGGTTGTCGCAGGAAGACTATGTGAACAAGGTGTTAAAGAGATTTAACATGGACAAAGCAAAACCGGTTGCGACTCCTCTAGCGTGTCACTTCAAACTTTCCAAGGATATGTGTCCAAGCGCTCAGGCTTTGAAAGATGAGATGGCGGTAGTTCCATATGCATCAGCAGTGGGGAGTTTGATGTATGCCATGGTGAGCACGAGACCAGACATTGCACAAGCAGTGGGAGTTGTGAGTCGATATATGCAGAACCCAGGCATAGAGCATTGGAATGCAGTGAAATGGATATTGAGATATCTAGCAGGTACTTCCAATTACTCACTTTATAATGGTGGTACATCTCTAGAGTTGCAGGGTTATGTAGATGCAGATCATTCGGGTGATCGAGATAGTGGTAAGAGTACGACTGGATATGTCTTTACAATTGCAGGTACAATAGTGAGTTGGGTATCTCAACCACAAAAAGTAGTGGCTTTATCAACGACAGAGGCAGAATATGTAGCGATTACAGAAGCCTCCAAGGAAATCATATGGTTACAAGATTACATGGAGGAGCTACATTGAAAACAGCCAGTCAGTACACTGTGGAGTGATAGTCAAAGTGCAATGCACTTAGCAAAGAATGCAGCTTATCACTCAAGGACTAGACATATCAAGAAGCGTTATCACTTTATTAGGTCAGCATTGAAAGATAATGAGTTAAAGCTACATAAGATTGATGGCTTGAAGAATCCAGCTGATATGATGGCCAAGGTAGTAGACAGAGAGAAGCATATTTTCTGTACTATTACCATTGGTATTACTCCATGTTGATTGATAAGGAGTATCGCAGAGGCACAAGTTTTTCAATTACTATTTTTTGAAGAAGATGGATACAAAGTTGGTTGGTGCTTGGGTATATTTGTCTTCAAGTGGGAGATTGTTATAGATGAAGCCAAATATTTGTTTTTAGGGGCTTTTTTGTCTTTTCTATCAGATTTCCTTTTAGGTTAAAAGTGATATCTTTATATTAGCGATGGCAAGACGCTGAAAAAGAAATTAGAAAGGCAAGAAAAAGAGAGAAGAAAAAAGTGAGTTTTTTTTCTTGATGAGGGTTCTCAATCTCTTTGTGCCCTGATCTTGAGAGAAGATCGTCGTTGTATTCCAACTTTTTTCGAAGTCTAGTGGATTCATAGAGTGCCTCTACGCAGAAACGTAGCCCAGGTTTGGGTGAACTTCGATAACAAATTTTCTGGCGTGTTTATCTGATTCTATTCTTTTATTACTATATTTTGTCTGGTGAATTGTTTGCAAGCGTTATTTTTTGTGGAATCGACGTGCGATTTCGTAACATTTCTTGATTTTTCAGCCATGGAATCTAATGTTACAACAACAATATTTTATACTGTCAACAGTCATCTTTAGCTACGTAACTTACCATCATCATTGTTAACTCCTCAACATTGTGATCTAATATTCATCATCAGCACATGTAGAGTGTGAGCAAGTTGAATGACAATCCTTAGTGACAATAATTTAAGTACCCATTCGTACCATTTTGAATGGTTCTAATTATGTTTGATGGGCTCAAGAAATATCTAGTTTTCTGAGGATGCCGGCTCTAGCATTACGTCACTAGTGCTATTCGTGCATCTGCTCAGATTACTGGTGAAACTAAGGAGAAATTTAATCGATGGTTGAAGGATTGGGATAGTAAGAATCATCAAATCATTACATAGCTTCGAAACACTTCGATTTCTTCTATCAAACTTCAATTTGGTCGTCTCAATGCAACAAAAGAAGCATGGGATGTGTCAGCCAATATTCTATTTCAAATATTACCCATCGGTATTAGCTGTTAGAGAATTTGCATTACATTCATCAGGAGGCTAGTCAGTTGCATTGATGATTTTTTATCCTCCATGCATGTTGTCTAGCATCAATTTGGATACATTAGAGTGTCTTGAGTTCAATTGATTGAACTAATTGATTTCTTGTCAAGTCAATTGAATTCAATTACAGCCAAAAAATAGCGATTCGCGAGAAAATAGGCTGGCATAAGAGTTTAAGTAAGGTATCACCCAATTCTCTCTCGCTATGTAGAGCTCCCCTCTACCTCCATGGTAGTTTTCACTAATCAAACCCTAATTCCACCAGTATTCTTCCATCGTCATGTCTCTCCGTGTCTCTTCGACAATTGCGTCTCTCATATGCTTGGAATTATGCTGTTTCAATGATTCCGTCTTCTTCCCATACTTGTTCCACACCTTCGAAACCCATACCCAAACCTTCCTATTTCTTTGCTGTGTAATGGAATTTCGTCTGCCTTTGGTTTCTCTCATCCTTAATTGATAGCTTCTCTTCAATTGTTCACCCTATTTCTTCACAATCGCTGGCCCATAATTCAATTTGCAATTCCGCAAACTTTTTGCATGTACCTATCCCCTTGCGATTATCCCTTTGGTGCACAGCTCTGCACCCTGCCCCCATGGATGATCATGACCAGGAAGAAAAATCTTGTTTAGCTGCCCTCTGTTCCTAGATGGGTCGTCTATGGCCGAAGCAACATATTGAAATTTGGGATGAGGCGCCACCTGTGGAGACAGTCGAAGCATGCAAATTAATGCTGGTAGGCAAAATTCTCTCTGATACTTCCATCAATTTTCAGGCTTTACAGAGTACCTTAAGGCGCGCATGGAAAACAGACCAGGTTGATTTATCTGCAAGGGAAGTTGGTTTATATGTAGCAAAATTTAAGTTTGCTTTAGACAAATAACGGGTCTTGGAGGGTGGCCCTTGGCTGTTCTCTAACCACTTAGTCATTTTTAAACCTTGGCTCCCCAACACGCCGCTGCACTGTTATGATTTTTCCACGTGCACCTTTTGGGTGCAAGTCTTCGGTTTGCCGTTGGAGTGGTGTTCTGATCATATGATAGAAAATGCTGTTAGAAATATAGGAAAAGTACTGGAGGTTAAGATAGAAAGTAAGGAGGGGACATACTTGCGCGCCGGGAAAGCTAGAGTTGAACTTAATTTATAGGAACCTTTAAAGATGGGCCAGCTCATTAGAATCAATGGTAAGACCATCTGGCTTGATTTTCGCTATGAGCGACTTTTGCACTTCTACTATTCTTGTGGAAAACTCAGGCACTATGCTATGCACTGTAAAGACTTTCCTTTTAATGAAGCGAAGATGACAGGAACATAAAAGATGGCGTATGGCTAATGGTTACGAGCAGAAGTGAGAGAACATAGCCCATATTGGCGAACTTTCTATGAACCACAAGACAAACCTGATGTGCCTGAAGAAGTGATACAAGAAACTCCCCCACCAGCACCCCTCTTGGTTCCTATACAGCCTCCCACCAAGGATATAACCAGGGATTTGCCTCAGTTGATGACTAAGCCACTCATCCTAGGTACATATGATCTTCATCAGCATCAGGCCCCTGCAGATTAGCCAGTACAAAATCCACATTTAGAAGCAACTCTCGTACCAGCACAAATGAAGTCTCATTATGTTTTGGAAGTGGCCTCCTCTAGTTTCAAGAAAATAAAGCATAGCAGACTCAATACTAAAGCAAGCACTACTAAGAAGTTGAAGCGTTATACCCCTTATGAATCACGCCTGTATCGGCAAGAAGATATTGACGACACGCATCTTATGGACACTCCCATATTGGAAGCTCCTGAAGCTGGAGAATGGGCTATGGTGGCTTGCCCAAAAAAGCCACTGCTTGACAAATGAAGCTTTTGAGTTGGAACTGTCAGGGGCTGGGCAATCCCCTGACAGTTCGATCCCTCAAGGCCCTAGTGGCTAAGGAGAGGCTCGATGCTATTTTTTTGATGGAAACCAAAAACCAACAGGTTCACCTTCAACGTTTACAAAAACGCCTCAATTATCCTAGCTCTTATATTTTCAACCCTATCGGTTTAGTTGGTGGGTTGGCCCTCTTTTGGAATGATGAGCTCGATATTTTTTTGAATCACTCTTCTTCTGAGTTTTATGATGTAACATGTACTGATCTCATGAGTGGTGTTAGGATGAGACTTACATGTCTTCATGCTCCAGCCACTTTTCAGTAACGACAGCAGTTTTGGGTGACTTTGCGTATCATCAGCGCTTCCAATCATCTGCCTTGGCTTTGTATCGGTGACTTCAACGAAATCCTATATCATTGGGAAAAAGACGGTAAGTGTTTGGCTAACTCTCAGCGGATGCAATCCTTTAGAGATGTTTTGCATGATTGTGCACTCATGGATATAGAAAGTAAGGGGTGTTCTTTTACCTGGATGAATCATATAGCTGGGGATGATCTTGTGAAGGAAAGATTGGATAGGGCTTTGTCCACTTTGGACTGGCGTCTTGCCTTTCCTGAGGCTGAAGTGCTGGCTTTACCTGTTGTGGGGTCTGACCACAACCCATTGCTCTTAAACACTAAGGCCTCACCTCATCGAAGTCATTGGCCTTTTGTCTTCGAAGCCTTTTGGACTCAAGACCCGGAGTGTCGGGAAATTATTGCCCAATCGTGGAGATCTACACATCCAACAGCTTCTACAATTGTATCTAAGCTAACGGCAGTTACCTTTGCTCTAGCTCGATAGAGTAGATCTAAATTCTCCAAAGGTCATCAGCAACTTCAAGTGTTACATCAGCAACTTCAGCATCATGTAAACCAGACTCATGACCATTCTGATGTGCTGTTGATCACTCACCTGTAAGAGCAAATCCAAAAATTATGGCAGCAAGAAGAACAATACCGGGCCATGCGGTCTAGGATAAACTGGCTGAGGTGGGGGGATAAAAACACCAAATTCTTTCATGCAACAACTATATAGAGGAGACAACGTAATAAGATCAGTATGCTGCTAGATGACAACTAGGTTTGGGTGCGGGATCCCTAATTATTACAAAAGATGACAACTGATTACTTCTCTACTCTATACCAGACAGTGGGCAATTGAGATTATGGGCCTATTCTGAATTAATGTACTCGTATAGTCACGGAGGAAATGAATTTATCCTTGATAGCTCCAGTCACAAAGGAGGAAGTCCATCAAGCCACTTTCCAATTGGGGAAAACGAAAGTGCCTGGCCCGGACGGTTTAAATGGCATATTCTATCAATAACATTGGGATATACTTCAAGATGAGCTTATACTCTTAGTGCAACAATTTTTCCTATCTGGAGTTATGCCACTTCATTTAAATCGCACTATTATCTCTTTGATTCCCAAGGTTCCTCACCTTGAAAGGCTTGATCAATACCAACCAATCAGCCTTTGCAATTATGCCTACAAAATCATATCTAAAGTGATCACTAATCACCTGAAGCCCTACCTGTCTAACCTAATCTCCAGGGAACAGAGTGCCTTTATGAGTGAACGACAAATACAAGACAACATATTAATCGTCTAGGAGGTGCTACATCATATTAAGATAAAAAAAAGTGCAAGCGCAAATTTTGAATTGTTCTAAAAATGGATATGAGGAAGGCATATGACCGGGTTGAATGGGATTTCCTCCGAGATTATCTACTAAAGATAGGCTTTCATGCAACATGGGTACAATGTGTCATGCAATGTATAACGACGTTGTCATTTAGTGTTAAATTTAATGATGAACACCTACAATATTTCCAACCATCCCAGGGTCTTAGACAGGGAGATCCTCTTTCCCCTTATATTTTCATCCTCCTGATGGACGTCCTCTCTCATCTTATTAATGAAGCAATTACCATGGGGTTTCTTACAGGCGTCAAACTGAACAGGTGGTGTCCTACTCTATCTCACTTGTTCTTTGCAGATGATGCAATCTTCTTTTTAGATGGTAAGATACTTGAATGTCGGAATTTAGCCAATATAATCAACCAGTATTGTTTTGCTACTGGCCAGGCTGTTAATAGAAATAAATCTGGATTGTTTTGTAGCAAAGGTTGTCCTCATTCCCTACAGGTAAATCTAGCTCGAGAACTTCGAATTCCTGTGATTGATAAGGCTGGTAAATATCTTGGTATACCATCCGACTGGGGAAGATAAAAACGGGAGATGTTTGCTTGGTTATCGGGAAGAGTTCATGCCAAACTAGAGAGGTGGAAAGAGAATTTGATATCTAAGGGTGGTAAGGAAATTTTACTCAAGACTGTTGTACAGGCATTACCACAGTATGCCATGTCTATTTTTAAAATACCTGTGTCAATTTGCAAGTCCATAAAACAGAAATTTGCTCGCTTTTGGTGGCATAGTGATGGAAAGAAATCGAGCATACATTGGAAAAATTGGGAAGTTCTTAAAAGTAGAAAAGACAGTGGGGGTCTTGGCTTTTGTGATCTCATTGACTTCAACAAAGCCATGCTTGGTAAGCAAGCATGGAGATTATTGCAGCACCTTACATCCCTATGGAGCACCCTTTTTAAAGGCCTTTATTTCCATTCTCGGGATTTTGTGCATGCTGATCAGGGAACCAAACCATCCTGGGGATGGCGGAGTATTCTCCTTGGGAGGGATGTTATTCTACCTCACTTGCAATGGTCTGTTGGAAATGGACAATCTATTAATATATGGGAAGATCATTGGCTCCCTAGAGAGGTTATAGGAGGGCCTGCTGCACTAGATGCTCCACAATTGGTAGCTGAGCTTTTTGACTCAACCAACAACGAATGGAACAGCTCCCTTCTGCATCAGTTCTTTGATGCCCCCACAACCGCAGAAATTACTGCCATACAGGTTAGTCCTCACTACAACTCTGATCAATTGATTTGGTTAAAGACCCAAAATGGTAACTATACCGTCAAAAGTGCCTATCATACCATCAAACAATCCACTTCTAGAAACCAACAAAACCAAGCATCGTCATCATACAATGCCCCCAAACTCCTTTGGAAATCCATATGGACTATCAATTTGCCCCCCAAATTTTGACCTTTTCTATGGTTAGTTTGTAACAATGCATTAGCAACAAAAGACAACCTTTTTCAGTGTCGCATCACTACAGACCCGACATGCCCTATATGCACTCACCACACAATAGAAACCATCGAACATCTCTTTCTTTTATGTCCATGGGCACAACATATTTTGTCACACCCAAAGATCAACATTCAAATCATACCACAATCAGTCAAACGAATGGATGAGTGGTTAACAGTACAGCTAGAACACCGGAGCACATCACTTGGTCTAGAGATTATTGCTGCAATTTTATGGTAGATCTAGAAATCGCTAAATGGCTTCATCTTTCGCCAACAACGCCCCAACTTGTCCCAGGTAGTGCAGGAGGCCCTTGCACAAGTACGAATCACAACACTCTGTTCCCAAACATCGCTGCGTACAGTCCGTTCTGCTTCATTAGCTGATTTGCACTGGCGACCACTGGACCCTGGCGAGATGAAAATTAATATTGATGGAGCATATCAACTAACGAGTGCTAAAGGAGTTATGGTGTGTATCATCCGAGATCACATAGGAACTCTCATCCATGGCTTTACCTCTGATTTCTCTGCCACTTCAGCTTTGCACAGCGAGATCCAGGTGCTCCTCCTCACTCTTGAACATCCGCTGCAATATGGTAAGGATCGGGACCGGTTTGTGCTTGAATTTGATTGTCTTGTCTTGGTTGAAGCACTCCGCGAATCATTATCGACACCATGGGAGATGCGATCTCTTCTTGCAGAAGCAGCGGTCAAACTCTCAGTTTTCCCTAACCTCAGATTTCGTTACTATAGACGTGAAGCCAATTTTGTGGCTGATTGGGCCGCAAAGGCCCATTTTAATGGTTGTTTATCACAAAATTGGGCTTCATCCCTACCCTCTTTGCTTTCGGATCTTTTGTATTCTGACGCCCTAGCTTCAGGCTGTTGTCAACCTTTAATATCGTAATATAATAGTTCATTTTACGACAAAAAAAAAAAATTACAGCCAATTTGACAATTGAGGACACGAATTGCAAAAATTGCATTA
Source organism: Eucalyptus pauciflora (assembly GCA_007663325.1). Classification (NCBI taxonomy): domain Eukaryota; kingdom Viridiplantae; phylum Streptophyta; class Magnoliopsida; order Myrtales; family Myrtaceae; genus Eucalyptus; species Eucalyptus pauciflora. The sequence goes on along the minus strand of VMYD01000333.1, from coordinate 611,533 downwards.
ATTGATTGAAACCCTAATTTGTATGAGGCCATTCAATTGAGATGAAATTAATATCACCCATGAGGTAATTGGACCAAATTAGTTCAATTGAGATGTGTTGATGTGTTTAATTGAATCAATTTGATGGGATTTGGGTTGTTTTCTTCCAATTTGGTACATTTCTTTGATAATTGATCAGAAATCCTTTACCATTAGGCCCTACGGGGACTAAATTGCTAAGTTTTGGTCAGAGTTACGGCCGAGCCAAGCGAACCAAACCAAATCGGTCCGGATGGTCTGAGCCAGCGAGGACTCGCCGTTTAGTGAGAATGGCCGGATTTGGCCATTTTCTGACCAACTCGTGTCATCTTTAACTAGCCAAACCATTGGTTGGCCACCCTTCTCCCATGAGCATAAAATTACAGGATTGCCCCTAGGTGAAATTACAAAAATGCCCTTAATGCCATGTACTAATTCATGTTATTAAGATTAAGTCAATTAGAGCATAGGCTATATTTGGTCGTCTAGATTTCCGACCAGGATAAGACTTGATAGGATATGATGTGAAATCCATGAGATTTTGCTATATTATATTCACTACTTGGTGATTGTAGTAATAAAGATGGATATATTGATATCATATCATATATATTGTTTAGTTAAGGGTTAATACCCTGAAAAACCCCAAACCGGTACATCTGTGACAAATTTATCATAAACTATATTTTAACTATGAAAAATCTCAAACTGGTACACTTGTGACAAATTTACCTCGACTGACCATAAAAAATCATAAGCTTGTACATTTATGACAAATTTACCCAAAATTAATTTATTCGACCGTAAAAAAAAATCCCAAACTGGTAAATTTGTGACAAATATACTCTTTGCTAAATTGGATTAATACCACAAAAAAATCATAAAAATTGTAAACTATGACAAACGGAGCATAAAATCCCAAATTGGTATACTGGTCAACTGTCACATGTCATTTAATTTAATAATTTGACAGTAAAATTTAACGAAAACGAACAGAGGGTAAATTTGTCATGAGTGTACCAGTTTAGGGTTTTTGGTGGTAAAGAAAATAGTTTAGGGTAAATTTGTCATAAATGTACCAGTTTGGGGTTTTTCAAGGTATTAACCATTTGGTTAAAATGCCATATCAATATAAATTAATCACAAATTTTATAGATAGATGGTAAAAAATCTCTTGGAACACTCTTATTGACTTTACTTTTATTTTTATTTTATTTTCCTCTCTTCTTTAATTATTTTTTTATTTCTTTCTTTCCCTTCCTTCATTCTCTAATAATTTTTTTTTAACAGAAAACTATACTAATATACCTAAAATGCTAAATACCTAATATATATAATAAATAAAATATGTATTTACATATTGAATTTTATATTATAAGCTAATATTTAAATTTGATATATAAATAAAAATAAGATTAAATTTAAAATATAGATTTTTTTTTTTTTGCTATTTTGAATTTCTTAGATTAGAATTCAAATGTTATTTATGTTGACAAATAATTTTAAATTTGTTAATTTAAGAAGTTTTTATTTAAGAAAAAACTTTCCTATTATGGAGATTAGAAATCTTATCAACCTCTATCCCACTTCTCTCATGTGATAATTTTATTCAACTTATATCACATTTATATCCGACTTTATCATGTTTTAAGCAAGTACCAAACACATGATATGATAAATTTTATCATATTCTTAATTTTATCATGACTACCAAACGGTAGTCTTAAAAATTAAGCAATTAAAGTCATCCATCTAATATTGTCTAATCTTGGCCATTCATTTAGACATGTCATTAATCCATGCGATACCAATTGAGCCAATAGGAAGCTATCTTAATCAAGAAGATATTAATTCCTCACCATTAGATCAATCTAAGGGCTAGGATTCAAACTTGCCATATGTAAGCGTTTTCCCTCCAAAAATTGGGGGGCCTCATTTTTCAATTTTACTTTCTCTCTCTTCAACAAACTCTCTCTCTCTCTCTCTCTCTGCCGAACACTGCTCAAGCCCTCACCGGCCGACTGTTGCCTCCCCTGACTAGCTATTGCCTCCCCGACGACCAACGGTCTCCTCCTTCGTTGGTCGCAACCTTCGCTGCACCGATCAGCAGCCGGAGCCACCCCTTTCAGCTAATCTTTCTCTTCGGGCCCAAGCCCATGCTCCACACCACAGCATGAGCCGATGAGCCTCAACGGCCATTTTGGCCGTCCAATAACCTCCACAGGCAATCCGAACCTTGTGATCACTTCCTCTGACATGTCCTTCACCTCGTTGTGGTTGGAGTTCAAGCAAATTGTCACCAAAGGTCTTGATCCTCTCTCAGCTTTAGCTTAAGTTTACCACCGGTTTATTTGATCCAATACTCATATTGATATGCACATATTCCTTTGAAGAATCGCTGTGCAATCCTTGGCCATTCCATGACATCGCCGGAGTAAGAACGAAGGCCGGATCGCTTGATTCATCATTGAATCGAGAACAATAAAGGGAGGTGTTCTCAAACCTTTTAAATAGGGTTCGATGAGGTGAGAGTTTCTTGTGTCAATTACATGATCGATCACAGATGCTCAGGGCTAGCATGCACGCCAAAACTAGTTAGAATTGATGCTTGTATGATTAGAGATTGATTGTGGATAGATTCTAAGATTCTGTGATTTTCGTGTTTGGATGAGCATGTTTTTGTTAGACATGTTTTGAGCTCTTAAATGTCGCTTCTTGAAAAGTGCCAAACTAGACGTTCAACCTACGCATATTAAGGTTTGTTTTGATATGTTATGCTTCCCGAACAGATATCATTTGCTAGGTTAATTCGGCCCTGAAGCTTACGTTCGGAATTTGTGAAATTGCTAAAATGTTGAACTCTCTGTACTCTAAAGGATCTTTTGATATTTTTAGCGAGATTGTGAATATTCGTTGAATCTGGAAAATTGTTCATTAGGATCAAGTCGAAATCTGCTCAATTTGCATTTGCAAATTTGAGAAAATTTGAGTTCCTTTTTGCAAAAATGTAAAACCGAAGAGTTGTTCAGGATGATCTGTTTTAGCAAAATACAGAATTTGAGGACTTAATTGTAAATTGAGAGGGGCCAAATTGCCAAAAAAGGAACAAGGTCTCTTAGGCCTTCATAATGGAATTCTGTTGTGACGGTTGCGCAAAACCGAATTACTGGACAAAAACAAATCACTGCCCAGGCAGTGTCAAAATGTGACCGCCGTCTTTTGAATGATCCACTATCAGCAAGTGTCAAACAGCACGCGGTATGTTGGGACATAAGAGCTAGGGATGATCGGGTCCAGGGTGGGTAGGGTCTAGACCTGGACCTTGTAGCCGACCCTATTATAATCGGTTCCCCTTTTCTAGACCCTATATCCAACCCTGTTTGTATTAGACCCTGTACCCGATCCATCCTGTTTTTCCAATCCGGTTCTAGGGTCAACCCTGTTTTTACTAAAACCTGTTTTGCAATCTCCCGATATCCTATACGACTTCGAATTTTATATTAATACACGAGAAAATAACATAATCATCTTAATTTGTATTAAAACATTAAATATTTGTAATAAATAAATACATGAACTTTTTGACTAAACGAAAAATTAAGGATCCACATGGCTAATTATAATAAATAAAATCATAAGGCAAATAATTAACAACAAACATGGGTCTAATATTAGTCTTATTCCCACAACTACTACATGAAGTTACTCATTTATGCAAGCATAACTCCTCCAACAAACATTTGGTACATCGTCCATCCATCGGATAGTGCGAGAGGGAGCTGGAGAGGGAGGGAAGCAAGTGAGGAAGAGAAATGACAAAGGAAGAGTGCCGTGTGTGTTTGAGAGAGCCAAGAGGAAAAACGTCGTGTGATTGCGGGAGTAAGAATAGAAATCGGGAGAAAAAAAGGAGTCTTGGACCTTTACTTACAAAACCGGTTCGCGAACCGGTTTCCGGGTGGGTAATCACTCGAAACCTGTTCCCGGACCGATTTAAACCGGTTTTGAATTTTGGGAACTGGTTCCTAGACCGGTTTCAATGGGAACCTGTTCCCGACCCTGTTTTCCGGGTGGGCCGGTCTGGGAACCGGGTATACCCGGTCCGGTTGCACACCCCTAATAAGAGCATGCAAATATAAGAGGAAGCTCAAATACCTTATAAGGAAATATCAGCAAAGACAGAAACAATTATCCGGATAACTACGGCAAAGTAGAACAAAGACCGGTTTCAATGACCTTGTCATCCAAGTTACACGGTGATGAAACAATGCTTCCCCGAAAGGTCAGACACCTTTTCCTTCAATTGTGGACACAAATGCACAATAACCAAACTAGAGGGAAGTGCCGGCAACTCATGAAGCTTGTTGCAGTGAAGTACATCGAGAGTCTCCAGCTTGGAAAGATGCTGAATTTCAGGAGGTAGCCTGGAAAGAGCAGAATTTCACAGCCTCATGGTTCTCAATTTTTTTAGCTTCCCAATATCTCCAGGAACCTCCCCTTCTAACTTCCTATACGAGGAGGCATGTAATTCTTCAAGGCTATGTAGATGCCAAATGAAATTAGGAAACTTTCTTAAGAAGCAATGGTCCATCTTTAACACTCAACCTCCGCAATTTACGGAAGTAACCTGGCAATTCAGAAATGCCTATTCCCGAAATATCCAGCTCCTCTAAAGGGCTTCCCAATTGGCCAATGGACTCTGGAAGTACTTGCATCCAATGACAATTCCTTAATGACAAGCATCGGAGTTTCTCTCCAGCTCCATCGGGGAGTTCGGTAATCTTTGAATTATTTGCTGAGAGTATTGAAAGTGATGTCAGGCATTCAACTTTCTTTGAATCACTTCCCAAGGAAATATCACACATAGAAGTCCCATCAATGAGGAGCTGTTTCACAGCTTTCAAAGCACCCAGTACAGCAGGCACCTGGCCGAGTTCATTGCAGGACTTCAAATACAAGCAAAGCAATTTTTTGAGAGCCCCAACTGAAGGATGAAAATACACCAACCAAGAGCATCGCTCTAGAATCAGTATCTCCAAATTCGGAAAGCTAGAAAATTCAGGACTTATCAGTAAGTCAGTGCAACCAGTGAGATTTAAGACTTTCAATTGCTCCATCTATAAAAGAGGTGAGAAAAAAATCATAAGGTCAATTGCTAGATGACTAACAGAATAAATGCATTAGAGCAATAGATAAGAAACCACCTTGATTTTCCCCCAATCTCCCCAGTCTCCAGTGACTTTGCTCCATGAAAGATCAAGAATGGCCAGTTTGGACAGATTAAAATCTATTTCTTTGAAATCCTCTGGGCACCCTTGCCAATGAAGCCACCTTAACTTTGGAAATACACTTGCAAAATTTTTCAGTCATACTTGCATTATCCAATTTCAAGAACCTTATGTTCAGCACCCTCATGAAATCTTTTTCTGTAAATGTATGGCGACCACGATTTCCGAAGTCAAAGCAGAGGGCTTCCACTTCCATTCCCTACATTTAACAAATGAATTAGAAGCTATAACATACTATGGGACAATTTTTCTAAGTGATAAGGACTAGGGTGCTTTCTTTTCTGTGCATGCAAAGACAACCTACACACGGTGAAATAAGTAAAAAGCTGGATAACAAATTAAAAATTATACATCAGGATTTCATTTTACGGAAGAAAGCAAACTATTGAACCAAATCCCTTTACCTCTTCTTTGTTGAGTACTTTCAGGTCTGGATCATGCATGTATAGTCTTCTGTGCTTTACAGGATATTTAGGTTCTGTTAGGACTAGAATTAGCACCTAGAGGGGGTGAATAGGTGTTTAAAACAATTTTAATAAATTAATCCGAATGAGATATTAATAACTTAAAACCAACAATTGCAGCAAATGAAAACAGTTAAAGATAAAAGGATTAGGGATAGAGAATCAAGACTCCAGATTTATAGTGGTTCGGCTTAGACCAAGCCTACGTCCACTCTCCCGCATGGACAGCCCTTATGGCTGGATTTCACTAAGAATAAAAAAGAGTGATTACAGTCTCACACTCTTGAGTCCACAGTGTAGAAAACTCTACTACACTTCCTCAAGGTCTCACTACAATATGATCTCTCTTTTGATTACATATAACGCTCGAAGAATGATATCGCAAAATAGAAAAGGAGATTCAGACTTTGGAATTTTTCTATCCGGCACCCTTCAACAACTAGAGCATCTTTCTTATATACTTTTTCATGCCTTCAATACCGTTGGCACCTTCCAAAGAAGTTCTTCCAATCAACCCGTTGGACAGAATCAATTAGAGAGATCTCGAGCTCTTTAAGGTAAGTGTTGATAGCCCATCAATCTTGCTCGCCCATACAATCAGGATCTCGGTTTCCATAAGTAGATCCTTCCAAACATAAGTTGCGAAATCTTCAGAGAATCTATACATATTCGAATACAAAAGTAAGAACTTTTAGTGCTGAATCCAGTAGAAAGATATTCTCTAGTCATTAGAATAAAGATCATATAAGATCAGAATAAACGTCGGTCTGGAAACTGTCCATGAGAGTAGACTTTGAAATATAAGTCTTGAGTCTTGCTAGCTTCAGACTTTGATCTTCAGACTTTGTCAATAGAGTCTGTAAGTCTTCAGACTAGACTGATGAAAATGTTTTGTCAACTTCAAAATACTTTAAGAGAATTTATCCAACAGGTTCTTCTTAATCAACAGTTCTGCAGAGGCGCTTCGACAGTTTGTGCATCCACAGCATGTTGTCTACTCCAATTTTTGCTTGGGGCATCAAAACTTGGTAAGTAGGCAAAAGATCTAGATCAGGCCACATATATGATGCAATTTGGCTATCCATGCCATTGGCAAACCGTGCCATGTCCCAAAATATTTGTTTCTGCTTTTCATTTAATGCTTCATAACAGATTCTCGAAATCTGCCCATAATCCTTCGAAATCTCTTGAGAGTGTGGTTTTATCTAGTCCTCCATCTTCCTCCAATCTTCTATTGTTTTTCCACGTAGAAGTGAACTGATAACTTCAAAAACAAATGGAACCTGCCTCGTGGCTTTGACAATGTACTTCCCAATTTCAGGATACCAAGGTATTGAAGCATGCTTGCAAAAAAGTTCAGGAGCTCAATCATTATCCATCTCATTCACCTCACAGATATCAGCCCTGCCTTGAGAAACACGTGTTTCGAGAATTCCATGATTTTTTGAGGTAACAATTATCCGACTTCCAGGACCAAACCAGTCAAGCCGGTTACCTACAAGATCATCAAGTTGAGACTGTTCTTCCACATCATCTAGGACAATAAGAGCTTTTATGTTGCCGAATACATCCAGATAAAACTTGATTTCTCCTTCAAAAGAAGCAACATCACCTTCTTGCTTAAGAATATCATGTATCACCTTAGCTTGCACAAACTAATTACCACCATTTCATGCTGTTTCTCCAATCTCCGTGAGAAAGCTACAACTATTGAAACAAGAGGAGAGTTGGTTGTATACGGCCTTCACAATAGTTGTCTTGCCGATTCCATTAGTTCCATGGATTCCAACTATGCGTGGTTTATACCCCCATCGTCTTCTATTTCCATTAACTTGATTACCTTCTCACTCGATTGTCAATACCAATTACCCATTCAATTGTGGCAACTGAGGTCTGCAACAACTCCAAAGGGAAATTATGAAGTTCCCACTCCTTGAGATCTAGAAGTGGTGGGATCCATTTCAAATTAGGACACTCCCGGATCCTAAGTGCAGAGAGATTAGGAAGTTATGAATGGGCATGATGATCACTTTTGGTGCACTTCACGATAGGTAGCACACCAATTTCCAAACGCTTGAGGTTGATAAGCTCACCAAGTGGTGGGAGACTTTTGCATGCTGCACAGTGACACAACCGTAGCTCAACCAACTTAGGCATGCGAGACATCCAGCTTGGAATCCTTGTGCCGCCATAGCCTCTTATTTCTAAGCCTCGGAGGTTTGTGCTTGGCTGCAGCTCTCTGAGCAGAACTTCATCACTTTCTTTTATACCAAACACTAATACTAGCGAAACTAAGGAATTCTTCTCCTTCAAGTTCGCAGCATTTGCTTGTGCTACTGCATCTTCTATTTCTCCCTTAAATTCAATTCTTAGGCTTCCTCTCCAACTGCTTAACCTATTCAACTCCCCAAGCCCACCGCCATTCTTCGGACAAGAATCATCCCCAGCCAAAAGGAAGTCTGTTAAGAGTGTGCAAAAGGGTCAACTGGCCCAACCCATGTGGCATATGAGATAGGGCATTATAATTGCTAATCTCCAGTTGCCTGAGGTTGACCAACTTTCTTATGTCACTTGGCAATGCTATTAGCTTGCAACACATATTGAGTTTAAGGACTTGCAAGGTTCGCAATCTTGTCGCAAAGTCAGGAAGCCTCGTGATTCCTTCATTTTCAGAGAGATCTAGAAATGTCAGGTGCTTCAACTCACAAATTGAACTTGGCAATTTCTCGACACCACAATCATGCCAATCCAAGGCACGCAAGAGCTTGAAATTAGAAGTGAGTTCACAGAGAGTTTTTCCAACCATTAGAGTTTCACAACTCAAGCATTTTGTTTGATCCAATTTGATGAATGTCCTCGGACGTTTTGCTCTGAGTAGAGTAGTTGGAAGTTTCTGCGATAGATCTAACGTTGAATCCCATGATACATGCTGAGTTATTTCATCATTTAACAACCATGCTGAATCAATGTATTGGGAACACTCAGCGCAAGCAACCACGCATGCTAGCTCATTTACAAAACCATGCATCTTACAAGACATCACATTGCCAAGTTCATCTTTAGTGTAGTCTTGAAAGAAATTCCTCCTAACTAGATCCATCAAATAGTAATGAGCATGTCTTCCATATCCCAACCTATGTTGTCTATGGGCTGGAAAAATCCTTTTGCCATCCAGAGACTTGTCAACATTAGTTTATCAATCACCCAATCTTTGGGAAACAATGAACAGAAGGCAATGCACTGTTTTAGATGCGATAGGAGATGACGATAACTAAGCTTAAGATATGAGTGAATGTGATAATAATCTTGACTCTGCATAGAGTTCCGGAATCTCGCACTCAAAATTATAGGACTCAGCTTCAGTTTTCTTGAGGAACAATATACTTCCAATTGTTCGTATAAGCAAAGGTATTCCACAAGAATTTTTTTACAATCTGCCTCCCAATTGTTAGCTTCTCCGGATATCTACTCTTTTCTTCTTCCTTACAAGACATTCTCGTCAATAAGTCTAAAGACAAGATTCCGAAAGGGCCTCAAGAAAATAAGATTGGCTTGTGCCCACGAAATCCAAAATGGACTTATCATGTGTAGTCATCAGAATCTTGCTTCCTTCAGCACCTCCCATCAATAAATTTTCAAGCTCGCCCTTTGTTTATGAAACTGTAACCATACATCGTCAAGAACTGGGAGATATTTTTTCCCACAGATGTGTTCCTCAAGTTGATTTTGCAATCCCTCCAACCTAATGCCATCTGCCCTCTCTGCTGTTGCACTTCCTATGATCTTTTGCAACAGGATTTCGAGATTAGAGACGCCACCCACAAAGACCCATATCCTAAAATCAAAATGCCGGTTGACCATGTCATCATCAGTCTTTCCAGTCCCCTCCATACCCCACATTGCAAGATGGAATTCTTTCTTCAGCTGCAGAGTCTAACAAGAACTTCATGATCTCGCTTTTAGCGCCATCTCTCCCTATAATCTCCTCCTTGTGCACAAGGGAATCCGACCGCTCGCCCCTCCTCGATCCTCTCTCTGCTTGCACAGCGCCTTAGGCACCATTGCGCTTTTAGCACCATTCCTACGACAAGAACGCCCGACCACAATCTCTTACTCGATCCTCTATTTCCTCGCACGCCGTCGACATCCCCTGACTTCCCATCCCTCGCGAAATCGTCCAGAATGTCAGCCACCTTCGAGACGATGGCATCCGCCGTGGCTCTCTCCGGGTCAAGAGACCCGGCCCGACCAAGCCGACCCGGACCCTATCGGTCCGGGTTGAATTGAAAAAACCAGGCCGGCCTTAAAGCCCAGACGTGGCTCCACCACTCTCCTTTCTCAGCCCAGCCAATCTCAGCCCACAATAAGAATCGGCCCAACCCTCGGAAGAACCTAGCCCATTTTCTTTTTCCTTTCTTTTTTACGCCCCCCTTTCCATAACGTAAAGACCTCCCTTCTTCCTCGATTCTGTTCATCCACCCTAGAACGCGAACTCACCGACCGTCAACGTTAAGACTTAAAATCAACAAAAGAAGGCGTCACTCATGGACCGCCGTCTCAAATATTGAATGAAATTTCACCGTCTTCCACCACCCGCACTTCGCCGGACTGCCCGTGCATGGCCGACCATCTTCTGTTCTCACTTATAACTTCCCCCATTCACCAAGAACACCATAGAAGGAACAAAAAGCATGTTGAACAATGGTGACAAGAACGTGCATTGAGGTCAATGAAAGATCACCATTAAGCAACTAAAAATCGGACGAAAATGGGCACGACTTGGTTTAAACATTTTGTCGAACATAGGGTGTGCATTGGGTTAAAGAGAAGCAAATGACCGTTCTACGACTCCGGCAAATCGGCAAAGAACTCAGGAATCTCACCATTAAGCCTGTTCCAGAAGAGATGCAAAGGGATCAGGTTCTTCAGCTGAGAGAAGGACTCGGGAATGTCTCCTGAGAACATGTTAGACAAATCCAGAGACTTGAGGCTCTTCAAGTAGCCCAACTCGGGCGTCAGAGACCCTGCAAACGCATTCCTTCGCAGAAACAGGGTGTCGAGATTCTGCAACTTGACAATCTCGGGCGGTACTTCGCCGGACAATCCGCAGCTAGCAGCATCGACCCTAACGAGTTTATTCAGGTCACCAATCTCTGGAGGCAAGCCTCCGTCGTAGCTGTTGTGGTACCCGAGATAAAGTTCTCGCAGTTTCGTCAGGTTCCCGACCCGTGAGCTCGTTGCTGGAAGACGGCCAGGTGCTCGAGGAACTCCCACCGGCCCTACTCGGGCGGGATCTTCCAAGCGAAGTAGTTACCTCCGAGGTGCAAATGACGCAGCTCGAGCATCTCGGCGACGGCGATGTGGAGGTCTCCGGTCATGTTGTTATTGTAGAGGTCAAGGACGCGGAGGTTCTTGAGGAGGCCGAGCCAGGGCGGGAGCGTGACGTTGTTGGAGAGGTCGAGGTGGCGCAGCATGGCGAGGCGGCTCTAGCGGGGACGCTTCTCAACGATTGGCAGGGCGCGAAGAGCAGGAGCTGCGGGAGGGGAGCTCGTCGATCGAGCATTATCTGCTTCTGCGCCATTGAATGATGACAGACCTTCTCCGCCATGTACGAATATCACCTCCAATCAGCCGATTGTCACATTCTTTCTAGCTTTGTTTTCCCATTATGTTTTCTTGATATGAAATTCGGCTCCAATGTGCATATCAATTGTGAACTTCGGCCATCATTCTCCCTTATTGGCTTGGACACATATTTAATCTTTAGGAGTGAGTCCGGTTAATTCATCCAGGCTCAAGGCCATTCACTTAAGTCTATCCACCGCTAGCCCGATAGATACGTAAATGTTCCTAATATTTATATGTAATACAATTTAATGAAAATTATTTTTGTTTTTAGGGATTAAAAATTAATCTCTAATTTCCTATACAATTAATGAAAGATTAAACAAAGTATTAAAATTTAGATGTCAACAAATTCGAGTCTCCACATACGCCAACAACAGTTCCAATATTTTGTTCCTTCCACTGGGGAGTAGCCTGCTTTGAATCTCAAGATCAAAGTTGTCGAGGGGATCCACTTCCCGGGTTGAGTTTTGGTTCTATCAATTTTGCTTTTGTCACCTCTAGGTTCCCTCTCATGCGGCTCTTCTACAGTGAAAAGGCCTCCCCTACCACTGAGACAGCTTTTGGCTGACGAGATTGGAAAATGTAGGTGTTTGGGCTTTCCAAATCGACCATAAGGCTCAAGGCTGGGCCTAGGGTCTCCACACTGATGCTCATATCCATTGAGGCCGGATTTAGCACTCTCGTGCTTGTGCCCATGTCTGGGGTACCCTAAGCCCGCACCTCAGTCCATCAATGCCAAGCCAAAGCCTACGTGTAGGGAAGTGGGGTCTAACCTCGATGGACTTGGGTGTGGGCGCCAAGGTCCCGGGCCCAATCTCAGTGGACTCGGGACCAAGTCTCACCCTTAATGGACCAGGGCATAGGCATTGGTATTAGAGTCTCGCGCCTAACTGAGGCCTAACCTTGATTGACCTAGGCTTGAGTGTCGGATTCCCAATCTTGGGCTCTAGGGTCCGGGGTTTTACCTTGATGAACTCAGGTTCATGCGCTGGGGACCTAGGCCCAACCCCTTTAGACTTGAGTTGGGGTGCTAGGGAGCCAAGCATGAGCATCAAGTTTTCAAGCTTGGTTTTGATGGACCCAAGACTAGTGACTGTGCTCATGCTCGAGAGTCAAAGTTTTGGGGTTGAGGCCCCGGTCCTCATGCCAACCCATGTTGGGTTCATTGGCTACCTATCCGTAATTCACTAGCATCTAAATAGTGTATGTCTATTTAGGAAAGTCACATTATCAAACGCTGGAAAATATTTTCAAGTTCATTTTCAAAAGTTTCAATTAAACATTAGAAAATATTATCATTTTCCTTAAAAATGACTTTTTAAAAGATATTGTTCAAAAATATCATATTTTCTGCTAAACAAACAAAGTTTTAGTCTTAGCTCAATCCAAACTTCTTTTGTCCAAAGGGCAAAGGAGGAGCAAATGCTCTGCTGTTTTCGGCATCTGGTAGCACGGGACAAAGCAGATTTGGTAAGGCTTTTCTCTTGTGAAGATCTTTTTCAGTAGGAATTGCATTCTGGTACACAATCCATAAGAATAGACGAATCCTTTAGGATTTAAGTTTCCGTATTTCGTCTATAGGATTCTAGGTGATAGGTAGGAGGATGATGCTCGATTTGTACTTTGCTTTGTAAATGTAGAGTATTTATCCACGCTTTTTACTGTAAAGCGTCCAGCTTTGTTTGCTGTCCAAATCTATCTTCCTTAGGATTTCTACTCAGTGGAATAAACATGATTTCCTCCACTATATGCTCTTCAAACAAGCGACGGTTTTGGCAAACTACGGATATCGACGCAGCTGAGGTAAAGTTGCTGCCACCATCACCTTGTAATAGACTCAATGATGCTTTCTCAGTCTATAATGGCCTTGATACCATGATGCGAATAAAGCGGAAGATAAAGTTGTAGAATTGTTTTGTATACATGATAAATTATATAGGAACAGTAACATATTTCGAATAAGAGCAATGTCAATACGAGAGGTGAGAATGCGTGGGGATGAAGAAGTTTGCTCATGGGGGCACTTAATTAAGAACATTATAGTAAACAAGGTTATATAAGCAGTCCACCGAGTTTGTGTACACTTGGGCCACCAAATGAGTGGATCGGGTTAGGTTTGGGTCAAGTCGAAAATAGTCTGACCCATATTGATCCATTTCATAATACATATTATCGAGACACATTAATATTTAACTCAATCGAGGAAAACACACTCTCACCCATTTAATTCACTTTAAACTCTTCACACACACACATATGTATGTTACTTGAATAAAAACTTCACATCAAATTAAAAAAGTAAATTAAACAATAAAAATTTGTAAATAAAAAAAAAAGTGAAAAATCTTAAATTGAAATACTTTTGAAAAATTCTAGATAAGAAAAAGTTTGATTAGTTAATGATTGATATGAAAATATTATTTGTTTATAACAAATCTTCTAGAATGCGAGAACGCGTAGCTTCTTAATTGTGATTTACAAAATTAAAAATCATATTATAATGTTTAGAATTTTTATTTCGATATTTGATTGAATTTCAAAATTCAAATCACGTTAATTTTAATTCCCTGTCAAACTATGTGCTAAGATTATCATATTGAACGTCTCACTGCCCAACGAATCCTCATTTATCTTCTTTGTCGGTAGATTTTCAATGTTGATTATGTCTTAGCAAATTCTAATGTGTCCTCTTTCGAAGGACGACTTTAAATGCTGATTATTTCCTAAACTCTTAATCCTCATTTGTCTTTTCGGTGGACTAACAAACTCCCTTGACCATCCCCCAACTCCATTAGATTTTCAAAAGGAGAGTGGCTGAGATTTTTATTTATTTATTTATTTATTTATTTATTTATTTATTGTATGCTTGCTGCTATACGTACATTTAATGAATCGAGCTATCGTCAAGTGAGGGTATTTTCGTCTTTTTGGCACCGATAGGCTGTGTATAGAAGTAGGGGACGATGCGCGGGATGACTGAAAGCGAAAGAGAAAAAAGAGGAGGTTGCAGGGATCGATCCCCTTTCACCTCCGAAGAAGAGCTACGGCGGCGGAGGCAATCGTCTCCAAGGTCGCTAAACTTCTGGATGATTTCACAGAGGATCGATGATCATGGGGTCTTGGCGGCGAATTCTACGAGCTCAAGGAATCCGTCTCCATTCTCCAGAATGTAGTGCACGACGTGGACGAGTGGAGCGTCAGAGACTTGTACATCACGCGATGGCTGCGCGATCTCACGGCTGCTGTGTATGATGCAGAGGACTTGCTCGAAGAATGGAACGTCGAAGAAGTCACACGGCGGCGAGAATTGCTGAGCAGATGTGAGGAATCGATGCAGCAGGCAATCGACTCCTCTTCGCCTTCTAAAGAACGTGATTCAAGGCTGGAGATGAGCGCCCTCGCAAGGGATTTTCTGGACTTGAGAGAGCGCGCCAAGGATGTGCATGCAGAGAGAGGATCGAGGAGCAGAGAGCGGTCAGACTCCTTTGTGCACGGGGAGGAGGAGGAGATTATAGGGAGAGAGGATGCTAAAAGCGCAATTATGAACTTCTTGTTACACGCCGACACTGATGAACAAATTTCCATCCTTTTGATATGGGATGAGAGTGGGATTGGAAAGACTGCTCTTGCTTGATGTCTATACGAAGATGACATGGTCAAGAAGCATTTTGATTTAAGCATTTGGGGTAACGGCTTCCGTAATCTTGAAGGGGAATTGCGAAAGATCAGGGGAAGAGAGACAACAGAGAGAGCGGATGACTTGTTGCAGTTGCAAAGATATCTCCTAGTTATTGACGATCTAAGGCCTGAGGATGCTGAACCATGGGGGAGCTTGAAAAGTTTATTGATGGGAGGTGCCCGAGGAAGCAAGATTCTGATAACTACTTCCCATCAGGCAGTTGCGGACCTTACGGACACAACCCCATCTTACTGTCTCGAGGCCCTTCGAACAGAGTCGTCTGTTGATTTATTGATGAGAATGGCTTGTCGGGAAGAAGAAGAGACTAGAAATTCAATTAAGGTAGTTATCGGGATGCAGATAGTCAAAAAGTGTAATGAAGCCCTTTGGCAATACGAAAGATTGGAAGTCCATTATTCTTCAAGATAATTGAAGCTGATTGGTCTATTTTGAGGACGAGATTCCAGAAATTTCTGCAAATTTTCATAACCTAAGTTCAATACTTAAGCTTAGTTATATTCATCTCCCATGCCATCTAAGATAGTGCTTTGCCTTCTGTTCATTGTTTCCCAGAGACTGGGTGATTGATAAACAAATGTTGACGAGTCTCTGGACAGCAGAAGGATTTATTCAGCCTATAAACAACAAAGATCGGGACATGGAAGATATTGCTCATGCATATTTCATGGATCTACTTAGGAGGAATTTCTTCAAGACTGCACTAAAGATGAACTTGGAAATGTGACGTCTTGCAAGATGCATGATTTACTGAATGACCTAGCATGCAAGGTTACTGTAGGTGAGTATTCTCAAGGACTCATCAGTCACTGCGGTCAATTGATGGAAGAACTTGAAAGAAGACGAAGGCAAGGAAAAAGAGAAGAGAATGTTGGGGAAATGTTCTGTGTTTCCGTATATTCATCTCAATGTACAAGGGTGATGTTATAATACAAATCATGTACAAGAAAAGGCAACCAAATAATCTATAAATCAGATCTGATATTAATTGATCCTATTAATTGATCCTAATAGTATCTAGAAGATATTGCGTATCTTCCAACACTCCCCCTCAAGCTGGTGGCTTGTAGAAATCCAAGACACCTAGCTTGCTTAACAGATACGCATGCTGTCTCTGACATAAGGGTTTGGTGAAGATATATGTTGTCTGTTCTTCTGTTCCAATCCCCTGTGTCTCAATCACTCCTTGTTGGATTTTCTCTCGAGTTAAATGGCAATCCACTTCTACGTGCTTTGTCCTCTCATGAACAATGGGATTCAACGCAAGTTTGAGGGCTGCATCATTATCGCAGAATAATTTAGTAGGTCCTCTAACTCGTACCCCAAGGTCCTGAAGTAGGCCTCGCAACCAAACTATTTCACATGTGGTCTTTGCCATGGCTCGATATTCTGCTTCTGCTGAGGACAATGAAACGGTTGGTTGCTTCTTTGTCTTCCACGAAAGTAAAGAATCCCCCAATTTAATACAAAAACCGGTAATAGATCTTCTGCTCATCGGACAGGTCACATAATCCGCATCACAATATGCAGTCATACTCATATCACACTTTCTGGAAAGAAGAATCCCAAGTCCAGGACACTTCTTCAAATATTTCACTATCTTCAATGCTGCGTTCATATGCGACTGCTGTGGCTTGTGCATAAATTGACTGAGCGTCTGCACTGCATAAATTATATCTGGTCCGGTCATAGTCAGATATATGAGTTTCCCAACAAGCTTCTGATAACCCAAAGGATCTCTGAGTACGGGATCATCTTCTTGAGATACTCCAGCATCATAATCTGCCGTAGTTAATTTGACATTTTGCTCAATTGGAATAGTAGCTGGTTTGCATCCTGATAAACCCGTTTTTTATATGATTTCCAAGGCAAATTTTCTTTGGCTGAGAGAAATCCCCTGGTCTGATTGTGCAATCTCAATTCCAAGGAAATATTTGGGCTGACCCAAATCCTTTATATGAAAGGTAGAATGCAAATATTCCTTGAAGTTTTTGACAGCTACTTCATCATTGCCCATAATAAGTATATCGTCTACATATATCATCAAGTAGATAGACGACGTACCTTTGGTCCATGTAAAAACAGCATAATCATATTTGGATTGATGGAAACCAGTAGCTATCAGGGAGTTTGCAAATTTGGCATACCATTGTCTGGAGGCTTGTTTAAAGCCATACAGGGATTTGCGGAGATGACATACCCTATTCTCCCCCTGTCTCCGTAAGCCCTGTGGCACGTCCATGTAAATTTCTTCATTTAAGTCTCCATGCAAAAAAGCATTATGGACATCCATCTGGTGTAAGGGCCAGTCCTGAAATGCCACCACAGAAAGAAAAGAACGAACAGTAACATCTTTGGCCATAGGGTAGAAGGTTTCGTGATAGTCGAAGCCCTCTCGTTGTGTGAAACCCTTGGCAACTAATCGTGCTTTGTATCTTTCTATTGATCCATCTGCTCGATATTTAATTTTGCATACCCATTTGCAGCCAATTGCCTTTCTATGAGGCGGTAATGGGACAATTTCCCATGTCTGGTTATCCACTAAGGCTTGAAGTTCTGCCTCCATAGCCTTCTGCCATCGCGGATCAGTGCATGCTTCATTATAGGTGGATGGTTCTCGCTCTTCAAATATGCGGGTGATGCAACATCTATGTTCTGGGGATAATTGATCAAAAGAAACATAGGAAGAAATTGGAAATCGAGTACTTGGTGGGTTCCATGCACCACATATGTAATCCCGAGTCCAAGTTGGCGGGTACGTAGCTCGTTCGAAACATCTCGAGTGATCATTCCTTGGAGGTGAGTGGTCTTCTTGAGTCTTTGACTGAGATAAGTCATTTGTATCCCCATCATTAGAGTCGTGATCTGTCACTTCCATAAGAGGAGTCACTTCCGCAGTGGACTAAAATCCTGGAGAATTACTTGTGTTTTCTGAGAAAGGAAAAAGAGCATATCCCGGATGGTTGGAGACCTCCTCAGTATGAAAAGCAGAAGAATGCCCCTTATCAATTGTTGAATCTTGAGTAGCAAAAGGGAAAACATATTCTTGGAACACGATGTCTCTGCTTACAGAAAACTCTTCTGTTAATGGATCAAACACTCGATATCCCTTTTGAAGAGTAGGAAATCCCATGAATATGCAGCGGCGATCACGAGGACCCATCTTATCTCTAGGTCCTACTATTGTGGCATAGCATAAACATCCCAAAACCTTCAAATGACTCAATTGTGGTTTCTTGCCAAAAAGTAACTCAAAAGGAGTTCGTCCATTGAGTACCTTAGTTGGCATGCGGTTGATCAAGTAAGTTGCAGTCAATACACAATCACCCCAAAATTTGTTTGGAATTGAAGCTTGAAATTTCAAAGCTCGTGCAACTTCCAATAAGTGGCAATGCTTCCATTCTACCACTCCATTCTACTGTAGTGTATAAGTACATGAACTTTCATGTAATATCCCTTGAGAAGAGAATAGTGTAGCACATTCATGATTAAAAAACTCTCTTCCATTGTTTGTCCGGATTCGTTGCACAAATTTTCCAAATTGAGTCTTTGACAAAGAAAGAAAAAATTTCAAGTTCGATGAAACTTGACTCTTAGATTGCATGAGGAAAATCCATGTGGCTCTAGAATGATCACCCACAATTGTGAGAAAGAACTGAGACCCATCATGGTTTGGGGTATGATATGGTCCCCATACATCAATATGAAGTAATGAGAAAATACTATTTGCACGATTTTTGCTTATTGGAAAGGGAACACGTGATTGCTTTGCAAGTGGACAAATATGACATTGAGGATGAGGGAATGAAGAACTATGACCCATTCTGGAATGCAAAAGACAATTTTCATCAATGATGGTCAAATTACACAATGATTTTTTTATTACAAGGAATATCAGAAACACTAAGTTCCTTGGATGAACTATTCCAAAAAAATAAACCTTCATAGAGGTTACCCCAACCCATCAATTTGCCAGTCGAACGGCCCTGAAAAAGACAGGTATCAGCATTGAAAAGAACACGACATGAATTTTCCTCACAAGCTCTAGACACGAAAATGAGGTTAAATTGAAAACCCGAGACATAAAGAACATTTGTGAGGATAATCTCAGGGCTAAGATTGACTGTTCCTGTTATGGTGACAAAAAGTAGTGTTTCCATTTGGTAATTGGACAACAATGGGATTATCCAATTTTTCATGAATAATGGAAAACAGATTTTTGTCACATGCAATATGATCGCTAGCTCCAGAATCAACAGTCTAAGTACTTCTCGATATTATATTTATCAAGCTATGAGAAATACCTGTGAAACTGCCTCCTCTGTTTGGAGTCTCCAATTTTTGTAGGGCCTGCAACAATTGTTGATATTGCCCATAATTGATGGGTTGATTTAAATTTGCTGACCCAATAATTTGATAAGCAGCTGCTGCTGATGTTTCTTTTCCTGTTTTTTCTTTTTCTCCAGGTCGACCGTGTAGTTTCCAGTAATTTTTTATTGTGTGGTGGGGCCTTTTGCAAAATTCACAATACAATTTCCCTTTATTTCTTGAATTCTGTCCATAATTCTTCAAAAAATAACCACCGTTGGATCCCCTTGATGCGGAGCCATCTCGGCCATTCAAGGTCTGAAGATCGTGCCCATCTTGGCCGTTCAAAGTCTGAAGATCGTGGGCGCCCCTGGGACCGTTAGATGATGGCGAACGATCCTGGTCGTCGAAACCAAAACCCTTAAATACTTGTTGATCCTCTGGGAACCCTAGTGCCACACGTCTTTCTCCTCTTTCCTCTCTGTCTAGGGTTTCGAAGCCCTTTCTCCCCTTGCTGCCAGTGCGATACTCTCAGCGCCCTTGGTTTCAGACGAGGTAAGACGTTGGCTTTCCTCCTGAACCGCCAATTGAAAGATCCGGCCAAGAGGTGGTGCAGGCTCCATCGCTAACATCTGTGATCTAAAACCAAGGTAAGAATCGTTTAAAATCAAGAGAAACCAAGTGGCTTTTTCTCGGTCTTTCATGGCTTTATACTGTCGAAGCGTTGCCTCTGGCCCTTCTAACTTCTCCTCAGCCACTTCTAGCTCGTTCCACAGAGCTGAAAGCTTGTTGAAGCATGCGGTGATAGTCATGTTTCCTTGCTTCAATTCTGTAAGAGCTTGGTGTAGCGAGAAGATCTTCGCCCGATCTAACTTCCTGTACATTTCTTTAATGCTTTCCCAAATAGTCTTCGAGTCTTCTGTGGGAGGTAGACCGGTGGCAATTTCGGGGCTTATACAATTTCCTACCCAAGTTCTCACTAACTGGTTACATTTTCTCCACTGCCGTGCCAATTTCTCGTCGGTTGGAATGGGGATGCTTTCGTCGATGAAGCCGTCCTTGTCCTTTGTGACAAGGGCTCGGCGAAAATCCCGCGCCCAGCTTGAGTAGTTTTCTGGTCCCGTGAGAAGGTGGCTGATGAGCCGCAACTCCAGTCCATTGGCAGTGGAGATGTACAGCGCGTCACCGAGCTCTAGGTGACCCATGGCGGCCGCTAACGGGAACGGCAAGAAACCGGGTGGAACTCCCGGGTAGGGATTTGAGTTTTGGCCCGGGTGTGACCCGCCCGACGCCCCTGTGTTTGATTCGCCAGCCCCATTGGGGTTTGTACCCGCATAAGACGACCCAAATCCTTTTGTTGTGCCCGCCCCACTTGTGGCTGGTGGGCCGCCATCTTTGTGTGTCTGAGTTCCTAGAAAAGAAAAACTTGAGTTGTTCCCATAATACATCGGCATTGGCACCCACTGGTATGGAAAGCTCGAAGCGGGCTGCCCCGGATTGGGTTGCCACTGGATCAATGGCCCTGTAATAGGCTGATTTTGAACTCCACCGGCTGTATTCCGCATGAGGTCCTACACCTCCAAGGTAGGTATTTCTGCAGGTATCTGCTCATCGGCCATGGTGGTGGTAAGATCTTTTCCTTCCTTCTCTGGTTTAGAGAAAAATTCAAGTTATTGATTCCCACGCTGGAGTGCTAACGCTATTTTGCAAGTTAGTCTGTTTTTGTAGATAGGCAATCAGAGAGAAAGAGAGCGGAAGCGAAGCACAGAAGCACGGCTATGCTCTAATACCATGAAAGAAGACGAAGGAAAGGAAAAAGAGAAGAGAACGTTGGGGAAATTTTCCGTGTTTCTGTATATTCATCTCAATGTACAAGGGTGATGTTATAATACAAATCATGTACAAGAAAAGGCAACCAAATAATCTATGAATCAGATCTGATATTAATTGATCCTATTAATTGACCCTAATAGTATCTAGAAGATATTGCATATCTTCCAACAGAACTCGCCATCTGTCAAGAAATTCAACTTTAAATTTATCACGGGGACTTCCACCTACTCTACTCAGAATGAAATGTCTCAGGACATTCATCCAAATGGACCAAACAAAAAGTGGGTGGTGTGGAACTCAAATGGGTGAAAAAACTCTTTGCAAATTCCTTTGTACTTTCAAGATTTTGCGTGCCTTGGATTGGCATGATAATGTTATTGAGAAATTGCCAAGTTCCATTTCTGAGTAAGTACTTTGACATATCTGGATCTCTCTGAAAATGAAGGAATCGTAAGGCAACTGGAGATTAGCAATTGTAATGCCCTATCTTATATGCCACAAGGGATGGGCGAGTTGACTCTTTTGCGCACGCTGACAGATTTCATTTTGCCAGGGGATAATTCTTGCCCAAAGAGGTACGGTGGGCTAGGGAAGTCGAACAGGCTAAACAATTTGAAAGGAAGCCTCGGATTTGAAGTTAAGGGAAAAATAAAAGATGCAGTAGCAAATTCAAATTCTTCAAAATTGAACGAAAAGGATTACTTAGTTTGACTCGTATTAGTCTTTCCCGGAAAAGAGAGCGATGAAATTCTACTCCAAGAGTTGCGGCCAAGCTTAAATCTTCGAAGCTTAGAAATAAGAGGCTATGGGGGCACAAGTTTTCCAAGCTGCATGTCTTGCATGCCCAAATTAGTCCAGCTATGGTTGTTTGATTGTGCAGGATGCAAAAGTCTCCCATCACTTGGCAACTCACTAGGCTCGAGCATTTGGAAATTGGTGAGCTACCTATAGCGGAGTACACAAGAAGTGATATTCATACCCTCTCATCACTTCCTAATATATCTATATTAAGGATATGGACAGAAGGACACCTAGAGTGCCAAAATTTGATACGGGGATACTTAAGTACCAAAAGTTGGGTAAGCGACACTTAAATGCCAAAATTGAGGCAAAATGGATGAGGTAAGTGCTAACGGCAAGAAAATCCGGTTAAAATACTGACGTGATGATTTTCCAGTGAGGCAAGTGCAAAATGACGAGTGCAAAATGACGTTATTTTGTATGCTGACGTGGCTAGATAGGTGAAAAAACGATGTCATTTTATTACTGAGGTGACTAAATAAGTAATATAAAAATTAATTAAATTAAATTTAAAACCAATTTTTTTTTTTTAAAGATTAACAGTTGCTAAGGGCTTCCAGCCCTCGTCGACGTCGGGAAGGGCCGACAACGATAGGGGGAGGTAGGGGCCGACGATCCCAACCGACCTGTGATGAGGGCCTATGAGCCCTTGTCTAGATTTTGGGTGAGGGTCGCAGCCCTCCCCCAGCCAGGCCAAGGGCTGTTATTGTCTGGGGGTTGCCCCATCGGACGACGGCCCTTGGCCTGGTCAGGCAAGGGCCGATGACTCTCTTCGGATCTAGGGGAGGGCCGTGACCCTCGCCCCAAATCTAGGCGATGACTTGTAGGTCCTCACCGCCGATTGGCCGGGTCACTGGCCCTTGGCTAGAGCTTGACAACCTCGGCTGACCCTCCCCACATCGTCGCCAGCCCTTCCCTGCGACAGTGGGGAGGCAACGGTGGCGATAGTTGAGCCCTCAATAGCTGTTCATATTCTTCCTTTTTTTTTAATAAAAAAAATGGTTTTAAATTAAGTTTAATTAATTTTAAAATTCAAATTCAAATTCACACGAAAACGACATCGTTTTTGCATTTTTTTTATTGAGTTAGTTCTCCTGCTAGCCACATATGCAAACAATATTAATTAAAAAATCGTCACATAGGATTTCTGAAGGGGTTCATCGGAGGTGGCATTCAAGTGTCCCATTAAAAAAAAAAAAAGTGGCACTTAAGTGTCAATTTCCTAACTTTTGGCACCTAAGTGTCTCATTGTATCAAGTTTTGACACTTGGGCTATTCTTTTCTCTAGGATGTGGGAGTGTCCTAATTTGGAAAGGATTCCATCACTTGCACATCTCAAGGAGTTGAAAACTCCCAAATTCCCATGGGAGCCGTTGGAGACGTTAATTGCCACTACTGAATTCATACCCTCTCATCACTTGTACATCTCAACGTTGGGGAAGAAGTGGCGCAGTAGGGGGTTGCCGGATGAGGGAGCCTGCAGTGATTTGCAGTGCAGCAGCTTCGTGGCCAGCTAAGGAGGAGTGTGGTCGTTGGGGGAAGGAGCAGCTCGTCAGGAGGTAAAGAAAGCAACAACAGGAACGTTGTCAAGGCGCAGCCAGGAATTGGGCACAGGGTTCAGTCAAGACTAGGTGCAAGCGGGTACAAAGCTCAGCCAGGGACCAGGCGCAGCCAGGAGCAGAGCCGGCAGCGACTCCTTTTGTCTCCTTCTCTTTTCTTCTCAAGTGTGTTTCGTTGTGTGTTATGAGAATGAACTTGCCGACCTGGAATTATGAGGCATAAGTATGTATTTATAGTATTAACCTAGGTTGATTAGCTGGCTTGGCTCTAGCCTTGTTGAAATAACGTGCTATGATAAACTATTTCTTTCATTAATTGAAGCACTCATGGGCTAACTTAGATCAATTATGACTCAATGGCCTTTCCTCTTAGCAAATTTCGGCCAACCCTAGTCTGTAAGGGTTTAGCAAAATTTTGCGTGTTCATGGGCTGAATCAGGCTCAAAACCTTAAATAAATTCCACCTCTAATTAAATAGGCCGAACCTAGCTCAATTAAAGCTTGGAGCTCCCCTTTTCAACTTGTAATTTTCGGCTACTGTTGCACTCCCCATGCTTGGCCGAATTTTGCTTGTTGTGGGCCTCCGTCCACGCAATTGACTCAAGCCCATTCACCACCACTGCTTCAATGCAATTCATGAGTTTATCTATTACTAATAACGCAACAGCTCCTAAGAGACTACATGCTATTTAATTAATCTAGTTTAACTATCAACACCGGTTTACGAAATGGCTTTCTGTTTTGATTGCGGGTTCTTGGAGAAAGATATTGGTTGATATTGCTCATATTACTATGAAGAGAACCCATTGAAGATGGAGTATGTATACTATTGTTGGCACATTTTTCTAGAACAAACCACTAGTTGATATAGGTAGTAGACCTAGCCGGGGTAAACTTAGTCACCTTTGTCACGGGCATTAAGCTTGATCATAGTTAGATGATGAATATTAGATTAGCTGATGGAATTGACTACTAACGTATGATTTGAGGAGATCTATCAATAAATAGACCATTGATAGGTTATTTGTTATTGTTGAGTGGTTTTATTAACTAATCTCGTATGTAAAAAGTTTTGTTGAAAAATTATTATACTTTTTCGACATTTTATGTATATCTTATATTGAAAATGAAATGATGAGTCATGATATCATTTTGTAACGATACATAGTGAATGTTTGATTTGCTTAGAAGAAATGTATTACTCACTAAGCATGATAGCTCATTCCTTCAACTTACTTGTTTTTCTGGTTCTTCAACAAACCACGAATAGGATGAGAACATTATTGTAGTAGGACTTTTGGATGGTGGAGATTTTTTTTTTTTTTTTTTTTTTGTAGGAGTTGTATATAGTTATAATGATTTATTGAGTTTATGGTTTGTAGGATGTGTGTATATATCATTTTGGTAAATAATAGAAAACTCTGATATGGTAATCAGGTGACTTTTTTTTTTTTTATCAAATACATAATTTATAAATGTATATATTTTGAAAAAAGGTTGAGTATGTAACATCTGAAACTGCGTCCTTTGGGAGAAATGACGGCTATTTTTGATGAGTTGGGGTGTGACAATATATACTTAAATAATGAGATAACTCTCTCAGCGGGATAATTTGACTTCGGAAGATACTGACTTGGTCATTGAAAAGACAGAACTGCCAAAATATCAAATGAATGTTAGGAAAAGAAAAGAAGAGAGAGTGTGGGGAAAGGTAGACAACAAAATGGTCTAGCTAAGCGCAAAAATCGCCGTCTTCTTGATGTTGCTCACTACCTTATGTTTCACATACATCTACTGAAAACTTTTTTGTGGCCATGTTGCTCACTACCTTATATATATGGAGCAACCTCCAAGGTTTGTTGCTCAAGGGGAGAATCTAGTATGTCATTTACATAAGGCATTGTATGGACTAAAGCAATCTCTTAGTGCTTGATTTAGTAGGTTCAATGATTCTATTATCAAGTTTGGATTAAAGCAATGTCAAGTAGATCGTTCAATCTTTAATTCTATCTCCTTAGTTATGTGTATTCTTCTGGTGGTATATGTGGATGATATTATCACTACTGGTAGTGATTCGAATGGTATCCAACGACTTAAATAATTTCTACATACATAGTTCAGTACTAAGGATATGGGACGTCTATGGTATTTCCTGGGTATCGAGATTGCCTACTCGCATAAAGGTATTAATTTAACCCGGTGAAAATATGTACTTGATATCTTGATGAGGTTGGGCTTATTGGAGCAAAACCAATTGATACTTTTATGGAACTCAATGTGAAACTTGATGCATAACATGGAGGATTCTTACATGATCTAGTGAAATATCGAAGATTGGTTGGTAAACTGAATTATCTTATTGTCACGAGACATCATGTATCTTTTGCTATCAATGTTGTAAGTTAATTCATGAGTTATCCTCGGACTACTCACTGGGATGCTATGCTTCAGATTGTCAAATACTTGAAAGGAGCACCAAGTAAAGGACTATATTCAAGAATTATGACCATATGAATATCATAGGTTTCTCTTATGCAGATTGGGCCGGATGTCCTACTAGTAGAAGATCTACGTCATGTTATTGTGTATTCCTTCGAGGTAATTTGGTTGCTTGGAAGAGCAAGAAACAAAATGTAGAGTAAGTACACTAGAAATGCAAAAAAAAATTGTGTAAGGCACTCATTTTGATACCAAAAGTTTATTTTGGATCATTTAAGTGCCAATTTTTTTTTAAAAAACGATCATTTCAGTGCCAACACCAACCTGATTGGCCGAAAATCCAACGTGGCAATTTTTTTATTAATTTTTGAAGCTGACGTAGCTCACCAAGAAGTATAGTAAAAACCTTAAATCCCAAAATTAAAGAGAACCGGAAGTTCAAAATCCTAAATCCATAATTTAAGTGCCTACTTTGATTTTCTCCTAAAATTATCAGCTCAATCTTGCAAATGGAGAATAGAAACTTGAACAGTGGCTCACATTCGCTCCAAAAAAAACGAATTAGATGGTGAGTGTTTTTATTATTGTGGGCTACCAAGTTCGAGAAGAACATCTTGGACTCGGTTGAATCTCAAGAGAAGATTCCATAGATGCGACATATATAGAAAAAGCTTGAAGTGTAGATGTTTCCAATGCATTGATGCGAAATTCTCTAGTTGGGCGGCAGAGATGATTTTGGAGTTACTTGAAGACCGACATCAACCTCCACCTACATCAATGGACGAGTTGGAGGATGTCAACTCAATGCAAGCTCAAATGAAAGGTTTAACATCTTTAATCAGCCATTTAAAGAAGGAGATTTTAAGGCAAAAGGAAACTTTTATTGAGCGTTGATTGTATTGTTATTCTTTTGTGTAGTCTATTCAAATGTGAAGTGAGTAATAAGAAAAAAGTGTGTATGTCTATTATAGTCGAAGACGTAGAATATATACTTTTATTGGGTTATTTGTAAGTAAAGTGTGCTATTGGTTTGCTGCGGTTTTTGTATGGAATAAAAGGTTTCATTACAATCTATGGTCAAATGAAAGGTTTTTAAAAGTTTTTTTGCTTAGTTATGTATTGTCAATATTTATTTTGCTTAGTTTTTGCTTTAGATGTAATTCTTAGCTGCATTTTTTGTTTGGTAATGGTTTGCCGGTTTGCTGCAACTATTATTGCAAATTATGGTGAAATTAAAAGATGGTGATAAATTCACAATTATTTAAGTGTCAATTGTTGTTAAAAATGTGATCACTTGTGTTGCACAAGTTTTAAAAATAGAACATGTTAGTTTCAAATGTCACTTGACTTGCACCGGTCGTTGTGCATCTTATTACACCAGTTGGGTTGGTGGTACATATTGTTCTTACATTAGCCCATACAAGTGTTGATGCAACAAGATGCACCAGCACCCAAAATTACACCAAAGTTGTGCCGATGCATCTTGTTCTTGCACCAACACTTATATGTGCTTGAGCAAAAGAATGTAGCGCCTACAACTACGCCAAAGCATACTGGTGTATTTTGTCTTTGCACCAGCATATACAACCAGCACCCACAACTTCAATCAACAACAATATATACACACATCACTTCTAAAAACAACATCAACCTCAAAACAACGTTGCATCGGTAGTAAAATTTTTTTACAACAAAACAACCCCATTTGAATTATCAATCGAAACCAAGACAAGAGAAAATAACAAAAACAGCCATTGCCACTAACATTGATTGATTCTTTACAAAGAAAAAATATATCTAACTTCGCTCCCTAATCACTCAAGGTTCAGCACCCTCATAAAAAAAACAATGTCAATATGCACCCTCCTAAAAAAATAATGGCAGCAACTCCTATCGATGAAGATACAATGTCTAACACCCTCCTAAAAAAAACATAAAAGGATACCATGTCCACCACCCTCCTATCAGTCAATATACATAATACCCTCACCTCATTTTCCTTATGGAGCTTTGAATTGATTCATAATCCAAGCACTCTTTCGAACTAGACATGTAGGTTCTTTAATTGGCCTTTCTGTCACATCCTTTTCCTTGTTCTTGGCAGCGGCTATTTTCTTTCTAGGTGTCATGTGTTAGTCCATAGGATCACTATTACTCCCATGATCAATCGATTGAAATGAAACTAGTGCTGGGTTCTTTTTTTGTGGCTGTTTTGGAGCTGTAGCCACCATCTTCTTCTTTGGAGTACTATTCTTTAGCTATGCCCTTGATTCTTGAGTTGGCCACTTGAGAGAAAAGCACCTCCAAAGTTCTCCTAGGCTATAAGAACATAGCCATATTATCAACCAAATTAATTAAAGTATCACAAATTAAATATATGAGCCCTACAAATCTTACATTCAAAATAAGTCATTCCAGTATGTTCATATGTTAAATCCCATAATGATATTACCTTAATCTTTTTCCAATAGCCCCTTCTATTCGTTGTGGTGTGTCACTTTCAACAGCAACCTTTAGGGAAGCAACTTGTGCAACTTGTGCAGTTGCTCATCTTCTCACCTAGAAACATATAATTAAATTAAATTTTAGCCATAAAAAACAAATACAGCGATGTACAACTTATAATATATTTTTTCCTCATTTGTTCAACAATGGACTCAATTGTTGTTATTGTTGTCTTACCTGTACCAGTCCATATTCCTACACTTGAGCCTACAATAAGGCCTTTTGTTGACCCTTTATTAGGCCCTACAACAGTGCACTGTATTGAGACTATGGCCAACTAAAACAAATAATTGGTCAACTAAATAGAGAAAATTTTTCAAATTAATTACAAGTGCATGACAAAGGAAAATGATAAGAGAAGCAAAATATGGTCATACCATCAAAGTTTATCGAATACGAACTAAAAAGTTCTAAGGCAAAGATGATACTTACCTTACAGCAGGGCTTTCTGTCCTCCCTCTAGTAAGTCCAATAACAAGCTCTGTAGTAGGCCTTGTTCTTAGTCCTAAATTAGCCCTTGTATTTTGTTGTTGATGTTGCTTTTTTCAGCTCACAACCTTTCTTATTATGTCATTCCTTATGACAATAGGAGCATTTCATCTTTACCCCAGTTCTACTCATCCTCTAACTTGATGCTTTTTCCTACTGCATTCTTCGTCTCCCTTTTGGCTTTCTTATTTGCTTCTTCAGTAGCAAAGGTTGAGGGCCTTCACGATTTATTTGCTTCTAAAATATACTACTTCTGATAGGCTGCATTATGAATTGGTATGAAGTAAGGTATGATTTTCTTTTTTCTTTTTGTATCAATCATCTAGATAATCCTTTGAGTTTTGCTGCTTCATCTGAATGGCACAAATGTCACGGGCACGAGGAATTCCATTTAATTACCAGGCTCGGCATGGACACTTTCTTCTATCTAGATTAACAACATACTTCTCAATATTTTTAAGGGGTAAGTACATTATCAGTGCCAAAAGTTGTGTACGGTGCTCACTTTAATGCCAAAAGTTTATTTTGGATCACTTAAGTGCCAACAAGTTTGAAAAACGATCATTTTAGTGCCAACTCCTATCTGGTTGGTCAGAAATCCGACGTGGCACTTTTTTTTATTAATTTTTGAAACTGATGTGGCTCGCCGGAGAGTACAATCGGCATTTAAACAACAAAACGACGCTATTTGGTGTCTCTCCCCTAATTCAAAACCCTAAATCCCCAAATTGGTGTCTCTCCCCTTCAACAGCCCACATCCTTGACCTCCGCCTCCACTGGTGATGGGCCAGTCGCCGTCCTCAATAGCCCCCACGCTCAGCGGCCGTGGCTCCGACCCCGACCCCAACCCCAACAATGGCCACTCGGCGGCCAAGTCAAAGGCCGTGATTTGGCTGGTGCTCGGGGAGGCCACCGACGAGTGCGCCGCCCCCAATCTTTCCCTCTCCATCTCCGATCTCCCCAACGAGTGCCTAGCCTACGTCTTCCAATACCTAGGCTCCGATGATCAAGGTCGGTGCTCCCTCGTGTGCCGCCGCTGGCTCGCGATCAAAGGCCAGAGTCGCCAGAGGCTCGCCCTCCACGCCCACTTGGAGCTGTTGGACGCGGTCTCGGCGCTGTTCGTGCGGTTTGACTCGGTCACGAAGCTCGCGCTCAAGTGCGACCGCAAGTCGTTGAGCATCAGCAACGATGCGCTCGTGTTGATCTCACTCAAATGCAGGAACCTCACACGCCTCAAGCTGCGGTCGAGCAACGGAGGCCGAGCGAGCTAGGTCGGCAAACCCTAATTTTAATCCCTAAATAAAAAACATCCCCAAATGAGTTGTGCGACGTCGTTTTTGTGAGGCCATCCACTTGGGACGGCAAAACGACATCGTTTTCTTAAGGAGGACGGAAGACGACATCATTTTAAAGTCATGTCTATTTTTTTTAAAAAATATAAAAGCCACGTAATCATTTTGGCCGGAATCTCTCGCTGGTGGCACCAAAGTGATCATTTTTCCTCTGATTTGGCACTTAAGTGATCCAACAAAAACTTTTGGCACCAAAATGAGCGTCGTACACAACTTTTGGCACTAATAATGTACTTACCCCTAATTTTTAATGATCTCATATTTATTATCTCCATTCCAAAGTGTATGGCAAATCTACTAATAGCAACGTTCGCATCCAATCTCTTCACAATTCTAGGACCACAATCTTTAATCCACTTTGTAGCTTTATCTCTTTACTTATGCAGTCTAGTCATGACCATAACTCGAATATCATCAAGCATGCTGAAGATTGGTTTGTACGTAGCCTCTAAAATTATCATTGAAAACTTCACTGAGATTGTTGTCAATGATATCGCATTTGAACTCTTCACTAAAGAAGGTCCAACACCAGTACTTAGCTTCTGTTTGGAAGAGTGCATCAAAATCTTCATTCATCAACTACGACAATGCCTGTTTAACTAATTTGAAATCAGCCATGTTGGTACTCTTCACTTTTTGCTAGAACTGCTTTTGTAGCTTATCTCCTTTGAAGTTCTTTGACTAGTTTGCGTATATGTCCTTCGCGCACATTCTATGCTTAGCATATGGCATCAACTCAGCTAATGCAGGAACGAGTCCCTACAAAAATTCAAACCAACAAATACAAGTTAGAAAAAATATGTAAGTAATTAATATTTAAAGGGAATTAATTGACAATGATATTACCTTATGTTGGTTACTCATGAATGCCCATCCTCCCCCATCGGTTATCTCAATGTTAACCATTAAATTTTTGAGGAACCACAACCACATATCCTTGTTCTCTATCTTCACTATTGCCAAAGTTATTAGAAACATTTAATTGTTGGCATCTCTCCCTATAATAGCCAACAACTCCCGTTTGCATAAACATTTCAGAAAGCATCCATCCAATTCCACAACTCTTCTATAACCAGCCGAAAAGCCCCGCTTGCATGTATCAAAACAGATATAAAATCTATCAAATCTAGGCTCACAATTAGGTAGTGACATCTCCACAACTTCTACATACACCATACTTGATAGGTTTTGAGGCATACATTTGCTAGCATAATCCCATACCTATGCATATTCTTTCTTATATCGACTCATCAATATTTTCATCACTCTCAGCTTAGCTCTCTTATATTGATTCTTCAATACATTAACCCCAAATTGCTTCTTCACTAATAGCCGAAACTAAGGACTCTTGATCTTGGGCATTACTTTGACAGTATTGAAAAAATGTTTCGACAACTACATACTTGTTATCATTCTATTAAGTATGC
This sequence comes from Eucalyptus pauciflora, assembly GCA_007663325.1. Classification (NCBI taxonomy): domain Eukaryota; kingdom Viridiplantae; phylum Streptophyta; class Magnoliopsida; order Myrtales; family Myrtaceae; genus Eucalyptus; species Eucalyptus pauciflora. The sequence continues at coordinate 579,728 of VMYD01000333.1, read as the reverse complement.
TCCTCCTGGAATGATCTAATCTAGAATGACCCATTCCTACTGAGCACGTCATAGAGCTTCCATGGATAATTGGGTTGTAAGCACTTAACCCTGACAAATTGCTTCATATTTCTGATGAATTTAATGCTCCTTTATTCAGCAATGGAGCTCTTGACAATAGTTTCTTTTAATTGTTTAGCATTGTCAAGTTTCATGTCCACATACAAAATAGGTTTACGAACAGTTGGATTGTAGGAAGGGTACTTACTTTTTTTTCTACACGCGGGTTCTTCATCATTATTGCCAAGCTCATTCTTCGAACCAATAATTTTATCATTGCTACTTTCTTTATCTTCACTTCTATTACTTTCAATTGGAGCTCCATCTCTGTTTATTTGCTTAGGTCTTTTTTTAAAGCTACAAATTTTTTTTTTGAGAAATTCCCTTTGCTTTTGTCTTGACTGTGCAAGTTCATCATTATCTTCGTCACTTGGGAAATTTATTGTTGCCAAATATTCATCTTTCGATTCACTAAATACAACAACTTTCTATTATAATCTAATGAAGTCTTCATCGTCCACATCTTCACCCGATATTTTAGGACATTTCCCCGTTTGCTCATCTCTATTAATATGACTTGTCTCCCTCTCCTCCCTCACTTGTCTCTCATTTTGCCCTCCATCTAACCTAAACTCATCCCCGACTTAATTACTCGCTTGAGTAGGATCCTTCACGTCTCCTCTTTTAGTGGTTTGCTCATCCTCATCCTCATCCTCATCCTCACTATCATCATCATCACTATAATACTCAACATATACATTAGCTTCATCACCGTGAAGATAATGGCAAATGATATTCTTAATACCATTATCATCATTAAAAAATCTCAAACCATCATTCAATTCCTTCCCAGGAACATAATAATGCAGTTTTTGCACTTCACATCGTAAAAAATAAATCCCTCACAAAATCAATATGTGATGGCTTTCCAACATTGACATAGATAGTACATTCATTGGCATTGGCATATTCCCGGTCATTGCGCCAATAACAAACTCCCCACCATAGCAAACAATGACGTCTACATAATTCCTGTCCACGTTGATGCTGCACCCAATGAGGTAAAAAAAGTCATTAATTTTTGGGACCACATAGTAGAATTAGCAACTTTACATGCAAGTCCTTGTTGTTTTATCGAAAAGAATAAAAGCAACCAATTTATTCAATTTGGTCCCCTTATAGAAACAAAGGAAGCCAAATTGAATAAATAAATTGATGTCCCTACCACTCATTTTTCAATTCAATCTCATTCGGTCCCCTACAGAAGTAGTCCAACTAATTAAACAAACTGAGGTCCACCATTGTTTCCCTCCAAGCCGAGCCCTCATTTTCCCCTTTGCGCCCTACTTTTTTTATTCGGTCCCCATAAAAGAAACCGAATCATGTTATTAAACAAAAGTGAGGTTCCCACCACTTTTTCCACCACTTTTCCTCCAAGCCAGCCCTTAATTTGTCTCCACGCCTTAATTTATTTGTCGGAACCCTAAATTTTCCACCCAATCGATGACAAAAATGAGTGAGTGAGAGTTGGGGACACAACCACCAATCGATGGCGAACGAAGGCACAACTATGATGGTGGTTGAGCCATGGTGGGCGAGCAACAGTGGGGGAGCAAGCTATGGTCGGCGTTGGGCGAGGGTCGAAGTTCGTATGCATATGACTAACCCTATTTCACTCCCCCTTCAGCGACGCCGTTTTGGTCACATGAGCTATGTAGCGTCGTTTTTGCAAGGGAGTCCATGTATGATGGCAAAATGACGTTGTTTCTTAGGGAGAAATGAAAATGGCATATTTTTTGTCATTCCATGTGGACTGCCTTCTTAAATTTTTGCCACGTTTTTTTTTTTTTAATATAAAAGTCACGTAACCAATTCGGTCAGAATCTCTCATTAGTGGCACAAAAGTGATCTTTTTTCATCTGATTTGGCACTTAAGTGTCCAGCAGAAACTTTTGGCATCAAAGTAAGCGTCGGACACAACTTTTGGTACTTCTAGTGTACTTACCCCAACAAAATGTAGTTTCTCAATCAAATGCTGAAGCAGAATATAGAGCAATGGCACATGTGACAGGTGAATTGTTTTGGTTGAGGATGCCGTTATCATAAATTGGGATGTCGACATTAGAACCATCGATACTATGTTATGATAATCAATTAGCTATTCATATTGCAAACAATTCTATCTTCCATGAGCGAACTAAGCACATTGAGGTTGATTGTCACTTTATATAAGAAACGGGAGATTACTCTTCAACATATAGGGATAGAGGATCAAGTTACAGACATCTTTACTAAGTCCTTACAGGAGAATATAGTGGATTTTTTATGTAACAAGTTGGGATTGTTTAATAACTACATCTCAACTTGAGGGGGAGTGGTAAGAAATAATAATGATAGGGGTAAAATACTCCATAGTTATTTTGTATTGAAAGAGTTACCAATATATATTCTTGTAATCCTCTTGATTAAGATAATACAATACAGAATTTTATTCCCTCCAACATCCTTAAACATGAAGCATTGCAAAACATTTGTTGCAAGCACTGTGTTCCCTGAAAGCATTGAAGGAGCTTCTCACTGATGGGACCAAAATAGAAAGACTTCATTTCAAGGAAGGCTCTTTGTCAACACTCTCAGTGCTTGCGACTATGAAGCATTGGGTGAAGTCACTGACTCCATTGGATTGTTAAAGAATCTTCGGAAGCTTACTTTAAGAAGTTGCAAAGGGCTAAGAGAACTTCCACCTGTCATTGGAAAGCTTGTTCTGCTGCAGGAAATGGACCTATCTTACACCTTAATCATGGAATTACCTTCTTCTGTCAAGGATTTGAAAAATCTCGAGGTGCTAAAGATGGTTCATACTTACCTTGACGAATTTCCTGAAGCTGTAAAAGATCTTCAGGAGCTTAAAGAGTTGGATTTCACCCACTGTAGAAATTTGAGTGGACATTGCGACATGATAGGATTGTTTTCTTCGATTATCTTCAGAATAAAGTGCACCAGTTTTTCTCACGTGCTTGCCAGAGGTTATGGGCAATGCAGTCTCTACATCTATGCAGACGGTGTAATAATCTTGCTCTGGCTCAGACCTTGTTATTAACAAAATGCAGATGAACCTGTGCATGTCATGCCTTAGTCATGAAGGTCAAAACAAGGCATGTCTTAGAAATTTCTTATCCACGCGGGCTTAAACAATTAAGTGGATAACTGAGAAAGTTGACTTTGTCAACTGCTCTTCTGTTGACAAATTACATGTCTACTGATGTCAGAGCTATTTCTTTCCATCAGGGTGCATGATTGATGTCCAACTATGTTTTCAAGAGCTTGAACTAGAAGATTTTTAGGACGTTTGAAGTACAAGTTATTCAATGAAGAAAGAAAGATATTGTATTGGAAAGACACTACTCTTTGCTCCTTTATTTTTCCCTTTTGTGCTTGGAGAGACTTCTTTTGACAGCATGTATCTGGACCCTCTATTATAGTTTACTACTTGCAATCTTTATATGTTGAAAATATCTCAAACCATATAGTATCTTTGTATTAGCTTGTTCCATCATCTTTGCAACTGGTTCTGTTTTCACTTCCTTGACGTCACATGATTGGCAGGGGTCACTTTAGTTGTTTTTGTCTCTTATGTCTACCAACTTATTGAGTCTTTTGTATGTAATTTTGGTTCCTTCCTTCTCTTTCTTTTCTTTTCTTCTTCTTTTTCTGCATAGGGCTATTATCAGCAGCACGAAAAAGTAAAGGATTTTTATCACATTAGTTCAGACATACCAATACCATGATCCCCATCTTAGGACTACAAGCATATACTGCCACATTCAATTTTGAAGTGATAGAGGCCAAAGCAGAGGGAATTGATTTGGAAATGCAAGAGATTGAGTTTGAATGACCTAATGCTAATTCCTGGGTTTGCTGCTTGCAGCATCCTATGATTTAATTCAGATTGTGCATAGGTGCCAGATGCAAAACAAGTCTTGAGGAAACTTGGGCAAGCTGTTGCTAAACCCAACTGTACTTCCTAGTTCTAGACATTTTTACTTGATATCACGTTATTTTCTCGTTGTTATAACGGTCCTCTCACTAGCTCTGTCAGGTTCTAAATTTTCTAATACTCATAGCACCTCTTCACTGTTGTTGGTTTGTCAACAATCAAATGCTAGGACCGAATAATCTTTCTGTTGAAGCTTGCACTGCCTTGTCATTCATTTTCATTTTCCTGTAAATGGTTTTTGCAAGTTCGTGAATTCACTCATGAACCTAGATATTATAGGAAAGTTGTCCCTCTTCAAAGATCCTGACCTCCAGAGATGAACGGTCCAGGTGCTCTTTTTGGTTGTAGGAATGGAGCTACACGTTGTGTTTGGAAAATAAAGACAGGCCACAGCTTATGAGGGTATCAGTATTCCATAGGGTAGATATTGTGAACGCACCACGTGGGATGACGAATATGAAGTGACGGCAGGAGTTTTTAACATTGTAGAAAATGTGGCATGATGTGAAACTGGAACAAGCAAAATGCAAACGGTTAGGGCTGTCTTCGCACCTATGTCCTGGTTAATGGATCGATTGCACAGGCCTTGGCTTCTTGCTTAATTTGAAACAGAAAACTTAGGGCCAGAGTTGTAGTGTCAGTTCAGAATACATATTGAGGATACAATGTCATCCTGGACCAAACCATGAAAATTTGGTGGCGCAAACCTAATTAGAAAGCAGCAAATCCATACTTAAAGTAGACACGGTAATAGCCCATTGGGTTTACCGGGTCGTGAACCATTTGAGTTCTTTGCTTCAAGATGGTTGTCGTTCCGGGATGCTTCAGGCTAGGGTTCGCTTTGAGAAATCATCGCGTAAATGCTTCTCGAACGGGGATGACACCTTGGGTACATGAAGCGCTCCTTTATTTTTCCTTCAAGGACCAAGTTCGCAGACTCTTCAACGAATGAGAACAGGTCGTAGGATGTAGAAAGATTTTGTTTCATGGGTGGACACTAGTTGTACAAGAATCATTTTCTGGTTTTCTTGTGTTTTAACACAATCAACAATACTAATTAAGAAAAGTCCTTAGCAAGACCACTAGATTTAACCGGTTTGAATAGCTCGAGTATGGGTTGATCAAATTTTGATCTGTTCAAAATAATATATTTACGACGTAGATCCATATTGACCAAAACACACAACCTACTCTGATCGGACTGTCGAGTCTATAAGAAGCAAGTTAAAACTTGAATTCGGCATCCAAATATAGGATTAATCACCAAGGATATGACTAATAGTTAGTGTTCTGCACAAGATGAAAATGAAATCTCAATTATTACTATAACGTCCATATGTTGTGGCTAACTATACAATATAGAAGGGGGGTTGAATAGGTTGAGTGTTGAAGGATTAAAATTTTTTGTGGCATATCAACTAATCAACACTGTTAGACCCAAAAAAAAAAAAAAAACTAATCAACACTCGAGATGGTGTTTTAGACAAAGTGGTATTTGTGATGCTAGTAAGTAAATTAGTGTAGAATAAACGGATCACACATAGATGTATAGTGAATCGACTTATGACCAGGCCTACATCTACTCTTAGACTAATGGCCTTATTAGTGACTAGATTCCACTAATAATTGGCAATGCAAGTTACAATTAGCTAGTGTAGGTCTCTTCACTTAATAGATCATATTATTGGGATACAAGAACACAAAACTTACTTTTATACCCTTGACTACAAGTTATTAGAGTGTCAAACCAAATACGAAGATGTTTATAGATAAGGACCAATGAAGATTTATAGCTTAGAAGACAATAATAGTATTTCACGTATTTTATTCTTCCAGCCAATTCTCTTCACTGCTCCTTATATATTGTACGGTCTTCAATAGGATGATTAGCTAGCTGTTTGAGAGTCGCTATGAGGTTCTTTGTCAGTATCGGGATTGCTCTTGCAATCGCTACACTAATCATAGTAGGTTTCCCAAAATGTGTACTGCTATCTTGTCTTAAAAATCTACCAGCTGCTTTTCTTATACTTGTCCCGGTTTATCAGTTACGAAATCTAGAGTTTTAACATGTTCGCGCAAAGCGCTCTCTCTTTTCCTCTTTCCTCCTCTTCCCTTCTTTCTTTCCCTCTCCCTCTTTCTCTCTTTCCTTTTCTTTTTCTCGAGAGCGAGCTCTCAATTTCCTTTTAAACCTAGCGTCCACTTTTCCGTGTTCCGTTGACTAAGTCAACATTTTTCCTTCCACCTTTAACTTGTTGACCAGCGCTATTACATGGTTTATGGCCGATTCGTGTGGATGTGTGGTAGATAAGATTGACAATGTTCGGATGTAATGACCCACCTTGATTCGTGTATGCGCAGAGATGAGAATTTGTATATGATCTGTTTTCATATGCAAACTAATATATGCCAAGAATTCGTGAATGATTAAATTTTGTTGACACCCAAATGTACCTTTGCGGGCACGTGTAAGGCACGGGGGATAGAAAATCTTGAAACAGTCATCACAACCATATATGGACTGTAATTAACATTGGCCCAGCCCATGATATAATTAAATATTTTTGAGGATTTCTGGGATGTGTTTGGACAGATCAAAACAAGTAATATCACGATGAGCAATAGAGCACCACGTGTCAAAGCCGAAGATCAATGAGGAACACGCAACCTTGGCTATGAAAATAGACGGGAAAAGGTTAAGTGACGCCAAACTCGAAGGAGGAGCGGTTAATTCTTGCTGGGCAAGTCATGACAGTTGTCGAACGAGTATGGATAAGACGGCTCAGCTTGAAACGTGGAATGACTCTTGAGGCAGAAGTAACCAACTACTGACGATTACCAAATTAATCTATAAGTACCACAAGCCATCTAATAGAGAATCCCCAAACAACACACAAAACTACTTTATATTGCCTTTATCTTTACTTAGTCTTAGACTAGCTATAACTTAAGATTTTTGTCATAGATTTAATTCCAACGAGTGTCTAAATCTTGGGAAGTGTTGTCATGAGATTTCAATGCTAATCCATTATCTAGCGTCATTGATTAGATTATGGCATTGTGTCCTTATTATCATCTAGAGACGGTGTTCATTAGGCATTGCTTCAGTTCAGCGTCGTCGATTAGATTCCAACGTTGTGTCCATATATGCATCCAAGAGCAGTGTGTACTAGGTGTTGTCACCACTGTCCAGTGTCGTTGATGAGATTCCAACGTTGTGTCCTTATACCTATCTTAGACCGTGGCTTACTGGGTGTTCACCACTACTCAACGTTATTGATTAAATTTCAACGTTGTGTCCTTGAACTTAGTAGAAAGTGGTGTTTTGTTAGACGTCTTACTTGAGCCTAGCATTGTTGAAGTGTCTTCGCTATTGTATAGACTACTTTCATTTTAATGGGCTTTCATTATTATGTGAAGTGGGTCTCAAAAATATCATTAATTAATTTCAACGTTGATTATCATTGGTACCGAATGTACGACAGGCCAGCGACTTCTTTAATCGCAAGATTATAAAGTATATAATCCTGTTCGCATAATCCTCTCTATCCAAAACCAATACAGAATCTAAGTCTTCTTCAATAAAAACCAAAATATAACACTTGATGAAAGATTTTTTGTTGCGGAATCCAAAATCGATGAAGCAAGTTTATTATGGGTGGGGGAAAAAAGGTTTACACTAGCATTGTTGTTTGCGAGTCGCGTGCAAGAAGTTCTGTCACAACGGCCAACTCGCTTGCTACATTTGCGTGCCGCCAATTGCGGTTATTCAAATTTGCTTCTTCCCCAATAAATCATTTAAAGAGTTGGATTGCAATTCTGAACTGGCATGGATTTACACGAACAAAGAAACATGCTAATACAAGTTGTCGTGATCATTGAATAAGAAGGCAGTTTAATTGCCAGCTTTGGGAATGAGTTAGAGTTTGTGTGTTTGGTAAAGATCACTGGCTAATGTAACACTACAGCGAGTAGAGGCCTGCTTGTGAATAGGAAGTTGTTCATGTTCTGTTCTTAATTATATCTGATCTTTTTAGGCGGCAATATTTTTCTGATAATCTGTTGTGTTTAACATAGATACCATGCGATCACAAGTGCGTATTATCGAGGTGTGGTGGGTGCTTCATTAGTATATGATATCACTCGGCACGTCATGTTCGAGAATGTGGAGAGATGGCTAAAGGAACTCCGAGACCACATGGAGGCCAACATCGTGATCATGCTCGTTGGGAACAAGGCGGACCTGCGCCATCTCCGTGCCGTCTCTGTCGATGATGCCAAAGCGTTCGCCGAGCAAGAGCACACCTTCTTCATGGAGACATCTGCATTGGAGGCGCTCAATGTCGAGAATGCCTTCACGGAAGTGTTGACTCAGATCTACCGTGTGGTAAGCAGGAAAGCTCTTGACGTCGGCGACGACCCTGCAGCACTGCCAAAGGGACAGACCATCAACGTTGGTAACAGGGACGATGTCTCGGCCGTCAAGAAGGCCGGTTGTTGCTCGTCATGAGAAATTGTGGTGTGAAAGTGCTTTGCTCTTCATAGCATTGTCTTTCCAATAGAGGGGGAGTGACACTGAAGACGGACATCATCGGTCATCATGTATACAAAAACTTAGACACTGTTATAGCATATTAATGTTAGCTAAATTTATTGCACTTAAAAACAAATGATTTTGGCAGATACTCTTTCCTTATTGTTTGCTTCCTGTTCTTTCTTTTTTCCTTTGTGAACTTATTCTGCTGGGTTTCTACACATGTTTCTGAAAAGCATTACCTATTATTCATAATCCAAGTATGGTTCATTATCTGCAATTACTAAAAGCATCATCATGATGAGTAATTATTCTAAGTGCATTTGTAGGAGACTTTGTTACGTGTAGCCTGTATTAACACTAGTTCTGTTACCGGATATAACGAATCCTGAAGATTGTCAGAAATCATTTGTGAAGCCTGGAACTCCGGCTATTCCTTTGGAAAAACTTTGTTCGGAATAATAGAACATGTCTTAAGTGATATTCACTAGTCGGAGTATAACAACATTGTCTAACACAAGACGTCCAGTGGAGGTACTGAGTTCTGAGTTACAGCAACTTATAAATAGCAATGGAGCTATGCATGATAAGGACAGAGAAGCTTACCTTAAACCTCGAGAAGAGAAACCGTGGTGCCGAGAGGGAGTGTATTGGGGTACAAGGGCTCAAATTAATTTGTTGCACAGGGAAATAGAAAAAACGAAACTCTTCCATGTGACTACCATTCAAAAAGGACAGCGAAACAGATTCTCTATTCTCAAGATTCCATACGACACTGTAGAGAACCCCGACAGATAAAACAAATGACACTGTAGTATTTCAGGAGTTATACTTTTGTAGGATGTTGCAATTTGTTTCCAGGACTTGATCAGCGTCCTATTCTTGTGACTGAGGACATGAATAGCTCCCTAACTCAAGCTGTCAAGCTGGATTAAGTGAAATAGGCTGTTTCTGAACTTAGATTTCTTGGAGCACCTGGGCCTGATGGAATAAATGCTCTGTTTTAAAGAGAGAATTGGGACCCTCAATCCTCTGTTGTACAGAACACTAATTACTCTGATTCCTAAAGTCCCTACCCCTGAAAGCCTTGATCCATATCATCCTATAGGCTTATGCAGTTTCGCACACAAAGTTATTGCAAAAGCGTAGGCTAAAAGGCTCAAGCCATGGCTTCCTGAGTTGATTATGCCCAAGCAAAGTGCTTTGGTGTAAGGGAGACAAATACAAGGTAACATCTTGTTAGAGCTGGAATTAATTCATCAATTAAGGAGAAGAAAAAGGAGGAAAGTGTTCGGGGCTATCCTGAACTTGACGTCAAGAAAGCCTATGATAGGATATAGTGGTATTTTATTGAAGAGTGTATAAAGAAATGAGTTCTGTGGAAACTTGGGTGATATGGATAACATTACGTGTGAAGACTATAACTTTTAATGTTAAGTAAAACCGGCAACCTTTTCTATATCTATCCAGAATATTAAAAAAAAAAAATCTATATAAATATACAATAAAGTCTATTCTTTTTCACACAACCCAATAACAAAAACTAGGAGGTCAAAACACCTAACTCGGGTGTTGACATCTATTATTGTCTTAATTGAAAATCTTAACATTCAAAAATGTAATTAGCAATTATGCAAGTTGCGATGGTACTTAATGCCAATAGTTTAGTGTGAGTATTTGTTATCCCAAATCATAATATTGATGCATCTACATGGCAGTTAATTTATCGAGTACACAGGCCATGGTTCCTTGCTTAATTAAAATCAGAAAATTTAGGGCCACAATGGTAGTCTCAATTTTCAGAATACACATTGAAAATACAATGCCATCCTAGATTCTGATGAATAACTTTACCACTTGACATCTTGAATCTTTTTTCCTTATAAAGATACGGTTTCTTCGGAAAAAATCAATAGAACTTAGGGTTCTCATCATGATTTAAGGTTGTTTACAATTCAGGTTGGCTCACTTGGGATGTCTTGGGCTAACACCTAACTTTTTTTTAGTTACTTACATACAAATTTAACCAAAATTAAATATGGGTGATTTTTACAATCGTAACCCGCCAATCGTATAGATACGATTGGAGGGAGTTCTGAAGACTATTGGCCGTCCAGCCTTGGCCCGAAAGAACCTTGAAATGTGGGTTTCAAAAACAAAATAAAGCTTAGACAATCTGGGCTTTTAATGACAACTTTGTTGGGTGCAACGTGGGCGGGCTGTTGGCCCAATCACACTGCAAACTTCGTGCGAACATGCCCAATGGAGGCTCTGTGGCTGGGGGCTGAGGTGCCAGAAATCTTCTTTCTGTGCAGGATGTAGTCAAGTTCGAAACCTCTTTATTTTGCCATCCTAGACACTTCTCTAAAGATGCAATATAGCGCGAACTTCTCCCTTGAAACAACTCTCAAAATTGACTCCGAGTGCATTCGGATTGATCAAAGTGTATAGAAGCGAAGGGTTGTGATAACCTTGAGGGAAATCTTCCTTCTATTAGGTAAAATAAAATAGGAGGCAAAATGAAGCAACTACTGGTTTTTGCGGCTCATATTTCATCACCAAACAAAGTGTCAGTCACACAAACAGAGAGAGTCATGCATGGAGAGTTGGAAAATCAAAAGGGGGAGATCAGATTACATTCATTTGAGAAGGTTTAGGACTACGTCTGCTAAGAAGTATCAGACTTAGATTGTACTTTGTTCAAAGCTTTTATGATGCTGGTTAATTATATGATAGTCACTTGCTTGTTTGTTTGCATAGTTTTTACAATTAGATCAATGTGAGAAATAGTAGGTCTCTTCCTTGCATGATTTTCTCTCCTGGCACTTAACTCGGCTGCTGATATTGCTGAAACCAACTCGCTGGGCTTCCATTTATATATATTCAGAGGATGAGCCCATAGACAATCCTACATCTGACAAGTTGGCCCATGAGTGAGCTTTCTTGGGTTTCGTACAAGCGATGTGCGCTTCTTCAGGTCCCTGGAAACTTGTGAATGGCCGATAGGAAATGTTAAAAAGTGATGATAATCATTCCGGGTCTTTTTTTTTTTCTGGCTAGAAATAAATTTTTCTATTTTTATTTTTCAGATGAGTTTTTAAATAAAACTACAAGTCTAATGACAACACAAAATTTATGTTCCTAAAATAAAAACTAATTTGATAGACCTCCTCAAAATATCCAATGGCAAGTGGCGGATGGCAGCAAAAGGCAAGGGGCAAATAATGAGAAGATTTTTTATTTTTCATTTCTATTTCAAAAATAGAAAAATAAAAAATTTCTATTTCTTACTTATGCTCTAAACATATTCCTGAGAAAAAAAAAAGAAAAATAGAGAAATAAAATGTTTATAATTCGCCCTCTAAGTATATTAAACTCGGTTCGCAAAATTTATTTACGTGACACACTATAATTATGTGTCAAATATGGTTTGCATATTCGAATGCTCACGTGTGATCTACTACATTTTTTTTTGGGGGTCGAATCTACTACATTATTGACATACCAGATTTTGTATTTAATAGTGCTACTAGTTGGCTCAACTAGTGAATGTACCTAGCTAATAACCTACTGTTCATAAAAAGAAATTCAATGTCATATCGCGTTATTAGTTTAGAAGTACATATATGACTTGAAAGATAACGAATTAACATAAACCGGTGATAAAATCTTTAACATCACGATTATGGAGCACACTATCTTACTGTTTTGCCGAAATTTGCATAATGAAGAAATATATTTCCCTGAAAGTTTTTAAATTTTTTATTAGAAGATACAGGTCTTGTGATAATTCGGGACCTGACCATTGGTACATAAGGAAATCGATAACTTCAATTTAAATTGAAAGTTCACAAATTTTGCCAAAATTTAATTGATGACAAATGTTGATGACATAAAGATGCAGCATCGGGATTTAATTGACAGTGAAGCACCCAGGAACTACAACGGAGATACATACCAAAATTTTATCGAAGAGAGAGTATCTGGAATCTATAGCCATAACTATAGTGCAAAAATTGTAAGATAACAAGTTTTGCTTGTCATGTCAGGGGACTTCAGAAGACAAACATCTGGTATTTATAGAGTTCACAACATATTTGCCTATGAGTAATGTTGTACTTTAGCTGGTACGTCTATGATGGGGTGCGATTGGACGCACCGTTTCAAATTGAAACGTTATGATGGAAAGACGCTAATGGAGAGGTACGAAGGGAGATGTATATATTCCTCCTGAACACAACCGTTGGAAATGTTGTTAGATCATTTGCACCAAAATCTCTCTCAATTTTCATCATCAAATAAGAAGGCATTCCATTTCAATTTTGCAAGAACAGTTTGCATTTACGCCGTGGAAATCGGGTGCTTTCCTCATGATCGCATCCAGACCGACATGAGGTAGCGTTGTTCGTGATTGATTCGCAATTCAACGTTCGTTCCGGGGCTATTTGCTGTTTGCGCATTGGAATCAGGTAACTCGTCTTCCGCCGACTCGAATTCCTTCATTGGTATCAGAGCCCGATCGTGATTTCTGCCTTGTTTCTCATTGAGTTTTTTCTCATTTACCATTTGATATTGAGATCAAGAGATTGTATTCTACACTGTTTGGATGTCTAATGGTCGGAATTGCCATATGAGAAACTCAAAATCGAACCGAAGCAAAGAACGGCTTAGGGGTCGCGTACACCCGTACGGTTTTGGCCATTTTTCGAAATAATTTTTTGGCCAAAATCAATTTTTGAATATACAGGGTGATAGAGCTCGTTGAGACGAGTCTGGTGATGGGTTGAGCGCCGCCGTATGACGCTGCACGCGCCCACACGCGCAGCCAGAAGCCGCTGCGCGTGGGCGCCACGTGCCTGAAGCGCTAGTAAAGTCAGCGTGTGCGCCACACGCGTCGGTCAGCAAACCGGCGGGTGCGCATCACGCACTAGTCGGCGAACCGACGCGTGATGACGTCACTGTGACGTCACCGCTGGTGGTAGTTAGCTGGCCGATCACCAGCCGGCGACCCGACCTGACCTGCGACCTAACCCGTTGACCCGACCCGACCGACCCATTGACCGTTGACTCGACTGGTCAACGGTCGAAACGGTCAGGCCGGTCGGACTGGCCAGGAGCCCTTTTGGCTCGCTGGAGCGTGCGCCACACGCGCCGCGCACTCAGGCGGTGCGTGGGGGCACGTGGGGGCTTCAATTGGAGCATGGTCAGTGGCGTTGGGTTCGTATGGATGTCCTCTACACTCTGGTATAATTATTTTGCATTTTTGAATTTTATAAATGTATGAAAATGTGTAGGGAACCCTATGTACGGGTATTTTTTGGGGTTTAATGCAGTTTATTCATTTGTAGCTTGTATTTTCTTGTGATTTAGGAAATACAGTAGCTAACTTGTGTGCAAATGATGTTATATATGCTGTGTAAAGCTTGGTTCAATGATATGATGTATATGTTTTAATATACTTGCAATTTTCTAGGTTCTAGAAAATTAGAATAATGGTAGGAATTCCAGTACATGTTGAATTGCAATTTTAATTATAGTTGAAGCATGATTGTTGTTTATACGTTGGTTATTATCATGCTATGTTTTTGTGTTAAGTAAAAATGTAGAAATTACATAAGGTCATGTAATTATTTTTCCTAGTGGGAGTTCGTAGGTGGGTAGAATTGAAAGGAGTTCTCACCTAGAACTTTAAATTTGCGCAAATTAAACTAATTAATGATAATAGAATAATTGTACATAAAAGTTGATTGGGAACATTGTGAACTTTTGCTTTTGTGTCTTTTGTTGAATTATCATTAATTTAGTTTGTCTTTGCTACAAATTAAATATGTGTGTTACTCTGTATAGTGTGCTAGTATTGATTCTGCATTTATTATGTCAATGTGTTATAGCAATTGAATATGGCTTCGGCATCCAAGACCATTGTGGCTGACCTCAATAAGGGTGAGAAGCTGAACGATGACAATTATGATATTTGGCACCAAAAGGTTCAGTACATCCTTGAGGAGCAAGAGGTTTTGGAAACCCTCAACCATACCATGGATGAACTTGAGCATGGAACTTCAGCTCAACACAGGAGAGATCTGGAAGCTTATCAAGTTTGGAAAAAGAAAAATAGCATTGCTCGCATTACGTTGTTGAGCTGTATGTAATATGATCTCATGTGTGAGTTTGAAAGTTATGATAAAGCTCAAGCTATGTGGGTTGCCTTGAAGGAAAAGTTTGGGGGTACATCTGCCACTAAGCTGAGGAGACTCACCATCAAGTTTGACATATTTCGAAAGCGCCTAAATGTAACGATGAGGCAGTATCTTCGGGAGATGTCAAACATGATCCGTGAGCTGAAGTCGGTAGGTCACTCCCTTACTGATGAATAGCATGTTCATGCTGTTATAAGGTCTCTTCCTAATAATTGGGAACATATGAAGATCGATATGATGCATAATGAGAACATCGTCACTTTTGATGATATTGCGCGTCATTTGGAATTAGAGGATGAGCGCCTAGAGGCTGCGAAATCCTCTACCCATGCTTATGTTGCTGAATCGAGTTCGCATAAAGTTTCGGGCTTCAAGCACAAGAGGAATCTTCAGTTCAACAATAAAGGGAAGATGACTGAGCAGGGACCCAAGAGGGCTAAGATCTTTCGGCGCAAGAAGCGTGGTGGGAAGAAGGACAAGGCCAAGATGGAGTGCTACAATTGTGGCAAGATGGGTCACTTTGCTCGTGAATGCACTGAGCCGAAAAAGGTACCCTATTACTCAATTACTTTGAGTAATGCTTTTGTTTCTAGTACTGTAATGCTTGCTGAATCTCATCCAATGTGGGCTGTAGACTCAGGAGTATCAGACCATGTAGCTAGAGATCGAGAAGCATTTGTGGAGTATCGTCGAATACCGCCTGGAAGAAGATGGATATATGTTGGGAATAACTCAAGAGTTGAAATGAAGGGTATCGGCACATGTAAATTAATCTTACGTGGTGGTCGATACCTATTCCTGCATGATGTCCTTTATACTCCAGATATTCGACGAAACTTAGTCTCTGTAGTTGTTCTTCTTAGCTTAGGTTATGTATTGAATTTCCATGATGATTGTGTTGACATTTTGTATGGAACAGTTTATTATGGTTCAGGTCATGTATCGAATGGTTTTATGGTGTTAGACATTGACTATGATCAGTACAATGTTAATGTTAATGGTTATTTTTCTTTAATTGCATCTTCTAGTAATATTGAGATTGATGCAAATACTTGGCATGCTAGATTAGGTCACATTGGGTTGCAAAGAATGCAAAGATTAGCTAGAGAAGGCCTTTTAGGGTCACTCACTAATGTTGATCTGCCCGTATGTGAACATTGTCTAGTGGGAAAAACAACTAGAAAACCATTTGGTAAAGGGACTAGAGCTGAATTTCCATTGCAACTCATACATTCAGACATTTGTGGTCCTTTGAATGTGAGGGCGAGGCATGGAGCCTCATATTTCATTACTTTCATAGATGACTTCAGGCATTTCGATTATGTCTTTTTGATCTCCCATAAGTCAGAAGCATTAGACTGCTTTAAATGATATATGACGATGGTAAAGAATCAGTTGAACAGAACGATAAAGGCATTGAGAATTGATCGCGGACGTGAGTATCTATCGGAGCAATTCAAGGCTCTTTGTGATGAAAAGGGAATTGTACGACAATTGACTATTCCTAGTACTCCACAACAAAATGGGGTAGCTGAGAAAAGGAATAGAACCCTATTGGAAATGGTTAGGTCTATGATGGCGCAAGCAAATTTACCTATATCTTTTTGGGGAGATGCATTATTGACTGCTGCCTATGTACTTAACCGAGTGTCCTCAAAATTGGTCACTTCCACCCCTTATGAATTATGGACTGGTAGAAAACTAGACTTAAGTAGTCTATGTCCATGGGGATGTGCAGCTTATGTTCATGAATCTTCCCATAAATATGGCAAATTAGGTCCTAGAGGGAAGAAATGTATCTTTATAAGATATTCTGAACACTCCAAAGGGCATGTGTTCATAGGTGAACAAGCTGATGGGAGTGTGACCGAAAATGAGTCACGAGATGTCACGTTCTTGGAGAACGATTTTCCTAATAGAGGTGAGATTGATAAGGATTTCCAATTATATGAGATGGAAGATCTTAATAATACACACACTAATGTTATGGAGGGAAATGAAGATTTACCTCAACATGATAGATCTAGTGGGAGTGTTGCATCATCTGGCGAATTGAATTCAAGAGAAATTCAGTTGCGTAAAAGTAATCGTAAAAGTATTCATCGTCGTCGTTTTGAGATTGAAGGGGAAGCATTTATGATTGCTCATAAAGATGATGCCGAGCCTAAGACTGTTCAAGAGGCTCTCTCATCCTCTGATAAGGAAGAATGGAGAAAAGCTTTGCAAGACGAGATGGAGTCAATGAGGAAAAATCATGTCTGGGACTTGGTTGATCTACCACCCAATCGTAAGGCTATTGGAAACAAATAGGTCTTTAAGATTAAGCAAAGGGCGGATGGATCCATTGAAAAGTATAAGGTTCGTCTTGCGGCGAAATGTTATACTCAATAAGAGGGTATAGACTATGAGGAAACTTTTTTACCTGTTATAGGGTTTGTCTCAATACGCCTTATTCTAGCCATCGTTGCACATTTGGACCTTGAATTACATCAAATGGATGTAAATACGGCATTTCTCAATGGAGAACTAGATGAGGAAATTTATATGAAACAACCAATAAGTTTCATAGCTAAAGGACAAGACCATAAAGTTTGCAAACTGCATCGCTCAATATATGGCCTTAAGCAATCATCTAGACAGTGGTATCTTCGTTTTCATCGAGCCATAACAACTTTTGGTTTCACGATGATTGAAGAAGATCACTGTGTATATGTCAAGCAGTCCAAAGATAAATTTGTGATTTTATCACTTTATGTGGACGATATTCTGTTGGCTGGAAATGACAAGGTTATGGTAATCACCATAAAAGAATGGTTGTCCTCCAATTTTGAAATGAAGGACATGGGAGAAGCTGCTTATATATTAGGAGTTAAGATCGAAAGAGATCGTTCAAGGAAACTCCTTACTTTATCACAAGAGTCTTATATTATGAAGATTCTTGATCGTTTCAATATGCAGCACTGTAATCCCATTGATACCCCTGTCATGCAAGGTGAAGGCCTAAGTACTGAGATGTGTTCTAAGACTCCAGAAGAAATTAAAATGATGGAAACTGTTCTTTACTCTAGTGCGATCGAAAGTTTGATGTATGCTATGATGTGTACTCGATCCGATATATGTTATGCCGTGGGATTGGTGAGCCGATATCAATCAAATCCCGGTCAAGCACACTGGAAAGCAGTGAAGAGGATCCTGAGATACTTGAAGGGCACCATGGTCTATCGACTTTGTTACCAAGGGAATGATTTACGCCTATTGGGTTACTCAGATGCTGATTGGGGTAGAGACCTTGATGAGCGTAAATCAACTTATGGATATGCGTTCTTGCTTAATGGAGGTGCAATTTCTTGGAATAGTAAGAAATAGACATGCACAGCCTTGTCTACTATGGAGGCTGAATTTATTGTGTGTTCTGTCGCAGTGCAAGAAGTAGTATGGCTAAAATGTTTCTTTGAAAATTTAGCCACTGTCACTGAGGTTCCAAGACTGGTAACAGTTTATAGCGATAGTCAAGTAGCCATTGCCTATGTGAAAGATCCCATGTATCATCGAAGGACGAAGCACATTGACATAAAGAATAACTTTTATAGCGCAGAAAGAAGTGATTCTACAATACATTTCAACCAATAGAATGATTAAGGCTATTCCAAGAGACATATTCTTAACCCACAGGATGTCACTAGGTTTTCGTAGAATGTGATATTTGTTATTGTAGAGAATCATTGTTTCATGTATTTATGGACATATGTATTGTATTTGTTTGTATATTAATAACTTGGTGTTTTATCAAAAAGTACAAATCTATTATGAGACTAGCATAAGCACACATATATTATTGAAAAGTATGTCAGCAGGTAATGATTGGCTCACTCACACGAGCAATTGCCTCAAGTGCTATAGTTAGCACGTTGAGATAAGACGTTATGTACAAATTAGATGCTGAAGAGCAAGTCTGGTACATAAAATATGTCACCTTAATTGGAGTCAAGATGAGGTTTGTGATTTGTTTATAATAAGACCGAACATGATAGCCCCACAATCATGTATGCCTGTAAGATGCCGGATGCGAGTACTTAATTGGGCGCTATAGAAAGCGAGCTAATATAGCACTCGAGCTAAACATGAGTACGTGAGAAGCACGTGACTATGTTTAGGCTAAGATCCGTATAGTGGATATATTTAATAAATGACATACACTCTTATAGAAAGAGAAATCCACTATAGCATGTAATTCATACTATATGTGCATTGTTCGACCGACAAGGGAAGGTGAGTAAAATTATCCCTATTTACTCATCGTGTGAGCCCTTGAAGTAATTTATAATTTACCTCAATTTGTGCCCTATGTTACTTCTGACTATGTTCTCGAAATGAAAGATCAATGTTGCTACTTTAGCATGTTACGGGCGGTCATGAATATATATGGCCTATGGGACGTGTCTAGGAAAGCAGTTGTTCTAAAATTGAGAGAGACATGAGTGCGAAGGAAGACTATTGTTGTTTTACATCTATCACATGTATTTACTGGACGACCAATTATATCGCCTTATGTGGTTGCGAATATAATTGTAAATACATGGTGTTTTGAGGATAATCAAGTATAGCTTTTAAGGGATAGGTATACTTGAATTGATGTAACAAAATATATCTGGGGCACTGTGAGACATCAATTGTTTATTTCTTTTTCAGGGTTGTAGCCATTATGTCATCCTTAACATGTGCATAATTTGAGCTCCCAAGTGCAGATGTACTCACTGGTCGCACGGCTTACTTGCCAGTATGAATTGTTCTGTAAAGTCGATGAATGTTGAACGCCTTGCCTTATATTCTTGATAGAGAGCTATCAAGCCCATCATGTCCGAGTGGGAGATGTTGTACTTTAGCTGGTACGTCCATGATGGGGTGCGATTGGACGCACCGTTTCAAGTTGAAATGTTACGATGGAAAGACGCTAATGGAGGGGTACGAAGGGAGACGTATATATTCCTCCCGAACACAACCGTTGGAAATGTTGTCAGATCATTTGCACCAAAATATCTCTCAATTTTCATCATCAAATAAGAAGGCATTCCATTTCAATTTTGCAAGAACAGTTTGCATTTACACCGTGGAAATCGGGTGCTTTCCTCGTGATCGCATCCAGACCGACGTGAGGTAGCGTTGTTCATGATTGATTCGCAATTCAACGTTCGTTCCGGGGCTATTTGCTGTTTGCGCATTGGAATCAGGTAAGTCGTCTTCCGCCGACTCGAATTCCTTCATAATTTTTCTACTGATTTAATCATGTTTCCTTATCTTCGAGAATCTTGGCCTCACATTCTCACATGGCCATGATCTTATCTTGAGTTGGTTGTTCCCTTAAAATCGTGCCTTGATCTCTCACGCTTGTTTGTTGCTGAGTTAACTTTATTCTTCTTCCACGATTGTTGGACTTCATTGCCTTATCCACCAGTAATTTCCAATACGAAATACCAAAATTGAGTTTAGCACCCTCAAGACATTCAGTCTTTATTTGGTTTCTCAATTGGTAATTTGACATCCTTTTAATCAGTATCTTTCCCGATCAACTCTATCATGATAATCATCAACTGGACGCTATTGTATATTGACAACTGGTCCATGGTTATCGATATATATTGACAATTGGTCCATGGTCATCAATATGGACAAATGTTCTTATGGTCACCAACAATAGTCCACAAATCCAATGTTGACAACTGCTCTTCCTTAAGGCACGTAATTACTCATGTTGGCGACCTGATTAATTTTTGGTGCGAGCAACAACACTTGTCTAGTGGATATTCTAGTGGATATTCGGTGATTACAAAGAAGCCGACACACGCGTCTCACTCTTCTTAGGATATTCTAGTGGATATTCTCTCAAGTTGGACCTTGTGTCTCAATTCTCTCAAGATATTCAGTTGGATATTCTCCCAAGCTAGCCCGCACATCTCAATTTGAGTTTAGTTGAAATTAAATACCCAAGTAATGTGAGGGAGTAAGTAAAGGTCCACCAAAATTTGGATATGTATGAACCGAATTTGTGGTTAGTTGTACTTGGTGGTATAATGAATCGAATCCTTATGATGTGCCTCCTTCACTTATGCATACCCTTATTCTTCAATTGAGAAGCCTACCCATGTGTTTTTCATTGAAGTTATAGGTCAACTCTAACTCATACCCAGTGATGACAAATCCAAAGTTAGAAGATTCTTATTGTTTTGAGATCTGCACATGAAAGGAAAATATTCTTATGGTGTTGAGAAAACTCCTATTAGGTTTTGAAGTTGACAAAACTTTCATTTACTTATTCTTATTCTTACTCTGAGGAATATTAGACTTCTGTATTATATCGTGGAATGCTGTCAAAGTTTATTTTACATCAGAAGTCTTTCCCACTTTGATGAAGATATATATTGAACTCAAGTCAAGAACGGAGATATAATTATACTTAGGATTATTGATCGTTCAACAAGGATTTAGTACGTGCAAGATATATTTGGCTTTCTAGCGGATAATCTTACTTACCTTTTCTAAATATATTGATGAAGTCAATGACGGATTGATAAAATCAATTTCGAAGACAAGTTCTTTTTTGGGAAGCATCTACTTATGAGAACCTAGATTCTGATTGTATGGGCGACTAGGATCATCAGATTTTTACCTCAATCTTCAAACGGCTATAAGATTTTCTTAAGTGATTCTGTCCAATGGGTTGATTGGAAGAAAATCCTTTGGAAAGTGCCAACGGTTAGAAAGACATGGAGGAGTATTTAAGGAGGTCATTCGATCCATTTGAGAGAGAGTGTGAGAATTAAAATTTCAAAGTTTGTGAAAGGGGCTAGTGAATATACCTAGAGGGGGGAGGGGGTGAATATGTGTATAAAAGAATTTTCGCAGGACTAAAAAAGATATTTTTGGTTTCAGTATATGTTGACCATAAGACATAATTCAACTTTTAAAAGAATGAACAACTAGTAAGCATAAATAAGAAGTTTAGGGATAAGAGAAAATAAACATAGAGTTTAAAGTGGTTCGGCTTAATCCAAGCCTACGTTCACTCTCCCGTACTAACAGTCCATCGGCTGGATTTCACTATGAATCAAAAGAGTCGTTACAATATCACGTCCTTGATTCCATAGTGTAGAGACTTTGCTACACTTTCTCAAGGTCTCACAAGTATCTAAACTCTCTTTTGAGTACAAATTTCTCGCTCAACAATTGACTCAACAAAGAATAAGGAGTTTTAGACTTTGGAATTTCTCTATCACGCACACACTTGAATAACTAGAGCTTCTTCCTTATATACTCCTCCATGCCTTCATGTCCGTTGGCACCTTTCAAAGGAGTTCTTCCAATCTACCCGTTGGACATAATCAATTAGGGAGATCTCAAGTTACTTAAGGAATATGATGATAGCTCACCAATCCTGCTCGCCCATACAATCAGGATCTAGGTTTCTATAAGTAGAACCTTCCAAATATACCTTGCCAATCAACGAATCCAATTTACTCGTATCAAATTCAAAACGAATGAAAGATCTTGAGATGCTATCTCCAGCCGTGAGAAATTTCTTTAGCCGCTCGAATCAAATCCATAAATAAATACTCAATTCTGGATAAGTCTTCTTCGTCGGTCTAGTAACTGTCATTGATGGCAGACTTTAAAACTTGAATCTGACGGTCTTCAGACTTTGACGGAAGAGTCTACAAGTCTTCAGATTAGACTGATGGAAACGTTTTTTCAACTTCAAAACACATAAGGAAGTTTTCTCCAACAATCTCCCCCCTTTTGATGGTGATAAAACTTTTCTACAGATTTGGAAATTTTTGACCTGCAAGACAATACTCAAGCAAACAAGGATATCTCATAAAAGATAAATGAGTTATGATAAATATAGTGTCGAATCTACATCCATAGGAAATTGGTTAGTCCTGTAAAAACAATTATCTTTGCCATGAGTACCAACAATGCTTAAGATACTGCAAATGATCAAACCACAATCCAAAAATCACAATAATCCAAAAGTCACAACCACACAACCAGACAAAAGTTAATTAAAGTCTAAAAAACAAATATGTCAAATCAAATCTGCACTTCTCCCCATTTTTGTTAGCATTAAAAAAGAGGTAGAGACGAAAACGAGAAATAGGTTAAGATTGTTTTGGAATGCGAATTAGCTGAAAATCTCCCATTGACTTGACAGTCTCCTCCAGCTTTCTTAGATCCTCCTTTAGTTTTGCCAATTCCTCACCCTTGGCAGTTGCTTGAACTTGAAGATTAAGGGCCTGAACTTGATTGAGCAAAGATTCTGAAGAGGCTTGATAAGTATTCTGCATATTCTGAAATTCGTATCCCAAGGCATAAATTTGACCTCGCATCTCCATAGGAATATAAAGCAGTCTTCTAAAGTCTGCTGTGTTGTCAGTTTGAGTGCTGGCTTCAGCATGACCAGATAGTTGGGATGATGGCACATCAGCATGAGCATCCAGATTTGGAGATGATGCCTCATGACCTTCTTCAGGGAAGTGAGAAGCATATACATCTTCTGGATTTGTAGGAGAACGACTGACATCATCACTAGTAAAAGCAAGTGAAGGAGTACCTCTTTTCTCAGCAGCTCCCCCTGTTTCAGTGCCTTCAGGTGGAGAGAAGTACTCTTCATGTTCCGTTTCTTCTTCAGTGACATGATGACCTTGTTCTCATTGTTGCTCTTTCTTTGCATCTCCTTTTTCCTCCGTTTCCTTCCTTATCGATTCCCTTTCTTCACTCCCATTCTTTGTTTCTTCTGGGTCTTCTCTATCCCCTGTCTCTAGAATAGAACGCTGCAACTTCCTTAAGACAAGAGCGGAAATGGTAACATCATCATCATCTTCATCCTGCAAGATGATCGCTCTTCTTCTTTTAGATGGAGCTGTCACAGGCTCCTTGCCTTTCCGCTTTGCAGCCACAGAGTCTTGATGAGATTGGATAGGAGTCTTCTCCTTAAATTTTTCTAGAGCCTTGTTTAGCTCTTTCAGACGCATCTTTGAAACCATCTTCAGCCCTACCACCATTTGATCACATGTCCGAACACACAGAATTTTTGGAGGCTGAATGTTAAAGTGTTTGAATAGCTGAGTAACAAGTGCTGAATAGGGAAGTTGACCCTTGTCCTTCACCATTGATCTATACATGTGAAACATGATAGTGTGCGGCAGAGAGAACTTTTTACCCATGTCCTTCAGCATGGATATACCCATGTCCGAGCTGTTCGTCTTGCTCTCACTTTTCATGGTCGCAAAGGTTTACCAGTAGTAGCAAGAATAGCATTGTTAGATACTCGATTTTTGGAATACCAGCATGCTTGTATTGGTACTGTCCAAACTTCTCTAAATGCTAGAATGGTCTTCGTGACTTTGTATCCAAACTTCAATATCGCTCTATCAAACCCCCAATTGCTTTCCTTTTTGAAAGTCTAGGTTCAGCTCACTGGAACTCCTCAAATTTCTGACTCTATTGTAGCAACACTGCATTATCAAATGGTTTATTGTGTGCAAAATCATGCCCTTGATCTAAACTTCCACAATGGAAATGAAGATGCTTTATTCATCTCCATGCAAAATGATCAAGCATCTTGCATACATGTTCCTAGACAGATCCCGAAAGAAAAACTATCCGAGCTCCTTCAAGAGATTTGGATTACCAACTATGAAAAGTTGCATAAGCACAACAAGCCCTTCCAGTCATCAAACTTTGAGTTTGTCAGGAAAAAGGATGGAAGTGTCTCCATCAAATTTGGCAAGGAAAAGAAAGAAAGTCCTTCTATCTTCCAGACTCTTTTCATGATTGAACCATGTGTTCCAGAATCCATTTCCGAGCCAGATCCAAAGAAACTTGTTCGACATTTTAATAGCAATGGACATCTTGTCCATTCCTATAAGGACATATTTGGTCACTGTTTCTGGGATCCTTTTTGCCAATGCTCTTATTGCACAAACTCTCCCGACGAAGTAAACCCTGATGATATACCTCGACGGAAGTGCAAAAAGCCAAAAGATCCAATATACCAAAGGTACTTAAACGAAGACCCCTCCATTGATACTCTTGGGGACTGTGATAAGTACTAGTTTATGGTTTCTTATGCACCAACACCCCAGCCAGAGTTCGTTATGCCACTACCACCATCACCTCCTCCGTCTCCCCCTCCAAAACCTCCTCAGAAAAAACTGGCTCTTTCCTTGTTTTATAAGCCAATCCTAAAATGGGCCTAGAAACACTCCTACTCACTTGAAACTCCAGTAGAAACACCACCCACTTCTTCCATCGCCATGTTCCAAGAAGCAGACTTTCCTCCTCTTGTTCGAGAAAATTCTAAACTCTCGTTTCCTACTCTAGAGGAATTCATAGATCCACAAGGCAGATATCAGCATACACCTAAAATACCTGCCCCCACTGATGTGGATGAACATGGAAGACAGAAAAGGATTCCTGCTGCTGAAGCTATCCTAAATTGGCAATCAGAGACTCTTTTAGCACAAAACAATGCTTTCAAAGCAATTGATTCCAAGATTGGATATGTGCAACAAGATCTTCCAAAGCATGATGAGACCACCAAGAAGATGCTTTTTGAGTTCCCAAAGAGGCTTCATGCCTTGGAATCGGGACAACATCTAGGGTATCACTATCTCGAAAGCCCTAAGCCAGAAATAGAAAAACTCAAGTGGCAGATCCAGATCCTTGAAGAAGGAAAGTTCAATCAATTCAATCCATATCCAATTCTAGTACGGACAGAGTATTCACCTCCACCACCTCAAACGTCCATCTTTGCTAATATAGCACAAGATCCTTACAGAAAGGAAACAAGTGTGGCAGAAATGCGAAGCCGTCTTAAGGAATTGGATCGAGTAAAGAAAGAAAGAGGAAAAGAGAAAGCACTGTGTCGTGACCTAATTTTTCGGGTTCACCACCTAAAACTAGGTTGATAGACTACTAAATCTTTAAGCTTAGCTCGGGCTCTCCCAAGCCCATAACAATCGCGACTTAAGGTTTTAACATGCAAAAGATTATTATCTAAGAGTCGCCACTAATCAGTTTAGGATAGGTCGATTAGACACCTAAGTAAAATAACGGGAGGATTATCTTACTCCTACGAACTAGAGATTTTCGGTACGGGGACTTGGTTACACTAGACTATCTCAGTGCCCTTTCAGTACCATTTCTTTTTAATTTTAAAAATGGTTTGCAGGCAGCTTGATTTGATTTTAATTTAGCTTCCTAACGTGTGAGGTGATCATACAGGTGCGCATACCACCAATTTAACACTCAAGAAAGTAATTAAATAATGCAAAACATACATTAACGCAACGAAAGTATCTGCAATATTAGATCAGAATTCACATCAACAATCCTAGATATGATTCCTAATTAACAAGCAATCAATTTTTTGTTTTAACTTTATTTAATGAAAATCATGACTTATGCGATGCATGTCACTATTCTAACATGAAATGATATGATAACATGACCAAAATTGTATGACATAAATAAGCATGCAATTTATCCTAAAGCATGAAATGAATTCATTCTAATTCTTTTATATTTTCCATGAAATTTGAAATTAAAGAAATGCAAGAATTAAATATGCAATCTAAATTACCTAATTCTAATGACATGCCATGCAATGCAATGACGTACAAAATTATCTCAACTAAAATGACATGTAACATGCAATTTATTATGTGAGCTATATGTCACGCGACATTTATTAAATGACTTAGTCTAATGATATGGAAGTTCTAATTAAATGAACTTAATAAAAACTAAATGATGTGCATTTGATATTTCTATTTTTTGAAAATGCAATCTATCCTAAAAATTGAAATTAACTTATGCAAAGACAAATTTTGTATTTTCTTTCATGAAATTCGAATGCAAAAATGATCTAGCTAGATTAAAATTCTATCTAATTTAAACTAAGGATTAAGTCATATTAAATCCTAATTTAAACTATGACATTATCTTAACCTAACATGTAATCTATTTAATATGCAATGACGTGCGGAGCATGCCCTAATTCTACATGACATATGCATGATTTTTTTTTTATTTATAAAAATTCGAAATTTAAAATTACCAAATAATTAAATGTGCAACTAACATCCTAAATGAATATAATCTATATTCTAGATATGCAAAATAATAAGAAATATTTTTTTTTGATTTTTCTTAGTAATTTTCTAAAACAAGCATTAAATCTAAAAAAACAAGATATTCAACAAATAAAGGATTAAAATAAATGAAAAAATAACCCGTTATCTCACGGGTCAAATTAACGACTACTTTTAACTCTGAACATCAGACAAGAAATCAAAATAATTAAAAATTTGATCCGAAATCTTACGGATCAAATTAATAATTAAATTATTCAACAATTAATATATTATAAACAAATCCCCAAAAATTAACATAATTAAAAAAATGACTTGACGTCTTACGGGTCAAATTAAATAATTACAATAATTTTAGGGACAAACTCCTATGGATAATGCCTAAATATTGACATCCGAGGTTCCAATTTAAATAACTAAACTTAAAAGAAAAAGGATTTTTTTTTTGTTTTTTTCCTGTATTTTTTCCTTTTCACGCGGGGCTCATGCGTGGTGGTGGGTCTCCTATGGGCCGCTGGTCGGAGGTCCGGCAAAGGGGGGTTAGAGATGCGGCAACCGGCGTTCGGACGACTCCAGATCTGCTAGTGTCGAGCATGAGCAGAAACGAGCTGCTGCAAGGGTTGAGGCTTCGGGAGTCAGGCCGAGCTTCGGGATCTGGGGGTGGACGGTGAGGTGACCAATGCAGTTCGTTGGCTTTGTGGCTGCGGGTGGAGGGCGGTGGAGCAGAGACAGAGCAGATGCGTACGGCAGGGGCTCAGACCACCGGCAAAGGGCGTCGCGGGCCAAGAAACTCTATGTGCCGGCGTCGGTTGGAAGTGGGGCCGTCGGGTGGAGCGGCGATCGGCAAGTGGAGGCTCGGTTGTGGCATCGCTGGTGACGGTGATTTGCTGCGGTTGAGGCGCTCGGGCAGTCGCGAGGAGTCGATCGGCAATTACTGGTGCAGGCGCGGTGGGCTTCGGAGCTGGATCGGCGCGGCTTTGGCGTTGCGTGCGTCGACAACGTTGGCTGCGGAGAGGGTGGCTCGCGGCTCCTGGGTAACTCAGACGGAGGCTCGAAATTTGGTACTCGCGCAGGGGAAACTTCGCGCGGGGGGTCTTCGCGGTTGAGGCGGATCAGCAGCGACGAGCGGTGCTGGCGGGCACGAGACCGGCGCAGACGGAGGTGGCGGGTGAGAGACCGGCGCGGATGGAAGGGCATAGGCCATGGATGCGTGAGGAAGAAGATCTACAATGCTTTTTCCCCTTTTTGTTGTGTTTCTCTCTCTTCTGTTCCTCCAATGTCACTTTCTCCTTCTCACTTTCACTTTTCACCTTTTTTTTTTTTTGATTTTCAAAACCCAAGCAAAAGTCCCTTAAAACCGAACCCCCTTTTCTTCTCATGCATACGGCTTTTATAGGGAAAGGAAAATGACTTTCAATTCCTCATTTGAATCAATCTCCGCAATCTTTTTTTTTTTTCCAACTTATCCCATATTGATAAGAATCCAAAATCACGATGGAATTTTTTTTCAAATCCAAATCTTGCCAAGATCAATTGCAACATTTTTTTTAACCATATGCCCTATCCAAAAATCCATCATATCCCAACAAAATTTCAAGGTTTCTATTTTTCCATTAAATAATTTTTAATCATTAGAAAAAATGGGCTTGGGCCAAACTGCTTTTTTCGTGGGCTTAGTCCATCTAATTTAAAACTCATAACCATTAAGTCAACCCATCCGCCGTCCTAAAAATAAAAATGCAAAACATGTAAATTAAAAATAAACACACCTAAAATTAATGCTATGCAAATGAATTATAATATTTTCAAAACATAAAAGTAACCCCTAATGACTAAATGGGCCGCCAAAATTTAGGTGTCAACACACTGCCAGAATCTAGTGTTATTATACGGGAAAAGCCAGAC
Source organism: Eucalyptus pauciflora (assembly GCA_007663325.1). Lineage (NCBI taxonomy): Eukaryota > Viridiplantae > Streptophyta > Magnoliopsida > Myrtales > Myrtaceae > Eucalyptus > Eucalyptus pauciflora. Next base: position 550,907 of record VMYD01000333.1, on the reverse strand, counting down.
CGGATGATGCTGTCTAATCCATTGGAATCCTTTTTGAAGGATTTGAGTAATCAGGAACAACCTCCTGATCCTGTTATCCAGCAGACTGATCACGTCATCCTAAATAACCAGATTCTGTTTCCGGCAAAACAGACTTTCCCAAATGTCTTTGATATTGAATCAGATTCAATATCCCTCTCATCATCCTCATCTTTCTAAATCCCTGTCATTGATTCCTCTCCTATTGCACCCATAACATCATCCATATTTATGGTTGATCCTCCAGATCAAGATATGGAATCAAACTATTCCGAACATGAACTTGTTTAGACAAGAAATCTCGAACAAAATGTGTCTGAACAGTTTTTCACCATTGATAATATTCCTTATCATAAATGGCCAGAAAGACTTGAAGAATTTCATACTTGGTTGAATACATAGGCCATCACCAACCATGATATGAATGATGTCCTTTTCCAATTTGTCACAAGATTTACAGGAAGCTTTAAACTTTGGTGGAAATCAGTAGCCGAACAAGACCAAATACATTTTCTTTGCTCACCTGATTTTAGCCATGCCATCACCCTTTTATACCACTTCTTTGTTGGAAAACTCACCGATCTCATTGAGATAAAAAGGAGAGAATTCTTTGAAAGAAAGTGATGCTCTCTCCACAAAAAATACCTCGATAAGCATTATCGAGAAATGCTTAAACTCTTTTACCAGATTGGAGCTGATCAAAATCTGAAGTATGTCTACCTAACATCCATTCCCGAAGAATGATCTCAAATGGTTGAGAGATATTTTCTAGCAAAACAAAGGAGAATACAAGAGATTTCGTTGGGAGAAATCCAATAAGAAATCCATTTGTGCCTCGAAGGATTGTGTTTAAAGCGCCAGATGGTCTGAACCTACATCACAAATGACAGAGAACTCAAGACAGCCTGTTCTTGTCAGAAGCTAAAGATCAAATGCTCCAAGCAAGATTGTGATGGTACTTGTGGAAAAGCCTCTCGGAAAAAGAAGCACTTCAAGAAGTTCTGGATAAAGAAATCTAGACATGGCCCCAAGAACTTCCGAAAAAAGAAGAAGTGGCGATATCTTCGCAAAAGGAAGGATCGCACTTCGCAAAAGGAAGGATCGCACATGCCACAAGAAATCAAATTGATGCTTCATTTGCAATCAGAAAGGACATTTTGCCAAAAATTGTCCTCAAGCAAGGAAATGTAAAAATCGTCTAATACATCATATAGAGAATGAAATAGGTATTTCTCTTGACAATAATGATATTGAATATTTATTCTCTATTGATGAGGAACCATCCGAACACACTCTTTGTGGTATCCCTTGTTACCAAACTCCCAGTGAAACTAATTCGGATTCAGAGTCTGAAGATATTTTTCATATATCTCCAACTTCTCCAGAACAAAGTCATGATATATTTTCAAGCCAAACTCATTGTCCTCATTTCCTTGTGAAAATATTCACTTCAAAGTTTGCCAAGCCAATCACTGTCATTGCTCTCATAGATATTGGAACAAGTTGCTCAATCTTGGACACTAAAGTTCTCCCTGAAGAGTGTTGGACTCCTTATGTCAGATATTTCAACTTCGCTTCAGGAGATACTTTCTCCACAAATGTAAGAACTACCCCAGTAACCCTTCAGTTTTTCCCATAGTGTTCCATAACCACAAAAATCTTCGGATCCAGTCTCCCCAACAAAGATTTGATCATTGGTTGAGACATCATGACTCAGATTTCACAGCTTCACATCAATCCTGGAAAATGGCTTAAGTATAATAACCAATTTTCTGAATTTGTCAACATACAAAGACTTTTTTCCATTCAAATGAGTCTGTTAGATCCAATCATGCAGAAACTGTTAGAATCTTGTTCAGAATCTCATTTTGAATTTGCCCAAAAATGCTCTCATCCTCTATGGGAAAATCCAAAGTTCTTTGTTCACCTCCCTTTAAAAAAGAATGAAGATATAAATTCACTAAGGTGAGTCATATGGGAATGAAGCCAAAACACCTAGTTTTGGCTCAAAGGGAATGTTTAGAACTTCTGCAGCAAAGCCTCATTGAGATTTTCAATTCTCAATGGGCTTGTGAAGCCTTTTATGTCAATAAGCGTGCTGAACAGAACAGAGGAAAAATGAAACTGGTAATCAATTACCAGCCCCTTAACATTTTCCTACAAGATGACAAATTCCCTTTACCATACAGAGTTTCCCTTTTTACTGGATTAACTAAAGCCCACATCTATTCCAAATTCAACCTCAAAGTTGGATTTTGGCAATTGAGCATCTTCCTGATGACAGATCCAAGACAAGATTTTGTATTCCAAACCAACACTTCCAGTGGAAAGTACTTCCTTTTGGCCTAAAGGTAGCACCATCTCTTTTCCAAAAGGCCATGTGTCGAATTTTCCAACCAATCCTGTCTAGTGCAGTAGTATACATCGATGACATCTTGCTCTACAGTCCTGATGAGCAATCACACTACCAGCTCCTTGAGCAGTTCGCATAAATTGTTAGAAAGCATGGTCTTATGCTTTCTCAACGAAAGATGAATATTGCCTAAACAAAAATTGAATTTCTTGGTATGCACTCAACAATGGTACATACTATCCAAGGCCCACATATTGCTTAAGAACTGTTAAAATTTCCTGAAGAAAATTTCACAAAGAAAGAAGTTCAGCAATTTCTTGGGATAATTAATTATCTCAGGGATTTTATCCCAACTATTGCAAAACTGCTGATTTCACTCCAGATCATGCTGAAAAAGAATCCCCCACCTTGGGGAAAATCTCAAACTAAAGTAGTTGCTAAACTTAAGGAGATTATGCATAATCTCCCACCATTGAAGATACCATCAATAGGTAAAATAATTCTCCAAACAGATGCCAGTAATGAATATTGGGCAGCCATCTTGCTTGAAGAACTTGATGGTAAGAGACACCTCTGTGCCTACAAAAGTGGAAAGTTTTCTCAGGTTGAAATGCATTATCACTCCACCTTCAAAGAAATCTTGGCAGTCAAAAATGGAATAAAAAAGTTTGACTTCCATCTCATTGGCCATCATTTCTTGGTAGAACTAGACATGGCAACTTTCCCTCAGATGACCAAGTTCAAGTAGAAGTAGATTCCAAATTCTCAATTGCTTTGATGGGATGAATGGTTTTCAAAATACTTTTTTGAAACCAAACACATTCCTAGTAAGAAGAACGTGCTTGCTGAATTTTTGTCAAGACTTAAAGCATCAGCCGAGATTAACATGTACATCAAAAGACCTGCTTTCCATATGCTCAACCATGGAGAAAAATACAAGATTGAGAAGATCAAAGATTTGCCAAGTTGGAAATATCCCAAGGAGATTGTGGAACAAATCCAGAATGATAGCCTCACTGAGAATATGGAAAACCTCATGTGGCGATGTCACACAGACCTGTTCAGACTTAATGGAGGTTCGATTCTTTATCCCTTTGGACTAAATTCAGATTATCCGTTCATACATTCTCTAATCTGGAAGGAAGATGATTTCCCCGATCAATTTAAATGGTATTATGGTACTTGACCAATAAGTACTTAATAGCTATTGAAATTCCAACCAGAATGTTCATTGCCAATCTCACTATAATATTCTTACTCGGCAGAGGAAATGTTGAAAAAGAAAGTGATAAAAATCTCTTAGACTTTTTCAATTGGTTTCATCCTCCTACTCAATGGAAATATCTTTTGGAAAAAGAATTGAGAACCATGCAACCGAACCCTGAAGGTCACACCATTATGTTCTTTCGACGTCCATGGCATTTTACCAGAAACAATGGTAGTGTAATTGATGCCCCACATATTATAGGAACTAGATCCTATAAACCCCATTTGGACAGCAAGAAGCTCAGATTCACAAATATTATCTAGGACCTGTTGGATGTTGTGAACAACAATACCGAGAACTCCAAAGAATTTTGTGCCAGGAGAACAAGACTATTCCTGAAGATGTATGGAATTATAATGTACCCACTGCATGGGATCATTATAGTCTAGCACTAGAAGCCAAGGAAGCCCTTGAAGATTTCAAACAAGCTGCATCATCACAGGAGCACGAAATGACATATATGAATGACCCGGTGCAGTCCACTCAAGACCCTTATGCACAATGGGAAGGTCCTCTTTCCCAAGACCCCTACGATCAAGGACCTTTATCCTTATCCTCAGGCATGAACATATCCCACTATGCTCAGCCATCCAATTGGCCTCAACTAAGCATTCTTGCAGACGAAGACAGTACAAATTGGGCACAAGAGGAAGCATCCGCATCTACATCACATCAGCTGAACCAAATCCTCTCACTAGAAGATCTTGAAGCTCTTGAACAAAAGTATAAGGAACATCTTCTAGCAACAACACACAGCTCAGATGACTCGGACTATGACTACAATGCTCGTGATGGACGAGATCATTGAACAAAACCATTGTCCGTACAATGTCACTGTAGCAAGTTACTGTTCACTTTTACTGTAGTAGTAGGCTAGGGAAATCACTGTTCACTGTCATTGTTCATAGCTGTGCGAATAATTCCCTACCGGAAGTTTCCAGTGCCTCTGATTGTTCCCGGACCCGTGAGCTTGGTCCTTGTTGGTTTGTGACCTCTTATTGTCTATATAAGGCAAGGAGGATGTAATGTGTTGGGCAGAGTCCCCTGAAGTAAAGTGTGTGCTTTGTGTATCTCTCATGGCTTTCTGAACTCCCTCTTCTTCTCCAGCCTGGTAGGATCCTCTGAGAAATGCAGCTCGGGTAGGTTAGAAACGTTATCATCCTGACATCTTTGAGTGTCTCTAGGCTCTGAACTAAAGGGCAGAGTGGTTTTCTACTAAAAGGCTGTCCCTGAAGGGCTTGAATAGGAGTTGTTCGCCCACTGTGGGAAGGCATACTTGTAGAAGATTGACTCTTCCTTCCCCGGTTCTAGGTCTAGGTCTAGGTCCTATTCGAATGCTCACGTGTAATCTACTACATTATTTTTTTTTTTGGTCGAATCTACTACATTATTGACATACTAGTTTTTGTAATTAATAGTGCTACTAGTTGGCTCAACTAGTGAAGGCAAGATGTGAAATTCAGACTTGAATGAGTTCATAATTTTATTGTTTTAATAAGAAAATCTTTAGTACTTTGTTGTAACTAATCACCAATACATACTTAATGTTGTGTTAATGAGATGGGCATACATATATTGAGCATGATATATTTCTTTAATCTTTTGAACATAAATCTTCTATCATGCGAGACATCCTTAAAAAAATACGAGACTCTGCTTATTTAAATTTGGTAATCTATGTATTGAATGTACCTAGCTAATAACCTACTGTTAATAAAAAAAGGTTCAATGTCATAAAGCATTATTATTTTAGAAGCACATAAATGACTTGAAAGATAATGAAATAACACAAACTGGCAATAAATTTTTTTAACATCACAATTACGGAGCACACTATGTTAGTGTTTTGCGAAGAAATAGATTTCACTGAAAGTTTTTAATTTTTTATTAGAAGATATAGGTCTTGTGATAATTCGAGACATGATCATTGGTACATAAGGAAATCGATAACTTCAATCTAAATGGAACTGAAAGTTCACAAATTTTGCCAAAATATAATTGATGACAAATGTTGATGACATAAAGATGCAGCATCGGGATTTAATCGACAACAAAGCACCTAGAAACTACAGTGGAGATACATACCAAAATTTAATCGAAGAGAGAGTATCTGGAATCTACAGTCATAACTACAATGCAAAAATTGTAAGGGAACAAGTTTTGTTTGTCATGTGAAGGGACTTTTAGTAGACAAACACGGTATTTATAGAGTTCACAACATACTTGCTTATGAGTAGTTTTTCTACTGATTTAGTCATGTTTCCTTATCTTCGAGAATCTTGGCCTCACATTCTCACATGGCCATTCTCTTATCTTGAATTGGTTGTTCCCTTAAAATCGTGCCTTGATCTCTTGCGCTTGTTTGCTGCTGAGTTAACTTTATTATTCTTCCACGATTGTTGGACTTCATTGCCTTTTCCACTAGTAATTTCCAATACGAAATACCAAAATTGAGTTTAGCGCCCTCAAGACATTCAATCTTTATTTGGTTTCTCAATCGGTTATTTGTCAATTCCTTTTAATCCATATCTTTCCTAATTGACTCTATCATTATAATCGTCGACTAGATGCTATCGTATATTGACAATTGGTCCATGGATATATATATGGACAAATGTTCTTATGGTCACCGACAATAGCACACAAATCCATTGTTGACAACCGCTCTTCCGTAAGTCACATAATTACTCATGTTGGCGACTTGATTATTTTTTAATGCAAACAACACTCGAAAATCCACATATACTATGTAAATACATCTATGTGAGTACAAATTCGCCTATTTTATGTTAAGATCAAGTTGTTTCATATGATTTACTATAACGTATTGTATCTTGGCACGTTAATTATGTATTGTCAAGTACATAGAAATTGTACTTTTGGATTGTTTATGGAAAGTGTGACATCTCAGATTTTCAATCCTATTTTCTACCGAATAAATCGGGCATTTCATTGACGCGTTTATAGGGCTATTCTCAGAGCTGATCACTCTCGAGATAACTAGACTATCTGGGTAAGCTATTGAAGAATTTTAAGGCAATAGACTGAGAATTCGACCAGGAATTGACTTGTCGACCGTGTTCTTCTTTTGAGGCCATTACGGCACAATACAAAATCGATTCAAGATTAGAGATAGGTCGGTTCGACTGAGATGTGTGGCTAATCGTGGGTGACACCACTAAATTGAAAAATTCTCGTCGGCCGACACTAGACTAATTTTCTTATTGTTTTGATACCCTGTATTTGTATTTGAATCATCAAGATTTTCATGACAACCGAGAGTTGCCAATAAATCGAGTGGGTTTATCGTGGCTCGAAGAAAATCGACAACGGGTCATTTGTACTGAGAAATTTCTGAAAGTTACTCGATAGCCTAGGTCACGCTAAAAACGCATCAAATGGAAATTAACTATGAATTCAAGTCCGATTTCAGAAATTGATGATTCTGTCATGTCACAATAAATTCTAGGAGTATCGACTCAGTCTTAGAAGATTTTTCTACAACCCGAGACTTTTTGGGAAAAAGTCGTCCTAGGGCTGTTTTTGTCCAGAAAAAGACGGGGATCGTTTTTGATAGCGCAAATGGGATGCAAGATGGATCAATTGATGAGTAAAAATATCAATTTGATAATTGAGGTATCAATGGAATTTGTGAGGGCCAAATGAGATTGAATGGAAGAGGAAATTAAGTCCAATTGGGAGAGAATTGTGTCAAATTCGTGTGCCCCCTTCCCCTAGCCATTTTTGGACCATTTCATGAGTTGTGAGATGTGCTTTGGTGGTTGAATGGTGGCCTAGGAAGCCATACTTGGCTAGGATGAGGTCAAGGGGATAAAGCATTGGAAAATTGAGGTAAGTGGAGCCCTTGTCTCCAAGATCTTTCCTCTCTCTCTCTCATCTCTTCCTCTTCCCCTCAACCTGGCTGACACTCCTTCGTCTCCCTCTCTTGTTGCTGTTCGACCACCCTAGCAATCGAAGATGCCGCCAAAGCAAGCCAGAGCAGCCGTTGCATGTAGGAATGCCGTCCCGCTATCGCGTGAGTGCCTGTGCACATCCGCCTCCCCTACGCGCGTGTCTCCGCCTCCAGCCGCACCGTCCAGTCGCCTCACCATCCAGCAGGCCCAACCAGAGGTCATGCTCTGCCGTTTCGCCGTCAGTAAGCCTTGCCATGGCCTGGTTTGGCCCTTTCCTTCTTCCTCGACCAATTTCCACCTAAACCGAACTTGTTTCCCCTCTGTTTGAGCACAAAATAGAGGCTGAGGAAGTGGGTTATCTAGCCACATACAGGTCCTTTTTGAGGTAGTTCTAAGCCTCGAAACCTAGGCCCGCTTTGGAGAGAAGTGACCCCTACAATGTTCCCGACGTTTGGAACCATTTGTCTCGTTAAACAAGTAAGTTTAACTCACTAATCCTCGCTTAGTTTGCTAATAATGTTTAGGAGTTGATTAGATTTAATTAAGTGTAATTAGGTGGATATATTAGATTAGAATAATTAATTTAGTGACTTATCAATGCATGTTAGGCATATGGTTAGGGTACTTAGCGAGCAAATAAGCTCTAGTATTTATTGCACGAATTTCAGAAATTTTCCGGGCTCGTCTTGGCTTCCAATTAGGCATTACGGGCCTAAATTGGATTTATTGCAATTATTTAATAATTTTTGTAAGTATTTAATTATTTATTTATTTTCTGGAAATTAGACCGGGATGATTGATGACCTAAATTTTATGCTGATGATTGTGGTGCAATATGTTTATTTAATTGAGTACCTGATTATACAAATTGAGTGCAATTAGTGGTTGTGGGTAGTTATTTCGAAAATTGAATAAATTTGGTAATTGAGTGGTAAATTATTGGGTGTCGATCTACACTGCCAAAAATCTATTTTTGGACTGCTGAAAGAAGTGGGGGAAATAAAAGCGAAATTACTATATTTTGGCTAAGGCCAGCCATGTACCCACACACGATATTTTATTGGGTATGATAAAAGATGAAAAAGAATACTGTATGACGTGGCTCAGTGACCAAGTATGTTGTCTTGGAGAATGCACGTCACTCGTTGATTAAATACATCACCTTTGAAAATGCACGTGGCTCGGTGATTAGTACGTCACATTAGAGAAGAAGATGTTTGAGGTAAATGTGTCACAAGGTATAAGTTTGGGGTTTTTAGAGTCACATAAAAAAAGTTTGGGGTAAATATGTCATAATAGATATAATTTACAGTTTTTTGTGGCTTTTATGTTAAAAAAAAAAAAAGAATGTGTGAGTAGCATTGGAAGTGACTTTTCCTTGTATTTGATCAACAAGCTTTTTCTTAGAGATTATCTCTAAACGGAATACAATGACTCAGGATGGATCATTCCGCTTGCAAGTAATACCTTTATTGTACTTTGTATTCATTTTTCTTTCAAATATGATTCATGCTTATGTCTCGGGTCGGTCAATTACGATTGATCAAAACACCGTGCGGCCTTAGGATTATCGATTCCAAGTCGGACTTAGGATTATCGATTCCAAGTCGGACTTAGGATTATCGATTCCAAGTCGGCCTTAGGATTATCGATTCCAAGTCAGCCTTATGCATACATGCTTGAACACAAGAGTCGGATGGGCAAAGAGAGTGTATATTCACTTGTGAACGAATTGTTACAATGAGGGGGAGGGACCCCTATTTATACAAATGCGGGTCACATCTCAGTCGTTGATCATCCCTCCAATAAAACGGTGCATTTTGAATCCATTTCATCATTACAAGGCTACACAGTAGGCCACTCGATGACTGTACATGGCAGGCCCTTGGGAAGACCATGGACATGTGTCAAAAGCAAAATCAGGGTCTGCAAGGTCGTCTAACACGCCTGACACGAGAGAAGGTGAATGGCCACAAGTTGCACATGGGCTGGTCGAACATTGCTCATGGGTTGATTAAGGGTCGCGCATGAGCCTTTGTCTGTATCGTTCCTAGATTGATTGTGGGCTGTCTTTAGATCAGCCTTGGTGTGTGACACGGCCTATCACGAACGGTCTTGGATCATGCTCCGTCCGTGGGCTGTGTCATTTCCCCCCATCTAATCTGGCGACACCCTCGTCGCATTCGTGGCATGGAAAGCTTTGATATGTTTCCTAAATTGCCACAGAGCCTTGGAGGGTTCCCAGCTTGCTTCACTTTCGGGAAGGCCTTTCCATCAGACGAGGTACTCAGTCTTTGGTGCACAATACCTCTTTCGTATGATTTGGTCTGCCATGATGCATTCAACATCCCGGTCATATGAGGTTCTCGCTCCAAGGGGCGCTCATTGTGATTCGCCTTGATCTGGATCGCCCTCGTCCGCGTGGAAAGGTTTCAGCATATTTACACGAAACACCAGGTGTAACTTGAGCTTGGCCGGTAAAATCCAGCTTGTATGCTACTTTCCCAATCCATTGCAACACCCAGAAGGGACCTTCATAGCGATGGATTAGCCCTTTATGCACGTCACATGTCACGCCCCGAACCCCAGGCACGAAACAATCCCTTCCTTGATCGATAGAAACCGATGTCCTAGGACTCATCGCCGACCCTTTCATTTTTATTCTTTCATTATGTGCAAGTGGAAAACGAACCATCTCCCCATCAACAGACAATCAAGCAATCAAACATGGATAGTGAGATGAATAACAAAAACACAACCTTTACTCATATATACATATTTTTTTACACTTTTATATTGGATTAACCTATGGATGATCGTTTCCAATTTACAAACCCAACAGAGGGGCCGATCCATCCTCTAAGCCAGACCAAAAAAAGATTAGTCTAGGCTAATCCAACTGTACACAAAAAAGAACTCTCGGGCTCGATCCTACAATCACTCGGATCCAGAGGACTTAGACCCCATTGATTCAGAGTTGGAGCCGTACAGGTCTGGCCGTCAGGAGGGTCTAGCTCCATGGGATCCTAGTCATTGTCCTCAGGGCCCTTACCAGGTGGCCGGTAAAAACCTCTCAGGGGACCAAGCAGCATATCTCCATTCCGAATGAACCACGCCAGGAACCTATGGGGTATCCATTGCCTCGGTCTTTCATCTACTCAGATGGTGGTGAGGTACTTCTCGTACAGATGCGGTCGACCCGAGAAGTGGTGGTGTGTCATGACAGTATCCCAGTCCTTAGGGATACTGAACCTCAGTAGCGAAGTGCCATCCTAAGGACATAAAAGTGGTTATACAATAACCAGTGAGATATAAATCTTAGCAAGTCCTCCCCTAAGCCCTTAGTTAGGACACTGAGCAACTCGGGATATTTCTTCAGAACCACCCCACGAACAACCAATGACCCACAACTAACAACCAATAATCAATAGTCGGTTTGCATGATCTTACTAGGTATGCCATACCCTGCACGTTGAATCTCAACATAATACACGCAATGCACATGGCCATTAGATGATGAAGTTCATCAATTACATGCGAGTCGCATCACAAACAATCTCACCTGGCCATTGCCACATCCTGCACGTTATCGATTCATGCGTGCGTGCCATAAACAATGTGATCAACCTATATAATCGAAACTAATGATGTCATGATTATCATATGCTCTTGCACTTTAGTGTGCCACCCATCATGCATCAATTGATCACACGGGTCCCGATTACAAGGTAAAATCGTTATGACACGTCCCATACCACGTGACACAATTTTACCCCATAATAAAGCCCAACCAACTCAACCCTCACACGTGTTCCAGTTACTAATGACCTACCGGCCATAGCTAACTTTCCAATTAATGCTCATCCACCTCAACACTCATGTGTGCTCTAGATAATAATGACCTCCCGGCCATAGCTAACTTCCCATTCAGCACTCATTCGAGTCTTGCCGGGCTATCGATAAAAAGATCGGGCTTCGTCCCGCCCCGTCGGGCACGACTTCGTCTAACACTCCCGTTTATATGGTACCCAAACTGGGACATTGGTCCAGGATCTATTGCGATCGGCTTCCGACTCCCGTCGAGTATTGTCCCCAAACTCCCATTGGGTGACGGTCCAACATTCGATCACACAAACATACCTCCTCAATTCCTTCTTTCATAAAAACAGTCCATTTCTAATATCCCTTGGACAATCCATATTTCCCTTGTAAAAATGACTCAATTCATGCGAATGTCCATGCATTTACACACTCATTCACTCCATAGGATTAAAATACATGAATTTAGAATACATTTCATTCTTGGGTGAACAGTGCTCGTGAACAGTATTGTATAAATTGTGTTTCGTGAACAGTAACATGGATAGTAACTCGTGAACAGTAAAATTTTAGAATTTTAGATTTAATATATTAAATCCAACAATCATTAAAACAACAATTAAATTAAACAACCGATCAATTAAAGCTAAACATGTTTAATTAATCACATAAGTCACATTAATAATCTTAACCACTAATCTAACCACCTATCTTAGGACTAACATAGCTTAATTAAATCTCCTACGCTAGAATCAACACCAATTAAAGCAACCCTAAGCAAGTTTAGGCACTAATCAAGGGATTAGGAGCTAAACTCACTTGTTAAATGGGCCGGAGACACACACACGGCGGTAACGATGGAGGCTATGCATCGGGACCTCAACCACGTTGACCCAAGGCGGTCCCAAGGCTAAAACATCAGCCACAAGTTTGAACTTCCTCTGCAACTCTAAGAAACCAATAGGAGAGGAGGAAAAAGGAGTAAAACGGCTTCGCCGGAGCTCTGGCGAGGGGTCGGTCGGCAACCAGCGGCACTAGGGAGTTAATGGGGTATTGTTGGTGGTTGGTATGGTTGAAACTTGGGTTGGAATGGGAGAAAAATTGAAGAAAACTCGAAACAAGCGGAATTGGGTGGAACCGGGTGATTCAACGGCCGATTCCTTCTTGCCGGTGGACGTGATGGCTAGTGGCTCCGTTTGGCGAGCGGCGGCTACCATCCGTACGGACTCTCTCTCCTAGTCACGGTTGTGGGTGGAGCGTAGGCTGATTCCCATGGGAAGATCACTTTTAACTCGAGTTTTTGACAAAAGGTCAACTGGAGCAGAACAGGGCCAGGCGGACTAGCAACTAGCGACTTCTAGCCGGCTGATGGGTTAGCCGGCGGCTCCAACTAACGAACGGCGGGGTCGAGGCGGACGGTCTAGGTGTCCTGAAGACAATGGTAGGTGGCACGGGAGTTGATTCGTTCGAGAAGCCAACAATCAACTCGGCTTTTCATAAAGAGGTCTGCTTGAGCAGAAGCTGGAAGAAGAGGAAATAAGGGAGAGAGAGGGTTTGATCGAAATGTAGGTAAAGAGAGGAGAGAGAGAGAGTGAAGATAGAGCTGAAGTTTTCTCCATAAAGGCTCTTCAATGCTTGCCCAACTCCCCATGCAAGTCCCCTAATATTCTCTCTCTTTCCTTGCCCTTATCCAAATGCTTTTAGGGGCAAAATGGTAATTTCCACCTTGCACAAATTACCAATCCGACCTTGGGCTGAAATTGATGGGCGGGCCTAAGAAATGAGCTTAGAAATGAATAGTAACGGGTTTGGGAATTGGTTGGGCTCAAATGGGTTTAAGATTAGGTAATGGGCTTGGAAGAAGAAATTGTCGGTTTGGGCCCAATGGGCTCACTTGCTTGCTTTGAGCCTAATATGGTGGCTGTCCCACCTTGGGCCTAGGGCCCACACTGGCTTTGCTCGGCTCACTTCCTCATGGGTTCACTTTCTCGAACCGTAAGTCCCTTTTCCCCACACTCGGCTTGCTTAACACAGCTGACTATTGAAGTCGCATCATCCAAAGTCCGTCCCGGACAATCTTGATAATTCGAAGTCCAATCTTGGGTTTTCATGCTATGTCAATTTCGCTCTAATGCCATTTTAGGTACAACTCAGATTGACAGGTGGTTTTGAGGATTCACGCGTAACCGACTCGTGTTTAACCACGTTCAAGACATGTCGACACATGGTCAAGTTAGGCTCATACGTCCTCAACATCGACATGTGAAAGACGTCATGCACTTGCACCAACCTTGGTGGCAATGCAAGACGATACGCTAGGATCCTGATTATTTCCAGAGTCTCAAAGGGACCTACGTACCTCGGACTCAGCATTCCCCTTTTTTTAAGGCGTGAAGTACCCCTCATTGGTGATACCTTCAGGAAGACATGACCACCAATTTAGAATCCCGACCTTCGATGCTTATTTGCGTAACTTTTCTAGCAACTCTGAACAGTCTAAAGTGTCCCTCGAATTACTATATCGGCATCTACTGACTGATGAACTAACTCTAGGACGGTAATCTTCCTGTGGCATCCCAAAATTCAAGACAACCTCTAGATGTATTAAAGGCCACGATTAGGTAATGGAATTACCTATGGTTCATGCTTTAGCCATTGGTTTTCTTTTAAGACCAAGTGTTATATATATATTTGTTTGTGTTCATGAGTTATTAAATTAGTATTATAGGATAAGTTAATAAGAAGAATTTATTCTTGGCTATGCACCTCATAGATTTAATCCCTATAGATAAAATGTTACAAGATTATGGCCATATGAAATTGAAAATTCGAAATCTATAAAAGAAAGAATTAAAAGGGATTTATTAAAGGTGAAATTGGGGTTTATTAGGGTTGAACTTTAGGCCCAAGGGTATTGGACCTAAAGTGGGCCAAGAGGCCCGGCCCATGAAGCCCATTGGGCTGTCGACGCATGGAGGGGGGAGGAAGAGCCGCATGGCCTCCTCCAAGTGTCTTCAACAATGGAGACACTTGTCTCTTCCTTGGGGACAAGTGTCCCCCATGCAAAATGAGAATGCATGCAAGTATATAGGCAACCGGTTAAGGAGAGTAAGAGAGAGAGGGCTTCGTCCAAGCCAAGAGGGAGAGAGAGAATTGCGAGAGAGAGAGGGAAATCGAGAGAGGAAGAAGAAGGAGCCACTCGCCGTTCGTCCGCCCGTCGCCGTCCGTGTGCCATCCGTGTGCCGCCGTTTGCGTGATCTTAGAGGCAAGTTAGGATCCAATTTCTACTCTTGCATGTGTGTGTTGCTTGTATGTTTGTAGAAGTGTCGAATTTTGGGTGAATAGGGGAAGAAACCGAAACTAAAATGACTTGTTCTTGAGTGTTGTTGCTGTTTTCGCATGAACCGCCTGAGTCAGAATCTTCTGAGAGCTTGCATGCATGTTTTGAGTTCGATTTTGACTTTTATTTCTTCTTAAAAGTTGTATCCAACATCTTAAAATACAACATACTAAAATTTGGTGCAAAATGATGAATATTTAAGGGGTAAAACTCCCATCCTACAGAGACACTAGATCTGGAACTGTTTTGCTGACCTTGTGGTAGATTTGTGGTTGCATGTTGATTTTTATCAAGAATCTCTCTTCTACTTCTTCATGAAACTTTTAGAGAAAATCTTAAAGACCAACATACTCAAATTTGAAGTAAAATGAACAAGTATAGCCTAGGGAATCGACCTACTCTTGAAGACGGAAAATCTGGAGACGCGGTACTGGACACCCGAGACTTCATGGACCCATATGGAAGCTGTTCTTTGGAAATTTGACTTAGATCCCTTCATGAAAGTTGTAGGGGACCTCTCGAAGTAAAACACATCCAAATTTCAGAGAAAACAAAGAAGGATAAGTAGGTAAAAAAACTCGATATTTCGGACATAGGTACACTGGACGTTTCGGTATGAGGACAAGAAGCTTCGAACGTCTATATAAAATTATCTATAACGAATTTGGCCTAGATGTCTTCATGTAAAATCTGCTTTAGGGTCTTGACTATCACCTGGTAAAATTTCATAATTTTTGAAGGCTGTTCAGGTATTTAAATTGAAATATTTCAAGAACTGTGCAATCTGACTTTATCCGAATTTTGCAAGCTGTAATGGGTGAGCTATATCTTTTTGTATGAAGTTCTTTTGGGCATGTGTTCTTAATGGAGTTGTTACCTTTATATCTTGCCTATCACATGTTTGGATTTTATAATTTTTGAAGATCATATGGATATTTAATTTATGTGTTTTCCGAAATTGTGCAAGCTGGAATTTGGTAAATTTCAAAAAGACATGATGTATGGATTATTCTAAGTTGTATGGACCCCATGGATTATGTTGTTATAAGTGATTAGATCTTGCTGCATATATGATGATGATTGGAACTACACATAGGAATCAAATGCTGAAAATGATCTTGTTTGCCATCATAACATATGCCATGTTGAAATTGGGCTATAATTGTGAATGTGAACTATGATAAATGAGAAGGCTGTTGGAGGTATGAGCCGACGATGCCCCGGGAGTGTCGGGATGCCTGGTGGCTTAGTGGCGTAATTCCGGAGGGTCCTCGGGAGTTTCGAGATGCCCGGTGGTATACGGTACGTAATTCCAGAGGGGGGGGGGATCCTAGTGGTATGTCGGTACGTAATTCCGCAAGCCCCGGAGGTTTGTGCCGAGGGGATGCCTCGTGATGCTAGTTGGGATGCGAGATGCCCGGAGGTGTGTGCCGGATGCCCGGTGGCCTTAAGTGGCTGAATGCTGGAGGTTTTCTCGCGATGCCAAGATGGGGTGCGAGTGTAAAGTATGGGATAAAATTGATGGTCTTGAGAAAGTGTGATGTGGTGATCGAATTGAAAGTTAAAAGTGGAAATTGAATTATGCATATATGACATGATATGATGATGATCACCTATGGCATGATGATATCCATATATGACATGATATGATGATGATCACCTATGGCATGATGATATGCATATATGACATGATATGAGGATGATCACCTATGACATGATGACATGTATATAAGATATGATGATGATATGCATAAATGATATAATATGATGATGATCATTCATGGCCTGATGATATGTATGTGTTATGATTGTGATGATGATGTATGATAGTATATACATGGCTTCGAGGTAAGTATGCTTGAATGCATGACAAGACGATGATGAGTGCATGGATGTATGTGCACCTATGGCATGATGGTACATGTATGATATGATGATGGTGAGTGCATAGATGTATGTGCACCTATGGCATGATGGTAAATGTATGACATGATGATGATGATTACATGAGGATGTTTGTACATGTGGTATGATGACATATGCATAACTTCAAGGTAGGTTACGCATGGGTGCATGAATGACATGTGTTATGCTATGTTTGTTATGATTGTATTGTGTGATGCATTGAGTGGTTTATTGGATCTTTTACCTGCTGAGTGGTTGTACTCACCCCTTTTGGGGAATAACATTTCAGACTAGATAAGATACCTCTGCTGCCACTGCCACCGGTAGGTGGATCAAGTGGTTGGGTATGACTACGAAGGAGGAGGATAGCAAAGGAAGAAACTTTTGGACGCCGACACTGATCGATGGACTTTAAGTATACAACTGCTAGAGGAGATGTCGGTCATCTTTTGAAGTATAGCCAAGTATAGAAGACTACGGCATTTTGATGTACCGATGGATGATGTCCATATGGTTCAAGTAAATAAAAGTGTTCGGCTTTTACCTATAAATTTTAGTAGGTGTGCATCTTTTTCTTAATATAAGGAAAGGAGTTGTTGGTTATGCTTCCGTTATATGAACTGCGCAAGGGACCGATCTAAAAGATGTAAACCCCTCGGTTGTATGGACCTGCTGAAATCGAAATGGTGTCAGATTGACATGTTATTAGGGAAAGTGAAAGGTAAGCGCACTGTGGCGACCCTAACGGATCAGGGGCCGTTTCGGGGGTGCCACACTTCCGCTCTCTGACTTTATCTCCACCAACTGGAGTTTTGTACTATCTGCCATAGAATGCTTCAAACGGTGCCATCTGGGCAATCTATTGATAACTACTGTAGCAAACTCTAGACAAGATCTCTATCTTAAGTTCCACATCATTGGGTACACATAATCGTCAACGAAATTTTAGTGTCCTGTCCTCGGTAGTTGTAAATCATCCTTTCTCCTTTCTGTATCTTCCTGTAGAATCTTCTGGATCTCAGGATTTGTCAATTGCTACGTCTTGATTCTCAACTGTACTTCTGATTCAATTATGAGGATGGCCATAAAACTTAAAAGGCAACCCACCTCAGATTTGAAACCGAATCTGCCGTTCCTTTGTGTAAAGTCTACTCCTAAATCACCATCTGCCCAATCGATGACTTTCGATTCAACGCATCTGTAATTTTACTAACTTTTTCCGGGGTGATATAGGAGGTTGCAATCACAGTCCTTAAGAAATTCCATCCATGTTCTTGCAAGGTCTAAAGCACTACCCTTAAATGTCTTTCACGCTCCTCTAGACTTCTAGAGCACACCCGAATACCGTTGAAAAATACTATCACGAACTTGATCTTCCTTTCTGAGGCAAACTAGATGATTCCTCAAGATACGCATCAGAAAACTTTCGTACCACGGCGATGCTCTCCACTTTCGTTCCTCAACTGTTGTATCCACTACAATTGCCATATAACATTGTCAACCCACATCCAATAACTGGTTGCCTTAAATGACGGCATTAAAATAAACGAGAGTCCTTCTCGATTTTTAACAAACTTGAAACTTTCTCTTGCTGACGAGTTAAACTGGATTACTGCATAATAATGATTTATTATAACAAGATGCTCCTTGAGCCAATCCTTTTTCAATTACAATCTCAAAGTTATTCATAAGCAAAAATAACTAAGTACCACTATAACTAGTGATTTTTCTTTTTACAACTTCATTTCAACAAGTTGAAATTCTACAAGCTTGACCAAAAATTCCGATGTGCCATTCTAATAAAATTATCCCAAAAACATTCTTCCCCTGATCGGTGCATGGCTTGGTTCATTCTTGTCCTCTTTGCCATCCTAGTAGTTCTCTATCTGCTGTGCATCCTCTCTATTTTGTCCCATCAGTGGCAGTTGCAGCTACTGTGGTCCCATCGGCATGTGCAGACAATCCTTCACTTGGTGCCCGTGCTAGTTACATCTATAACACACTCCTGTTTGACCAGGACACAAAGTATGTCCATGCTTCCTTCTACAAATTCGGCATCTGTCATTCAAGTTGGGTGTTGGCTTCCCGATTCTACCTTTTCGGTTGGGACGAATGGGATACTCTCCTCTAATTATCGGCCTCTTCCTAAACCGATTACCATTTCTGCTTGACCTGAACTGTGACCTAGATGCGGCGGTTTGTTCATTCAAGTTCCTCTTGATCAACTGGGCCCAACCATGTACCTCATTGTAATCTTTTAGATCGAATGACACCAGCGGAGTCCTCAATTCTAGTCGGAGGCCGTTCCTGAACCTCCGAGCCTTATCTTCGAGATCCTCTATTAGTCTTGGAATGTATTGCGATAGCTCTGCGAACTTCGCTTTATATTGATCCACGGTCATCAACCCTTGGCGGAGGCATTGAAATTCCTCCATCTTCTATTCCTTGGCGCAACCAGAGAAGTACTTTCCATTAAAGGCTTCCATGAAGGTATTCCACACTGGAACCTTACCTTCTAGGAACACTATTCCTCTTATGGTCTTTCACCAAGTGCTTGCATTACCCTGTAGCTGATAGATCGCAAGGGCTACCTTATCTTCTTCCGAGTACCTCAGCAGGTTGAAGGCCTTCTTTAATTCTTGGATCTAGAGGGTTGCACCCTCGAGATCACCTGATCCAGTAAACCTTGGTGGTCTTAGCCTAAAAAATTGTTCCACCATCTTGTACCTTGGTTGCGCCTCGATCACATTCCCAAGTTGGATTTCAGCAAGTGCTGCTGCGGCGGTGGCGGCTGTAGCGGCGTCCTGATTCTGTACTTGCTGTTCCATTCGGTTACCCAATGTCTCAAGCACTTGGATGATCTCATCTATTCTTGGATCGCCAGGTGCTGCTACACCAGTATTGGCCTGCGGTGGTACTCTCTCACTCGCACTGGTCTGAGCTGGCGCTCTACCTCAGGTATCGACCCTAGTCAGCATCCTACCTCGAGAAATGGACGTGACAGTCCTCTTATGAAGAGTCCTCTGATCTGGATCACTCATTCTACAGGATTTCTACAGAATTTGCTTTCCAATTCCACACCGAATTAGGAAAATTAAGTGACCCACACAAAACAATCTACCAATCAACTAGCCAATCACAAGTGTCTGCATAAGGAAAAAGCCTTACCTATTCACTATCCCAAAACCCATCGCACCTTATCACTCCAAATGTTAACCTCGCTCTAATACCACTTAAACAAGGATGTCACGCCTCGAACCCCAGGCACGCAACAATCCCTTCCTTGGTCGATAAAAAGTGATGTCCCAGGATTCATCGCTGACCCTTTCATTTTTATTCTTTCATTATGCGCAAGCAGAAAATGAACCATCTCCCCATCAATAGACAATCAAGCAATCAAACATGGATAGTGAGATGAATATTAGAAACACGACCTTTACTCATATATACACATTTTTTACATTTTTATATTGGATTAACCTATGGATGATCGTTTCCAATTTACAAACCCAATAGAGGGGCCGATCCATCCTCTAAGCCAGACCAAAAAGAGACTAGTCTAGGCTAACCCAATTGTACACCAAATAGAACTCTCGGGCTTGATCCTATAGTCACTCAGATCCAGAGGACTTAGACCTCATCGATTCAGAGTTGGAGCCATACGAGTCTGTTGGTGGTGAAGCGGGGCCAGGATTCTCCACTGAACCGTTAGGAGGGTCTAGCTCCATGGGATCCTAGTCATTGTCCTCACGGCCCCTATTGGCGGCCCGTCAAAACCTCTCAAGGGACCAAGCAGCATATCTCCATTCCGAATGAACCACGTCAAGAACCTATGGGGTATCCATTGCCCTAGTCCTTCATCTACCCAGATGGTGGTGAGGTACTTCTCGTACAGATGCAGTTGACCCGGGAAGCAGTGGTGCGTCATGACAATATCCCAGTCCTTAGAAATACCGAACCTCATTGGCGGAAGTGCCATCCTAAGGACGTGAAAGTGGTTATACAATAACCAGTGAGATATAAATCTCAGTGAGTCCTCCCCTAAGTCCTTAGTTAGGACACTAACTCAACTCGAGGTATCTCTTCAGAACCACCCCACAAACAACCAATGACCCACAATTAACAACCAACAATCAATAGTCGGTTTGCATGCAATCTTACCTGGTATGCTATACCCTGCACGTTGAATCTCAGCATAATACACACAATGCACATGGCCATTAGATGATGCAGTTCATCAATCACATGTGAGTCGCGTTACAAGCGATCTCACATGGCCATTGCCACACCCTGCACGTTATCGATTCATACGTGCGTGCCATAAACAATTTGATCAACTTGTATAACTGAAACTAATGATGCCATGATTATCATATGCTCTTGCACTTTAGTGCGCCACCCATCATGCATTAATCGATCACACGGGTCCCAATTATAAAGTAAAATCTTTATGACACATCTCATACCGCGTCACACAATTTTACCCCATAATAAGACCCAACCAACTCAACCCTCACACGTGTTCCAGTTACTAATGACCTACCAGCCATAACTAACTTTCCAATTAGTGCTTATTCACCTCAACACTCATGTGTGCTTCAAATAATAATGACCTCCTGGCCATGGCTAACTTCCTAGTTAGCGCTCATCCGACTCCCACCGGGCTATCGATAAAAAGATCAGGCTTCGTCCCACCCCATCAGGCATAGCTTCGTCTAACACTCCCATTTAGACAATATTCCAAAATGGGACATCGGTCTAGAATCTACTGTGACCGACTTCCGACTCCCGTCCGGTATCGTCCCCAAACTCCCGTTGGGTGAAGGTCCAACATTCGATCATGCAAACATACCTCCTCAATTCCTTCTCTCATAAAAACGATCCATTTCTAATATCCCTAGGACAATCCATATTTCCCTTCTTGTAAAAATCACTCAATTCATGCGAATGTCCATGCATTTACACACTCATTCACTCCATATGATTAAAATAAATGAATTTAGAATACTTTTCATTCACCGGTGAACAGTGCTCATGAACAGTACCGAGTGAACAAAACTAGTGAACAGTGCGCGTGAATAGTGTCGTGAATAGTAAAATTCTAGAATTTAATAATTTATAAATTAAATCTAACAATCATTAAATCAACGATTAAATTAAACAACCAATCAATTAAAGCTAAACATGTTTAATTAATCACATAAGTCACATTAAGCGAGTAAAACAAGATTAAACTAAACTAATCTTAGCCACTAATCTAACCACCTATCTTAGGACTAACATAGCTTAATTAAATCTCCTAAGCTAGAATCAACACCAATTAAAGCAACCCTAAGCAAGTTTAGGCACTAATCAAGGGATTAGGAGCTAAACTCACCCGTTAAACGGGCCGGAGACACGCACGCGGTGGCAACGACGAAGGCGACACACCGGGACCTCAACCATGATGACCCAAGGTGGTCTTAAGGCTGAAACAGTAGCCATAACTTGAAACTTCCTCTGCAACTCCAAGAAACCGAATAGTAGAGGAGGAAAAGGAGTAAAACGGCTTCACCGGAGCTTTGGCAGGGGGTTGGTCGGCAACCGGCGGCACTAGGGGGTCATGGGGGTCTTGCTAGTGGTTGGTATTGGTGAAACTTGAGTTGGAATTGGAGAAAAATCGAAGAAAACTTGAAACAGGCGGAATCGGGCGGTCCAGCGGTCGGTTCCTTCTTGATGGCTGACGTGACGGTCGGCGGCTCTGTTTGGCAAATAGTGGCCACCATCCATACGGACTCTCTCTCCTAGTCACGATGGTGGGTAGAGCGTAGGCTGATTCCCATGGGAAGATTACTTTTAACTCGAGTTTTTGACGAAAGGTCAGCTGGAGCAAAACAGGGCCGAGCTAATTGGTGATTGGCGACTTCTGGCCGGCCGGCAGGTCAACTGATGGCTCCGACTGGCGAACGGCGAGGTCCAGGCGAACGGTCTGGGTGTCTTGAAGACAATTGTGGGTGGCACGGGAGTTGATTCGTTTGGGAAGCCAACAATCAACTCAGTTTTTCACAAGGAGGTCTGCTGGAGCAGAAGCTGGAAGAAGAGGAAATAAGGGAGAGAGAGGGTCAGTCGAAATGGAGGTAAAGAGAGGAGAGAGAGAGTGAAGATAGGCTGAAGTCTTCTCCATAAAGGCTCTTCAATGCTGGCCCAACTCCCCATGTAAGTCCCCTCATCTTCTCTCTTTCATTGCCCTTATCCAAATGCTTTTAGGGGCAAAATGGTAATTTCCACCTTGCACAAATTACCAATTTGACCTTGGGCTAAAATTGATAGGCGGGCCTAAGAAATGGGCTTGGAAATAAATAGTAACGGGCTTGGGAATTGGTTCGCTCAAATGGGCTTAAGATTAGGTAATAGGTTTGGAAGAAGAAATTGTTGGTTTGGGCCTAATGGGCTCACTTGCTTGCTTTGTGCCCAATATGGTGGCTGTCCCACCTTGGGCCTAGGGCCCACATTGGCTTTGCTCGGCTCACTTCCTAATGGGTTCACTTTCTTGAACTGTAAGTCCCTTTTCCCCACACTCGGCTTGCTCAACACAGCTGACTGTTGAAGTCGCATCATTCAAAGTCCGTCCCGGACATTCCCAATAATTCGAAGTCTAATATTGGGTTCTCATGCTATGTCAATTTCGCCCTATTGCCATTTTGGGTACAACTCAAACTGACAGGTGGCTTTGAGGATACACACGTAACCGACTCATGTCTAACCACATTCAAGACACCTCGACACATGGACGTCCTTGACTACATGAATTTGTGGAGGATAGATTCTTATTTCAAAGTAAACGATTACTGAGGATCGACCTAGGGTTGTTCGCGAGTTCGATAACAGTAAACGGAATCATCTATCGTTCCATTATGTTCTGTTCGCGAACCAACTTCTAGTTGTCCTTGAAATCGGTCTACCTATCTACATGATCATCCTCACGCAAGTCTCATGGTGAAGTCGCTTTCCTAAGTCAAGTTTTTTAGTCGTACGAGTTCTGTCCTCATTAGCCTTTCCCCTCAAGGTTAGTATCTCATGAGTGATCAATTCCAAGTGAGATTAGCCAACAATGCATTGATGAAATTCACATTCTTTTATCCCATAAAGGGCTCGAATTTCAGGATTTAAATGGGGATGTCACATCACGATACCGAAGGACCAGGTGAAGTTTGGCCAACACCAAGTCCCCGACTTGAAATTCCATGTGACGCCGCTTCTTGTTGGCCCACTTCTTGGTGCACTTCGTGGCTCTATTGAGGCACGCCCGTAGCAAGTTCGCATGCTCATCCCATTCCTCAGCAAACTTGTACGTGGAGGGGCTACTTCCTCGGTATCTCGAGGCAATTGCGCTTGGCATAAGCGGTTGTTGTCCGGTCACGATCTCGAACGGGCTTTGGTTCGTGGACTTGCTTCGCTGCTAGTTGTAGAAAATTGGGCCATGTCAATCTGCCATGCCCAATTCACCTACGTGTTGCTCATGTAGTGTTGAAGGTAGATTTCCAGCAATGCATTTACCTGCTTCGTCTGTCCGTCGGTTTAGGGATGCATGCTTATGGAGAAGTTGAGGTTCGTCCCTAGTAACTTGAAGAGCTTGGTCCAGAATTGCCCTGTGAATCAAGGATCGCGATTGCTCACGATCGTGTGTGGAAGGCCCCAATATTTGACGACGTGCTTGCGAAACAACTTGGCTGCTTCCTCGGCTGGACAATCCTTTATAGCTGGCACGAGCGTTGCATACTTGGAGAGGCGGTCCACCTTGACCATGAGGGTCCGACACCCTTCAGACTTTAGCAAGTTCACGATGAAGTCCATGGAGACGCTCTTCCATGGACGTTCCAGGATAGGCAACAGTTCAAGGAGCCCCGCCGTAGATCATTGCTCTATCTTGTCCTGTTGGCACATGAGACACATCCGCACATAAGCTTTGACATCGTCCCGCATGTGTGGCCAATAGTAATGATCCTCGACGAGGGCCATGGTGCGGTGGATTCCTGGATGACCCGCCCATTTAGAATTGTGGCACTCGTGTAGGACTTCCTTCTGAAGTTTCCCGTGGAGTGGCACTAGATTTGCCGTCCTTTGGAGTAGAGGAGATCGTCCTTGTACCAGAACTGCCTTCTCTTGCTCTCTTGGGCGTATCGAAGGAGGGCTTAGGCTTTTTGATCGTGCTTTAGCCCCTCATTGATACGCTTGATCCATGGATAGTTGGGTTGACTCATCACATTGGCCAGCTCCATCTTCCTGCTTAAGGCATCAGACACAAAATTCAATTTTCCGAGCTTGTATTCCAGCACGTAATCAAACTCGACTAGGAAGTCTTGCCACCGAGCTTGTTTTGGGCTGAGCTTCTTCTGGGTTTGGAAGTAGCTCATAGCCACATTGTCGGTCCTCACAATGAACCGTGATCCCAAGAGGTAGTGCCTCCATGTACGAAGGAAATGCACCACCGCTGTCATCTCCTTCTCTTGGATCGTGTATTGTCACTCAGTATCGTTCAATTTTCGAGACTCGAAGGCAATCGTATGCCCTTCCTGCATCAAGACATCACCGATAGCAAAATAAGAAGCATCGGTTTCTACCTCGTATGGCTTGGTGTAGTCAGGCAGCACAAGCAATCGGCTCTTCGATCATGGCCTGCTTCAACTGATCGAATGCCTCTTGACACTAATCCGTCCACTTCCACAGTCTTTCTTTCTTCAGAATATCCGTGAGTGGCACGGTGAGGCTCGAATATCCTCGGATGAAACGCTGGTAGTAATTTGTGAGTCCGAGAAAGGATCTCAGCTCCGTCACCTTAGTCGGTGATTTCCATTCAACGATGGCGTGGATCTTAGTCGCATCCATACACACTTGTCCGCCCCTAACGATGTGCCTAAGGAAAGGGACTTCCTTCTGAGCAAAAGCGCACTTTTCGCGCTTTACATACAAGTCATTCTCCCGAAGAGTTTGGAAAACTTGGCTTAAATGCTCGACATGTTCCTCGAGTGTCTAGCTGTATACAACAATGTTGTCAAGGTTAACCACAACGAACCGATCAAGGAACGAATGAAGTACTTTGTTCATGAGGGTGCAGAATGTGGCCAGTGCATTTGTCAAGCCGAAAGGCATGATGAGGAACTCATATGATTCATAACGGGTCACGCATGTGGTTTTCGGCTCTTCGCCTTTGGCAATCCAAACTTGATAGTACCTCGATCGAAGATCAAGCTTGGAGAACCATCGGGCTTCCTCGAGCTGATCGAATAAGTTCGCGATGAGCGGGATCGAGTACTTGTTCTTAACGGTGAGCTTGTTCAAGGCTCGGTAGCCTATGCACACGCGGAGGGATCCGTCATGTTTCTTTTGGAACAACACCGGAGCATTGAACAGAGCCTTGGACAGCTGAATGTACCCCGCGTCGAGTAGCTCTTTCAGTTGTTTTCGCAGCTCTTCCAACTCGGGCGGAGCCATGTGGTAGGGTGCCATGGCTAGCAGTCGAGCATCAGGCACCAGCTCGATCCAATGGTCGACTTCTCTCTAAGGAGGTAGCTCATTTGGCAGCTCGGGCGGCATCACATCTTGGAAGACATTGAGGACTCAGGACACCTCTTCTGGTACCTCACTTCCTTCCTCGCCCTCCTCCTTCAATGCTACCAAGAAGGTCACCTCACCCTTCTTCAGCCCTTTAGATAGCTGCATGGCTGATAGCATCTTTCTATCGCGTCCTGATTTGTGGTAGATTAGGACCATGCATTAGCACCGCTTGTCTAGGATACATATGCAATCTGCGAAGGGCATAACGCCCGCATTGATCCGATCGAGGAATCCTAGACCAAGCACGAAATCATAGTCATCAAGGGGGATTACCTCGATATCATTTTTGTTGGTCCATGGACCAACGTGTAGTTCCATGTCCCTAGCCATGCTGCTAGTCGGGACTTCCTTGGAGTTCACCGTTTTAAGCCAAACGGCATCACTCATCTCTACTGGAAGATTCAGCTTCTTCGCGGCCTCTTTGGAGATAAAGAGGTCGAACGCCCCGATATCCACGAGTGCACTCATCGTGGTACCACTGATCTTCACATCCACAAACATCATTCCTTTGGGTTCCTTGGCCTTCTTAGCCTTGATCGACCTAAGGATCAGCAACGATCCCAACCACGCCTCCTCTCGCGGTCCATCCTCTTTGCACAAGGCTGCCAGCTTTCCTATTTTCGGATAGTCTTGGGCCATGTGTGGCCCGTCGCAAAGGAAGCACTTATAGGTGCATATCTTGCGATGATATCCTCCGTTGCTCGACTCAGGTTGGGTTTTATGAGGGATCGAAAATGGTCTGCCTCCATTCGGACGGTTGTACCGGCTCCGGTCTGCCCCACTAGTAGCCCTTTCTCTCGGTCAAGAGTCTGGCTTGGCCAAGGGCGATGATTTATATTCCACGAGGGACTCGGTAATAGAAGTAGCCGTTGTGAGATACGTTGTGTTGCATTGTTTGAGCTCTTGCTTGACCTATAGTTTGATTCCGCTCATGAACTGGTGGAACGCCTCCGTCTCAGTCATGGATGGGATTTGGAGCAGCAGCTTCAAGAACCACTTCACATAGTCGCGAACTCCACCTTTTTGCTCTAGGCGCTTGAGTTTCCCATGGGCTTCCTCCTCCGCATAAGCGAGATAGTAGGTTCGCTGAAATTCCTTGACAAACTGAGCCCATGTTGTGATAGGATCGCCATTCCTACCATTTGACCTACAACGCCACCATAGCAATGCGTCATCAGCTAAATACATGGCTGCGGTGTTTACCCGGATTACATCGTCAGTCATTCCTATGGTTTGGAAGTAGCGTTCCATGTACCACAGGAAGTTGTCCACGTCCTTTGCCAACTGGGAGTCCTTGAACTCCTTTGGCTTGGGTGCATCAGCATGTGGTTGCACGGTGATCACCCCGTTCACGCGTGTAGCTTCAAGCTCAGCGAGCTTGCTTTTCATCTCGGCCATCTCCGCACGCATGGCCACCATCCTGGCCTCCCAAGTCTCATCTTGCTACTACAGCTTCTGCGTGAAGGATCCCAGCACCTCAACACGGAGCTCTCCCATCCCGGCCTAGAGTTCTTGCACTTCAGCCAAGAACTCCTCCCTATCAACTTCCGCTCCTTCGACGATCTGATGTAGGTCGTCCATCAACACTTGGATGTCCGTGACGGTCTCTTCTAGGACCGTCATTCGGTTCTCCAGATCCCCTTTCGGATCCCTCGAGCTTAAGGCAGCCCGGGTCTTCTTCGACCAGGTAACCTTCTCAGCTGGACGCCCACAATCTTCTCGGTTGTCGCCTTGAACGACCGGAGCATTAGCATGAGGATCAGCCATTGCGCTTGGAATGAAGGCTCTGATACCACTTGTCACGGGTCGGTAGATTACGATCGATCAAAACACCGTGCGGCATTAGGATTATCGATCCCAAGTTAGCCTTATGCACACACACTCGAACACAAGAGTCGGATGGGCAAAGAGAGTGTATATTCACTTGTGAACGAACTGTTACAATGAGGGGGAGGGACCCATATTTATACAAATGCAGGTCGCATCTCAGCCGTTGATTGTCCCTCAGATCCAATGGTGCATTTTGAATCCGTTTCATCATTACAAGGCTACATAGCAGGCCACTCGATGGTTGTACATGATAGGCCCTTGGGAACACCATGTGCGTGTGTCAGAAGCAAAATCGAGGTCTGCAGGGTTGTTTGACGCGCCTGACACAAGAGAAGGTGAACGGCCATAGGTTGCACATGGGCTGGTCGAACATTGCTCATGGGTTGATCATGGGTCACGCATGGGCCTCTGTCCGTATCATTCCTGTATTGATCGTGGGCTGTCCTTGGATCAGCCCTAGTGCATGACACGGCCTATCACAGATGGTCTTGGATCATGCTCGGTCTATGGGCCGTGTCACTTGCCTCATTTAATACTATGAGTTTGTTCAATACAAAAAATAAAAAAGTAGTTTTAACGAGCTTGGATATTGCAAAATAGTAATTATTAAAAGTTCTCACTTTTTTTTTTTGTGAATTTTCCTATTTAGTATTTTTTAAAATTCTTAATTATATTCTTATAGTATAACAATAATATTCGGTGATTACAAAGAAGCCAGCACGCTTGTCTCACTCTTCTCAGGATATTCTAGTGGATATTCTCTCAAGTTGGACCTTGTGTCTCAATTCTCGCAAGATATTCGCTTGGATATTCTCCCAAGCCAGCCCGCACGTCCCAATCCGAGTTTGGTTGGAATTAAATACCCAAGTAATGTGAGGGATTAAGCAAGGGTCCACCAAATTTGGGTATGAATGACCCGAATTCGTGGTTAGTTGTACTTGGTGGTATAAAGAATCAATTCCTTATGATGTGCCTCCTTCACGTACGCATACCCTTATTCTTCAACTGACGAGCCTACCCCATGTGGTTTTCATCAAAGTTATAGGTGAACTCTAACCCATACCCAGTGATGACAAATCCAAAGTTAGTAGATTCTTACTGTTTTGAGATTTGCACATGAAAGGAGAATATTCTTAAGGCACTTGTTAGGTGATATTTTCGTGATTAGCATTGTTGACACTTAAATTTTTACCCAAAAATCATTTCCAAAAAATGGGAACTTGTTTTTCCACAAAAATATTTCAAATTAAATTCTTGCATATAGATTATCTAGGCATTTAATATAGTGTTTTAAATGGAATATGGTTTTCCTTAAAAAAAAAAATTAAATTAAATATATAAAAAAGGATAAAAAAAAAAAAGATAAAAAAAAAAGTTGGGGCCAATGATCTAAATGTGACTAGCCAAGCCCGCGAGGTCAGATTGGAATTAAAATGGCAAATTGGGGCTAAAATGCAATTTCCAAAAGTTGAGGGACCAATTCGCAAATTTTGCAAAATTTTGCCCGAACCCTTAAATAATCATCTTGGTCACCAATTAAGTTGAAATTGAACTTGGGCCAACTCGAATCAATCAAATCGGGCCAAAAAGATCAAGTTTGTATTAAATTGGGTATTTTCGGATAAGAAAATGGCCAACTTTGAGGGACTTTCTTGCAAAATTGGGTGGGCAAAATTGCGAAATCTGGTCAAGATCTTAAACTACTATGCATGAGCTTGCTAATTGATCAAAAAATGCAGCCAAATTGATGGATTAAAGCACTCAAACGAGCTACCAAAACCCAGCCCACGGTTTAGCCTCATTTCGGAGTTGCTGAGTAAGCAACTTGGTGGCCCCACCATATCCTCCTCAGCCGCCCATCTAGCCCGATCTTTGCACGTGATTGAAGGCCATAATGAGTAGTGCCAGTGGACGGAAATTTGCCAGGGATAAGCTGCTGAAGGCACGGGAAAATCGCACCAAATCCGGACACTCAACAGCTGCAGAAATTGGAAAAATTGGCTAAGTCAGAGAGTGGGTGAACTAGCTCAGTTGACAGGCTTGGTAGGTGGACAAAAGACCGACCAAAAACTCCTCTAATTCAGTGGAGAAGATCACGGAGGCAAGCTCTTTCAGGACACGAGAGAGAGAAGACGAGGGAGAGAGGAGAGAGCTCGGGATCGTTCCCCAAAGACACCTTCAGAAGCAACTCCAGAAAGCAAAAACCCAGAAATTCCAGACCGACCTTGAGAGAGAAAAGTGCAATTTTCACAAACTTTCAGCCAAAATTAGCCAAAACCTTCAACTAGAGAGTGAAACTTCACTCAAATATATTTCCAACCATAGGTCGCACGTCCCAAATGGAGATCGGGAAGACCTCCTAAACCCCCCCGAAAAACACCCTCCTGGCGGGCCAAGAAACACTCAGAATTTTTTTCTAAGTGTTGAACCCGGTTGGTCATGAGTGAGAGGAAGCGGGTGTTTTTGAGAAAACTGAGAGACAAATGAGGAAAATCTTGACTTTTACCCCAAACTAGAATATATTTTGTTTGGTTTGGTGTTAATTTTTCCAACAAAAGAGGTTTTAAAGTCTAATGTTAGAGATCAACGAAAACCTTCGTTGTCAGTTCTTGTTTTTTGCAGATCTCATTTCCAGTTAAAGAAGCCAACTTCCACGGGCCCCCGATGATAATTTCTCGGCTTCCTCGGCCAAGAGCCACTTGAAAAAGAAACTAGGAAGCAAGGTAAGCATCCTAGATGTATTTTCTTTCGAGTTTGAGTAGGTTTTGATCACGAAAATCAAGAGGAAAACTAGTCCGGAGGACTGATTTTCGAGGTGGAAATTTTTCTAAGTGTTGGAATATCTTCAAGAGTTTTGCATGTGTGCTTCTTAGGGAGGTCATTTTGATGTCTTTCGGTGGGCCATTCTCTATGATTTTTGTTGCATTTGAAAGCTCATGTTACCTACTTTCACTCGGATTAAGTAGTGTTTCCCTTAGATCTTGCATGTGATACATGTCGGGGCTTGAACATGGGCATGCAACCTGTTTGCTTGACTTGGGTTCAAACCCAGATTTGCAAAATCAGCTCAAACCTGTGTACTTGAGGACGATTTTAGTTGGGTTCTTGTGTGTTGTAGGCTATAATTTCTATCTAATATTGCTCCTTGCATGTGGTAGTATAAGCTTGATGCTTTAGTTCCACATAATATTGCTCATGGGTGAAGATTGAAGGCCGCAAACATGGCCCGCGAAGCTGTTTTGAGGTGTTTTTGATGCAAGCCAAGTGTTCGATGAAATGTTCAAACCAAGTTTCGATCTTAAAACGGTCGATTTGAGCTTGATTATTGTGATATTCATGTGCTGTGTTACTCCATGTTAGCATAGATCGGTTTAAGGAATTATTATTAATATTTTAAAAAATAATAATAATAAAAAGAAAAAATATGAAAATTTCAAAATATCAAAAAATGTTGGATGTTATCAAATTAAGCCAAAAATGACATCTAGGAGATTTTCCTAATTTTAAAAGGCCATTTTCTTAATTAAATGATATTTTGGTATTTTATAACCATTTTTGTAAATAATCTATTTTGCTTAGATTAAAATTATTTAGAGTAATTTCATGCATCTAGGGTAATTTCATGCATATTTAAATTCTCATTTTGCTCACGGGGGTCCTGTCCCGGGGCGTGATAACAAGGCCATGTAATATTATTTGCCCGACTTGTATCGGGTTTTCATTTTCCGCATTTATTTTCAAGTTATTTCAATTTCTTGGATGTTTACTTATGCACCGCTTTTCATTAATTTGAGTGTAAATTTCTCTTCTAAATTATGTTAGGATTAGTCTAGACATTAAAAAAAAAACTACAAAAACATTTGCATGGACACTTAGCGGTTTCATAAAGATTATAATTGGTAATCAAGATGGTGTGGCCATTTAGATTAAAACCTTCCAAGTTAGTGGTACCGCAAGGGCGCTAATAGAAACATTGGCGTAAACAAGTCCCCGTTCCTAGAAATCTCTGGTTGCGTAGGAATTGAGACAACACTCCCGTGTCTTGATTGGTTTCTAGCCGACCCCAATAGGCTAGTGGCGACTCCTAGAAATATTTAGGTTGTTAAGAACTAAAAAACAAAATCCAACGTCGCGCGAGGTATGGGCTTGGGAGAGCCCGCGCCTAATTTAGGGCCATTGGTCCGCCTCTTTAGGCAAATACCCCTAAACCATTCTTTCTTTTCCCCCGAAGGAAAAAAAAAGAGGTCGTGACAGCTTGGCGACTCCACTGGGGACTT
The DNA here is from genome assembly GCA_007663325.1 of Eucalyptus pauciflora. Taxonomy (NCBI): domain Eukaryota; kingdom Viridiplantae; phylum Streptophyta; class Magnoliopsida; order Myrtales; family Myrtaceae; genus Eucalyptus; species Eucalyptus pauciflora. The sequence continues at coordinate 518,590 of VMYD01000333.1, read as the reverse complement.
GGTTGCAAACCTTAGAGGACTTAGGCCGTAATAACTTGATTGGTTGTTCACTAACATGGTCTTCATTTGATAGCGCGTGTCAAAGTCGCGTGGAAAAACAAGGTTAGTCCGCTAACAATGTGTTAAATGTTTTTGTAGGTTTGGAGTAATAAGGGGTGGAGTGTTTGTTAACCCATTTCTTTTGTAGGGAGGCGTAGGAATGTATGCCTATATGGATGAAATTGAAGCGTTGTTTGGATATCAATTGTTGTGCATGCTTTATACTTGCCTTAGCACTACACATTTACACACACAACCCGCGATCTAAAACCCCGATCGCATCAGGAAGCCCATAGGAGGTGCCAAAAGATGGAACTCGTGCGGGGAATGACCCATGGTTATCCACTTTTGGTCCCGCTCATTATGATTAATGATAAAGAGAACTGTTCGACGTAAGTGCGGAGTGGGGAAAACTCTTTTGATCTAATCAAAATGGGGACTTTAATCCTTTAGAATTCCACCTTTTATGCGTCAAACCTCACAAGTTTACATCCGCATGTCTATGTGATTAAAAAAAAAATGTCTCTTCACCCACTGTAAGTATGATTTCTCCATCGACTTGCTCACTTCGGATTGAAATTTTCATTTTTTTGAGATTCACGGAAATCAATGGAATGCCCTTGAAAATATAGGCTTGGCACTCACTCTTGATAAACAAACATTTCAAATGCATCTGATCTGGCCTAGATTAGAACATATGTTTTTGTTTAAATTTTCAATTACAAACTCAAAGTCACATTTTGTATAGAAATTCTTCCAAGTCAAGATTACATTTTGGGGCATAGAATTAAAATCAAATTTTCAAGAAAATTCTTGGTCGCAGTTTGAAATTCAAATCACATTTTGTGTATTGATTTCTCAAAATAAAAATCACCTCACCTTTGCATGAGTGAAATTACAAATTAATCTTTCAAAATCAATGCCCCATTTCTGTATAAAACTTTTGGAGCAAAATGGGCATTCAATTGATAGCCGCGGATCGATCTTTTAATGAAATCTCCTCTTACTAATAAAATCTTGATGAAATACCAAGTTCTTGTAAGTGGATAATAGAAGAAGGTATCGTCGCCTTGATTTCATTGTAAGAGGCGGCTTTATTGAAAGATCAATGTTTCATTCATGTACTGACATTATCTTCCTTTCGCAGGTCATGTGTGACAACCATTCCTTGAACTCATTTTGCTTGTCCATGCCAAAAGTGGACTTTAAAGCTAGGACGAGAATTGTGTTTATTATGCTCCTTTACGAAAGAGCTTCTTGTACTTTATCCTTGTCATTATTCCTATTAGGAACCGTGTTTGCGTTTTGGGTTTTGATTGTGGATCCAATCAAATGCTTTTGTAAATCATACAACTCACATTTTTTTTTAATAATGAAGTCAGAGTTCATAAAAGTCATATTCTTTAAAACACTTGAAGTGTTTCAAACGGACCCTCTGGGCTGAATTTTATGCCTTAACTTCAAAATGTTTGAAAATAAGTTTCAAGAATAACTTGCGTAATATTTTATCTCTTTACTTAATTGCTTTTGCAGGTTGATCCACAGGATGATGCTTCGAAGGGGTAAGGTTGTAATCGTTCCAATAGGGATTTCTTGTGCACCAACTGACTCAGTCATTCATTTTTGTCAAACAGGCAAAATGACGGTTTTGTTCAAGATTGACATTTACTTCCTCTGGAAAGACAAAAGAGCCGGCCTTTCCCTAACAAAGCAAGTCATGAGATGCACCGATTCATGCTCATTTATGAAGAAGAAATCTATAGATATTCTTTGGCATCAAACTACTTCATTGGTTGCAAACAAGAAGCAACTGCAATTCCTACACTGCCAATGGTGTCTTGGCATCCAATCCTATATGGAGATAATTATTGTTGGTCTGCAAGACAACACTTCAAGATGTAGATGTACACAAACAAGAATCGGTCATCAAATGTTGCCTTCAAATAAAAGGTGGTAATCGTTTCAAGTTTACTTCGATTTATTTTAGGAATGACTTGTCCTTGTACTTTGTGCAGTTTTTAGTGAGGCAAATTACTGGCAAGCAACAAGATTACATGGGGAGGACAACCTGGTCCAGAATCACACGATCTCTAAAAGAAAAAGGGTGTGTTCGTTCCAAAAGTCAAAACAACTCATTCATAAACTGACATAGCCACCCATGCTTACAGATTGTGAAGTGGGAAATGCAATTGACGCAACAAAAATGGCGAAAGATCACCTAGCCTAAAAGGGGAAATTTTAATTGGGGCATATGGCCACAACATGGATCAGGGAAACACAATGCTTGAGTCATCCGGCTTCTAAAAAGGGAAAGATTCAAATGGAATAAACATTTGCCAAATGAATTGCTGTCGATCAAGAGAGCAAATCCCTCTCCATAGCCAAGGAAACGAGATGGAGCGATATCATCATGTATGCTTTGATAAATGGGGCAAGTCACTCAAAGTAGAGTAACTCTCACCCATGAGCAAGATGAAACACAGTTAATTGATTCAGCACAAAAAGGGAGTATCGTTCCTAAATTAGTCCAATTCAATTTTGGAATATATGTAACATGCCCCATCTCTTGTAGGAAAATGTGTACATTGACCACTGAAGCAACACCTTATACCAAGAAGGCATGCTAAGGCCCAACCATCCATTTTGATGGAATAAATGGAGTAAAACATACAAGGAGCAATGCCCTCACATATCTTCAAGGAAATGTTAACACCTGAGGAGCAAAGGCACATGAAGATGAAACACAAGACATTTAAAGTCAGATGTTGGAGAAGGGTAATTCGGTATCGTTTCCAAAATGCCTCATCTAAACTTCATTTTTGACGTAGTTCCCTTGTTTGACAGGAAGCGTCGGTATTCGAGGAACAAACTCGAGAAATTGATTGAAGCATAATCTATATGGAACAAGCAAGCATATGGAGGTAACACATGTCAAATTCACCTAACTTGGTGGAGTTCAAGAGCCAGTTCAATTAAATAAAAAAGGAAGCGCCCCATGGACACTACCGGCGCTTCGGCCTGGTGGTATAGGGAATGAATGAACGGGTCCGAGAGGTTCGGGGTTCGATCCCCAGAAACGGCAACAAGGTTGCCATGTAAAAAAATAAAAATATAAAAAAACTTTTTGCATCTCTTACTTTTGCAAAATGAGGAAAGTGCTTGAACTAATGAGACCAAAGACCTGAGAATCTCTTCAAGTCTTAAAACAATAGGTTCATGCTGCTGTTTGCCGCCAAATGGTGAAACTGACTAAGGGTAATGTTGTATCGTCTCCAGTTTTATGATCCTTGAGGATTCATGTACTAACACATTCCCTTTTGTTCTTCGTAGGGTCGCCTGACTACTAAGGCACAGGTAAATACCCTTCTTCTCAAAATCAAATGGAAAATAAATGAAGAATTTCCATCGCAAAAAAAGAACATGTTTTGTTTTTCTAGAAACAAGCGCAAAAAAATGGAAAATGAAGAAACAAGTTTTCCACAAAGTTTGCAAAAATCTTCTTTACCTTTAAATTGTCCATCCACTCGACGGATCACTCATTTTGAATCAAAATTCCTTATGGAGATTAATCCACTAAGATGATCTCAACAAAAATGAAAGGCGATGTTGCTTATGCCAAGCGAGAAACACTTAGGATGAGGAAAGGCAACTCATTTCCAAACATGTCCTTTCAGCGCTCTGGGATTCGAGCGAAAAAGAAAACCCGTGTCGTTTAAGGTCAATGAATTCATTCGCAAGTGGTACATAGATCAAGATGATAAGAGGCATTTCTTTCCTCTATCATATACACCACAGGTGACAATAGTTAGCCCATTTGAGCTTTTTAATGTGAAGAATTTTCTACAAAATACCCCTGTCAAGAACCACCCCACAATGGGGCAATTATGGAGGTTTGGGTTGACTTTATTTGGAGAGGAAAGATGAGAAAGGTTTCTTTGCTCTCACTTGCATAAATCTTTTTGTGGTAACTTCAGGTGAATTCTTATGGAAGCTCGAAGCATCCCAAGGTGAAGAAGAGCATTCTTTTCTCTACCCAAACACTGATACCCTTTGCTTAAACCATATTGAGCCTAACTATTCATTTCTAAAACCCGAGTGGTGATTATTTCCCCACATTTGGGGCAAGGCATATGATTTGCCAAGGCAAGTGATGTTTATATGAGAATATGAAAAGCATCTTGAAAGTCCTAAGAGCTTAAAAAGTTCAAAAGAGCAAAAGTCAAATGAAAATTAGGGGGTATGAAAAAGCAGTATGCCTGGTAAAAGCAAGGCTAATACCCATAAAAAAAAAAAAAAAACAATCGCATCAAGAGGAATATCTCTGTGAAAGCAAAAATGGCAAAAAAAATAAAAAATGACTGCATTGAAAAGAAAATCATTGCAAATGCAAAAGCCATTATGTTAAGATGATTAGTCAAAGGACTGTCGAGACAATTTGAATTTTAAAAGTCGAGTGCTTTTAAAAAAAAAAGGATGATATGGTAATGATGCAATGATAATCACCAATTCTCAAATCCCCCATCGACAAAAAGACTTAAGCCTTTTGAGCTAAGCCTTTTGAGCTTTTCCCCGAACCAATATTACAACCTATTCCCGAAGTCTCTTCAGATTGGGATGATTCAAAGTGGAAATAAGGACTTCCCAAAGAAGATGCTGCTCGAAGAAGTGAGAGTAAGGTTGTTTTATCTCATCTCAAGGTTTCTTGACTTGTAAACCTGGCGAAGATGTTGATCAGTGATTAATTCATTTCATAGCCAATGATGCTTATCCATTGCTAAAACCATGACCAAACCTGCACTACGGTCCTTCTAAAAGACCTCTTAGATTGGTCAATGTGTACTTATTGCGAATGATTCAAAGCCTTGCACACTGGAAGAGTGAGATTGAGTGATCAGTTTATTTCTCACATGAATAGATGGGATCAAATAGCCATTTTCTTGAGAATATGCGAGAAGCCCTTTCTGACTAGGTGTCTTTGCTCGGCATACTTAACAGACCTTTCTCATAAGTCAAGGTAATTTCAATAAGGATTTTTCTCCCAAGAGAATTTGACGATTAATGATATCATCCGAGCGTGATGACAATTGTATGAGTTTGTCAAGTGGTCGGGATTAGTTTGATTTGTTTATGCAATCATTGCCTTCTCATTACCGATACACTTTTGATATTGTTTATGATGACATGTGCTGAAATCGATCTCATCTAGTATGCTTTCGCTAATAGAATACTTGTTATAATGAATACTATTTGATGTGCAGTATCCATTTCAGAATATTCTCGAATGACAGGTTCCTCCAGTGAAACCACACAATTTCAAAGGGTTCATGGGTTAGCCTTAAACCATGCATTTTCAAAAGGTTCTTGGTTATCCTTAAACCTTGCAATTTCAAAGGGTTCATGGGTTAGCCTTAAACCATGCATTTTCAAAAGGTTCTTGGTTATCCTTAAACCTTGCAATTTCAAAGGGTTCATGGGTTGGCCTTAAACCATGCATTTTCAAAGGGTTCTTGGTTATCCTTAAACCTTGCAATTTCAAAAGGTTCATGGGTTAGCCTTAAACCATGCATTTTCAAAAGGTTTTTGGTTATCCTGAAACCTTGCAATTTCAAAGGGTTCATGGATTAGCCTTAAACCATGCATTTTCAAAAGGTTCTTGGTTATCCTTAAACCTTGCAACTCCAAAGGGTTCATGGGTTAGCCTTAAACCATGCATTTTCAAAAGGTTCTTGGTCATCCTTAAACCTTGCAATTTCAAAGGTTCATGGGTTAGCCTTAAACCATGCATTTTCAAAAGGTTCTTGGTTATCCTTAAACCTTGCAATTTCAAAGGGTTCATGGGTTAGCCTTAAACCATGCATTTTCAAAGGGTTCTTGGTTATCCTTAAACCTTGCAATTTCAAAGGGTTCATGGGTTATCCTTAAACCTTGCAATTTCAAGGGGTTCATGGATTAGCCTTAAACCATGCATTTTCAAAAGGTTCTTGGTTATCCTTAAACCTTGCAATTTCAAAGGGTTCATGGGTTAGCCTTAAACCATGCATTTTCAAAAGGTTCTTGGTTATCCTTAAACCTTGCAATTTCAAAGGGTTCATGGGTTAGCCTTAAACCATGCATTTTCAAAGGGTTCTTGGTTATCCTTAAACCATGCAATTTCAAAGGGTTCTTGGTTATCCTTAAACCTTGCAATTTCAAAGGGTTCATGGGTTAGCCTTAAACCATGCATTTTCAAAAGGTTTTTGGTTATCCTGAATCCTTGCAATTTCAAAGGGTTCATGAATTAGCCTTAAACCATGCATTTTCAAAAGGTTCTTGGTTATCCTTAAACCTTGCAATTTCAAAAGGTTCATGGGTTAGCCTTAAACCATGCGTTTTCAAAAGGTTCTTGGTTATCCTTAAGCCTTGCAATTTCAAAGGGTTCATGGGTTAGCCTTAAACCATGCAGTTCAAAGGGTTCTTGGTTATCCTTATACCTTGCAATTTCAAAGAGTTCATGGGTTAGCCTTAAACCATGCATTTTCAAAAGGTTTTTGGTTATCCTTAAACCTTGCAATTTCAAAGGGTTCATGGATTAGCCTTAATCCATGCATTTTCAAAGGGTTCTTGGTTATCCTTAAACCTTGCAATTTCAAAGGGTTCATGGGTTAGCCTTAAACCATGCATTTTCAAAGGGTTCTTGGTTATCCTTAAACCATGCAATTTCAAAGGGTTCTTGGTTATCCTTAA